>CP139506.1:320483592-321683592 GCA_021014915.2 Artemisia tridentata subsp. tridentata | reverse complement strand
TTGAAATCCATTTTCTAATAAATAGGAAGCTAGTGTTGCATACCAAGCTCTTGGTGCCTGATGAAGGCCATATAGAGCTTTCACTACTCTGTACACTTTGTTTGGATGTAATGGGTCAATGAAGCCTGGAGGTTGTGAAACATACACCTCTTCTTCAATTTTTCCATATAAAAAATGCACTCTTGACATCCATTTGGTAGACTGTGAAGCCTAAAAATGAAGCATAAGTTAAGAAAAGCCTAATTGCCTCAATCCTTGCTACTGGAGCATAAACCTCATCATAGTCTATCCCTTCTTCTTGTGTGTACCCTTGCGCTACTAATTTAGCTTTGTTCTTGATCACAATTCCTCTTTCATCCCTTTTGTTCTTAAAAACCCATCTAGTGCCAATTACCTTCACACCTGTAGGTAAATCAACTAGCACCCATACCTTCTGAATCTTGAACTGAAGAAGCTCTTCTTGCATAGCCTCTAACCAGCTTGAATCATCTAGGGCGATAAGAATGTTCTTTGGTTCAGCTTGTGAGAGAAAACATACAAATAAGCAAGAGTTTGAAAGCTCATGCTGTTTTGAAGCATAAAGGGCATCAAGAAGCCCTTGTTGGTCTGAAGTCATCAATTGATGTCTTGTCTTCACACCAGATTGTACATCTCCAATCACATGTTCCAGGGAGTGAACTTTGTGAATTCTTGTTTGTGGAGTAGAAGGAACTTGATAATTTGATGGAAGATTGTTGAAATCCACCTCATTATCTGAGAATTCTGCTTCTTTTGTTTCTGAAGGGCCAGCAGCAGAATCAGTTGGCCGAACAACAGAATCAGTAAGCTTAGCAGCAGAATCATCAGCAGAAACATTTTGTTGTTCCTGAGTTCCATATTCTTTGCTTTCATCTTCAACACCTTCTTTAGCTTTACTAGAAGAAGATTCATCAGTTGTTGAAGTTGATTCCACAATTGTACTTGACCATATTGGCATTATCACATCATTTTGATCTTTCTCTAACTCTGCCTCATTTGTTGTATTAGAACCTGCAAAATCATTAGTTTCTGCAACAAAAGGCACATAATTCATTGAATTGGTTAGATACTCTAGATCAAATAGCCATTTTGGTCCTTGACCTTCTACATTGGATTTGTTTTCTAAAAACTCCACATGTAGATTTTCTTCTACTATTTCTTTTCTTGTGTTGTAAACTCTAAATGCTTTGCTATTAAGAGAATAACCAACAAAGAAACCTTCATCTGCCTTACCATCGAATTTTCCTAAATGGTCTAAGGTATTGAGAATTGTCACATGACATCCAAAAGGTCTAAGAAATCCTATTGCAGGAGTTCTACCATTAAAAAGTTCATATGATGTCTTATTGTGAGGCTGCACAACTAAAACTCTATTTTGAATATAACAAGCAGTGTTGACTGCCTCTGCCCAAAAATTTATTGGTAGCTTAGAATCAGCTAACATTGTTCTAGCAGCTTCAATTAGTGTTCTATTCTTTCTTTCAGCTACACCATTCTGTTGTGGTGTTCTAGCAACACTAAATTCTCTTCTAATACCTTTTTCTTTGCAGAAGTCATCCATAACTCTATTCTTAAACTCTGTCCCATTATCACATCTAATGACTTTTACTTTCTTGCTTACTTGGTTTTCTATCTGTGTAATGAAGTCCTTAAGGATGCTTGATGTCTCATCCTTAGAGGCTAAAAAGAAAACCCATGTAAATCTACTATAGTCATCAGTAATAACTAGATAATATCTCTTATGCATTATGCTCATAACTGAAACAGGTCCAAATAAGTCCATATGTAGCATAAACAAAGACTGATTGATAGAGTTAAAAATCTTGGGCTTACAAGTGGCTTTGTGTTGTTTGCCTTTTAGACAAGAAATGCATGTTTGATAATTTTCAAATCTTTTGTGAGGTAAACCTCTTACCAAACCATTCTTAACAATTTTATTTATGGTTTTGAAGTTAATATGACCAAGCCTTCTATGCCATTTCATTGATTCATCCAATGTGGCCTTTGCAACAAGACAAGTTAAATTCTTTTTAGGAATAATGTTCTTCATGTCTACACTGTACATGTTGCCCTTTCCAGGAATTCTAAGAAGTACTTGACTTTCATCAGGCATCTTAAAATCAGGAGAAAGTACAAGACATTCAGTCTCACAGAAAAGAACATTATTCTTTTTGTCACACATTTGTGAGACACTAAAAAGATTATAATTTAGCTCTTTTACATAGTACACGTCTTCAAAATCTAAATTTCCGGTTTTGATTGTACCTTTGCCAGAAATTTTGCCACGAACACCCCCTCCAAAGGTAACATATCCTCCATTGAATGCTTCAAAATCTGAGAGATAAGACATGTTTCCTGTCATGTGCCTTGAACATCCACTATCTGAGTATCCTTGATCTTCTTGTTGATCACTTGAATGTTCCTGCACACAAATAAGAGAGTTAGTTTCTTTTGGGGATTGATGTGTCGTTGTATAGGTGATTATTCCTTATCAAGTTTTACATTTATATTTTGCCGACTTAACCTATAACAACACTAACGGGCAGTGTACCCGATCAATGTAGCCTAGTTGGTAAGTAGGGTGTCGATCACTAAGAGTGAGATTTCTAATATACTAATTCTAGAGGTATTCGACTCTCCTAAACTAACGCAAAGGGGGGTTCATCCTGAGAGACTGGCACGAGTTTGGTTTTATTCAAATTAAACTAAGATAAACAAACAATAGAAAATACCAAAGATAAGAAGAGTGTGTTAGCCAAGTTTCATATATGATTAAGTTTTGATAAGTTCTAAGACCTGCAGTGATTGGTGCTCAAGACTAGGCGCGGTCCATCCTACCTCTTGTATACCTAGAGTCTAGATTCCATTGGAATCCGCATAAAGCTGCTTAATAATTGTGTTTATGTTTAAATAGCTTGTCACTTGTTTTATTGCTAGTTTTATATGAAGTGTATGTAATTAATCCTTTCTCGTTGGCTTTAATCTTATCGGCGAGAAATCCCTTAATGATTACTTATGTCTAAAAGTTATATTTAACTGATCAGGTTAGCTATAACCGTGGGAGCCACATTCTCTTCCGTAGTCAAATGCGCAGGCCACTAATAAACACAGAGGTTATCAATGCACTAATAAGTAGTAACCAAAGACATCAACCTATAAACTTTAATTGATGGGAAAGCAATATTAAAGGGAGTGCAATCTTTCCGTTGTCACATTACACAAGCCACCAATCCTGATGAATTAAAGCTTACTATTACAATAAAACAAACTACTAACATAAATAATTAAAACGAAGACTTAGCAACCAATCGAATTAGAAACACATCAAAACATCAAATAATCATAAACATTGCTAACACATAAGGGTGTTAGCCCATAATCTCTATAACAAAGTGCATAAACATAATCGTAATTAATAGAGTATTAAGCATAATGAATACGTTACAATGATTAGAGATGCTTTTCAAGGATAATTAGGTCTTCTAGGGTGATCTTCTGCTGTTTTGAGGGGTTGTGATCGTTTGGGAATGACCCTAAATGTACCCAAAGATGCCCAAATTCGTTAATGAGTTCGGTATTTATAGATTCTGAAATCTGGGTCGATACGGCGCATCTATAGAGTTAGATGCGCCGCATCTATAAGTAAACGTAGCCTCCAAGTCTGAAACTGACCCAATACGGCGCATCTAAATACCAGATGCGCCTCATCTCCCAATACGGCGCATCTAAGGACCAGATGCGCCGCATCTCCTTCAGATACAGGTAGATCTCCTTTTTCTCTTTCCGTGGCCGCTTGAATCACCTAAAACGGAGTCCGGATGAAGATTTTATGGCCAAAATACGAAAGCATCTTCAAGTGTCGACTTGTAATCTTGACTTCTTCATTAAGCTTCTAATCTTCACTTGATCTCTTGAATTCTTGGTAAGGATCGTATATGGCCGATACGGCGCATCGGATTAGTCCGATGCGACGTATCAAGGTAACTTCGCGTGGGGTCCAGGATTATAATATTTGCGAATATTCTTCAATATCTTGGATATCTGGTGAAGTCTTGAGATTGATACGCCGCATATCAGGAGCTTCATGCGGCGCATCTGGAGTAAAACAAGTTGGTTTTTCTCGTTGACCACGGTTTCATATGCGGCGCATGGGATAAATCCATGCGGCGCATTCTTCAAAGTCAGGAAATGGTCCTTAATCTCTTCAATTCAGTAGACTTTTCCAATCTTGCTTGTTTTGCTCCATTTTTAGTCCAAAATCGCTTAGTTTCACCAAATGCTTGTTTTTACCTGAGAATTACAAAAGTAAGCAATTAAGTATCAATTCTCATATATAATATAATAAAACAAGTCAAATACATAGGATAAATGATGGTAATAAAATGTACTTATTTGAGTTCATCAGGGATCCAAGCCATTACTGACTTGGATCTGCCTCTTGCATCAATATAATTCAATCTTTTAAGGACAGTTGATGCAACATTGGATTTAAGAATCCAACATGCTGAGGACTTAACAGCATTTGCCCTATTTCCCTTAGCAGCAGAATGAACCACACGCTTAGCAGCAGAATCTGCTAACTTTGTAGTTCTACCCTTTGGTTTCCAAAATTGTTTTTGGACCACTGCCTTTGTTTGAATGGGCCTTAGAACAGTTGTTGGTGCATGTTTGAAAAATGTTTTTGCACCCTTAGCTGTTGATTTTGGGTTAATAGTCATAAATGGTCGAGCAGTAGAATGAACTTGTTTAGCAGCAGGATCCATTAGTCTAGCAGCAGGATCTGAGATTGAGCCAGACTTGTTTTTGACTACTCTGGGGTTTGTCTTCTTAAAACTAGAGTGAAAGTGAGATTTAGGTGTTTGCCTTTTGAGGTTCACTCTATGGTTTTCATACCCAGTTACCCATTGGTTACAGAAAGCTGCAAGATGGTCAAAACTACCACATGTATAACAAGCTTTATTATAAAAATCAAAGTCATCACCTAATTGGTTAGACTTGAGGTTGTTCCAATTCCTTTGGTTACCTCTGGGCTTGTTGGTGGTTCTATATTGCTCACAATATCTAACTGGTTGCCTAACATGCTTAATGTTTGATTTAGGCCTATCAGTATTGTGTTTGACTACCTTAGGAACACTTTTTCCTACTTTCTTAACCAAAACAAGTTTATACATAACCTGTTCTTCTTCATCATCACTATCAGTTGTACAATCTTCAACAACTATAGTTTCTCCTTTCTTAGCAAAGGACACCTTGTCCTGATAAAGTAAAGTTTTATCTAAACTTTTACTTATCTTTTCTACCTTAAGACTCTTACTAGTCTTAGAACCATATTCCATGATTGGTTCTTGAAACTCAGCTAAACCTGTATGTGCCAGGTCAACACCTGGAGGTAAAGGAACACCTCTGTATGGTGGAGGGACAGTTTTATAAACTACACCTGAATTAGCTTTATCAATTACCTGAGCTTCCCAAATCTTATTCATTCCTTCTGAGGCATGTGCTAGAGTATCTATAGTTACCTTAACATTTTCTTTTTCATTTTTGACTTCAGATAAACGTCTACTTTGATCATTAAGTAATTCATCTCTAAATGCTATTCCTCTTTTTAAAGCATTTAAGTCTGTGGGAAACTAGAAGGGGGGGTTGAATAGTTTACCGGTTTAAAAACTTCTTTTAAAAATCTTGTTTTAAAAGTATGCTATTGGAAACTTTGATTCGAACTCTATGTGTAATCAATCAACACTAATATGAACTACATACTAAGCTAAGTAATAATAACAAATAAAAGTAAATAGTAGAGTTGGAAAGATCAAACCGAGACAGAGGATTTATAGTGGTTCGGCTACGAAGCTCTTCTTCGCCCTACTCCACTCCCCGAGTACCACACTCGAGAGTTTCAAACACTATATCAACAACCTCCCTTCAGGCGGAGAAAACCGTACATGTCGCTTATCCTATTACCGACACTAAGCTAGATGTCGAGTGCTAATCTTAGCTAGCACCAATCTACCAAGGTCCACGTGACCAAACACACAAGCCCAGTGGCTTCAAGAGATCACCAAGATCTCAACACGATCACAATGATCAACACTCACTTCACTCTAATCAACTAACACTAACCTAATGACCCTTGATCTTCTTGATCAATCACACAAGCCCAATGGCTTCAAGAGATGTTCACTATCTCTATAGATCACACTTGATCTTCACTCTCACTCACAAAAAGAAAATAAACTTGATGTATGCTAAGACACAACAAGGTTGTAACAAGTGTTACAAAAACCTATCAACTATAACTCTAGTATCTTCTTGATTACTTGAGTTCTTCTCTTGCTAATGAAGAGGGATGACAACACCTTGTATCAACTTGGATACTTGTGTTCTTCTCTTGCTAGTGAAGAGGTATGAAGAGGATCACTTGAAGGATGATTGGATCACTCTTGAAACAAAGAAAAACTAATCTAAATGACCCTAAGAAGTGAAAGGTGTGAGAGGATTTAGCTAAGGGATTTTTCTGTGTGTGAAGGGTGCCTAAAACTGTGAAAGAGGTGGGTATTTATAGGCAAAGAAAATCTGAACGTTACAAAGAAATTATGTACGGACGGCTCCGTTAAATACCATACGGCTCCACTAAATTTAGTGGAACCGTGGAGCCGTGGTAGACTAGGACGCTCCAAATTTTGTCTTTTCTGGTGAAAACTTATTTGGGGAAGGTTGGAGCTGATTTTGGGGGGGGGGGAAATAGCTGTTGTGATTTTCAAACTAATTTTTCCATTAAAACATTTCTTAATATTTCAAAAATAATTTGTCATGTGTATTTTTGAAAAAACATGTTTTGTCCCATTTAAAATGTGAATTTTCAAAACATAAATTCACTTCTTTGATCACTAGTTCAAGTTGTAACTTTGTTCAAGAGTGATTTGCGTAGAAACGGGATCTTCCGATTAAAAACTTGTTAACGTTAATTTTAACGTAACGTGAGTTCACATTTTGTCATCCTCAAAACGTGAAGTAATCGAAAGATATAAATAACGTTTTTAGAACATTATTTGCATCAACAAAGTCATCAGTAAACGTAGATTCATTCTTTTTAAAATGTTGAATCTGTTTTTCTAGAACTCCTACACACCTCTTATGATTAGCTAAATTATGAAGGGCATCAATTAACTCTTCTCTAAAAGCATCAAATCTCTTTTTAATGTCTTCATAATTTTTAAGATTAGGACATGAATTAGTACAAGTAGGAATGGTATCTACCTCTGAATCAGAAGAGGCCATTAGAGCAAATTCATTGACAACAAGAGCAGCATTTGGTGGTGCATCCTCTTCAGTAGCCATAGAGCTCCAATCATATCCAATACCATCAATAGCCAGCATAGCCTTTGGCTCTTCCACCAGTACTTCCTTATTCCTCTCTTGCTTATACCAAGTGTTCATATTATCCTGCTTCCTTGGGCTTCTACATTCTTTAGCAAAGTGTCCCAACCTATGACAGTTAAAACATTCCACTTTCTTCTTATCAAACCCAGCAGTATCATTACCATTTATGGTAATTTGCTTTCCAGTTTTCTGCCAAAACTTCTTAGCCCTCATGCTAAGTAAAGCAACTTGCCACTTAATATCCATCTCTTCCAAATCATCACCATCTACCTGTTCAAGGTCTTCATGATTTAGAGGAGAACCACTAGATTGACTGGTTATAAAGGCATAAAATGTTGGATCTCTAAGTCCAGCAATATCCTTTTGTAAACTAGCAGAAGGACCACCATAAGTAGCATTAGAAACACCTTCAGCTTCATCTACCTTTTCTGTATGACTAACACTAGAAACTGATAAGAGTGCAGCATTCCCAGAACTAGTACCATAATTTCCACCTTTCTTTAGACTTTGTTCAACAATTTTAAAGTTGTTGAACAAATCATTAAGTTTCATTGTTTTAATTTCTGGTTTGTTCATCCAGACAATAACATGAGTATGGAAATCATTAGGTAGACTTTTCAAGAACTTCATGTTGAGATCTTCCTTCTCTGTCTCAACACCCAACACAGCTAACTGACTTACAAGCTTGTGTAGTCTTGAAAATAGCTTATCAAGAGACTCATTACTAAAAGCAGTAAAGTTTTCAAATTGGTGCTTTAGTAAAGTCTTCTGTGTCTTTTTGGTAGTTTCATTACCACCAAACCATGCACAAATCTCTTCAAAAAGAGTTTTTGCATCAAGATATTTGCTAAAAGATAGCATCTGCTCACCAGGAATGGTCATAAGCAACAAGTTTCTTGCTTTCTGATCATTTCTCTTCTGTATCTTTTCATCATTGGAAACTGGTCCAGTATTTCTTTTTCTAACAATTTTCCCTTCAACAAGAACATCTGAATAGCCTAAAGTGAAGGAATCACCATACTGAATTATGTCCCAAAGAGCATAATCTTGAACCATAAAATATTGCTCAACTCTCATCCTCTATAACTCAAACTCATTGGGTTTGATCATGGGCAACTTTGCAGCAACATTTGTTTGAACATCTTGTACATCCATTTCTTGTTTCTTCTAAAAACAACAATATCAGCCTGAGCTCTGATACCACTTGCTAGGATCCTGGACACACGATTAAGGTGGTTAAACTTTGTAACTTTGTGTGTATGATATGTTGTGTTAAAATGTTTAAGTGCGCAGAATTCACTCAACCAAACTTAGAAGGTTGTGTATGTTATGGAAATGGAATTGTTATGTTTGTTAGTTAGCAATGAACACATAAAGATTATCACCAAACGATTCAATATTATTAAAGATAATAATACGAGTGACCTTGAAATATCACTAGGGTTACAACCTTGAATCTTAAGTTTTTCTAACTTGTGATGTTTTTGTGTTTGTTCTTATCTAACAGTTATATGTTCTTACAATAACATATGCATGGACTAACTTGACTACTACTAATATCACAACTAAGATCTCTTTTATAGTCCAAGAGATCTTTACATATTGCTTAAAGTCTTAGCCGACTTACTTTGTTAACTTATCCTTTTGAGTGTCAGTACATAGGATACAACATGTATCTATGTATACAACTTGTTAACTAAGCACATGGGGTAAGATATTATCTACCGTATATTGTTGACCAAAATACAAATAATATCTTTTCGATCTTATCCACTCAGCAGCAGAATGTTCACTATCGGCAGCAATGAGTTATCGCTAGCAGCAGGATCAACAGCAGCAGAATGCTAAGCCTAGCAGCAGAATCATTTATCACTAGCAACAGGATGAAATGTTCTAGCAGCAGGAACAGCATTAACAGCAGGAACCATAATGCACTAGCATCAGAATTACACTTAGAGTATTTCTTAGATTAGAACCTGATATTAACCTTCTTGAATATTTAATTCCCAACAAAATACACAACCAAGTAGGATTGACAACTTGGATGTTTCATCCGAAATATACAAGTAATTTACATTGCAATGCAATTAGTAAATGTGTCATTTCCGAAAAACCAAACAAGAGCAAACAAACAACATATGCAAACTTTGCTCATGAACAACTCAACACTCAAATTCACATGTCTAGTAAAAGTGTCATACATAATATGTTATTGACTATTATGTAAGTCATCAATCTTTGAGAATACCACATGTTTTTCTCTTATCAAAAGATTGACAACGGATAACTTATATCCTAAGCATCTTATTTTCTTTGTGACATGAATGGTTATGTTACAAGAGAATACATTGCATCCTGTTAACAAATGTAGGATAATAAAGTTGAATAATAACCTAATACAACATGTGTCATTGCCTAAACAAGTAAAATTGGTCATACACTAAAATACTTGTTTCACAAAGCACTCTTAAGAGTGATAAGTTTCCTTTTAGAAAATCATACTTGTTGAAATAAATAGTATGTCTCATTTCAAATAAAATGCTCACAAGATCTATTGAGGTAAGTAACCTTTACTAGATTCTCACTCAAGATATGCAAAGGAGCATTCTTGAAACACACACGATGTAGTAGATTCTATATTGTATCACATTAGAGTGTCTCTTGGTTTTAGGAAACCAAATCATGTTAAAATAACATGTAACAACTCAACAAACAAAGATGTTGTCCAAGAGATCATAAAATACACCATCTCCATCAAACAACCTTTAAATCTCAAGCACGAAATTAAAACATTTCGCTTGCCTTTGTTAGGAGTTGTGTAAGACATGTCATTTTCTTAACCAACTTTCAAAGTATGGTTAATTGAGTCATATTAGGCCATGTATAAGCAAAACAAGATAACATCATCTTTGCTATACTTCGATAGGCAAATATAGGAATTTGAATTCTTCTAACATGAGAATGACTACTGGAGAACCTATCGCACTAGAAATTCAATTTGACCTAACGGTTGGATTGCTTCCAGGAGAGATGTTGGGTTCGTGTATAACCCGTAAAAATGGTCGTGTTTAGCCTTAATTGAGCACCACTAGTGATAGTCTCATACTCATTCTCTAACTTGAAAAATTTTCATTCCTACATTTGACTAGAGATAGTTTACATTGATGAACTTTATCTCCCGTTAGGATCTCATCTTGAACAAGTAGTAATTAGGATCTGCCTTAGCAAACCTAGATTGCTTGCATCCCACATACGTGTTTCAAAATGATAACATGTTCTCGTAAGATATGATTAAATATCTTCATGATCTTGAATGCTAAATGATTATCATGATTTGCATGATATTTGCATTTATCCCTTGTGTGCATTTTACATAATTTGATTATAAAGTTTGCACCCACACTATGTGCTTTTGACACATTAGGAATTAGGTATGCCCATCACTATGAACCCTTAGAATTCATAGAGTCATACACTAGTGTCAAAACCCATTAGTTAGAGTAGTCGCGAAGTTGTCCTAATTCCCTAATTATCACTTCGCCTTCTTCCAAGTAATACACCCTTTTGTTATGGGAAGGTTACATACAAACCTAGTAGAACTCGGAGTAGGGTTGACAACTTAAATATTTCATCCGAAATATTCAAGTAAGTTTAACTTGCTATCGCAATTGTTAAATGTCATATCCGAAACATCATATCCAAGCCTTTTAACAACATATGTTAAAACTCTCATCCAAAAGCTAAATGCTAACATCAACCTTCGGATGACAAAGGACTCACGAGTTACTACATAAGTGATTAGTAGTTCCTTTCATTCTCGTGTGAATATACACGTCTTATGATCCCAAACCCTGCTGCGAATCAGCACCAAAGGCCTAGCTTTATGTCTTTCAAAACTCCATGAAACACTCGTGTGCGAAGCACATCAAAATCCGTAAATCAACCAAACCTCTCAACCGAGAATCCCCTAACCATCTTCGTCTAGGTCTAGGAATGATGGAACATATTCCATAAATCTTATGACTATTTAAATATTTCACTGGAAATATTAAGTCATCATTCACATCGCTCTAATGACTACTTATGTATTTCCTCGAAAATATAAAAGTCATTTCTTCTCGTCCAGTGCCGTTTGAAGAATTTATTAGGTATAAGTTCTCTCCTCGTGTCGTAAAGTCTCACTAAATCAGCGAGATTTGTTCTTAAAATCCAATGACAACTTAAATATTTCATCCGAAATATTTAAGATATATTTAATTTGCGTGATGCAATTAAATGTCATTTCTCGTTCTCGATTAACGTTCACCAAATCCCGTTGGATTCATTCATAAAGGAATTTATTTGGTATAATTTCTTTTAATCTAAAGTTCAGAAAGATCACAACATATGTGAAATTTCTTTGTCAAAAATCTTCCTTTCAATTCTCACCAACACTATCAAAACCCACTCGATGTAGTCTTGAACCAAAACCGTCTCCTATCAGAATAGATTCTATCTATCGTCTGATTCCTTAGCCTTTTCCCTTTCACTTCCGCATGGTATTAAACACTACCAATGCTTCCGCATCCCACTCATCTTCCACACACTTCAAACGAAGAACCGCTAGGATACATTGAGATAACCCTTCTTCATCAACATAGATAACCCCACTAGAACCTTATCACTAACATCACAACCTTGAAGATTTTATCTTCTTAACCCTTAGGATATCTCCACGTGATCACATGCCTCATCATAATATTCTATGAATATTCATAATGATTGAGAAGAGCTACGTGACTTCAAAGGTGAAGTTTATCGTATGCTATCCACCACTTGTCATGACGTTACTAAGCTCATCGCTTTCGTCAACGTTTGTTTTCCTCTTTATCTTTTTCATCTTGTCCGGATGGTCATAGATTAAGGAAGAGCGAAAACACACTCATATAGCCTTTCACCAAACACTCTCAAGAACACATAAATGTGGTTCTTATTCCCTAGGAAACTTCCCTTTAGCTGCCCAGAACTAGGCTGCACAGGAAAATTCGTGACTTCCAGGTCATGGTACCGTTAAATAGGCCACGGTACTGTTAAATTTAATGGTACCGTGTGGTATTTAGTGGTACCGTGCCTATGTTTGAAGAATTTTCACTGTTCCCTCCTGATCCCTGCTTCCCTAACCTCAAACCTGCAAAATTTTGCAAATTCACATACACCCTAGGATTCCCTCACTACACCATAGGACACTACCACCAATCTTAATTTGAATCCATCCTACACCTTTAGGATTTCCACATCCTTACCTCCACCAAGTTCACCACAACCTTTAGCTCTTACACTAACCCTATCACCTTCATCACCCTTTGAACTTGACACTAACACATCATCATCACCACAATCACTAATGGGTCATCCCATTCTTTATCCCCTACAACCACAACTCTTGCCTTTATAAGGCTTCACCATTGCAAGCTTATCTTGCATCTCATCTTTAAACCTCATATTTATATCATTCATCATCACACTCAACCCTTATAACTAAACTTCACTCTTGATAGTGATATTTAGTTTCAAAACCTTCAACCCTTATATCAATCCCACTCAAACCTTTTAGCTACACTTCACTCTTGACAGTGATGGTTAGTGTACGAACCTTCAACCCATAGATCATCACACTCAAACCTTACAACCTTCAACTCATCGATCATCACACTCAAACCTTATAACCTTCAACCCTTATATCAATCCCACTCAATCCTTTTAGCTACACTTCACTCTTGACAGTGATAGTTAGTCTAAGAACCTTCAACCCATAGATCATCACACTCAAACCTTACAACCTTCAACTCATCAATCATCACACTCAAACCTTACAACTACTCCTCACTTTGGATAAGTGATAGTTAGTTAAACAACCTTCAATCCTCACAATCACACTAAACCCTTCATGCACCAAATTATCTCTAACAAACAACTAGGATCATCCAAACTAGGAATCTAGAACTTCGTTACCTCAACCCGTTAGAGATATCCAACCCCAATCCTGTTAGGATCACATGCACATATTTTTTTAAAAATATATCATGCATCTCATTGTCAGTGCAAACGATATATGATGCGTGGTTTTGTAACCTTACAACAGGTTTTACCTCTCGAGGGATCTCAAGAGGCTTACAACCCCACCAGGCAGTGTACCTGACCGATGTAGTATAGTGTAGTGGTAAGTACGGGGGATTGATCGTTCTCCACAGGGAATAGTGTTCGTTAGGTATGAAAGGCTACTCTAATTAGGTCTAAGGGTTGAGGAAGATTCTTTTTTATGTTTTTATATTTTTTTATGAAAGCAAGTAAAATCTCGGTTTTGAAGGAGTGGGCGGAATTAGTTGCTAGTCAACTAACCCAAATTACAACGAATGCAATAAAATTAAATAACTGAAAATAAAATGTGGTGAGAAACTTATGTGTAGAGAAATGTGTTTACTTAGATTTCCTTACTCCCTAACTATCTTTTACCGGTTAATTAGTGTGTATTAGTCGCGTGGATGACGGGTGTATTCCTTAATACCATTCGTGGGGTGGCGTACTTACTTCCCCAACTCTACAAGCTCCTACTTCACTCCTATGTCGAGCCGGCTAGGAAGCTCCTAACATGGGATCACTAGAATTCGCTTGTGCATTAAATACAACCATAAAAACCTTTAGTACGCGTTTGGTTCATGTTTCTTAAGACGTTCAAGCAAGTTACCGAATAGGAAGTTAGCCAGTTTTCTTAAGCCTAACATAGATAAACAATCATCCAATACAACTAATAACACACTAACAACCAATAATCAATAGCTAGGTTTCATTAGATCTAAGCAAACACAAGATAAATTTAGCCTAACATGTTAAACAAAAGACAAGAATAAGATAGAATCAAACAACACATAGACATATTGAATGATTAATTGATAACTTATCTTTCAATGAAACATGGAAGATCTCAAAGCAAAAAGCCCTGAAAAAGTAGCTAAATTCGTCTTAGGGTTTTCTCCCAAAATTCCACACACTAAGCTCTCTCTAATGACAAAAAATTAGAAAACTATATATAGATTTTTGGATCTGACGGCGTCACCTTATGGAGTGTGACGCCGTCACCTCGCCGCTTTTAGGGTTCCCGGATGACCATCTTGACGCCGTCCCTCTTTAGCTCTTCAAAAATCCATTCTGGCTTATCAAGGCTTGACGCCGTCGAACCATGAACGTGACGCCGTCCCCTTATGATTTAAGCCGTGACGCCCTCGATCAAGTTAAAGCGTGACGCCGTCAGAATTCACATGCTATTTTCACTGGCCCGTCATGAGTAAATTTCACGTCCAACTTTTCTTGCCAAGGCATGACGCCGTCCAGAGTAAAGTCTGACGCCGTCAAGAGTAACTTTTAGCCGATTTTTGAGACTTTGCCGTTTTCTTCACTTTAATGCTCCAAAAACGTCCAAAATGCCTCCTTTTCCAGATTTCTCCTCAAAAGTACCTAAAATGACAAAAGGAACGATTTAGGGCAATATTTGATCAAATAAATACGATTTAGGGCTTAAATGACCCCTTAAAAGCGGTACACTTTTCGCTTCATCAAATACCCTTACACTTGAGATTTGCTTGTCCTCAAGCAAATGTGCTTTTATTCTAATTAAAATACAAGTTGGGGTCATTTAATGCTAACATAAAAGTAATTGCAACATATAGTCGTTCCACTTTAATCATAATAAGCACGGAGATTACAAACTAGCACCTCACAAGTAGTGTTTAGATACTCACATCTCTCAAGTGTCATCAAAATAAATCTCATAAATGAAAACGGATAATATCTCTCACTACCTGTCATAGCAAATAGATTACCATAGGCTTGGGAAAGGATCGAAAACCTCCTCCACTAGGCGTAAGCACCTAAGATAAACTATCAAAGAGGGCTTTTAAATGGGTTATAACGTTAGGTGTAGGGAAAAGGAAAACACGGTTTTGTTGGATAAAGGATATTTTACTGGTGGCGAGTTAAAAATCTTGATCAATTACATGTACTATACAATGTTGCTAAGCCAAGACTAGACTCGATCTTAAGCTAAAAACAAAATAACAAGAACATAAAATGAAACGGGATGGTAGTCCGTATGTTTTTTCTATTTTTCATTTTCTCTTTTTTTTTTTTTTTTTTTTTTTTTTTTTTTTTTTTTTTGCATACACTTTTACCCTACCATCCAAAATAATACATCATAGGGGCGTTGCATTCCCCTTACACTTGAATTTTTACATAACTTTACAAATACTAATCTAATGACTCGAATTAAGATAATTGAAAAACTTGGAGTACTTTTAAAATATTTAGCACATATGGGGGTAATAAATGATGTTCTTCCCCATTACTCCATTACACTAGTACTTTACCCATGAGTCCCAATCGTCCCAAAACAATATGTACAAGGATATGACTCGACTTAGCAACCATGTAATCAATTAGATAATTAACTTGGGTTTAAACAAATGTTGTAACAATAATGCACTAAAAATGAGTGCATACAAGGTAGGCTAAGGCGATTTGGGTGTACATTTAAGTGGGGTGTAAACAAATTCTTCCTTTAAGTAAAATGCTTAAAGGTTGAAACGAAAAGATAGGCTCTGAGGGGTGTACTAGGGGTATCGTGTACTAAAAATGAGTACAACGCAAAGGGTGTGGGAGAATTACTTGACCAATGTAGCCAATGTAATTATAACAAAAACACAGGTGTAAAACAATGGGTTAATCCTAATGCCTCTTATCATGTAGTAAATCTAACTACACGAATGTAGTCTCACTTGTGGCCTCGGAATGGTCCTAACGCAAGTTCTAGAATCTAAGTGCTACCGGTACACACATCATAGCATAAATGCTTTTCCTACCAATTCTAGGGGCGAACCTCACATATTTGGGGGTGAAAAATTTTTTTAGTGGTACGGTTTTTTGTGCTAGTCATATAACTCCTATCCGTGAGACGCTCATTAAGATCAAAGTTTCACTCCTATATGTTGTAAAAAATTTTAAATTTGGCACTAAAATTGCCCTAACAGGTATTTATCTTAGTTTTATTACACATCTACTATCAAACAAACAAAAATCAAGCGTAATTGTATTATCAAAAATCGTACTTTTACCCCCCCTTACACTTAAGATGAACATTGTCCCCAATGTTCAAATAATAAGATGTAAAAGCAAAAAGTAAAAGAATGAAATCAAATACTCCCCTGATTCGCTCGGTGGATAATGAAATTACACGGTTAAATCTTCCTTCAAAGAGAATGTTGAAGCTCCATGACTAATGCATCGCCACAAGCTTGATCCAAAAACATTTCCTTGTCCAAAATAACCTGTTAAACCTGAGAAAACAAACACGAAAACCTGCATAACATCGGCGGGATAAAATCTATATATAAGGATATAATGCTTGTGGAATGATAATTTTGCAGATTCCTGGAGATTATAAGTTGGAGATTTTAGTAAAAACTTTTCTAAAAACAAAACTTTCAAAAATTTCTGAAAATTAAATCTGACGCCGTCAGGTTATAAACCCTGACGCCGTCAGAAATGACCTGACAAAAATTTTCATTTTAAGTTTCCGGAAAATTTCTGGAAAAACCTTTACCTTACTTCCTGGAAATCCTGCAAAGCATCATTATGACTCGATACAAGCATTTGACTCAAACAAATATGAATATGTATGCTAATTTATTATCATTATGATTCATGTTAATTTGTGTTCTAATAAACCGATTTAGATTTCCCTTACACTTATCTTTTGCAAAATACCTTTATATGTAGTTAAGACGAAGTTAAAAACAAAATAAAGCATTTTCACAAATTAGTTTTAAACATGAATCAATAGTAATAAAAATTAAACACACATACGGAAACAAATAAAATCAAACAAACAAATAAATAAACACACAAAGCAAATAAAACAAATAAAGCTTGGGTTGCCTCCCAAGAAGCGCTTTTCTTTATTAACGAGTCTTGTAGCTAGACTCAAAGTCACGCTACCCTATGTAAGTGAGCTCGTCATCAAGGACGTCTTTAGGGTTAAGCTTGGATTGAAGTTTCCTATTGGTCCGCTTAGTACGATATGTCTTTTCAAACTTCTCTCCATCCGGGTCATACAATGTCATCTTAATATGCCATGACCCATCTCCATCTTTGGGTGGTTTATCCCAATTCCACTTATGATCATCTTCCTCACTAATCCACTTATTCATTCCTAGGTTAATTGGCAAAACTCCTAGGAAATCAATCATCCTTCTAAAAACTAGAGGGTCTTCAAATGGATCCAATTCGGTGTCCCTAGCCAAGAGTTGCTCCACCGAATGCGTTCGGTTAACAAAGTCCTCTTCTAGGTAAAATGGGCGTTGGGGTCCTATGAAGTCTCTATCAATCCAAGGTCCATATCTAGATGGTCTCCTATTTGATTCTAGCCAATGTGGTGTTGGTTCCTCACTAGTATCATAGGCATGTTTCTTAACATCATAGACTGACCAAGTATCTCCTTCTCCCACCGCTATCTTAGATTCCTTACAATCAATCATCGCACTAGCGGTCGCCAAAAATCCTCTACCTATCAACAAGGGGCATGTAGGGTCGCTAACCATATCAAGGACGTGGAAATCGGCTAAAATGGTTAGTTTCCCAATGTGCACTAACACGTCCTTAACTACTCCAACCGGGTAAGCAACACTTCCATCTGCTAAGCCTATTATCACCTCGGTTTCTTCAAGTTTTCCAAGTTTTAGAGAGGTGTAGAGAGGTAACGGAAGTAGGTTAAGGCTTGATCCAAGATCGGCTAATGTGTCATAAGCCTCCGAATTACCGATCTTGCAAGGTAGAACAAATAAGCCTGGATCATCTAACTTCTTAGGTAGCTTGTTTTGAACAAAGGCGGTCCCTTTTTCGCCTAACTTGAGCTTCTTCTCATCCAACTCATCATCAACCGGACTTTCAAGGTGGAGCTCCTTGAATTCTTTGTCAAGGTTTTGAGTGGGAGGTGTTTCAACTATGTTGTTGACCAATTTGGATGTCATAACTTCTTGGTCATTTGGAACGACTTGGGTTTGTTTGAAACACGTGCTCATGGAATTTACCGAATAATATTGTGGACAAGAACTAGGGGACGAAACCGATGAAATAGCGTTGACATTTAGTTTCGGGTTCTTGACCGTGTTGCTAGGGAGTGCTCCCATTTCTCGGTCATTGAGGGCTTTCAACAAGGTGTCAATCTTATCGGTCATCTCGCTTTGTTTTTGTTTGAAGTCGGCTTCAAACTTGGCTAAATGAGCTTCTTGAGATGCCATAAATTGAGACATCAATCCTTCAAAGTTATCGGTACTACCATTGCCGGAAGGATTGTTGTTGAAAGTACGGTTCGAGTTGGAACCGCTTGATTGGAAACGATTAGGTGGGTTGGAAGAATTGGTTTGTTGTGTGTTTTGGTTTTGTTTCCACCTAAGGTTCGGGTGATTTTTCCATGAGGGGTTGTATGAATCACCGTAATGGTTTGGCTCGGGTTTGAAAGTGTACCACTTGTCTCCCGCTCCGTCGGTACGCGAGGATGCGTAGTCCACAAAAGCTTGTTCGGGGAGTTCCATGCAATCACGAGTGTCGTGGGGACCACTACATAATTCACATGAAGAAGTGATTTTGTTCACTTGGCTTGAAGGTTTAGGAGCCTCGTAGGATTTCATGAGAAACTTGACTTGGTCTTCAAGTTCTATGATCCTACGGTCAGAAGTGCTTGAATTGTTAGAAGGCAAAGATATTGCCTTGACCGTTTTATTCAAATCACGGGGATCACTCCAACTTTCGTTGTCATAAAGAGCAAGATCCTCTAGGAGAGCCCATGATTGTTCCGCACTTAGATCACGTAGCTTGCCACCGGCCGATTGGTCAATGGTTTGCCTCGTGTAGAGATTGATATGGTCATAGAAGATTTGGACTTGGAGCCAAAGTTCTATGCCATGGTGAGGGACTTTTTGGAGTAAGTCCTTGAATCGAGTCCATGCCTCGTAGAGAGTTTCGCCTTGACGTTGTTAGAACATCAAGATATCATTCCTTAGCTTGGTAGTTCTTCCCGGTGGGAAAAACTGAGCAAGGAAACGAGTGGTGAGATCATCCCAAGAGGTGATGGATCCTGCGGGTTGACGTTCTAGCCACTGACTAGCTTGGTCCCGCAAAGAGAATTGGAAGAGACGCAATCGGGTCGTCTCTCGAGTGGCAACATCAAGGTCTATAGAATCAACGATTTTAAGAAAGTCCTTGAGATGTTGATTAGGATCTTCAGAACGAAGTCCATGGAATGCGCATCCGCTTTGCACCAACCGGATGGTGTCGGATCGCAAGGGTGTGATATTGGCTCCTTGAGTGAGCTCAATGGTGTTTCGATAGCCATGGTGGCTAGGACGGGAATACTCTCCTAAAGTACGGGCTCTAGGAGGTGGTTGTGGTTGTTGTGGTGGTGGGTTGTGGGGGTTAAGGATATTACCATCTTCCATGATGTCGGATGGTATGGTTACGAACAAAGACACGAAGAAAATAGATAGACTAAAGAAAACCTAGAAAAATAAAATAAAAATCTCACTAGAAAGGAATCTAGTGAGTAGACCTAATAGAAATAAAAATTCAACCTAAACAATAACTATTCCCCGGCAGCGGCGCCAAAAACTTGATGCGTGGTTTTGTAACCTTACAACAGGTTTTACCTCTCGAGGGATCTCAAGAGGCTTACAACCCCACCAGGCAGTGTACCTGACCGATGTAGTATAGTGTAGTGGTAAGTACGGGGGATTGATCGTTCTCCACAGGGAATAGTGTTCGTTAGGTATGAAAGGCTACTCTAATTAGGTCTAAGGGTTGAGGAAGATTCTTTTTTATGTTTTTATATTTTTTTATGAAAGCAAGTAAAATCTCGGTTTTGAAGGAGTGGGCGGAATTAGTTGCTAGTCAACTAACCCAAATTACAACGAATGCAATAAAATTAAATAACTGAAAATAAAATGTGGTGAGAAACTTATGTGTAGAGAAATGTGTTTACTTAGATTTCCTTACTCCCTAACTATCTTTTACCGGTTAATTAGTGTGTATTAGTCGCGTGGATGACGGGTGTATTCCTTAATACCATTCGTGGGGTGGCGTACTTACTTCCCCAACTCTACAAGCTCCTACTTCACTCCTATGTCGAGCCGGCTAGGAAGCTCCTAACATGGGATCACTAGAATTCGCTTGTGCATTAAATACAACCATAAAAACCTTTAGTACGCGTTTGGTTCATGTTTCTTAAGACGTTCAAGCAAGTTACCGAATAGGAAGTTAGCCAGTTTTCTTAAGCCTAACATAGATAAACAATCATCCAATACAACTAATAACACACTAACAACCAATAATCAATAGCTAGGTTTCATTAGATCTAAGCAAACACAAGATAAATTTAGCCTAACATGTTAAACAAAAGACAAGAATAAGATAGAATCAAACAACACATAGACATATTGAATGATTAATTGATAACTTATCTTTCAATGAAACATGGAAGATCTCAAGGCAAAAAGCCCTGAAAAAGTAGCTAAATTCGTCTTAGGGTTTTCTCCCAAAATTCCACACACTAAGCTCTCTCTAATGACAAAAAATTAGAAAACTATATATAGATTTTTGGATCTGACGGCGTCACCTTATGGAGTGTGACGCCGTCACCTCGCCGCTTTTAGGGTTCCCGGATGACCATCTTGACGCCGTCCCTCTTTAGCTCTTTAAAAATCCATTCTGGCTTATCAAGGCTTGACGCCGTCGAACCATGAACGTGACGCCGTCCCCTTATGATTTAAGCTGTGACGCCCTCGATCAAGTTAAAGCGTGACGCCGTCAGAATTCACATGCTATTTTCACTGGCCCGTCATGAGTAAATTTCACGTCCAACTTTTCTTGCCAAGGCATGACGCCGTCCAGAGTAAAGTCTGACGCCGTCAAGAGTAACTTTTAGCCGATTTTTGAGACTTTGCCGTTTTCTTCACTTTAATGCTCCAAAAATGTCCAAAATGCCTCCTTTTCCAGATTTCTCCTCAAAAGTACCTAAAATGACAAAAGGAACGATTTAGGGCAATATTTGATCAAATAAATACGATTTAGGGCTTAAATGACCCCTTAAAAGCGGTACACTTTTCGCTTCATCAATATATTAATCTAAACCATCTCAACACCAATCATCTTAGGTAGATGATTATGTTTCTCTAAAGGTTTGTTAGAACTTGCCTTCCTAATGAAAACTTGGAAGAAGTCATTTTGTGTGTCAGTCAACGAACGAATCTCGTTCTTGTTAGTGTGATTGATTGAACAATTACATCTTAGGTTTTCGGTCGGGTTGTGACACTTACGTGTTAACATAGTTTAACCCATGCATGTCTTGCTATGTGTATTCTATCCATATAATGTTGCTCCTATTCTTTTATATATTATGTTGCACGAAGCTAACCCTTGATGTAGGAAAAGCCTTTGTAAGAATTTGATCCATAGATCCGCTAGTTACCAAGGTAAATAAACTAGGGGATTCAATCACCATAGGAGAGCATTGAGCTAGGGGGAGCTCGGAGGTATTTGAATACATAGCATGGAGTCGTCTTCACAAGTGGTGATAGAAGACTTCACTGGGATGATGCAAGCTCGCCTTTCGGGGGAGAAAGGATAGTAGTGCAATAAGGGGGAGTAGGGAGTGAATTCAAGGGAGCGCTCGAGGCAACTACCTTTTTGATTCGACAAAAGGGGGTGAAGGGAGTATAAACAGGTAACTTTTACATTTTACTATGTGTTACGGTTTACATATTTACTATGTGTTACGGTTTACATATTTTTCATCATCAAAAAGGGGGAGATTGTTAGTGCAAATATTACGATATTTAAACTAAACGATTTCTTCGGTTTTAATAATGACAAACATGTAACTTGTAATACATAACGTAAAATGTGCAAGTTACTTGTAAACACAAATCATCAATGCATACTTACATCAACACCTCCCGACGTCTCAAGTATGCTTCAACGAAGTCGTAGATTTCCATCCCGACATAAATCACTCAAGGTATGGACAAACAAATCTACTACTTGACAAATGATCAAAGGATTATATTTTTCTAACTTCACATTTTTAATGTGACAAAACATTTTTTTCAAAAATATATTTTACAAATTATTTTTGAATTAAAAAGAAATGTTTTATTTTGAAAAATAAGTTTAAAAATCCCAACAGCTATTTTCCCCCCCAAAATCATCTCCAACCTTCCCCAAATAAGTTTTCACCAGAAAAGACAAAATTTGGAGCGTCCTTGTCTGGGACGGCTCCACGGTTCCACTAAATTTAGTGGAGCCGTGGCATGTTTAGTGGAGCCGTCCGTACAAAATTTTCTGTAATGTTCAAATTTTTCTTGCCTATAAATAGTGGACCATTTCACACTTCCAACTTGATTTTTTCAGTCCTTTTTCTCTGGTCTAATCCCTCCTCACTTAGATGACTTTTTTGATCATTTGGAGAGTCTTAGTTTGTTTAAGAGTGATCCAATCATCCATTCAAGTGATCCTCTTCATTCCTCTTGATTAGCAAGAGAAGAACACAAAGTATCCAAGTAGATACAAAGTGTTGTCATCCCTCTTGATTAGCAAGAGAAGAACACAAAGTATCCAAGTAGATACAAAGTGTTGTCATCCCTCTTAATTAGCAAGAGAAGAACACAAAGTATCCAAGTAGATACAAAGTGTTATTATTCCTCTTCATTTGCAAGAGAAGAACTCAAAGTATCCAAGAAGATACAAGAGTTGCAGTGGTTAGGTCTTGTAACATTTGTTACACTCTTGATTGTATCATAGCATACATCAAGATTAATTTTCTTTTGTGAGAGAGTGAGTCAAAATCATTGTGATCTTAAGAGATAGTGAAGATCTCTAGAAGCCATTGGGCTTGTTTGATTGATCATGTGGATCAAAGGTAGATCGGGTAGATCGAGTCAAGTGGGAGTAGATCATTGTGATCGTGTCGAGATCTTGGAGATCTCTTGAAGCCATTGGGCTTGTGTGTATTGATCAAGTGGATCAAGGGTAGATCGTGGTAGATTGGTGCTAGCTAAGATTAGCACTCGACATCTAGCTTAGTGTCGGAAATAGGATAAGCGACGTGTAAGGTGTAGATCGGGTAGATCGTGGTAGATTGGTGCTAGCTAAGATTAGCACTCGACATCTAGCTTAGTGTCGGAAAACAAGTTAAGCGACGTGTATGGTTTTCTCCGCCTGAAGGGAGTTTATTGATTAGTGAAGTAACTCTCGAGTTGGGTACTCGGGGAGTGGAGTAGGGCGAAGAGGAGCTTCGTGACCGAACCACTATAAATCACCGTGTCCGGTTTGCGCCTTCTTACTTATCTCTTTACTTTCATTTCATTCTTTATCGCTTTATACTTATATTTGCATGAAGTTTATGCTTGTGTGACTAGTTGCTTATGTTATGTTGATTATGTATGTGTCATGGCTTGATTGTGCTTGTGTTGTAGTTTACTACATTCATCTCTAGATGTTAAATGACCATAGTTAACACTTTTCATATTACGTCACACTTGATCGGGTGTTTGATACAAAAGTTTTAAGTTTTTAAATGGAAACGTATTCACCCCCCCCCCTCTCTACGGTTTTCACATCGTAGGAAAATGTGTTTTGAAGAATAACGTTTACGTTATGAAATTAGACAAAACACCTAAAGAAAAACTTTGTCTCACCTCTCTGGACGAAAACTCAACTCTATGGCATAGACGCTTAGGTCACGCCAATATGAGGCTAATCTAATCCTTATCATCTAAGGAACTCGTTAGGAACCTACCCAAGTTGAAATACGACCAACACTTTTGTGATGCTTGCAAAATTGGGAAACAAGTTCATAATCGCCTTAAGGCTAAAACCATGGTGTCTACATCTCGGTGTCTAGAATTATTGCATATAGATTTGTTTGGTCCATCTGCTATACAAAGTTATGGGACAAACTTCTATACTTTGGTAATAGTAGATGATTACTCTAGGTATACTTGGACTAAGTTTTTGAAAACTAAAAACAAGGCATTTGATAAATTTGAAATTCTAAGTAAGAAAATTCAAAATCAAATAGGAAATATCATTGTGTCTATTAGAACCGACCACGGTCGTGAATTTGATAACGAAACCCAATTCGGAGCTTTTTGTGATGCTAATGGCATAACACATAATTTCTCGGCTCCTCGAACTCCTCAATCTAATGGTGTAGTAGAACGTAAGAATAGAACACTTCAAGAAATGAGTCGAACAATGTTAAATGAGCAAAATATACCCCAAAAGTTTTGGTGTAATGCCGTTGACACATCCACATACATCCTAAATAGAGTCTTAATTAGACCATTCTTGAATAAAACACCATATGAGCTTTATAGAGGCAAAAAGCCTACACTATGATATTTTAGAGTTTTTGGAAGCAAGTGCTTCATTTTAAACACTAAGGATTACCTCACCAAGTTTGACCCAAAGTCTTATGAAGGTGTATTCCTAGGATATTCACAGAATAATAAAGCGTACATTGTATTGAACAAAGAAACCTCAAGAGTCGAGGAATCGTTGAACGTAACATTCGACGAAAGTCCACCTCCCTCTAAGACATCACCTTTGGTAGATGATGACTTAGTTGAAAGTCAAATGGTTGAAAACCAAGAAAATGTAAAAAATGACAAAGAAGATGAACCCGTGGATAGGGAATTAGTCAACATCAAAGAATCCAAAAGTCATCCATTAGACAACGTCATAGGAAAAATTAATGAAAGAACCTTAAGATCAAAAGTCCAAAACCAAAGTAATTTCTTTTGTTTTGTTTCAACCATTGAGCCTAAAAATATAAATGAGGCAATAAAAGACGAATCTTGGGTTGTAGCAATGCAAGAAGAACTTAATCAATTCGTTAGAAACGACGTATGGACATTAGTCCCTCAACCTCAAAATCAAACCATAATTGGAACTAAATGGGTGTTTAGGAACAAAACGGATGAAAATGGAGTAGTGTCTAGAAACAAAGCTAGGCTAGTAGCTCAAGGCTACAATCAACAAGAAGGTATAAATTACGACGAGACATTTGCACCCGTCGCTAGGCTTGAGTCAATTAGAATACTACTTGCATATGCATGTGCACACGACTTTAAACTATTCCAAATGGATGTTAAAAGTGCTTTTTTAAATGGTTTTATAAATGAGGAAGTGTATGTTGCACAACCTCCCGGCTTTGCCGATTTTGAAAAACCAAATTATGTCTACAAACTTAAGAAAGCTTTATATGGACTTAAGCAAGCACCAAAAGCTTGGTATGATCGACTTAAGACTTTCCTAGTTGACCATAAGTATACCATGGGCCTAGTAGACAACACTCTTTTCACCAAGAAAAAGGGATCACATATTATCATAGTCCAGATATATGTGGATGACATTATATTCGGATCAACTTGTCAAGAGTTATGCAATGATTTTTCAAAAATCATGCATGATGAGTTTGAAATGAGTATGATGGGGGAACTAAACTTTTTCTTAGGACTCCAAATTAAACAATTAGATGATGGGATATTCTTCAACCAATCTAAGTATATAAGGGATATGCTTGAGAAATTTGGTCTTGAAGACTCCAAACCCATAAAAACACCCATGTCCTCCGAAACCAAACTCATAAAGGATGACGAAGGTGAATCCGTAGATAGCACTAAATATAGAGGAATGATTGGTAGTTTACTCTACCTTACGGCTAGTAGACCGGACATTATGTTTAGTGTTTGTCTATGTGCACGCTTTCAAAAAGATCCCAAAACATCCCATCTTGAAGCCGTTAAATGGATCTTTAGGTATATTAAAGGTACTACACATTTAGGATTATGGTATCCCAAAGGAACGGGAGTAGAAACCATAGTGTATGCCGACTCTGACCATGCCGGTGACTATTTCGATAGAAAAAGTACAAGTGGTATTTGTACTTTTGTTGGGCATTGTCTTACCTCATGGTTTGCCAAGAAACAAACGACCCTAGCAATATCAACAACTGAAGCCGAGTACGTGTCTGCAGGAAAGGCGTGTCAACAAGCACTGTGGATGAAACAAGCTCTCATCGACTATGGAATTGAACTCAACGACATTCCCATTCTTTGCGACAACAAAGGAGCTATCGACCTTAGCAAAAATCCAGTCCAACATGCTAGAACCAAACACATAGAAATACGTCACCATTTCCTACGCGACAATGTTCAGAAGGGAAACATCTCAATCGAGAAAGTATCCTCAGAGGACAACATTGCCGACATTCTCACTAAACCTCTTAAGAGAGCACCCTTTAACTTTCTTAGACTTGGTTTAGGACTAATGGAACCTAGTGAGTAGATAAAACCTTAGCTTGAACCTTAGATTAACCAAAAACCAAAAACCTGAGCCTGATCCCACGGAACCAACCGACAACAAGGACGGACCCCTTGTTTTGGTTCTGCCAGATCCGCGGCCCCCTGAGTCAGTTTTTTAGTTTATTAAACAAACACCCTGTACTGTGTATCACAACTCCCAAAAACATACCAACTACTGGAACTCGACTCAAAATCAATCATATCTACATTCCTGATCTGAGTCTAGGATTTCTATTTCATGCACAAAATCAAAACTTGGGGTTTATGCATATTTTTAGTAAAATCATGAAGCATATTTACTAAATTGCATAACAAATCATGTTTTCCTTAGTTAGGAATTGCATATCATAAGGCATTATCATAATTCATCAAAAACCCCATGAGAAATTTTTATCAAAATCTTCTCACGACTAGGAAAAACGGTTTTTGAACATTGTTCATACAAATACAAAACGTTATGTTTTAAACATCACTTGCATAATGTCTCTTGAATGCTAAAGGGAATATATAACTAATATGTATTTTTGGGTACATTCAATCCTAGATACATTGAAGTAGGAGCATTTGGGTTATCTCTTGTTTTATCATAAAACTTGCATACACAAAATTTTCATGCATCAAAAGGAGTCGAGATAACCGCACCTCCACATTGTCCCCATATAGGCACACACTAGAAATCTATATACGTAATTTTGATAGTTTTAACTAAACTATGTAATTTTCGTGTCTAGGATAATCATGCCTCCCGCGACTTATTATGATCACAAAGAAACCGTCAAATACCTACCTCCACACCATAAAACCAAAGGACTCACTGAGGACCAAGTTAAAATCTTTAAAGCCTTAGAAAAACGCTATGTACATGAGGGTAGAACCATAGATCCCTCATTCTTAGAAGGAACCATTCTTAGAGAACAACTAGCCGCGATTCAATTCAATTGTCTCCTAGATATCGATGAACCCATAATCCCTAGATTCATACTAGAATTCTATGCGAGTGTAGGTCTTAGCTCAAATGACTATGGTTTCATGAACGTCCATTTCAAAGTAAACCAAACTCAATTCAACATCCCTCTAGACCAATTTGGAGAAGTCTTAGGTGTTCCAAGTCAAGGAACTTGCTTTTATTCAAACAAATGGTCATTGTCCATCCTCGATTCCAACCTTGATCGTACACCACCATACGACACACCTTTAACCCCAAAAGAGACCATTCGTGCTCATCTTTTTGTTCCTAGAACCTCCCACACTAGGACTAGTCGAGGTAAAGAGGTAGATCGAGATCCGTTTGGCATGGAGCTAAACGAACTTAGGCCCCAATTCAAGAAGCTAGAGGAAGTTCTTAGGGCAAACATGATTAGCACCATAGGAAATAGGGACCATGTCAACGCAAGCCTTTGCTACATGCTCTATTGTGTGTCAAACCACCAACCATTCAACCTCGCTTACTATATCGCCAAAAGAATGGCCGATATTCCAGTT
Source organism: Artemisia tridentata subsp. tridentata (assembly GCA_021014915.2). Taxonomy (NCBI): domain Eukaryota; kingdom Viridiplantae; phylum Streptophyta; class Magnoliopsida; order Asterales; family Asteraceae; genus Artemisia; species Artemisia tridentata. The sequence goes on along the minus strand of CP139506.1, from coordinate 321,655,267 downwards.
TTAGGTACCACCGCCATGCCCTACGAGATGCTTCTTACCCGTCTTTATAGAGCTTTTGCACCCATTCCTCAAAACGATAAAGGTTTTGTTCCCGACTACACCGAGATTGAACACACCTTTGTACCACTTAGTGATCATAGGGTAGCCGTAGCAAGAGGAAAACGAGCTCATCCTCCCACCTCATCATCATCATCATCATCATCATCATCATCATCGGTTAGCGAGGATGATGGTTTGCCAAATTCTAGGATTGCTCCACCCGAGTACATGAGTCAACTTCCTCCCATCGACAACCAATCTGAGGAGTTTCATCAAACTCGAGGAATGATGAAGAATCTTGGACGGTGGATCATGAAGCTCAACAAAAAGCTCAACAAGAAGTAAGGGTTAGGGAATGTTTGGTATAAGACAATTTCATGACAATGATGTGTTGAATTGTTGTGTTCTTAGAATATTATGTTGGTGTGATACATTTATGTGAACTAACATAACTTTGCAGGACGATAACACGTGATGTTATTGATTTTTCATGCTTAAGCCACCGTTTGGCTTAACCCTCTTTTATGGTAAGTTTAATACCATCGGATTGATTTCTATATTCACATGTGTTAGAACCTGTGTTTTTGTGTTTAATCAATCATAACTAATTAGTTACATAGGATTTAGGAAAATTTTTGGGATTTCAACGGGTTTCGGGTAGTTTCGTAAGCCCTCTGTTAAGAAATTTGGAACGGCGGATATGGCGGAACCAATTTATGGGTTCCGTCTGTTGTATTTCTTGGCTCCGCCAAACTTCACCTTACGGATTCCGCGGAACCAAATTTTGGGTTCCGTACTTGTTATCGTTTGGATCCGCATTCCAACAGTAACTTTTCCAAATTTCCCGTCTAATCCTGCTCCTTAGATTATTGATTCTTAGGATCATTATACTGATTATTAGGCACATTAGGATGATTTAGGAACACTTAGAACCATAAGAAATCCTTTTCCCACCAAAATTTGAAAATTCAAATTTTCTTCCAAGTCACTTTTCTGTAACAAACTAGGAGCCTTCAATTTGGTTCCTTGTAATCCGTAGATCAATCAAATCACTAGAATCCTACTAAACCTTGCATCTACTGCATATCTTCACACTATTGCTCAATTCCAATTCCAATGGATTGACTTTAGTAAAATGACAAACCTCTTGTTCTTGTTCCAAGTCATTGGAAATCAACATATCTTTATGAATGAACATCCAAACACACTAATTTATGACACTTAGAGCCTATAAATTAGAAACCTTAGATAATCACAATTCACATAAACCTTCTTCCTCACAATGTCCTACTCAAACAACTTCTCACAACCCAAACCATACACAAGGACAGCAAGAATAAGTGTCAGACCATGTTGGTTGATCAATCCCAACTTAACTCCAACCACTTCACCATCTACTAGAACACTCGTGGCTTCCACGCCACCATCCGCTCCATCTCAACCAACAAAATCTCCATCACCTACTCAAGTGACAAGATCACCACCCACAGTGGCTACCACACCACCATCAGTGTCTAACACACCACCACCCACACCATCTCAAGTAACGAGATCATCATCACCTCCTTATTCACCCAAACTTCAACCCAATAATTTATTTGCCACACTCCAAGCCATTGATGAATCAATGTGGCTCAACCAACCAAACACTCAAGGAAATGAGGAACTTGATCCTCTCTACGCCTCTTCAAACATGATGAACTCTCACTTACGTGATACTAAGGATTTAGAATCCATATGGCTTGCCTCCATCATGTCTTCATAAAATCCAACCAACCCTCCATAATAGATGCTAGGATCCTCTCCTTTGTCTTCCTCAATAGAAGCTTTTAGTTTCTCCTTAGTTTCCTTTTATAGGATTTCTTAGGATCGTTTTAGGACTTTTCTATTTTTAGGTTGTTTTTATTGTTGTAACACCTTGTCTTATGACTTTGATCATAGACAATTTTCAAATGGAAGGATGTTATATTTATGCTTGTGGGTGATCACTATATATGCATTATATTTTGGTTGGTTTACTAACATTTGCATCATTATATGGTTGGTTATAGTATTAACTTTGTTTGAACTTTGTGATTGGTTTATACAATTTTAGTTAGTTGACTTTTTAGTCAAACGAGTTAAACTACATTGCTTGGTTGAACCTTTACATTTGCATTATGCTACTTAGTTAGATTGATTCATATACAACTAACTTTTGTTTTGTAGCATTTCTTATCCTTGAATCATATACGTTGGTACCCTAGCAACGGGAGTATTGATCGAAAGGGAGAATATCATGTACTAATCTTTTGTTTTGTAGCATTCATAATGTAACGCCCCGTACCCGTTTAGACTAAAATTTTAAACTTTTTACGCAAAAACGATTGACTTTGATGGACATACTGACACTCTTTTGATATCTGAAAAAAATGTATAAATATTCAGCCCTTGAGGCTATTTTTAAATGAAGGTACATTCAATTACCTTCGAAACGATAGGTCATACGACCCTTTTCGACTTACGGATTAAAAGATATAAATTTTTGAAAATCGACAATTTCTGAAAACTTGGCCCATACCGCCGGCATGGCCCCAAAATCATCCCCATGCCGCCGGCATAAAGCCAAACCGGGCGGCATGGGCCCTCTGGTCAAAATGGGAGTTTTCCCAACTCTTCCATGCCGTGGGTTTGGCCTCCAAACCGGCGGCATGGGCCTGCAACTTCCCAAAAACACTTCGTTTTCATCCCGTTTTCGCTATAAACAACCCATACGACTTCCGTTTTACACTAAACTTGAACCACTTCATTAATTTAACATAACCAACACGTTCCAACAACACTTGACCCGTTTACAACCCAAAATGGGTACAAAAACACTTAAATCCAAACGCCCCTTAAACATTTAGTAAAAACACTTAAAACACACTTGACAACTCGTTAGACTCCCAAACCGTTACCCGAATTTGACACACAATAAACGACTCATAAAAGAGACTCTCGGGGCACAACCTTGAATCGAGCTCGGTATTCTACCTAGCTCCTAATGCTCACTATCTTCCAACCGCTTCTAAATCCTTAAGCTACAATCCAAGCCTTCCATTCCGCCGCACTTAAGCCTACAAAAACATTGACAACTAAAAGAATAAGCTTACGCTTAGTAAGTAACCCAACATAGAACATATATCATACACATATTCTCACATAAGCATCATAATCACATCATAAGCTTCTAAACTACAACATCCAAACCATATCACACATATTCTCATATCATAACCATTATCAATCACAACAACCATAACTAACTACATACCTTAATTAGTCCAATCCAACAAGCTACACACCCTTAGCCACAACCACTAGCCATCCATACTTAGCTTATAACCATTCTAAGTCCAACTCCTATACTCTTACACAACCACAATACATACATGATAAATACATACATAACACATGTTTTAGGGAGAGTTACTTACCTTAGTCCAAGCTAATAACATCAAAGTCATCATCATCACCACTATTATCCATCATCATCATCAATCTTCTACAACATATCAAACCCTAATAGCATAACAATCAATACATAACAAGGGTTAACATAACCCATTAAACACACTCATCTATCTTCCTACATCATCATATGATCATATCTTGATCATATGGTGAAATCCCACTTAACTCATAATCTAACACTTCATTAATCATCAAGAATATAGATACTTACTTGTGATGATCTTTGCTAGGAAGGATCCTTAGCATAATCTCTTCATCATCTTCTTCCTACCCATCCAAGCTACTCTTTCCCTCCCTTTTTCTCCATAGAACCGGCCTCACTCTCTTCCTCTCAATAATTGAGGAAAAGTCTAGACTATCCTAGATATAATTAGTTAGGTAGCACTTTGGCCCTTTGACATAATTAGCCCCTCAAGTCTCATTCTTTCTTATTTAACCACAACTAACTTATAACATATTGAACACTTGACAACTTAGGTCCTTCTAGTTTATACATCACATTTCATACTACTATATTAGTCATACTTGACTATTAGTTTGACTTTCCACGCAACTTTGTTGACCAACCAATCACATAAGTCCTTAACATATTCCATCTAGGGTGGGGCCTATACGTAACCGGGATACGGGTCTAACAATTCTACCCCCTTATTTAGATTTCGTCCCCGAAATCTTTCGTCTATTTCTAACCAAAACTTAGTCTCATAACTCCTTTCATTCTTAGCACCTCATTTCCTAGTTTATTTAGTGCAACGATCTAAATGATCTTGCAACTCTATGCATACTATAACGTATCACATGCCCTAATCCACATTACTCCCGCTTACTCCTATACCACACAACTCTTGCTTAGATTTTACATAATACAAGACTTACTTATTATCGCCAATCATCATTCTAATCCGCCCTATTACCGTCACATCATCATCTCACTCACTTTATCCCCCACTCTCATTATTTGACTACTTGACACTTAAGAAACTCGTACTATTTGACCTTACATAATCACACTCGACTAATACGTTCATATTCCCTTACTTTCATTCATCATATTTTGTACCACACTGTAAGGCACATTATATCATCATTACAATTTCTCCGTCCCATCAAGGTTCTTCTAAGTCTCAACTAAAAGCCACGACCTACTTCCAACCCTCCTATCTTAGACCTTATAATTCCTAACCAACTCTAAACTCCCGCTTTCTACTTCTCTAACCCTACTCGTGCCGTGTCGGCAACACATAGCCCACTCGTTTATAATTCCTCATTTATATGGAGAGGCGTCCCAATCGATGTAAATCAAGAAATATAAACTCATGGTTATGTACTCCCGACATAACACTACTACTCCTATTTCCAATTTTTAACTTTTATTATTTCATCATTTTCTTTTTATTACATTATTTTTACCCTTCTTAGACTTGGATCCATCACATTATCACATTCATTATGGAGATACTTTTATATGCCATGGACGTAGGCAACCCCTTGCCGGTGAAGGCAATACTTTTCATCCCGAAAGATCTTTAACATTCATCCCGAAGGATTCCTTATCATTCCTTTACTTGGTTATCCCGAGGGATACCACATTCAACATTCATCCCGAAGGATCATTACATTCACACTTTATCACATTAACAGTGGATCCAAGTCATAAGCACCGCACACACATAATTACATTCATTTATTTTAGTGAAATGCAAGCGCATAGAGCATATGAGCCTGCTTATTATAATTACACACCTCTACGTGTTCTACCATCCTACATCCTTAATCCGCGTTAGTTATTTTCACATCTTTACTTTACCTCTTGTATTCTTAGCCCACATTAATCATTTTCACATTCTTACTTTACATTTTAGTCCACTCGACTTATTTACATCTGGACTTCTCACATTTTACCAACCGTAACTCATGCATTCATTATAGTGATTACAGCTAATCGCCTTAGCCGTAATATGATAATTTCAAGACAACGCCTTTATCTCATACACACTCCTCTCATTATTTCTTACATTTTTAATCCACCACATTCTTATTCGCGTATCTTACCTCTCTTCTATTAGTCTCACTCACTTCCTTTTCATGTAGACCTTACATCGATCATCAACTACAACACGTTCATAATGACGCTCCTAATACTTTGACTTTCCACTAACCCGCCTCTAATACCTCATTAATGATCATCACACTAAGTATAACTACTCATAAGACCATACTTTGGTCATTCCTAGCTCACAAGCCAGGCACTTTCCTTATTAGTCACATTTCCTATAAACCACCACACAACTTATTACATCCATTCGCCCTCGCTAAACTACCATAGCATACAATCACATAATCATGTAATGATTACCGAGATAGCCCGAGGTGCACGGTAATCCTATCACTCACACATCAAGTCTCCCACAACATATATCACATAAGACACCTCCCTAAGTCCCCATCATTATACCCATATAGCAATCACATAATTCATCTCAAAACTCAACGTTCATATCCTATAACTTACAAAATATTTGGCCGCATTTCTTAAACTTAAACTTAACGCGTCTACGAGTGGTTTAAGTCTAGGAAACCTATAGTGGAAACCTAATTCACTTAAACCGAAGCTTTGATACCAAGTTGTAACGCCCCGTACCCGTTTAGACTAAAATTTTAAACTTTTTACGCAAAAAACGATTGACTTTGATGGACATACTGACACTCTTTTGACATCTGACAAAAATGTATAAACATTCAGCCCTTGAGGATATTTTTAAATGAAAGTACATTCAATTACCTTCGAAACGATAGGTCATACGACCCTTTTCGACTTACGGATTAAAAGATATAAATTTTTGAAAATCGACAATTTCTGAAAACTTGGCCCATACCGCCGAAATGAAATCCATGCCGCCGGCATGGCCCCAAAATCATCCCCATGCCGCCGGCATAAAGCCAAACCGGGCGGCATGGGCCCTCTGGTCAAAATGGGAGTTTTCCCAACTCTTCCATGCCGTGGGTTTGGCCTCCAAACCGGCGGCATGGGCCTGCAACTTCCCAAAAACACTTCGTTTTCATCCCGTTTTCGCTATAAACAACCCATACGACTTCCGTTTTACACCAAACTTGAACCACTTCATTAATTTAACATAACCAACACGTTCCAACAACACTTGACCCGTTTACAACCCAAAATGGGTACAAACACACTTAAATCCAAACGCCCCTTAAACATTTAGTAAAAACACTTAAAACACACTTGACAACTCGTTAGACTCCCAAACCGTTACCCGACTTTGACACACAATAAACGACTCATAAAAGAGACTCTCGGGGGCACAACCTTGACTCGAGCTCGGTATTCTACCTAGCTCCTAATGCTCACTATCTTCCAACCGCTTCTAAATCCTTAAGCTACAATCCAAGCCTTCCATTCCGCCGCACTTAAGCCTACAAAAACATTGACAACTAAAAGAATAAGCTTACGCTTAGTAAGTAACCCAACATAGAACATATATCATACACATATTCTCACATAAGCATCATAATCACATCATAAGCTTCTAAACTACAACATCCAAACCATATCACACATATTCTCATATTATGACCATTATCAATCACAACAACCATAACTAACTACATAACTTAATTAGTCCAATCCAACAAGCTACACACCCTTAGCCACAACCACTAGCCATCCATACTTAGCTTATAACCATTCTAAGTCCAACTCCTATACTCTTACACAACCACAATACATACATGATAAATACATACATAACACATGTTTTAGGAAGAGTTACTTACCTTAGTCCAAGCTAATAACATCAAAGTCATCATCATCACCACTATTATCCATCATCATCATCAATCTTCTACAACATATCAAACCCTAATAACATAACAATCAATACATAACAAGGGTTAACATAACCCATTAAACACACTCATCTATCTTCCTACATCATCATATGATCATATCTTGATCATATGGTGAAATCCCACTTAACTCATAATCTAACACTTCATTAATCATCAAGAATATAGATACTTACTTGTGATGATCTTTGCTAGGAAGGATCCTTAGCATAATCTCTTCATCATCTTCTTCCTACCCATCCAAGCTACTCTTTCCCTCCCTTTTTCTCCATAGAACTGGCCTCACTCTCTTCCTCTCAATAATTGAGGAAAAGTCTAGACTATCCTAGATATAATTAGTTAGGTAGCACTTTGGCCCTTTGACATAATTAGCCCCTCAAGTCTCATTCTTTCTTATTTAACCACAACTAACTTATAACATATTGAACACTTGACAACTTAGGTCCTTCTAGTTTATACATCACATTTCATACTACTATATTAGTCATACTTGACTATTAGTTTGACTTTCCACGCAACTTTGTTGACCAACCAATCACATAAGTCCTTAACATATTCCATCTAGGGTGGGGCCTATACGTAACCGGGATACGGGTCTAACACATAATCCTTGAATCATATTCGTTGGTACCCTAGTAACGAGGAGTATTGATCAAGGGGGAGCATATCATACACTAACTTTTGTTTTGTAGGATCATTCATGCATCATAAACTTGGAATTCCCATTAGGGGGAATATTATCCAAGGGGTAGCTTTAAGTTCTCAAAATCATTGAATCATTCTTGGTACTCCAATTTAAGGGGAGTAATAACCAAGAACCGTTCACCACATTCCGCTATGCATTTCTTCTTTTTGTTTCGACAAAAAGGGGGAGATAAGATTAAGTTCATACATCACTGTTAACATCACAGTACATGTTTTTATGATTAAAATAGTTTTCACAACTTGCATAAAACTAACTTAATCTATATTTTTAAAAGACTTTTACTTTACTTATTCCATTGCTTAAAAATAAACTTTATGTTTTGTCATCAACAAAAAGGGGGAGATTGTTAATACAAATATCGTCCTAAAAACATTATTTATATTTTACGATCTTTGCTTTATTTTGTTAATGACAATTATAAGGTTTATCTTTAGCAAAGCATAAATATAAGTTAAAGTCTTTTACATTTATAGTAATAAGCTTTTTAAAACACATTTACATATTACATGATCACTAGGAATTACATTGCATACATATATACTTTTACATGTTTATTTTTATTTCTTAAAAATAGAAATATACACATGACATCATGGCATACCTCATTAGGAAATCTTTAGATATCTTGGAAGATTTGAAATATATTTTGGAAAAATCTTGAAGCAAAGGAGTTGACTTTGTAAGATCTTGACAAGACTTGGCAAGGTATGGAAAGATTTGTGAAACTCTTAGCTGGCATATCCCGGCGGAACCAAACAAGTGTATGGGCGGAACCCATAATTTGGGTCCGCCGGATCCGCCGCTTGTCTGCTCAGTTTTGCTTATAAATAGCAAGCTGATCATTCAAGCACACTCATCACTCATATAGCATAAATTACATATTCATTCATTTGTACATTACTAACCCATTCATTCATTCATTTTATTCTTAGTGATCTTCCTTTTGTAGCAAAGAGATCAAGCATCAAGGATCAACAAACTGTTGCTATCCTGTTAGTATAGTTACTGTGTGATTAGTTAGTAGTTCACACATCATTGTCATACCATTCATTCAGTAGAGTCCGGTTAGTGTTTTAGTCCTCAAAACACATAGAGTGTCGGGAGTGGTTGAACCCTTGTAAAGAACTCGACATCTAGCTTAGTGTCGGAAATTGTATAGGCGACGTCAGGTTGGTTCTACCTTGAACTAGAACCCGGTATTTAGCTTTGTACCGGAAAAAGGTGTAAGCGACGTGTGTAAAGGTTTTCTCAGCCGAGAAGGGAGCTTGTTTCTTAGTGAAGAAAAACTCTCGAGTTAGAGGCTCGAGGAGTGGAGTAGGGCAAGGAAGAGAGTCCTTGTAGCCGAACCACTATAAATCTCCGTGTTGTGGTTTGATTGTTCTTTTCCTTACTTACATTACTTATATTGATTGTTTGTGTGCTTTAACTTGAAATCACGTTAAGTCTCAAAGCGAATAAATTTAAAAAGCGGTAAAAACTATTCAACCCCCCTTTTAGTTTTCCATAGACACCAAAACATGATCCATCACACTAACACTACAATATCTCTCTCTCTGAAATCCTATTCTCTTCCTTCTCTCTACCATTGTTTGCCACAAAATCACCACCAAACCACCACCATCACGACATCACCGCCGACCCACCAAACCCCACCACGACATCACTATCAAACCATTACCACAAACACCCCCTGCCCCGCCGACCATCACAACCATGGGTTGAAGATAGAAAATGAAGAGGTTAAAGATAGAAGGTGGAGATAGACACAGATCTGGCCTCGGGTTCGCTTCTTTAGCGATATTCGGCTACATAAAATGCTTTTTCAGCTTCTCCTATGTGGGTAGATGATGATGGTGACTGGGTGGCTGTGGTGGCTTTGGGTTGCTGATAATGGTGGTGGGGGAGGTGGTTGTGGCTGCCGATTGTTGTTGTTCGAACATTGAGCTTTGTACAATATATACAATTCAACATATGAAACTACTTGATTTGTATATCAAATTGAAAATATTCGGTAAGAATTACTAACATGTGCAAGTAGGTGTTGCTGTTTCGGGTGAGCATACTGGATTATTAGGAGAAGTTTTATGTGAAGATCCAGTTGTGTAAAGCTATCAAAGTCAAATGCTTAAGTATATGGTCAATAATGGTGTCCATTTGTTAACTACGAGTATATTTTTAAGTAATGTATATTTTTAACTTTGTTCTTTCTCTTTCACTAGTTTTAACTTTTAAGATCTATTTTCTTTTTTGTTAGATCTTGTATTCTTAGTAAGTCGTCCAAATTGTTTAAAGAGTAATCTTGTTCATCTCTTGTTGTCAGATCTTGTACTCGAATCACAAATACAAATGACTTTGGTGAAGTATTTCTTGTTTGTGAGGTAAAGTGTTTCTTGTTCGTTTCAAAATACAGTTTGTTTGACAAGATCGATGAAGGATTTGTGTTTAGATCGAATTGGATCTTGTTTCGAAAATCTGAGATCTTGTTGGAAGCTTCTGTTTACAAACTTGAGATCTTGAGGAAGATAGGTTTTTGTTGTGGGTTTCACAAACTTATGAATTAGCCCAAAATTGAAACTGATAACCATGGGCTTGTTCTATTCGTGAATGTTGTTGTGATGAAGTTTGTGAAACTGATAGTACACAGAGGAAGATGAAGATTAAGGTCGCTGAAATCTGGGTTTGTAGCCGGAAACTGGGATTAGATGAGTAATTGGCAAAGGAGTTAGTATGATTGGGATTATATATGCCATGTGTTTGTAGCCGAAATCTGGGTTTGTAGCCGGAAACTAGGTTTGTAGCCGGAAAGTGCCATCTTTAATTCATTTTAAAAAATGAGGACTAACGATGCAAAAAATATTAACGGAGGGACTAACGGGCAAATAATATTTAAACACTTAACGGTCAAACTAACGGCCCATCCAAAATAGGGACTAAATGAGTGCAAGGTTTCAAAAATAGGTATCTCTGGTGTAATTAAAATGAGTTAGGGACTAAACATGAAATCTGAGTAAACCACAGGGACCATCCGTGTAATTTTTTCAAAGAACAAATAAAGGGTCATAATTTCTTGGTCTTGAAAACATGGTTTCTTGCGATTTTTATTGGTGTAAAAAGGATTTGAATATTCATGTTATGACCACAGTCTTGAAAAAACAATATGGTGATTTTTTGGTTAATATTATTTCTTATTTGAAGGATGGAAGATTTAGCAAAATGAGCAGTTGGTGATGATAATGACTGGTGATTGTTTAGTTAATATTTTCTTGAACCTTGAACAAACAATAAAAGGGTCATTACAACTATAAGGAAAAAACGAATGTTCTCATTTGCATTATGGTTCAAAGAAACTACAATAGGTATGAAAACAACATTCTTAGACTAATAAGCTATTAATCCTTTATTATAGGAACTACAAACACAAAGAAACTAAGAAACAAACCGGAAGAAAATAATGCAAAAACAATACTAAAAATACCCTAATACTATCAAGTATTAGAATTTACATTTATAAGAACTCAAACATGTCCATAAATGTCTTCATCATCTTCATCCTCGTCAAATATATTAGGATTTACATTATTTTGACACGGGGTATGTTCTTTCTCTTAACGCTAATCTTGGGCACATCATCATGAAGAATTTCGTCACCAACAATTTCATCATCAACATTTTCCTGCATGCGACACAAATACATTTACTAATATGTTAAGTGAAGTAAGCAATGTTTCATTAAGTGCAATGTTACATTAACAGGGGGTGTTGCATTGTCGAAAGGTACTGCCTGAAAAAGTAAAAGAATGAATATAACTTTCACAACATAAGTAGAATTGGAGGAAATAAGGAGAACAAATCACCTGGTTTTGATTGTTTGCCATGTTTCTTGAAGTTGGATGATTATAATTCTAATTAGGGTTAGATGTGGATGAATAAAACAATGGGATAGGGTCACTTATATAGTGAATTGCAGAGCAAAATGGCGCCGGCCAAAAGTGAACACATTTGAAGTACTGTTCAAAAAAAAAAGAACACATTTGAAGTACCCAAAATTTGTGGCAAGTTAGTTAAAGTGGATATAAGTCAAGTCACTATCACTTTTGTACTTATCCTCACTTTCACTTTTATGAAACGTGGTAAAATGAAGGTCAAATGCAAACACCTGATTTTTTGGATTAATTTATATGGCCTAGATTACTTCTACTAAAGATCCTACGGTTTTGAAGCCATTCCATGTCAGCATTTTTTCTCTTTGCTTCGGTAGCAATATATATTATAATTATAATACCCGTGCGTTGCTCGGGTATTTGTTTTGAAAGAAAGAAAAAGTATACTTACCTACTCCTTTGGTCTCTAAATAATTGTTACCCAAACAAAATAACACACAACTTAAAAAAAAAACAATATAAATTATTGAATTATAATATTTAATTTCTAAAACACGTAAACCTGTCATATCAGGCGTTGAAATGCCCAAAGTTTAATATACGCGAATTTATCATTTCTATTAGTCTCTAAAATTTATAAAAAACTCAGAGTATATACAAAAATAAATCAAAGTTTTCATAATTTTTTATGCAAAAGAGTAATACAAACGGAATAAAAGACTTGAAACCATATCTCATAGAACCTGAAGTTTGAAAGCAACGTAAATCAATTTTGCTTTCCATGAGTTCACAACAAGGTAAAATCATTAGTAGCTTCATTAATTTATTAAACTTATATAGAGATTTAATTCTGATTATTAAAGCACGTGTTTCGTTTTGTTGTTGTCGTGTGAAAGATGTAAATGATCTACTTAAGACATCATTTATAATTAAGCATATATACAATAAGAACTTTTGCTTGATAGTTTTGTAGATTAGGTATTCTGTAATCTATTTCAATAACAACAATTGAAACCTTGTAGTGTCGAGGAAGATGAAAAAAGAGGATTTAAAAGAGCCAAGAAAATACGTTTAGTTTGTTGTTTTTAGTTATCATCATCTTAATGAATTTTGCCCCTCATATACCACACCTTTTCCTGTGAATAAATTAGTCAAAGTCAAACAGCAATTTAAACGACTCAAATTAAATCATCAGACGATTAATATATAATGGCATGTCATCATTTTTTATCTCGGCTCCCTATGCAAATATATTATAATATGAGAAAATACCACCACCAGTCTGCATATTACTGCTATCTCATTGGTGAAAAGAAAGGTGCTTTTGTTATCCATGATGTAGTTGAAATTCAAAATTGAAATGCTCCTGTAAATAATTATTTGAACATCTCTACTGTTTTGCTTTCTACTTCCTTTGAACTGAACAAGTATCGTGTTAAAGGTTTTGTATTGTGTCTTCGATTTGCGAAGGTGATTCGACATAAAATAAATTGGAGATCGATATTCATGTTGTTATATGGTTGCAAGTTGTGTATTTTAGTGATAGATCCTACAACAAGGTATACGACACTTCTTCTTCCTAACCCTACCCTATTATTTACTAATATGATTTTGCTTCTTATTTCACGTCTTTTGTAAGATTGTTCACTAATATGTCTTGATGAAATGTGTAAAATACTAAAATGACTTTAGGCGATTTTGTTAAATAGGGTTTGTATGTGTTTGACTTTGGTTTTTCACTTTTTTTTCTCTTAGTTTTGTTACTCTATAGTTTATCTTTTTACTCGTAATTGATTTGTTTTGTATCTGTTTTGTTGTTTCGGAGCATGTTGTTTGCTGAATCTTTAATACTTGGTCCTTTTTTTTTCTTTTTTTTTTTTTCCGTTGAACAACAATATGTGGTCCACTTAATCTATATGACTGATGATGGAGTGCATGAAAGATGGCTGATAAAATGTTTGAATGACATGTTTAATTGTTCTATTGTTTCTTTCTTTAGGGTGGACACAGTCATTGACCCAAGCGACCTGGGTCACCGGCTACCACGTCAGCTTTCTCTCTCCGGCGACCAAAGTGCCAAAGTCGATGACCTTTTTTTTTTTTTTTTTTTTTTTTTTTTTTTTTTTTTTTTTTTTTTTTTTTTTAACCAAACATTTAAAAAAAAACTTAAAATTCATTAAAAAAAACATTAAAATACTAAATTAAAAAAAAAAAAATTACAATACTAAATTAAAAAAAAACTTAAAATTTATTAAACCATGTCTTTTATTTTTGCTAGCTGTGTATTAATTAATCAATAGTACTACTAGTAATTCATTACTTTATTAAACCATGTCTTTTATTTTTGCTAGCTATATAAATGAAGCAACATGCTACTTCTCTCCCCTTCTTCTTCATCTCTTCCTATCTTCAATCCACAGGTATTGTTTTCATTTAATTTTTATAAATTCATTCTTATTTTAATCTTGATATAATAAGAAAATATATGATTTTTGTGTGTTTAAACTCGGTCGGTTGGCCGATCAATATTGCATTTGTCCATGAAGCGACCGATACTCCACAAAGGTACCGACCGATCTCAATATCGGTCGGTTGTTGACAAAGTTGGCGACCGACCGATTAATTACATTCGACTGCATATAGCCTTATACTGCATTTGGCCAAATCACTAAGTTTTTATTTATTTGCCCGCAGGAGGTTGCTTAATTTGAGGTGCAAAAAAAGTGTCTAGATCATAAAGAAGTCTATTGGCAACAAACTAAGGTATGTCAAACGAAAGTGACTTTGACAACCCTTAGAGTTGCAAATTCTTTCAATTAATGGACAACCTATTGCTATTTTATTCCTCTTATTCGTATGATGTGGAACATGATATACTGGGTACACGTGACACACGAGTGCTATTTTGACTTATTTTAACTGTGCAATTTCACAAGGCATATTAGAAGGTTGGATAACGATTAAATTAAGTTCACATATGGCTATTTTAATTAATGGGCTTCATGTTTCTGCTTGCCTCAATTTACCAAGTAAGTACCATTTTTTTTTTCAATTATATGTATCATAAGTCAAGTTAGGTGCATCTAAGGTGCATGTGTGATATCAAGTTTTCATGTCACGTAATTCTATCAAGTCCTTGCAGTTTTTCTGACACTTCAGAAATTAACAGTTGTTTCAAATGTTGATCATGGTACTAAATTAACATTATATGTATATGTAGTATTCATTGTTTTTATATGGTGTGGTTGGAAAGAAAAAGCAATATGGTTTGATGCTCTCGATTTACAAAAAATTGCTCTTTTTATTGGTTGCATTTATGAATTAAGGCCATTAAATTACTACATACTGCTTCTTATGTAAAGGTATTTTTTATCTTAAACAAAGGGGTGTTTGGCTAAGCTTATCTGAGGAGTGTAATAGGTTATTGTATATTGTATATTATTAGAAGCTATTGAGCTCCTT
The DNA here is from genome assembly GCA_021014915.2 of Artemisia tridentata subsp. tridentata. NCBI lineage: Eukaryota > Viridiplantae > Streptophyta > Magnoliopsida > Asterales > Asteraceae > Artemisia > Artemisia tridentata. The sequence goes on along the minus strand of CP139506.1, from coordinate 321,639,817 downwards.
AAAATGTTTAGGAGAGCTTATTTTAAATGGATTATGTGTTTTTTGTTTCTACAATAAGCTAATAATGGTAATCCCTTCTCATGGATCTTCTTTAGGATGCATAGTACATTAAGCTTAAGCTTGCCTTTTCTTCAACTTATACTGTTCAGTGAGGACCCATACTTGAACTCGGGTTTGAGTAAGATTTTGTTGGTTTTCACGGGTTCTGAATAACTTTTTATGTGGCAGGTATTTTATGGTGTTTGAGGGTGGTTCTTGCGCCGGGTGAGGGAGATTGGTTTAGTTTAACGAGATAAGAACACTTATGAACAAGGCACCATGGGTATGTCGTTAACTTGTGCATTATATTATTATTATGTGTCCATTATGGCATTATCAAATTAGTTATTTTGACAAAGTGCTATTAAAATACTAAAAAAAAACCACAAATCTCATGGTCCTTTCGAGATATAATCATACATTATTGGTTTTAGTTCTACCTTTTGTTGTTGTTACTGCAGTATCTGTATACAAGCCTTTTAAAACAAAAACGTTGCAAAATATTGTAATTGTCGTGGAGTTAAGTACTTTGTTTCGTTTAACTATGATGCTATTTGGTTCGTTGACATGTTTCATGCTACATATTAGAGTTATAAAACTTGACTTTTGAGCTCATGTTTTGCAACTATCTAAGTGGCCATGTACTAGATGAAGTGATCTATATAAACACCCTTCTATGGATCAGAACAATATCATATACAAGTTACAGATTACTATTTAACATTAGAAACAAGCTAGGAAAACCTCTTATTTAAGCGAAGTGAACATGCTGTATCATGTAAGTTTTCAATTTGTTGCAGTGTCTGTGTTGTAGGTTTTACGTGTATCCAAAATTTAGGTAACATGGAATAATCTTCTGATCACTGCAGATAACATGAAGTAATTTTTAGTTGCAGTTATTTAGAGAATTTGACGACATACTGTTTTAAAACTAAATTTAATTTCACTTTTCCAGAGTGTTGGCACTTGACAACGAGGTCATATTGTGTTAGTGGAAGATCAAAGAACACTCGCCAGGGCATTGCGATGAAAGACTGGCGGTGAGAGAAGAACTCGATAAACAGGGCATAGCATTTGATTGTGTTCAGAGGCATCATGACCATAAAAAATGGTGTTATCATGGAAAATGGGGCAGATCATGGTGCTTTTGTTCAAGGAGCTGTTTGAGTTGAAGGTCGTGGATATTACACAACAAATTTGTGAAGGATTTGTGGAAATCATTGTCTGGACTACTAGATACTTTTTATCGATAAAGTGAGAGGGTTTGCTGCATATATATGGGCGGGGGTGACAAATTATGATTCTTTGGTGGCACACATACACAAACAAGGTTACTGAAGGTCTGAAGCACATTGTGCTCTTTTAGTGACAAGGTTCTTCAATAAGGGGGTGTTTGGCTAAGCTTATTAGAAGAGTGTAACAGCCTTGCTGTATCTTAAAGGAGTGTTTGGCTAATATATGTAAATGAATTTTCTATCTTAAAGAAAGGAGTGTTTGGCTAAGCATATTGGAGTGTATATCGCCACTTATCGCCAACTCTAATGTAAGAAGGCAAGTTTTCTAAGACTTTATAATTATTTTTTATATAAAATAAAATAACGTACTTAGTGGAGTTCAATTTTTGATGTAAAATAAAAAAGTTGTGGAAAATCATGTTTAGTTCAATTTTGACTAAAAGCATCATTTGTGTTTTTTTATAGGGATAATTACTAATTTAGACCAAAAGCCCAAGTGAATTTCTTGTTCTGCCCCAAGATCGGAAAAAAATTAATTATTCAGGGCAACCTGCATTTTTTTGGGTAACTTAAATGTACAAGTGACAAGTGTCACTTTTCAGCCCATTTTTTGGGCAACTTTTCCATTTTTTGGGCAACTTGGGACACGTGTCGTCATATGGGGCGAGTTGCCCAGTTGCCCGGGGTACGGGCAAAAATGGAAATTACCTTGGGGTTTTGGTATATATTAGTAATTATCCCTTTTTTATATATGCAGGGGCGAGAAATTTGTAAGATGTCTCATGGATGGCGAAGAAAGAACAAGCATGAAAATGTATTGCTAATGTCTCAAACATCAATAAAAAGCCTTCGTTAACTTAGAATATTGAGAAAATGTGCCAACAATTTTAACAATGTTGGAAATACTTCGGATGGTAAATCAAGTGCACTATTTTTATATCTAATATTGCAGTAGTAGGGTGAATTATCTTCTTAAAACTGGTTGTGTAGATTGAAAATTGACAAACTAAATTCGTAGGTGTTCAATTGGTGTTGCAAGGCGACTGGCACTACTTCTACAACAAATTTTCCCATGTCATTTAAATTGATGATTCTAAGGCTGCCCCAGTAAGGAGGGTCAATCCCACCTATTTTCTCTGCCACATCAGCTTTCTCTCTCCAACGACCTACATGCGATTGGGTGCCCCAGTAAAGGCGACCTTAATAATATTAATTGGAAAGTGGGAGTTTTGTTTTTATGTGTGTATGTGAGTCGATCGACTATACAACCATGTTCCAAAAAAAACATTGCCGATCGATTGCTCCACAGAAGGACGATCGACTTGTAATCGATCGTGTATGTCGATCGTGAACCATTACTGCGAGTAGCCTAAGTAATTACAAAAAACAAAAGAAAGGATACAAAAGAAATACAAATATATTGTTTATCATGTAAATGGAAAGTTATTACGTAAATTTTTTCTCTAATACTTGAATTGTTTGTGTAACAAAGTGGTAAGCTTATTAGGTATTGTTTGTGTAACACATTGGTAAGTTTATTATTAGGTAGCGCTTTTTCTAATTGGTATTGAAATTAAATGAAATGAAACTGCCCGTGTATTACACGGGTTTTAAACTAGTTTTTAAATAGAGTAAACTGCAAAATACATCCCTGTGGTTTGCCCAATTTCGCACCATACATCCAAATCTTTTTTTTCTAACTTATACATCCCTCCATTAGTAAAAGTCAAACAGAATACATCCACGAGGACGAACGGTGCAAAAATTGAGTGGTTAAGTTGTACACGTGGCAGTTATCTTTTTTAGGCGAGGGTAATTTGGTCCTTTTATCTTTCCCTCATCTTTTTCCCGCCACCTCTCATCTCCTATTAAAGCCCGTAATAACCTAATTGAAAAAACCCTAATTGAAAAAACGCACACTTTAACAGTGATTTATTATCTCCCCCAACATTTCCCCAAAATATAAGAACCCTAATTGAACACCCTAAAATTAATCCACAAACCCTAATTGAACACCCAAAGTCCACAACCCTAACAGACACACAACAATGTACAACCCCAAAAGTTGTAGATGTGGGTTACCCACAATCCTTAAAACATCATGGAAACCAAGAAATCCTGGATGCCGCTTTCACTGTTGTCCCAGAAGTGTAAGTATTGATTAATATTTGTTTACATTTTGATTTTCAATTTAGAGTATTTGATTTTGATTAACAAATTATTGAAGGAGCCAAATTGTGGGTTTTATGATTGGTACGATCCACCCATGTGTCAAAGATCAGTGGCAATAATTCCTGGGTTGCTGAATAACATGAACAAGCTACAAGATTTATCGAGGGAAAATGCTTTAAAAGCGAGAAGATTAAAGTTTCTGTTAGGGTTTAGTTAGTTGTTCTTCATTTTGTATCTGATGATGAAGTGATGATGAAGATGAAGTGATAGCTAGTTGTTGCAATCTTTTGTCTCTTTTAGTGTTTAGTACTGATGATGAAGATGATGTGAAAATAAGTAGTTTTTCTGTATAAGTATTGTCTTGTAAAGTTTTGGACATCAATGAAGTGTTTTCCTTTTCATCTCATGGCACTCTGTTTTTGTTATCAGTAGGTTTGAATATGAAAATAAGTTTAGCATTTGAAGGCAATGGTTTGAAGTGGGTTGAATTGGACATTTTGACCATTTGCAGTCAATGGGTTGAAGTGGCTTTAAATGGAAAGAGTAAAGTACTTAAACAATAGAAAGAGTAAACTACTTGCAATCAATATGTTAACCAAATAAATGGGTTTAAATGGGTTGAAGTGGGTTTAAACTGGACATTTTGACCATTTGCAATCAATATGTTAACCAAATAAACAAGAACTACTGAAACAATATAAAGAGTAAACTACTTAAAGGTCTGAAACAATACAAAGAGTTAACTACTTAAACAACTGCAGTCAACTAGAATATTAAGGTCCTTAAACCATTACACCATTACAGTTGACCATTTAGAGTCAATGGTTACAAAAGCATGAAAGTGGTTCCAAAAGCATAAACAGCTAAAATACTTATAAGAGTAAACTACTTGGTTCCCCTTGCAGATGCATTCTGACTGCTCTTTTTTGGTTGAGACCTTCTTGTGGACTGTGACCCACCAATTGTTGAAGACTGTGATCCACCAACACTAGAAGCCACTTTACATGTCCTTTTGTTGTGACCTGTTTGTTTGCACTTAAGACATGTGACAGTCTTCCCAGCCCTTGACAGTCTCCCTTTTGCAGTCATTTTTTTCTCTGAAATCTCTTGTGCAGACTTTTTTCTTTTCTTTGGTGGCCTTCCAATTTGTGGCTTAATCTTTGGTGGAATGATAGTGTAAGGACTAGGGTGTTTCTTCCACAAGTTTGGTCCATTGCATGGGTTTATGGTGTAACTATATTGCTTCTCCCAAGTGACTAGCCAATAACAAGCATGCACCCAAGTTTCTGGCAACCCAATAATCTTCTATTAAATACCTCACACATATTGTTAAGTAGAACATCTCTTCCAATTTGAGGCTGAATCTTTGGTGGAACATCTCTTCCATCCAATAATCTTCTATTAAATACCTCACACATATTGTTAAGTAGAACATCACAGTGTGGCCTACCTACAATTTTTAAGTGGCATCATAATTTAAGTAACAGAACTACTAATGATAGTGAAAACATACCAATGAAATGTGATAAATGAAAAATAAAGCATACCACTGAAATGTGATCTTGACCAATGCTGTGGTGGAATTTTTTTGAGATAATCATAAGCTTCTTCATTTATAGTCTTTAGCTGCTCCATTGCCGTATCAAATTGTGGCACAGTAGTAGCTGATGCACATTTCCAAAGCATCTCCTTGTATAACTGACCCCTCCACTGAAGCTTCATGTTCTCATGTATATGTTTTACGCAAAACCTATGCTCAGCACATGGGAATAATTTTGAGATTGCTGGTATGATGCCCTAAAAACAAAATATCCAATTAGAATTAATAAATATTACAACAATGAATAAACACAAGTTAAAGTTAGAGTTAAAAGGAATACCTTTTGTCTATCAGAAACAAAGGTAAAATTGGACATGGTTGACAAATCCAGATCATCCCCTAGACAAGTTAAAAACCATGACCATGAGCTTGTTGTTTCTGCTTCCACAACAGCATATGCAAGTGGATATGTCCCATGGTTTGCATCAATGCCAACTGCTGTAAGTAGTTGGCCAGGGTATTGTCCTTTCATAAAACACCCATCCAGTCCAAGAAAATCCCTTAATCCAGCTTTAAAACCTTTCTTCAAAGCACCAATACATACATAGATCCTTCTGAACTGTCTTGTTGTTTCATTTGGCTCAAAATCTCTTTCAAGATCTATTTTAACAGTTGTATCTTCATTGGTCCTTTGCAGCTCAAGCACATAATCCCTTAACCTTGTATACTGTTCTTTAAAATCACCCTTAAGCTTCATCTGTGATTTAGTCTTAGCCCTAGTTACCTTGTTTGTAGTGATACCTAGTTGAAACTTCTGTTGCAGTTCCTCTTTCAAGGCTCTAACAGGGATGTTAGGGTTAAGCTTGATTCTTTCTTCAACTTCTTTGGTAAGAAAAGTATTGGTGAGCAGATTTACCTCTCTTGTATGCAAACAAGTATGCTCATCAATTAGAACAGACACAGTCCATGTTTCTTCCCTAGATCTATTTTGTTTAGATACTTGCACAGTGTAGGGACATGTGATTGTTTCATACCTGTAATTACCTTTTGTGCCACCCACCTTTATCTTTTTCCCACCTACTTTATTTATTCCTTCACTTGCATTGGTCTTATCATCTCGTGACTTAACCCATTTTCCACCTACACATTTTAATTTACTTGGGCTTGGACCACATTTTAGCCCACTTTCCTTTGGGCCCTCATTTGGGTATCTAAAAGCAGGGCATTTTCCTCTGCATACAACCCTAACCCTCTGTTTATCATTTTTCCATATATATAATTGTCTTCTAGTTGCAATAGTATGAGCAGCCACAAGGTCTGTGACAGTTTTTTTATCCCCAAATTCTCTCCCAACATAGAATGCATCACTGACCTCACACTCTTTTCCTCTTTTTCTCCTTAAGTTTCTCATAGCTTTCTTTCTTTTACTATCATTTTTAGAATCACTTGCACTCTCAAAATCATCCAAATCAAAGGTTTCTTCAACCTGACTGTCATCTGGATCTTCTATATTTACAGACTGACTTTCAACCCACTCTGCATCCTTGTCTGTGTTTTGATAGTAATCTTTCATATCCACATCCACATCATTCATAAGATGTTCATCATCAACTATATAGTCACTATCTTGACTATCATCTGCCTCACTACTACTCTCAGTCTCAGAAAGACTTGCAGCCCTATTATCACTCTCACTCTCAGAAAGACTTGCTGCATCAGAACTGTCACCCATATTTGTCTTCTTAGCAGGCCTTTTAAAAGGCCTCCTAAAAGGCAAATTAGTTAATGAACTAGGTCCTGTTTTTACTAAATTAGGGTCAACTGCCTCACCTTCACCATCTACACCATCTACATTTACATTAGCATCAACTGCCTCACCTTCATCATCTCCCATAGTAAGCAATACAGGCATCATATTTGTCTTCTTACCAGGCTTCTTAAAGGGCTTTCTAACTAATGTTGCACTAGGACCTTCATCATCAATTTCCTCAATCATAACTCTCTGTGGTGACTTCCAATAAGTTTCCAACACAGTGTGCTCATGTTCAATATACACTTCAATAAGTTTGTACTTATCAACATACCTAACTAAGTTCAACACATCCCCATCATTTCCTAGTGCTTGTAACCCATAATCCAAATCATTGTTAGGTATTTTGAAATGATAGTACATTACAGAATCTTTCCTCTTGTAACCTAATTTTTCAATCATATCATTGATTTCTAAAACTGAAAACAGATCCACATCAATGAAGTCTATAAAATTATGGGTCCCTTGTATGTACTTTCTACCTGGACTTTCAGTGAAGAATCCACCATGATGTATCTTCAATGAGAACATGTTTGGAAATTTACCTACAATGACAAAAATAGTTTCAAAAAATTAGGGTTTCTGCTTCAATTAGGTATTTTGAAAAATCTAATCATGAACCAGATATTATAACAATTAGGGTTAACAAGATTAACACTTACTATATGCTTCTTGTTCGTCCACTGGATCTTCATAATCACGAATGCGCCATTCAGCGACCACCATTGCAAACAACAACCCAGCTACTAAAATTGAAAATGTGGATTTATTGATTTTGATTTGTGAATTTGATTTTGAGTTTGATTTGTGTTCGTCTTTTGATTTGCGCGTTTCTTGGTCTTTTGATTTTCTTAGTTTGACTTAAAAAGGGAATAAGATTATTAAAACTGAGTAGGTGTGGGTAGAAAAGGACCAAATTACCCTCGCCTAAAAAAGATAACTGCCACGTGTACAACTTAACCACTCAATTTTTGCACCGTTCGTCCTCGTGGATGTATTCTGTTTGACTTTTACTAACGGAGGGATGTATAAGTTAAAAAAAAAAGATTTGGATGTATGGTGCGAAATTTGGCAAACCACAGGAATGTATTTTGCAGTTTACTCTTTTAAATAATAAAACACACTTTTAAACCTCTCTCTTAATCAATTTTTACTAAAAATACTGAGTTCTAAAAATGCGACATCTGTCCTCTTGGTTTTTTAGAAGTTCACTTTGATGTTGCCCCGTTATTAAGTGTACATGATTAATTCGGTCAACTTGCTGAAGAAAAATGAAATAGATATAGTCAAATTAGCATTTACTAATATTCAATGATTTCATAATTAGATAAGCTGGTCTCCTTTGTTTAATGTTTTGTATAAACATTTTCAGTTGACGTTATAGTAGTTTGTAAGTTCTTATATATAACAGTTGCAATTGTTAGTTGTTACAATTGATTGGGGAGCCATAAAGACCAAATTTTTAATAAGTTTTTTTTTGGTTTTATGTAATAAGTCGCGGATGGGATGGAGATATTTAATTAAATTACATATAGGATATGGTGCTAACTTCTTGTGACTATGCAACCATAGCGGATAAGTTCGTCACTGTAGCCCTTGCACCAGAGTACCCGCTTTCACTCGAAGCCATATTCTCTTTCTGTGAGAAAATTTCTTTTTAGATGTTTACGATTTCTGGATGAGGCAACTTTTGGCCCATTTACTTGCGATAAGCTGTTCATGATGAGTGAAAAAAAACCCCTCGTTCAGTTAAGACTTCATACGATAAGTTCATAAAGTATGTCTTCACATAGATGTTACAATCCTTTTGATGTATAAAGCGAAATTAACATTAAGATACAATGATAAGTTAAAACTGTGCTTGAATGGCCTGGTGTTAGAGACCTAAAAGGTGGGCTTAAAATGCGGCGGATTTTAGGTCCTAATATATGTTATAAAATCAATTAAGTTATTGCCGTCATGTACACGTGTTGTGTGTGTTGTGTCAATTGTTGGAATATGTGAATCATACAAATATTATAAACACATAAACATCACAAGTATGCGCAGCGGAAAGATCTACAATAACATGTAAATTAATTAACTAAATAATAAATAAATGCGTACCTTTTGATTCCTAGCAAAAACAAGAAATCGGATCTACAAGAACAAGATATAAACCCTAATTAGGGTTTATGTGGATCGACTACACCTTAGTCGAATAGGGTAAGTAACAACAAGCTAAAGGAAGCTTGTACTCCGTTCTTGTACACACGTATTACTAGCGCCTCAATGTGAAAAGCTAGGTTCATGTATCACAAATAAAACATCACAACACCTAGTGTTTGATGTTCTAAATAATACATGATCGAATCCACTAACAAGGAGATAAAGTAGTAAATTAATTTTTGATGTATATAAATATACATACAAATAATCCTACCCATCTACAGTACATGCACATGCATAGTACATCATGACTTTATTGTACCATGTGGTACGTCAGTGGGTGAAGAAAGAAAAGGAGGACGGATTGAAAAAATCGTTTAGGGATATTGAGCAATATATCGATTATATTGAGCTTTGAAGGATTTATATATGCTCCAAACTTGCTCTTTAAGTTTGAGTGCAACACCTCCTCAAGTTTCAAAAATCGACACTCAACCCCCTTTTCTTTTCTTGTTCGATCATATAAATATTTGTGATTTAATAATTAATCATAAATCATTATATTAATTATTAATACATTGAGACTCATACGTAATGTGTGCAATCCCGAAGTCTCGTGTTCGAAACCGGACATACAAATATTAATTTATATCCACAAACTCTAACAGCTCCCACTTGGATATTCATTAATATCGTAATGACATGGGCTAGTCTAGCTTAACAGATCCCAATGCCCCCAGATCGAACCGAGTATGGTTTTCCTGGAAAAACCACGTGATGAATTTAATCATCATACTTATCCTTTTGTTACTAATACCGCGTTAATATGGATATGGATCTTGGTCATTCCATAATTAACAATAGTTTCTCGTTTATACTTAATTGAACAAGATTACCAAAACATCTGAACGTCTTCCAGATAGACTTTGGGCGTGGCCACGCAAACATCTTGTCAATCCTACGAGTGGCCGAGCAGTATTAAACTTCAACACAAAGTTGAAGGAACAAATCCTTTATTGACTACGAGCGTAACCCTCGAACTTCGCATCACCTCCGAAAATAGCCCTTATAACTACCTGTTACGGATAGCGTTAGACTATCTCACAGAAAATGAGCTACATCCTCGGCAGTCACCTGGCATCTCAAATCTAAGGATAAATATTCATGATTATACTTGATGATGACGATCCATAAAGTATAATCATGTGGTTGGGATAAGTCCTATATTCAATTTATCCAATATTGAATATCATGTGACATTGGTGTCTCAACCTTACAGTACATTCTACCAATCCTCACATTTGTCTTAATTCAATAATACTCCCATATTATTGATCGACAACGTACTATTTAGAATAACATGAGTTATTCACGGATTTAAATATGCAAATATAGGATACAATATTATAAATGAGAATAAACGTTATCCGCACTTTATTTCATTAAAATAATATTGCTTTAATATCCCTTATCCAAATACTAACCAGATCAAGCATGATAATTCCCATTAATGAATTATGCCACAAGTCATGTTTCACATACTTGTTGACAAGGCATAAATCAACTAATGTTGATCTATCAGAATTTTGAGAATACTTATTTCAATAATGAAATTCTTGTATGTGTACATTCATCTATCTATCTAGATATTGCCACATACTTCATAAAATGCGTGACATCCTCATGCATGAATTTATGACAATCAAACTACCAAACCTTGTAGTTAAAGTATTCTAATTCTTTATGTATAATGCAACCATGCTCATATTGAGCATAACTAGTATACATGGTCTCCTATTAAGGATGAGCTCCCACCATGACTAGTATTGAGTGTCATTTCAATCTTACTAGCATCATTGTATCAAACAACAATATGCTCTTTTAAAGTTCCGTAAACTTTAACATTCATCGTGTAATATTTTGATATCTCCAAATCTATCAAGATTTGTCAACTATATCAATCATGCAACAATATGCTATATGGTTCTTATTTAGAATTTTGGAGCAAATCCAGGCTGAGGATGTAAATTCTAAACCATATCCATTACACTTAACTATCTAATAATTTATAATTAGATATTAATGTTGTCAATCATCTTTCATTCAAGCATGATACAACAAGCAACATGATGTACATGAATAATCCTTTTGTCAAACTTAGATTTTGTTCATGTCATATCTTTCCAAAGATATGTTTCTATCTAGCCATGCTAATAGATCATCATGTTCTTTTAGAATCAGTTATTTTACCGCTTATGTTTATAATCAATAAACCCATACTTCAAGGTTTTATTTTCTAAATCTCTACGTGAAGTTTTTATTCCAAACTAAGACTTAACATTTAATGTTAACGTCAATGGAATGTTACTTCCCATATGAAATAAGAAAATAAATATATCACTCCCACTAGCTTTCAGGAATATTAAGAAATATCTTAATTTTAATTATAAATCAAAACTAGATTTAATAGCTAAAAATAAGTATATCTTTTAGATGCATGCATTAATCCATTTTCAAATGATTTGCATTTTGTATACTTTTAAAGATTATTTGAATTCAAATACTCCTTTCAATTACTTTTCGTCCTCGCTCAAGTAATTACACAAGAAAGAGTTTTGATATTCCATTATTAATTTCATATAAATGAAACTAATAATGACAATCACAATCTTTATATATTTAATGTGCTTAGAAAGAATTTTAATCACATTTAATTGCTTAATTGTGATTGATAATCTTTTCACATATTAAATATGTATACAAATTTGTCCATTATGATTTCTACACAAGAATTTAAATCTTTAGGATTTTCATTTCCATTTTAGAAATTCATTTCCATTCTATAGTGTTACTATAGAGTTTAAGATCAACTACGTTTCCAAACTAGTTATCTTTTTGGACAGCATCTAATTATTCATAGTATGAGTAATTTGCCAAATAAACATTTGCAATTTATTAACAGGCATACCAAGATCCTGTAACTCATAACCCTCAACATATTCTACAAATATTTGAGATATCCTTGCGGATCTATGAATTAAGAATTCCATCATCTTGAGATTTAACACTAACATGTTAAATCCTCATTATGATTTTTCTAGCGTATTTAGAAGATTATGTATCTTGTAATTTTATCTCATCAAGATAAAACTCCCACTCGCCTTTTGCAATTTATAGATTACCTATAAATGCTTAGCAAATAGAGCAACACAAACTTGTTCTCTTTTGGGACTTTTACAAATACAAATTGACAGTTCCTAATCATTAATTTGTTAATTAACCTACCCAACAAGTAGTTTAATAAATTATGAACTTCAATTTTAAGACTTAATGTGATTGATCACATTCCATATTAAATGGTGTCTTATTAATCTTCTAGGTTGGAGTCAAATTGAGTATATCTAATTCATACTCAATTTTCTAACCTTGATATCTTTTAGGAAGATTAGAAGATATAATTATCTTTAATCAAACAAATTTTTAAGAGTTTGATTTTCCTAACTGAACATACCATAAACTTATGTATTTCATTAGGATTAATATTGTAAGTTAATCTTACAATATGTAAGATAAATATATTTCGTTTTGGCTTACCTATTTACCAACTAAGTCATTTTAATGGTACAATAGATTTCCAAGCTAATTGCATAATTTATAACATAAGTGCCTTATTGTCCAAGCCACTTAATATCTATGTCTTACCAAAAAGACATAAACTGTTATAATCCCAATCTACGTTATAAATCATTGATCAACTCAATGACTTCTTGTATATGTCTTAAAAAGTACATAACAAGATAACGTCTTACTTTATTATAAGTCTTATAATAAAAGACTTCATATTTATATCTTTATACAAAATACAAATATGCATAACTAAAGTAATTATGAAACCCACAACTTGGTTTCAATAGTATTTCAATTTAATTTATTTACTTCATATATTTATGTCATTCCAAGAATACATAAATATTTAAATTTGAAGTAGTATAAGATTACTTCATATATTTATGTCATTGCAATAATACATAAATATTTACATTTGAAGTAGTCTTATTATCATATCGACACTTGTTCTAATAATTATCTAATTTTAGAAGCTTGTAAATTAACATAGTTTCATCACATCAGCTGAGGCTGCAATGATGAAAGTATGTAATTTACCTTGTCATTAATATCTAGTAATGAAAGTAGATATTAACTCCAGGTGTTCTATAAATTAGAATGTGTATAAAACACATTAGAACATTGATCTCTTACCTTACAGTCAAGAGAACCCTTAAATCATATTCCATTATGTTGTTGCTTGCACACAATAAGATTTCTCCCACTTGTGCATGGAACAACATCACGTATCAGATAAACAACACGTCAATAGTTTGCTTATTTGATCAATATGATTGTGTCATAGATATAAGTAGATATAGAATCACCTCGTCTAGTAAGGAAAACGTACACGACTATCCTTAATACCACAAGTGTCTATAATTGGAAAGTAATCATCTCAAGAGATTCTAGAGATAATCTGGGTTACTACTAAGACTTGTAGCTCCCACTGAATTTAAGATCACTACATGAACTCATTATTCAGTTAATGACAACACAATGCTCCCACTGGATTTGACAACATTTTAAGTGTTGCATCACCAGTAAAAGCAAATAGCGTGCTGTTTACTTTCCTACATCTTTGAGTAATTCCTTACGTAATGCATACTAAGGTACTTCAAAGAATGTATTCTACTTTGTCAATGATGGAATATCCATCAATGCAATTAACTTGAAAGAATTGGGTATGCAATTTCTTCCTTAATTAGGTCTACCATCCCCATCATGGAATGTAGCACCTTTTAAATGGTTAAAGTATAACAACTAGATCAAACATTCTAGTTTTGCCTTTTACCAATTATGCGGTAATTAGTCTAGTTTCTAATTTGAATAACTCTTAAACATTCAATTTCTACAAAATTCGCCATGAGTTATTTCTTAGAATTTAGACAATTCTAATTTTCCTATTATACCTTTCTCATTTATGAAAAGGAATAGGATTAAGTCTCACTCTTCTCACGGAAAGTAGACTCGGTTTTATTCTTTTCAGTAAAAATTGACTCTATCCAAAACCCCTACGGGTGTAGATCAATTTACTACTAAAAGAATATCCCATGTTTACGGTTTTAACGTTGCATTAAATACATTAAAAGAATTTTCAAAATTCAATTTAGTATTTTTGATAATAACTTTTCAAGAAAATTAAACACCCACGGTAAAATAAAATTTCACCATTTAATTTTCATTGAAAGAATAGGATCCAAATTGAAGTCGTTTCATCACATCAGCTGAGGCTGCTAGCAATGAAAGTACTCAATAAGGTAGAGCTACACTCAATTGCCAATATCCAATTGCAATTCCTAGAATCATGGGACTTACATTATATTGCCAACATCAGTTGCAAAATGTAAACATGTTTCATCCCCAAATCTTTATGCCTTAACGCCGTCCCAACACATCAGCTGAGGCTGCTAGTGATGAAAGTGCTCAATTAAGTTAACCAATTTAGAAACGTGTAAATTGACGCCGTTTCATCACATCAGCTGAGGCTGCTAGCAATGAAAGTGCTCAATTTACCCCTTTTGACTACCATCTTTGAACCATTACATCAGCTGAGGCTGCTAGCAATGGTAGATGTCATCTTAGGTGTTTCCGTATTAATTGGTTGGCATATTACTTAAATTTAAGGGTATAAATTTTGATGTGTTAAATCAAAAAATATGTACAAAGATGTCATGCATTCATCTTTGTATCATATATATTTTCAACAAAAATCCGTTTACTCATTCGTAAGCTCAAATCATCAAAGTTTTTAATTGAGGCGTTGAGCAAATTACAACATTGCCTTAAGATGCTTCGTACTTTTTCAAGGTGTACTTGGTAAGTCTATTATTGACGCACAGGCGAGCGGAGGGACGACAGCCGCCGAAGCTGGTTAAAACCGTGCCCCTCTAAGGTCACAATTTAATGTGAACCAACCTTAAACCCACTTTATAGTTTGTCAATAATAGGTCCGCCGCTTCGACCATTTTTGTACAGTCGCATCAATCAACTAAAACTTATGATTTTCTTGCTTAAAACAATTTATGTAGTAAATTATTAATTGCTAGTCTCGCCTGGGAGCAAATTACCGTGCGAAGCGAACCACTGTCGGCACATAAGACTTGGCAATTAAATGGTTTACTACAAAGGTTTCATAGTTATTAGGTTCATTTATTTTTATTTTGAAAAATTACCCTCTTTGTTGTTACAATCCATCATAATTAAACACATAAAGAACAAGTAATTCAAAAAATAAATAAACACATAATAACACATATATGATCATTAACAATATCATATAGCCACATGCAAACCTTTTTGATAAATCCTATTAATTATCTATGTGAATTTATATGTATCTAATCTATAAAAATCCCATTGGTTTTCGAGCTCATTGTACCCAATGGACCACAGACGCCAAATAAATTTGGCCGCGTAAGTTTTGATCAATTAGATACCACATTGCACATAACCAATTTTAATTAATATATTAGGGTCTTCCCTAATTTAAGATCTATCTTAAAAATCATGTGGTAAATAAAACAACAAACATTCCATGACAAAATATGCAAGATTTTGTCATGGATCCCATATAGCACTTAAAATCATGTTACACATATTTACAAGCCTATATAGTACGCAATCTAATTAATTAATTAATGACATCACATAAGGTATTCATTAATTAATCCCTAAAAATTGCATGCAATCCTAGGGTTTCTACAAGTTTTCTACAAAAACTAAAACCCTAAATTTTAAATTATGGGTGTCGACCCAATTAATTACAAAATTAGGGTTTACTTAAACAAAACAAACCCTAGATCATTAATTGCATGTATCTAGTTAAAGATTCAATTTTTAAGGTTTTATGTAATTAATTACATGTTAAAAACGCGGCTCATGATGCCACTGTTGGAATATGTGAATCATACAAATATTATAAACACATAAACATCACAAGTATGCGCAGCGGAAAGATCTACAATAACATGTAAATTAATTAACTAAATAATAAATAGATGCGTACCTTTTGATTCCTAGCAAGAACAAGGAATCGGATCTACAAGAACAAGATATAAACCCTAATTAGGGTTTATGTGGATCGACTACACCTTAGTCGAATAGGGTAAGTAACAACAAGCTAAAGGAAGCTTGTACTCCGTTCTTGTACACACGTATTACTAGCGTCTCAATGTGAAAAGCTAGGTTCATGTATCACAAATAAAACATCACAACACCTAGTGTTTGATGTTCTAAATAATACATGATCGAATCCACTAACAAGGAGATAAAGTAGTAAATTAATTTTTGATGTATATAAATATACATACAAATAATCCTACCCATCTACAGTACATGCACATGCATAGTACATCATGACTTTATTGTACCATGTGGTACGTCAGTAGGTGAAGAAAGAAAAGGAGGACGGATTGAAAAAATCGTTTAGGGATATTGAGCTATTGTCGATTATATTGAGCTTTGAGGGATTTATATATGCTCCAAACTTGCTCTTTAAGTTTGAGTGCAACACCTCCTCAAGTTTCAAAAATCGACACTCAACCCCCTTTTCTTTTCTTGTTCGATCATATAAATATTTGTGATTTAATAATTAATCATAAATCATTATATTAATTATTAATACATTGAGACTCATACGTAATGTGTGCAATCCCGAAGTCTCGTGTTCGAAACCGGACATACAAATATTAATTTATATCCACAAACTCTAACATCAATATGATATTTTACATCATATAAATGATCATATTTATTAACAAACCTACATTTTTGCAGTTACTTCTACCGACTACTCTCTGTACAGAAGCGTTATTGGCCTTTGAGATAGACCGGGGCATGGCATGTACGAGTCCTGTAGAACTAAGGTGTCGTTTGTTTTTTCAGAGCTTTTACCTCTTCATCTGCAAACCATGTCTGCAGAAGAAGAGGTACATCTGAAGCTCTTCATCTGCAAGAAGAAGTGCGTTTGTTTTTTGTGCTATTGAAGTACTTCTTTCTTTTTTCTTCATTTTTTTTCTTTTTCACTAGTATCTTTTTGTGCTATTGAGTGCAAAACAAGTAATCGCTTAAAATACGGAGTATTAAAGAAAATACATAATGGTTCAAAATATACCAATATCGCTTAAAAGACGGAGTATTAAAGACAATACATATGGTTCAAATTATACCATTACATAATGGTTCAAAACATAAAAATTGCAAAGCACATAAATTATCAAAATACTACAAACATGTATCAAATTAGGACCCAAGTTAAATCACTTGCATTAATTGTTGCGCGATTTGATCTCTTAAATTAGTCATATATTTTCGATCCGATGCATTCCCTTGTGGTTGAACAACTTGATCTTTTTCATCAACTCCATGTGATCTTTTTGAAATCATTAATACTTGTTTGTCTCCTGTACTTGACATTTGCTAAATTTGATACTTCAATTTTTAGAAAGGAGAAGGGTACTTACCATCAACCGTTGTTTGAGAATCATGATGATCTGATCCATGGAGTAGGCTCGAAAAGACACAACCATAGGCTTGCCTAGCAAAATACAAGAAAAACAAATCCTACATTAGTATAATGAAAAAAAAATAGTGCTCATCTAAGATTTCACAGTAACAGTGTGCAAGAGGAGTATACTAAACGAAACTAAAGTGGTGTGTGAATGTACAGGGTGATAGAGAGAAACAAACACTCACAATTTAAAGACTGTAATTTTGGAAGAAAACGGTCTGCTAAGTCAATCGCATTAGCTATACCTGTAACAAAGATGTAGTATTAGTGATTTGTACAAGATCGTAAGAATATAAGTCCAACAAACTCAGGCAGTTATACCTATCAATATAAATTTTGAAAAGGGCAACGTAATATTTGTTACCTTTAAAACATCAAACTATCAATATGCTTGCATACCCAAAGACTACGCAAATACATAAAAGAATAAAGTCACAATAAATAAAAGACCAATTTCACAAACTCATATTAAATTCCATTCATTAAACCATAAAAATACCTATAGAAGAGCAAATGAGAAACCTGACCAAGAACCACAAGCAGATCATCATCAAAGTTTATATGACAAGTAGCAGACGGAAGCAATTAAGATGCTGATATTCCCTCCCATCCACATAAGTTACCACAATTGGCCAAATGAAGACTTTACTCAGTAGGGAGTAGGGAGACTCGTATCCTAAACATTTCGTACTAAATCTTATTAACAACACACTTAAGTTGAGGATAGCAGATAACCGCCAAGGTTTCATCACTGTTTAGGGGTCTGAGAGACTACTATATAAAGAATACGCCAATAAAGAACGACCTAATGGTTGCGTCTAGATACTATATATCAAGCAAAGGCTAAAACGATTTCTAAAGGGTCCATGACTTAAAAACAGATTGACCGAACAATACCAATACAATACTAATATAAACAACATACTATTACAAGAAAGTTATACAGGATCATTGAATGCCAACCACAAAGTCAAGTCTGTTTGGGATTGCTTACTTGAAACTACATATCTGCTAATAATTATCACATGATTCCTTGTATCTAAACTGCTTATATGCATTTAAAGAGCCCAATGAGCAGATAAAAAGCAATTACAAACCACAACACTAGAAAGCATAGTTTATCAGGTGGTTACCGAGCTTGGGGAGGGTCGTGGGCTAATTAGAATTAGCCGTGCTACAAGTCCAAACATCAGGGAAGTCAAGGGAAACAAGAGTAGGAAAGAATGAAAGCCATGAGGTTAAGTTCTATAATACAGATTAACAAAAAAGCACCTAAAAATGCACCGACTCTCATGCCAAATAGTCACATACACTTTGGTACAAAATCATATGCATATTCAAGCTTGCAACATCTAACAAGTTGATAACATCGTGAAAGTAGTGAACAGTAGATCTAGTATAAATCAGATGGACGATTTGTCCTTCATATCATATGTCCATACCTTGTCTTCCCAGATTATAGTGATTGTTAGGTCAAGGCCTCATCAGTGTCCAGTAAAGTGTTTCACCATTAATAACATGATATACTAGTGACAAAACATGGTAATCATAACACTAAGCTCGATCAAGTGTTTCACCACTAACCTACTGTCCAGAATACACTAACTACATAAATACTCATCAACGCCCAAATAACAAATCATCTAGTTAATCAACGCCAAGCCTGCTGATTTAAGTTTGTGAAAAAAGTAAAAATGATCATGATTTCAATCAAAACTAAACCATATATGATTTTCCAGCCTGTGTGGCGGTAGGTCAAAGGGCCAAACTTAAGTGTCGGGCAAACAGGGGTCAGGTCAAAATGCCAAACTAAAGCTTTGGGTCAACTGGACTCGAGTCAAAACGAACCATTCCAAAAAGCAGCTAACGACTACCCAAACACCCTCTTATGACTTAAATAACTAGTTAACGGATAATAACCACCTCTACATTTTCAAATTCCAACCAAATCATCACCAACTTACAACTTCAGTAACATATAAGTAAAATTGATCCAGTCTCTTTGTTGTCTTCTAATTTTATCACATAATTCTATATTACAACCTGAACATGATAACTAACAGTGAAAAATGTGACTGATTACTTTCATAACATAAGCTTATTGAACTTTTAAAAGCTCATAAGCTCCGTCTAGGGCTTATGAGCTTATGGCTTATATAAGTTGATAAGCTTTTAAGCCCAAGCGTAGTTTTTCAAAAGCCGAATAAGCCGGACAAATTATTGAGCTCATATATCAATTTGTGGTTCACTTTGTTTAATCGATGCCTACTGATCTCAACCCTGAATTTGGGCTGTTGAACTTGAACCCCGTGATTTCAATTTGATGAACCGACTGTTGAACCTATTGAATTTCATTTGATAAAATGAACCTGTTGCTTTAACTGTTGAACTTAATTTTTGCACAAACATCAGATTTTTACTAAATCCAGTTTTGCATATCACCTTTAGTTTGCATCATTTGCTAGTCCTAATTTTTGTATTATAGTAAATGAATATTTTAACCGTTACAAATGAAATTCCCTACACCTTCCTATATGTTCTTATCCATACAAAGAACTAGTTCCAAAACAGTCATGCTACTCCTCATTTTGTATTATAGCAAATAAATATTTTAACCATTAAAAATGAAATTTTCCTGCGCCTTTCTATATGTTCTTATCTATATAAAGAAATAAAGAACTAGTTCCAAAAACTGTCATGCTAGTGTTAAGTATTGAGATAATGAGATAAAGATGAATATGAATGATTGTATTGATTGCTCTGTACATTACAAGAGAATGGGTTATATAGATGATACAAGATGACTTATCTAGAGTAAATTGATATGGTCCATGAATTATGCTAATCACAATTAATGTGCTAGTGATGAGATACTAATTTACAGCTCACAAATGGAAGTATAGGATTCTGACTTATCACATAATATTCGGTCTAACACTCCCCCGCAGTCGGAGCGGGAGGACACCTGACGCTCAGACTGGAGCGAAATTCCTCAAAAAGAGAAGAGGGCAATCCTTTCGTGAAAATGTCTGCATACTGGTAACGTGAGGGAACATGGAGAACCCGAACTTGACCTGTAGCAACTAAGTCACGAACAAAATGGATATCAATCTCTATGTGCTTCGTTCGCTGATGCTGAACAGGATTACATGATAAGTAGACTGCACTCACATTGTCACAGTAGACTAGCGTAGCGGAAGATAAAGGTGTGTGCAGCTCACGAAGTAAATTCCGTAACCAACTTGTTTCGGCAACCGCATTTGCAACTCCACGGTATTCTGCCTCGGCACTAGAACGAGATATAGTTAGTTGTCTCTTAGATGACCAAGATAGGAGATTGTTGCCAAGGAAAACGCAGTAGCCGGAAGTGGATCTCCTAGTGGTGGGACAACCAGCCCAGTCCGCATCCGAATATGCTACCAAGGATGAAGTAGACGAGGCAAACAACTGTAACCCATAGTGTAATGTACCTCGGACATACCGCAAAATCCGTTTAAGAGCTGATAGATGGGGCTCTCGAGGATCGTGCATGTGAAGACAGACCTGCTGAACTGCATATGAGATATCTGGGCGAGTGAAAGTGAGATATTGAAGAGACCCTGCAAGACTCCGATATAAAGTAGGGTCAGAGACCGGATCACCATCATCCCCCAGTTTGGACTCAGTGTCAACAGGAGTCCGACTGGGATTACAATTAACCATATGAGCTCTTTCCAAAACCTCAAGAGCATATTTCTTCTGAGATAAAAACAACCCTGTAGAATCACGAGAGACAGATATGCCCAGAAAGTAGTTAAGGGGGCCCAGATCGGTCATAGCAAACTCCTGATGTAAGGAACTAATAATCCGCTCTACCAAGCTCTCCGAAGAAGCTGTGAGAACAATATCATCCACATATAATAATAGATAGGCAGTATCCGTCCCCTGTCTGTATATAAATAATGAGGAGTCACAACGACTATGTGAAAAACCAACCCGAGTGATGTAAGATGCAAATCGCTGAAACCAGGCTCTAGGAGCCTGCTTGAGCCCATATAGAGATCGCTGCAATAAACACACATAATCAGGATGCACAGAGTCACGAAATCCCGGAGGCTGATGCATATAAACAGTCTCAGTCAAATCTCCATGTAAGAAAGCATTCTTGACATCAAGCTGGTGAATCGGCCAGTGTCGAGAAGTAGCTAGACTTAGGACAGTCCGTATAGTGCCCGGTTTAACCACCGGACTAAACGTCTCATCTACATCAACCCCTTCTAATTGATTACTACCATTGGCCACAAGTCGAGCCTTGTAGCGACTAAGAGTACCATCAGCCAAATACTTGTGGCGAAAGAGCCACATACAGCGAATGATGTTGGTGTCTGTAGGTCGAGGCACAAGAGTCCAAGTTCCGTTCTTAATGAGTGCATTGTATTCATCCCTCATAGCATTTTGCCAATTTAGATTAGAAAATGCTTCACGATAAGTTTTTGGTAAAGGAGAGACAGAGGACACATGCATGTTTAGACGCTCAGTAGGACGGTTAGTCCCGACACGATATCGTGTGACCATTGGATGAATTGAGACAGGGTTTGGGTTTTGAGGAGGATCTGGGATAATGTGTGGGTGAGGATTTACGGGTGGAGATGGAGTTGGGTTATGTGGTTGGGCGGTGGGTGGGGATGGTGATGGGTCGTGGGGTGTGTCATGATTGAGTGTATTAGGACTGGTGGTAATTGGTGTGGTTGGTTCATTTGTTGGATGGGGTATAGTGGGGTTGGATGGAATGACTGGAGGATTTATATCAGGTGAGTCATCCAAAAAACTGTAGGTGGGTGCTGATGTTGGTTTAGAGGTGGCCACCGATACCC
This sequence comes from Artemisia tridentata subsp. tridentata, assembly GCA_021014915.2. Taxonomy (NCBI): domain Eukaryota; kingdom Viridiplantae; phylum Streptophyta; class Magnoliopsida; order Asterales; family Asteraceae; genus Artemisia; species Artemisia tridentata. The sequence continues at coordinate 321,617,403 of CP139506.1, read as the reverse complement.
ACGGTGGTTAGAAGCTTGTCCCAAATAGATGGCAGGTGTGGCGCGTGGGTCAAGTTTGTGATTAGGATATAAGTGGGGATAACATAAGCAGCCAAAGGTGCGTATAAGGCTATAATCTGGGTTTTGTCCAAACATCCGGGTATAGGGGATTTCGTTAGTGATAGCTGTAGAGGGTAAGATGTTAATTAAGTGTACAGCCATGTTCAGAGCTTCAACCCAAAAGGTTGGGGGGAGGTTGGCTTGGAAAAGTAAGGTTCGAATAAGGTTGTTAATAGTGCGAATCATCCTTTCGGACTTGCCATTTTGTTGAGATGTTTTGGGGCAAGAGAAACGGAACTGAATGCCATTGTCGGAAAATAGTTTGTGTAGGGCATGGTTGTCAAATTCACCGCCATGGTCACACTGGAAAGATTTAATTTCACATTTAAATTGAGTGTGCACATATTTACGGAATAATACAAGTTTAGACAAAACATCAGATTTGTTAAGCAACGGATAAACCCAAACAAAATGAGAAAAATGATCAAGAAACAATACATAATATTTAAAACCCGAGATACTGGGAATTGGTGAAGTCCAAACATCGGAGTGAATAACATCGAAACAAGCATTGACAATAGTATTTGAACTGACAAATGGAAGTCTAGTATGTTTGCCAAGCTGGCAAGCATGACAAAGCACAGGAGGCTTCTCTTTATTACACGAAATGAAATTATTTGAAACGAGACGACGGAGCACTTCGCTTCCTGGATGTCCAAGACGCTGATGCCACGTATGTTGACTGACTAGGAGAGCTTGAGGAATTGGAGACGGAGCTGTAACAGGATACAGGTCCCCGGTGCTGTCACATCGGAGAAGCACCCGTCGCGTCATGAAATCCTTAACAGAAAAACCAAACGGATCAAATTCAACAGTACAGTTATTATCGCGAACAAATTGGCGAACGGATATTAAATTTTTGACAATATTGGGTGTGATAAGCACATTATTTAAGTGAAGTGGTCGCGAGGGAGTTGGCAAGATGCTATGACCCGTATTGATGACAGGAATGGAATACCCGTCACCAACCGAGACAGACGGATACATGCATGTATTAAAAACATTACTTAGACTATTAACAGAAGAATTAAGATGTAGACTCGCACCTGTGTCCATATTCCATGCGCCAAGTGTGGGATCATGAAGAGTTCCGGCAGTGAAAGCATGAGGAAGGATAGTCTCTTGACCCATTGGTTGACTTGGTGGGGCTGAGGGTGCATGAGTGGGCTGGGAAATAGTAGCAGGATTTGTTGGGCCTCTTTGGGCTTGATTAGGGTGGTGGGCTGATGTGAGGTGTGGTGGGTTGGTGTATGGAGCGGGGTGTGCTGAGGAGTGTCCAAAACCTGGTGGCGGGCCATGGGTTGATGAATATCCAAAACCTGGTGGTGGGCTCGTATAAGGGGTATTATATGGTTGGGTTGGGGTGTTTGTGGTAAAGTAAGCTGATGGTCCAGGAGAGTGTGTAGTATGTGAGTTGCCACTGTTTGTTTTGTGTGCATCCGTGAGACCTAATTTCCCCAAAAGGTTGAGCATGATTTGTTCCAGGCTATGTTGATCGTTGGGTTGAGGAGGACGATAGGTAGGTTTATGGTTAGTGTCGTGGACAAATTTACAAGCCACCCCATAACGACAAGCACCCCGAGCAAAATTAATACATGGGTTACGTGACTTTATTTGAGGATTTGAGGGGTTGCGTGACGGACCTTTATTGGCCATTAGAATCAATGGAGATGAAGATGACGAGTCCACGTGTAAGGAGTTCGATTTGGACTTTAAGCGCATTTCCTCCGTCGTGAGCATGGAACGGGCTGTTTTGAGGTCGGGAAAGGTTTCTCTATGGTGCATGATGCCACACACGTTGTCATATTTTTCTGGTAGCCCCTCGAGTGCAATTGTGACAATATCTTCACTACTGATCGGAGAGCCTAGGCTTGTGAGAACCGTGGCTATTGTCTCGATCTTTCTAAAATATGCATCGATGCTTAGATCCCCAAGTTTAAGGGACCTTAATTCAGATTTTAAGGCAATAGTGCGGGACCTTTTATTATCTTGAACAATGTTGGTGAGGAGTGTCCATGCTTCTTTAGCGGAGCGAGGGCGTTCCACAACCAACCGGGCTTGAAGGTCATCAGATAGAGTAGTGAATATCCAGGACAAAATTATGGTGTCGATTTTCTTTTCTTCTGTTGATGAGGGAGTGAAACTGGTTGTCGTGTTAGTGGAGGGAGTACCATGGATATATTTTGTGACATCATATCCATGACACAGTTGTTCAAAAAAATAAACCCACGATGCATAATTCCAGTTTTCTAAGTCGAGCTTAACGGGTACTCGAGTAATGAGATGGTGGTGTGTGACAAGGGAAAGTTTATCGGAGAGGGTCGGGATGGTACTATCACCAGTCATGTCGAGGAACAATACAGGCAAGTGGATTAATGCAGAAAGCAATACTAAACTGATTCGTGACCTAGCACGAATAACAAATGCAGACGTGTGGATTGATGACCACGCACCAATCACCAGCACGATTGAATAAGATGCGACTGAAAAAAAAAAAGAAAAAGAAGACAAAGGTTTGTTTAGAGGATCGTTGGTTATGGCTTTGATACCATGTTAAGTATTGAGATAATGAGATAAAGATGAATATGAATGATTGTATTGATCGCTCTGTACATTACAAGAGAATGGGTTATATAGATGATACAAGATGACTTATCTAGGGTAAATTGATATGGTCCATGAATTATGCTAATCACAATTAATGTGCTAGTGATGAGATACTAATTTACAGCTCACAAATGGAAGTATAGGATTCTGACTTATCACATAATATTCGGTCTAACAGCTAGAACTTGAATATAAACTGTCATGCTAGAACTTGAATATAAAGTCACTATTAGCAAAATCCCGCCATTACACCCTAAGTAACCACTACTAACTACAACTATATCCCGAGTAACTACTAATTGACAAATAGCAAAATCCTAATACGCTCATACGCTCTTTACTAGACCAATAAACACAACATCAATCCAAACATATTGGAGGAACATCACCGTAAGAATAAAACCAAAACCTACACAATCTTCACAACTACTTAACCACGAGCCACCTTACATCTCACATACAAAACCGTATTCCCAACCACAAAGTAACAATCATCGAAAAATGCATATAAATCACACAAACTTGCCTAAACAATAACCTACTTACACACAAAATTCCAACAAATTATCACTGTTCATGGAGCAAAGCATGTCACCAATAGCCAATAACCATTTTTTAAGCATACCCACAAGATCAAAACAACACGACACAAACAAAGTAATGAATAAACACCCTTACCTTTTGCGACGGCTGGTATGGAGGCTGAGGTGGTGTCTGGCGACTGAGGTGGTGTCCGGTGGCTGAGATGGTAAAACATATCATTCAAACGACATATACTTGTAACAATTTCTTAATAAATGACATTAAAAAGGTACAAAGATCTAATTTCTAACATACCCACAACTTTAATGATGAAATGGGTACTCAAATATCATGGGTTAAAGTTCAAAACCTCATTTTTGACATACCCACAAACAAAAGAATGGAAGAAAACCCTTACCTTTTTTATGGTGGCTGAGATGGTGGCGGCGGCGGCTGGGATGATGGTGGACGGCGGATGGGGTGGTGGTGGACGGCGGATGGGGTGGGGGTGGTGGTGGCGGCTGGGATGGGGTGGCGGTTGCAGGTGTGTGATAAAATGAGGTAGGATTTGTGTTATGAAGAGGAAAAAAGTGAAAGTAGAAGTCTGCAGGTTAGAAGAGGAATGAAGCACTTTTGTCTGAAAAAAAACAAACAACTTCCTCTGCGCGCCCGCGGAGGAAATAAGTGATAAGTGGAAAGAAGTGGTTATTTGAAAAAAAACAAACAAGGCCTTAGTTATGAACCTGTAAATTCACAAAGTGATAAAAAGTAAGCAATTAACAATCATTGTTAGTACTCCCTCCGTCCCAAAATAATTGTCCCCCGACAAAAAATACACAGTTTAAGAAAAACATAATTAATACTGCTTTCTCTCTCTTACTTTTTTGCCAAATAACAAGTTTACCCTTAACCAATTAATTAACACTTCTTTAAAATTTGTAATATTAATTTCAACCAAGGGTAATATAGTAAACTTTACCAAACTCCACTTTCTATTTTTGGTATGGGACAATAATTTTGGGACAACCGAAAAAGGAAAGAGGGACAATAAAATATATAAGATGTTTTTTAGTAAAGATATTTATTTCTTAACAAAACTGGTTTATGTATATTGATATAAGAATGTGCGAATATTATAATTTACCTGTAAGTTATATCGCTTTCAGAGGTTGGCTGCTTGCAATGATTGTGTGGAAAGCGTTCAGAGATTTTGTGTTTACAGTCATGGCATTTCTTGAAAAACCATGGTCTTTTTGTATCGATTTTGTCAATAGTAGCAATGATAGTAAAGCGGACATTCTGTTTTATTAAAATTTTAAATGTGTATTAGATTTTCATTTTATTATAGTTGTGTTGCAATTGTTAATTACCTGTTGGTTTTGCGGATTTTCATTGGTCAAATCTGCTAGTGTCACACGGTTTCTGAACTTCTCTTGAAGCGGATCTGCACACTTTTGATGTTGGATATTGAGTATTGTTGGTGGCTCAATGAACTGTTCGTACCTGTATTGTTAATTGATGTGAGTTTATTTTTTATTTTTTTAAAATTAAAAGTGTAATATTACTTTGTCAGTTTGTTCACTTACACACTACGGATTTCATGGCATTCGGGTATGTCAGGATTGAAATAGTAAGAAGTTGCAGCTGTGGGTGAAAGCTGTAGTCCTGTATTATTTTAGTAACATGTTAACTAATAAAGTTGAAAGGTTGAATTGTAAGTATGAAGTAATAAGTTTACCTCCATAGTCTTTTACTAAGCATGAGCTCACTGCTATAATTATTGGTTTTTCTGCTCTATCATATTCTGTTTCCCTAAAAGTGTAAGCATCTTGATTCCATAAAGTAAAGCGGACTGTGTGGCCACTGTTAGAATTACAAAGTATTTGTGAGACTCGGCATAAAATATTTACACAATTACCCCTTGAAGGTTCAACTGTTTGTAAAAAGGATACAATACTTTCAACAATTTTAACCACAATATATTATTGAACATGTTCAGGAGAAACTAAAATAAATTTATACCAATTAACTTCTTGAAAGTTAATAATATTAATAGATATCAAAGGATGATGATAATGCATTACTGGTTAATAAAGGGATGAAAATCGACAAATATAAAGAAACAAAAATAACCGTAATGCTTAATAGTATATTATTACTCCATAATCTAATGTAAAACGAGAATGAAAGCTAGGCCAAAAGGGATACAGTTCTTGTTCGCTCACTTAGTTATGAACCTGTGAATTCACAAAGTAAGTGATAAAAAGTAAGCAATTAACAATCATTGTTAGTAGGGTAAAGACCATAAAATAACAACGTACTTTCTCTAATTTACCGAGATGAAACACCTACTTTTTTATTAACATTTAAGCCAACGCAACTATCAAGTATTGTTCCGATATCAACAAAAAGTTGTATAAATAATTAAATAATACTTGAAATGACTATATTACCCTTGCCTTCTTAAACTGTATCATTTGCAGCGAATTACATATCATTTGCAGCGAATTACATACCCACTTGAATAAAATAAAATAAAATACATAAATCACATATCATTTGCAGCGAAATACAACAAATCGGGACCCACTTGAATAGTAAATCTCATACCATTTGAAAAATAAAAATACATAAATCACATATCATTTGCAGCGAAATACAACAAATCGGGACCCACTTGAATAGTAAATCTCATACCATTTGCAGCGAATTAACATTGGGAAGGAGCAGAATCCGGTTGAATGACAATGGATTGACAATACTCACCGGTGTATATCTTTCTTTGATTCACTTTTATTTATCATTTGCAAAAGATAAGATAGCATTCGATTGTTTGTGGTTTATACGGGAAAAAAAGAATTTTAAGGTTCTGGGTGTGGTGGTGTCGTGGTGCATCGTGTTGGTGGTGGTGTCGTGGTGCTGTGTGGTAGTGGCTGAGTTGTGTTGGTGGAGGTGTGGCTGTGTTGGTGGTGTCGTGGTGCTGTGTGGTGGAGGTACGGTGTCGTGGTTTATGTTTAAGAAGACAAGGGTAATATAGTCATTTCAAGTATTATTTAATTATTTATACAACTTTTTGTTGATATCGGAACAATACTTGATACTTTCGTTGGCTTAAATGTTAATAAAAAAATAGGTGTTTCATCTCGGTAAATTGGAGAAAGTACGTTGTTATTTTATGGTCTTTACCCTTGTTAGTACTCCCTCCGTCCCAAAATAATTGTCCCCCGACAAAAAACACACAGTTTAAGAAAAACATAATTAATACTGCTTTCTCTCTCTTACTTTTTTGCCAAATAACAAGTTTACCCTTAACAAATTAATTAACACTTCTTTAAAGTTTGCAATATTAATTTCAACCAAGGGTAATATAGTAAACTTTACCAAACTCCACTTTCTATCCACTTTCTATTTTTGGTATGGGACAATAATTTTGGGACAACCGAAAAAGGAAAGAAGGACAATAAAATTGGGACGAAGGGAGTAACAAGTGAATGAAATTCAATGGTTTACATGACACCTGATGAAAAAACTAAAGGAAATAGATAAACCTGTAGGAGATCGTTTGTGCACAAATACGAGAATGTGGATCGTTTGGTAGGGTTTTGATAAATCTATATGCTACGGAGGGAGAGCGATGTCAAATTGAAAGTAATGGGCTTTCATTTGTGTCTAAAATTAAAAATTTGGCTAATTTAGGTTAATTTGTAATTTTTTTTTTTTTTTTTTTTTTTATTTATTATTTTTTTTTTTTTTTGTTTTTTAATGACAAGAATGACACATTTAAAAGTTAAATGGCCATTAACAGACATATATTTTCAATCAATTAAGTGTTACATTTGAGAAATTTATTTCGTGGTTTAGGGTTTTTTTATAAAGTGATTTGTATAACATGAATTCGTTTGGCCCGTGCGCGTTCGAACCCGAGCCCGTTTGGTTCGTGGCCTGTCCGCCTGACCTGCCCGTTTTGCCACCTCTAGTTTTTGGAAATAATGGCGGGATGTAAAAAACTTGAAATTCCATTTAGGGAAATAGGGCCGTAGACTTTTATTTTGTGGAAAATAGAGGGAGGCTATATTATATACGAAGTTACAGTAGTATATTCTTTAACTAGGTTATTGACCCGTGAAATTCACGGGATTAAATTGAGAACCGTGGAATAGTAGTTTTGAATCTGTTATGAAAAGAAATTAGTTTATAGAAGAGAACAATTTTTGATATTATGTGAAAAAGTGATATATTAGTTAGACGTATGAATAGAAAATATTAATGCTACATAAAAATAAAATAAATTCTATAAAAGGCACCCAATGTTTTTTGCTAATTAAGTTTGAGAACATTTCTCGTAGAAAAAAGAGTAAAAATAAGGTAACAACAAAATAAATAAAATGTGTAACAACAAACACAAATAACATTTCATGGATTTTTATAAAGATTTGATTAAAACTTTGAAGTATTTTATCAATAACCCTAGATCTGAATCAAACAATGGTGTCTGTTCCACATATTGACCAACTTAATGAAGCTTGTGGCTCAGATCGACTTTAAGATTGTTTCAGATTTTTTTTCGGTCAGGAGAGGGTTGAGCTGGAAGTATTTATTCAGCGTCTTGGGGAATTGTGTGATGAGCTTCGTACTAATGCTGAGAATCGTCAAGTTTTGACTACTGAAACTGAGACTTATGGTCCGTTTCATGAAGTGGCTGGAGATGTGATTGATTCTATGGATGAGAAGTCGGATAGAGAGGCTAGGATGTTAGCTGGTTTGGTTGCTGTGCTTGATTTGGCCAGAAAAGGAAGGGCGGAGAAGGATCATCACATCTTTGTCATGGATCTTCATGATTAGGTTATCTGTTTAGCTTTCATAGTGGTATGGGTATGTAAAATGTTGGGGGGTTAGTGTCTTTTGTGTGAATGTTTATGTTTCACTTATGTGTAAGCTTTTGGGCAATTTTTGTGGAGGTATTGCATATGCCTCTGTGTATGGATGAACTTTTTTAGGTTTTATGTATAAACATAACTCTTATTATCTACTTTAAGTTATTTGTGTTTTTTCATTTTTGATAATGTGTTCTGTCTTTGTAACTGGTTTAACTTGCTTTTGTTTTTGTTTTTCCTCATATATTCAGTAAGCTTACTATTTTTTTAATGTTAAAGTTACGCCTATATAGGCGTTGTACAAAATACAAAATGACTTACCTATTGTATGGTAGAGATTTACTTATATAATAGGCGCTAAGTAATAAGTATATATATTTACATAAGCTATTGTCTTTAAAGCACATGTGAGTAGTGTGCATCTACGTAGATTATTATACATAGTTGATCGGTGATTTTCTCAGTCTTCTTTTTTGGATTTTTTGAGAGTTGCTGCTGTGCCAGTATCTTTGTCTTGTGCAAAAAGAGATTTCCTAGCAGTTTTTTTGGTAGGTTTGGTTGTCGGTTTTGATGTTTCAGGAAAACGGATGTGTTCTGTTGATGCTCTGAGTTTCTTCGGCTTGAACTGTTTCACTTTCTTTATGTATGCTACTTTCGCCCGTAGGAGCAACTCCTCATGTTATTAATGGTATATCATCCCAACAGGTGTCGAGAATGAAAAGCTGGTTTTCCTTTGTACTATCTGGATCAAAATGAAGCTGAAAATTTTGTTTTTTCCCTTCTAGACAAAAGCAGTTCTGTTGGGTATTCATAGGGGTTTTGGTTAGGTATTGTTTGCAGCAATTCTTTGCAATCTTTTACCAGCGAATTTGCCTCATTGCTAAAACATGTCATTGTTGCATTGGCAGTGCCATCGGATAATTGTAGTCTGAAGCAATAGCCGTGTAAAAAATATATAAGATGTTTTTTAGTAAAGATATTTATTTCTTATAAAAACTGGTTTATGTATATTGATATAAGAATGTGCGAATATTATAATTTACCTGTAAGTTATATCGCTTTCAGAGGTTGGCTGCTTGCAATGACTGTGTGGAAAGCGTTCAGAGATTTTGTGTTTACAGTCATGGCATTTCTTGAAAAACCATGGTCTTTTTGTATCGATTTTGTCAATAGAAGCAATGACAGTAAAACGGACATTCTGTTTTATTAAAATTTTAAATGTGTATTAGATTTTCATTTTATTATAGTTGTGTTGCAATTGTTAATTACCTGTTGGTTTTGAGGATTTTCATTGGTCAAATCTGTTAGTGTCACACAGTTTCTGAACTTCTCTTGAAGCGGATCTGCACACTTTTGATGTTGGATATTGAGTATTGTTGGTGGCTCAATGAACTGTTCGTACCTGTATTGTTAATTGATGTGAGTTTATTTTTTATTTTTTTAAAATTAAAAGTGTAATATTACTTTGTCAGTTTGTTCACTTACACACTACGGATTTCATGGCATTCGGGTATGTCAGGATTGAAATAGTAAGAAGTTGCAGCTGTGGGTGAAAGCTGTAGTCCTGTATTATTTTAGTAACATGTTAACTAATAAAGTTGAAAGGTTGAATTGTAAGTATGAAGTAATAAGTTTACCTCCATAGTCTTTTACTAAGCATGAGCTCACTACTATAATTACTGGTTTTTCTGCTCTATCATATTCTGTTTCCCTAAAAGTGTAAGCATCTTGATTCCATAAAGTAAAGCGGATTGTGTGGCCACTGTTAGAATTACAAAGTATTTGTGAGACTTGGCATAAAATATTTACACAATTACCCCTTGAAGGTTCAACTGTTTGTAAAAAGGATACAATACTTTCAACAATTTTAACCACAATATATTATTGAACATGTTCAGGAGAAACTAAAATAAATTTATACCAATTAACTTCTTGAAAGTTAATAATATTAATAGATATCAAAGGATGATGATAATGCATTACTGGTTAATAAAGGGATGAAAATCGACAAATATAAAGAAACAAAAATAAGCGTAATGCTTAATAGTATATTATTATTACTCCATATTCTAATGTAAAACGAGAACGAAAGCTAGGCCAAAAGGGATACAGTTCTTGTTCGCTCACTTAGTTATGAACCTGTGAATTCACAAAGTAAGTGATAAAAAGTAAGCAATTAACAATCGTTGTTAGTACTCCCTCCGTCCCAAAATAATTGTCATCCGACAAAAAATACACAGTTTAAGAAAAACATAATTAATACTGCTTTCTCTCTCTTACTTTTTTGCTAAATAACAAGTTTACCCTTAATCAATTAATTAACACTTCTTTAAAGTTTGTAATATTAATTTCAACCAAGGGTAATATAGTAAACTTTACCAAACTCCACTTTCTATCCACTTTCTATTTTTGGTATGGGACAATAATTTTGGGACAACCGAAAAAGGAAAGAGGGACAATAAAATTGGGACGGAGGGAGTAACAAGTAAATGAAATTCAACGGTTTACATGACACCTGATGAAAAAACTAAAGGAAATAGATAAACCTGTAGGAGATCGTTTGTGCACAAATACGAGAATGTGGATCGTTTGGTAGGGTTTTGATAAATCTATATGCTACGGAGGGAGAGCGATGTCAAATTGAAAGTAATGGGCTTTCATTTGTGTCTAAAATTAAAAATTTGGCTAATTTAGGTTAATTTGTAATTTTTTTTTTTTAATGACAAGAATGACACATTTAAAAGTTAAATGGCCATTAACAGACATATATTTTCAATCAATTAAGTGTTACATTTGAGAAATTTATTTCGTGGTTTAGGGTTTTTTTTATAAAGTGATTTGTATAACATGAATTCGTTTGGCCCGTGCGCGTTCGAACCCGAGCCCGTTTGGACCGTGGCCTGTCCGCCTGACCTGCCCGTTTTGCCACCTCTAGTTTGTGGAAATAATGGCGGGATGTAAAAAACTTGAAATTCCATTTAGGGAAATAGGGCGGCAGACTTTTATTTTGTGGAAAATAGAGGGAGGCTATATTATATACGAAGTTACAGTAGTATATTCTTTAATGAAATATTCAGAAAAGTGTTTGATAAATGAATGTAGTTGCGTGTGAGTTGGAATAGATATTTGCGTAATTTGTCTAGCAAAAATGAAATACGGAGTAGAACCATCAATTAACTCTAACCCATATATACTTTTTACATATTAGATACTAGTTTTAGAACTCGTACGCTCGCACGTGATCTTTTACATAATTTTTTCATGAGAAATGACACACTCATACAATTTGCACAAAAAGAAATTCACACACACATATGGAGTGAAAACAAGAAAGAGAAACTTTAACACAATTTTATTTGTACAAGTCAATAGTCACGTGTGTGTGTGAATTTTTTTATTTTACTCATTTTTTTGAAAATTGTGTGATTGGATCATATGTATTAATATCGATTAATATTTTTTATACTTTTGTTGCACGAAAGACTTGACTTTTTTTAATTGACATGGTTTTAGGTTGATGAGTTGAGTTAGAGGGCATGTGTGGCGCCAATATTTTGGGAGTCAGACATGATGTTGGGAATCACACAATTACACACACGATATAACAATAGGGAAAGGAAAATACAAAATAGCTAGTTAGACCGGTTTTTCACACAGAACTGGTGTCTATATGTTTTTTTATAAAGAGACCGGTTAATTCCTCCCATTCCCGCTAGTTTCTTACCATAAGAACCGGGTCTTATGGAACCGCTCTTCATTTACGGGTTTCTATAAGCTTCTCTGTAGTAGTTCCTTTTATATACAAACATACCCCACAATACACTTACACACACAAAAATAAAAGAACTGAAGTCGGTCTTTCGACCGACCGATTTGTGCTCAAAATGAACCATAGACACGTCTTTTGGTTGAATGTTTTAAGGAAAGATGTATTGGTGAGAGGCAAAGCACGCGTTCTGAGCCTTCTAATACACCCACATTTAGGATCACGAACTTGCCCATATAGTGCCATACATACACTACAAAATAAATCTTCTTTCTATGCACTTTTTTTCATGTTAAAGAAAGCGGAGTTTTTTTGGATGACCATAGTACTTAATGTTTGGTCAGTTCAACAACCACTTCTTCTGAATTAGATTTGAATAGAAAATACCCTAAGTATATAAAAGCTGAAGACACTTTAACTGACACAAGGAAGACACTGAAGACAACTTCAGTACATGCTAAAGACAACTTCAGCTGACAACAACAACAATACTGAAGACAACTTCAGTACAACAGCTGAAGACAACTTCAGCTCTCAACAACAACGATGCTGAAGGCAACTCCAGCATACATAGCACACAACTGAACTGAAGAATGAAGTTCATCTCTTACTTCTTCTGAGTCCTTGAAGACCAAAAGATGTCTTCACATCAAGCGTACTGATGCGGATAGGTAACTGATGACCAAGTCCAAAAAAGAAGTTCAATTCAACAAGGGTGGCAACACCTTGCTGAACGATGGTGATCTCCTCTACACAAAGATGCTAAGCAAAAGAACTCCTAGCATCTTGAAGGTTTTAAAGGCGGGAAAAGATATTTTAAACTAAAGATAAAGTAAAATCTACTTGGGAATGACAGAACTGTCACAGTTGATAAAAATTGCAAACAGTGTACTCAACTGTTAAGTAGAACCCAACCTAGTATCTGTTTAGTAACATCATTTCCACCACAGGATTCTAGGCACGTGTACATTAGGAACCCCTTTGAAACCCTAATTTCTCCCTATTAAAGGGAAAACATGTAAGAGGGTTAGGAGAGGATCATAAAAGATCGTGGGTGAATTGTCTATGCAATGATAGCAATATTCACTTCCTAGGGGTTCAAGAATCTATGAAACGCGGTGTTGATCCAAGTTTGATTCAACCAATTTGGGGCAACAAGCCATTTGGTTATACTTCAAATGACTCGGATGGCAAGGTTGGGGGCATAATACCATTTTGGGACGAGTCAAAGTTCACCTGCATTCAGAAAGTCAAGGCGGTGGCTTCATTGCAGTTCTTCGTAAATGGCAATTTATTGATCCTCTTTGTCTATATATTTTCCTGTATGCCCCCCAATGCAATTCAAAAAAGAAAATAAATATGGTTTGACTTGAGAAACTTACTATCCACCTACGAGTCAATGTCCATATTACTAGGAGATTTCAATGCGGTTCGAAGTGAGTCTGAAATATTAAGCTCCAATGTTTGTCGTTATGAAACTACCGCCTTCAACAAATTTATAGAAACCTCAGGCCTTTTTTATCCTCCTATGTGCGGTATGAGATACACTCGTTTTAACAAACACGACTCTAAGCTAAGCAAGCTAGACCGATTTCTTATATCCTCTCAGTACATCAACAAATGGCTATAGTCTCATGTTTTAGTTCTAGCAAGAGAGTTCTCTGATCATGCTGCTATCCTTCTTTAAAATTCAACAATTGATTTCGGTCTGATGCCATTTAAGTTCTATAATTCGTGGATCAGCCACATTGACCTCAAACCCACAGTGCAAAACTTTTAGACCCTTCCTAAGCCCACTTAAAACAAGGCTGCTCGATTTAAGCTGAAACTGCAAGGCCTTAAGCAGATTCTTAAAATTTGGAGAAGTCAAATGCTAGCCACTGGGAATAATCGATCAAATTTATTAAGACACAAACTCATCCAAATTGACAAAAATGCCGAAACAATGCCTTTATCTACTAGTAACACCCCAACCCGACAAGGGTAGAAGCATCACATTATGGGGGCATATCAGAACATACATAATGAAAACGCAAGCGGAAGTCTAATCATAAATACCAAAATGTAAGTCAACACGACTTAAAAGAAATACATAAGATCCATGATCCAAAATGAAAGAAACATAAACCAAGTCTAAATAACGTAAACATAATCCAAAACTAGGAAGTCTAGGGTAAGTCTGCACTCAACTCCTACTCTCATCCCAAAAGATAGCCCCAGCTCCTAACTTAATAACCTGCCGCGGAAGAAAGAAATGTGGCTGAGCTTAAAAAGCCCAGTGAACAGATATATAATACAAAGTACTGAAACTGAAAATGAGAAATATAGAATATAGTGCATTGGGGAATAACAGAAGGTATATTAAAATGTATCAAAGGTGTAAAGGTTGTCAGAAATCTACCACGAGCCCAGAAACATATCATAACATAACATCATATCATAATCCTCATAATAAATCATAAGTAGCATAATGGAGTGATCAGCTCCTGTTAGGAATTAAATAGAGTTGATATTGACAAAATATGAAAGATGGAGGAAACTATTGAAGACAAAGATAAAGGACTTATTATGTATTATTTAATTGTCTTTGTAACCCTAGCATCTTTATTATATAAAGAGATACAGGGAATACGTTTTAACAAGTCTTCCTCAATGTAGTCCAGAAAAGAGTGTGTGTGTACCTAGGCGTGACTCTTTGTTTAGACGCCTAGGGTTAGGGTTTGTAATCGTTCGACGAACCTTGATTAATAATAATGAATCGTTTCCGCTGCATACTATATTGTTCTTGTTCATTATTATGTGTAATCCTAGATATGAGGTCTAACAAACCTCGAGCATATCAATCTCCACAAGTGGTATCAGAGACAGGTTGCTCATGATATCTAGGATGTTACAAGGTTTTCTATCGACAGAAGCAGATCTGGAACAATTCTGAGGTAATTGTTATTTTTGTTTTGGTATAGATCTGTTCAATATATACTTGGCGACAAAGGTTTATTACATCAGATTGCAAGTGGACGTGAATTCCTATCCTCGTTCTAATTCATTAATTCGTTATCACAATGAATCGATCTGATTCTTTTATGCATATTAAATTGGTCGAATGTGGGCTGTTGACTTGTGAAGTATTCTTACTGCTGCAATTAATTCTGTCGGTAGTGGGCTGATTTAAATATTCTGTGATCATGTCAAATTTGTCGCATCTGCTCATTCAACGTCAATAGCGGCTTCGTACAATTATTACCTCGTACTGCTGATCACATTAATTGAACATGGTCGGTGATTCAATATTCAAGGGCAATTAAGAGATAGTGGGTAATTCTTTACGCTGCTGCTGTTAACTCTTTTTGTCAGTAATGAATTAATTTTGGTCAGACAGTTTCTACTGCTCACTTTATACATTCGTACTGCTCTTGATTCATACGTAGCAGTTGGTACTGCTGTGACTAACAGTTAGTACTGCTCAACAACAGTTAGTACTGTTCATTGGTTTATATGTAGCAGTTTGTATTGCTGGCTTCACCAGTTAGTACTGCTTGGTCTTCGGAATTAGTACTGTTCGTTGAACAGTTTGTACTGCTAGCTTTGGAGGATGAACAGTTTATACTACTGGTTGGTACTGCTAGAGCATGGGCTTCTCAAAGTGAGGGGAAGTATATCTATTTGGAACACATTGGTTCCATAACACACACACCAAGGGACGAAACACACACAGAGTTTTGGATCTCGGACAGAACTGAATTTATTTCAGTTTATTCTTATTGTTTTATGGCTCGTTGTGGAGATATTTGGTGCAATGGCTTTTTAATCAATTATGTGACAAGGGTATCCTTGGTGTTCGTAGATCGCCGAAGTGAGGCAACGATACAGATGAGGAATAAAAGTAGATCGCCGGTTGAGGCAACAGTTACATAAGAGAGGATGATGTTATTGCACTTAGATGTTTTTCACGGATTATTTGAAGAATTGATTACGAAGAAGGTTGAATATTATTTATTTGATGTTGTAGTTGAGTTTCACAGGTGCGTGTTCTTATCATATCTTAAACGGCCTGCAACGTTTAAAGATAACTTGTTTGGGCGTTAATGCGGTGACAATGACTTGTCAAATCTAGTTTTCATAGGTCAAGGGGTGGATGGACGAAGACCTAGTTAACTATCACTTAAAGGAGTTACATTGTAGTGCTCAGTGTCTCATATAATTGAGGATTTGTCAAGAGATTTCGGTCTACTTATATTTCTTGTCTCATATAAGTTTGGAGTCACGTGGATAGTGCAAGATATAAGACGCAAGTTTGGGAAATTCAACTTCTTCATCAAGTTCGTTATACTCGGTTTTCTTCATCAGTAATCAGTTCATAAGGCCTACGGAGTTCGTGATTCAAGAGATGGTAAACATGCTTAGTTTCAGGGGAAGCTTATTTAATTGTTTAACCATCTACATGCATCACTTAAGGGGAAGCGTTTGATTCAAGTTGCATTGAAGACCCCTATTTGATGATGACAAAAAGGGGAAGAAGGTTTATTTGCAGCTTGAAGATCATCTTTCATACTTAGTTTTGTCATATCAACTAGGGGAAGATTGTTAGGAATTAAATAGAGTTGATATTGACAAAATATGAAAGATGGAGGAAACTATTGAAGACAAAGATAAGGGACTTATTATGTATTATTTAATTGTCTTTGTAACCCTAGTATCTCTATTATATAAAGAGATACAGGGAATACGTTTTATCAAGTCTTCCACAATGTAGTCCAGAAAAGTGTGTATGTGTACCTAGGCGTGAGTCTTTGTTTAGATGCCTAGGGTTAGGGTTTGTAATCGTTCGACAAACCTTGATTAATAATAATGAATTGTTTCCGCCGCATACTATATTGTTCTTGTTCATTATTATGTGTAATCCTAGATATGAGGTCTAACAAACCTCGAGCATATTGATCTCCACAGCTCCCAGAATTGTGAAAGGCGTGTAATGCACACAACACCAGTCACCAGAAACATATCATAATAACATAACAGATCAGATCTAGGATGCATCCATACGCCCCTGCAGAAAATCATAATGGCCAAAAACATAATACATAACAGAAAGGACGGGGTGTAACATCACGCAACCACCCTAGAGTCATGCCATTAGTGCATCAATGACATGGTCATGGAACCCCCATGACTAGTGATAGCTCGGGTATCAAACTGAAGGGTCAAACAGAATGTCATAGTAATGACACAGAATCTAAGGTCATCAGAAATATCATAATCATAGGTTCATATCAAAGGGTGCATAGCAAAGGTTCATATCAAAGGGTACATAGCAAATGTTCATATCAAAGGGTGCATAGCAAAGATTCATATTAAAGGGTACATAGCAAAGGTTCAAAATCAAAGGGTACATAGCAAAGGTTCATAATCAGGGTTAATAAATCAGAAGATGTGAAAGGATCATGAGAAACCTTATAAGAAAGGTCAGAATATCTGTACTTTATGCAAGCAACCAACAAAATAAGAAAGTGTACTGAAACAGGGAATCACTCCTTCTTCACCAAACCTATACAAATTAATGATCACGTATTACTTATAAGCTCATTTTAATCAGATTTCATAATTTAGGTTTCTTTCTATTTTTAGAAACTTTCCATTTTTAGTAACTTTCCATATTTAGTAAGTTTCCATATTTAGTAAGTTTCCATATTTAGTAACCTTCCAGATTAAGTAACTTTCCATAATTAGTAACTTTCCATATTTAGTAACTTCTATATTTAGTAACTTTTAATACGACTTCCCAATTTAGTTAAATTAGGTTTAGGGTTCGGGATCATCAAGTAGGTTAAATGTACTTACACACAAGTCAAAACGAAATTAACAAGTCACACCTGATATAGAAACATGCATTTGGGCACCAAACACTAAAGGAACACATTTAACACATACGTAATACATGTATACATATTAACTAATTTTATCACAGAATTAAGCCCACTAAATGAATTTTAAAAACGTATCAGAATCCTAAACTAAAATTCAACAAAATTCTCACAGAAGCCCATATGTCTTAAGAGTCTACTGAAATTTTTACAGAATTTATTATCAAGTGTAAACCCCTTTTTCAAATCGTTTAAGCTAACATGTTCAGATTTAGATCTGCAGATACACTTCAAAAGTATGCACTTAAAAACATAACCATATTACTTCATAAAATTCTACAAAAATTCCAGGGGGTATTAAAAATGTGAAATATGATTCGTGTAAATTTGTGGCCTCTAATTTGCTACGGTGTGAAAATGAAAAATCATAAACCATGACTGAAATACAATTCTGCTAACCCAGTTTAACATATCATCACATTAAATTCAGAAAAATAACCAAATCAAACTCAAATTCATTCAAACCAATTGGAACACTTTACCAATACCCTAAAATAGGTTTACATGCAAAAATTCCGTATTAAAAATTTAAGAAGCTCACGTTATCAAGCACACAAAATCGACTATTAAAACAGTCAATCTCACAAATCCATTTTAGGCCATATTTAGCACCATTTTAATTATCAGTTATGCATACAAGCTTACACCATTCACTCACAACTCATTTAGACATCATATTAACATACTTATGAAATCAAATCCAAAAACCAAACACCAAAATAAGTTTATGTGACTCAAATATTCAAGAACTATTTTAACAAATCACAAACAAGCCCTAATTCGTTTATCCCTTTTTAATCCAATCAACCACGTGATCAATATACATTTTATTTTCAGAATTTACTCATCAAGAACATATATATAAACACTTCATATGAATCATTCAAGATCAACAACAATAACATACACACGAAAACACGTAAAATAACAACACAAAAATCACAAAAAGCCCTAATTCTTAAGTATTAAATTTGGTAGGGTTTTTAGGTTTTACAAGCTTATTAATTGTGACATTAATAGGTCTAATAAGAGTTAAAGATCACATCTAGGGTTCAAAAAATAATGGGTCAAAATCATGGCAAAGTGGGTCGATCAAAATGGAAAAATGGTAGGTCGAATACACAAGTTTTTATCATGTTAAAATCTATGATTTCATGTGGCGTTTTTAGGGTTAACGAGTAGCAAGATACACCGATTAATAAGCGCATTAAAACATGATACTAATTAGGTTTTCGTATTGATAAAATTCAGATTCATGAGCTTATGATGTGTGTTGACTTGGGAACAAGAAAACAAAAGAAGGATTGAAGATACCTTGTGTTCAACGAGACAAAAGAAAAGAACAAGAACCTTAGAAATCCAAAGATCAAATACCCACGAACTACCAATAGCAAAACCTTCGAACCCCTTTTGTTCTTGAGAGAAAAATAAAGCAGGACCTTTGTGTTTTTTTTCTTGTTTGTGTCGTACAATAGAAGAGGGAGGGAAGGAGAAGATCGGATTTTAACAATTAGGAAAGGAGCGTACCATGAATTTGGAAAGGATTAATTGCAAATCAATTTCCTGGTCTTTGATTGAGAGCAAATCATGGGCTAATTTAATCTCCATTTAATTGTACAAATCATGCCATTTCTTGGTCTATGGGGCGTCCAACATTTTGATGGGCTAGGTAGGGTTTTTTTTTTTTTTTTTTTGTATTTTTTTTTTTTTTTTTTTTTTTTTTTTGTACTTTGTAACAATATTATTATTATGTATGACTTAGGTTAATTTATATTTATATTCATAACATATAGTAGTTATAATGTGTGAATGACATATGGTTAAACTTAGGTTAAAATGTATAATGCTCTTGTATAGTTAATTGTATGCTCTTGTAAATTCAAAAAATTTGAGGGGCAAAATGGGAATTTTAAATGGATGGAAAATTTAGGGTTTTACAACTCTTCCCCTCTAAAAGAAAATTTTCGTCCGCGAAATTGAAATAGGAAAATCAAAATGGAACATACCGAATCACGAAAAGAAATGCGGATAGCTGGTTCGCATGGATTCTTCGGTCTCCCAAGTAGCCTCACGCTCTGGGTGATTCTTCCAAAGAATTTTCACAAACGGAATGACTTTGTTTCTCATGACCCTTTCTTGCCGATCCAAAATAGCTTCGGGTTCCTCCGGAAGAGAAATATCAGCTTGGATCTGATCCAAAGGATAAGACACAACATGTAACGGATGGTAATTGTATCCCCTCAGAAGGGATACATGGAAGACGTCATGAACATGTGATATTTGTGGAGGTAGAGCCAGACGATAAGAAACCTCCCCAATATGCTCAAGAATCTCAAACGGTCCAATGAATCGTAGACTAAGCTTTCCCTTGATCCCAAAATGTTTCACCCCCCTGAACGGCGATACTTTCAGAAATACACGATCCCCAATACGAAACTCTAAGTCACGTCGATGCTTATCAGCATAACTCTTCTGTCGAGACCTAGCCTCTTTCAGCTTCTCCTTGGCAACAACCACCTTCTCATTAGTGATCTCAATAATTTCCGGCCCCTCAATCAAACGTTCACCCACTTCATTCCAACAGATGGGTGCCCTACATTTCCTCCCATATAAAAGCTCATAAGGTGCTGCCTTGATGCTAGCATGCCAACTGTTGTTGTAGGCAAACTCCACCAAGCACAGGTATTCGTCCCAATTCCCAGTCCACTCTAATGCACACGCTCTCAACATGTCCTCCAATGTCTGAATGGTCCTCTCTGTCTGACCGTCCGTCTGAGGATGAAAAGCTGTACTAAACTTGAGGCGGGTTCCCCAAGCTCTCTGCAGACCCTTCCAAAAGCGAGAAGTAAACCAAGGATCTCTGTCTGACACAATAGATGTAGGAGTACCATGAAGTCTAATAATCTCCTGCTGAAAAATCTCCGCCAACCTACTAATACGATAGTCCTTCCGAATAGGTAAGAAATGAGCAGACTTGGTTAGCCGATCAACGACCACCCAAATCGCATCATGTCTTTTTCGAGTAAGAGGTAGCCCAGTAACAAAATCCATCGAGATCTCCTTCTACTTCCAAGTAGGAATTTCCAAAGGTTGCAATAAACCACTAGCTCTCTGATGCTCGATTTTAACTTGTTGACAAGTTATACACTTTGCAGCTTTTCATACTTTTGGAGAACTTCCAGCTATCAAGGAGACGAAAAGCTCTGTGAAGTAAAAGAAAAAAAGGGTCGCCGATTGCTACTAAGAACCTAACAGAACTTTCCAAGCCACATCTCGTTTCATGCCGTTCCACCAAAAGTGTTACTTAAGATCTTTATACATCTTGGTAGAACTAGGATGAATAGTAAATGGGGAACTGTGACCCTCAGACATCACCGTCTCATGAAGTGCAGGATCGTTAGGAACACAAAGTCTATCCCCATACCATACCACACCAAAACCATCAACCCTGAACTCTGACTGCTTACACTCTTCCACATTCTGAACCACAGACCACAGCTCACCATCATCCTTCTGAGCCTCCTTAATCCGTAGTATAAGATTGGACTCTATTTTCATACTAGCCCAATATCCACCATAACCTCGTACACAAAGCTCAACATCCAAAATCTCTAAGTCATTAAGGATTCTGGGTTCGATCTCAAGGCTTGCTATCATGCCAGATTTCCGGCTAAGTGCATCAACAACAACATTAGCTTTGCCCGGATGGTATTGAATGTTCGTGTCATAATCTTTGAGAAGTTCAAACCCTCGCCTCTGTCTCATGTTAAGTTCCTTCTGGGTGAAGATATACTTGAGACTCTTGTGGTCAGTAAAGATGTCACACGACTCACCATACAAATAGTGCCTCCAAATCTTTAATGCAAACACAACAGCAACCAACTCTAAATCATGAGTCGGGTAATTCTCCTCATAAGGTTTTAATTGCCTCGAAGCATAAGCAATCACCTTTCCATGCTGCATAAGAACACAACCCAAACCCTTCTTCGACGCGTCACTATAAATCTGAAAACCCCCAGAACCAGATGGAAGAGTCAAAATAGGAGCAGAAACCAACCTCTATTTCAACTCTTCGAAACTCTTCTCCCGCTCATCAGTCCAAACAAATTTCTCACCCTTCCTCATCAGTTGCGTCAGTGGTGAGGCTAAGCATGAGAAACCCTCGACAAACCGTCTGTAGTAACCTGCAAGCCCCAGAAAACTCCTAACCTCAGTCACAGTAGTAGGTCTCGGCCATTTCGTGATAGCCTCAACCTTAGCTAGATCCATGGTGATACCATTAGCAGATACAATATGACCAAGGAATGCAACTTGTCTCAACCAGAACTCACATTTAGAAAATTTGGCATATAACTTCTGCTGCCGAAGAGTTTCCAAGACAATCTGAAGATGCTGCTCATGTTCTCCTTCAATCTTAGAATAAACCAAGGATGTCGTCAATGAACACGATAACAAACTTATCGAGATACTCATGGAATACGCGGTTCATCAGAACCATGAATACAGCAGGAGCATTTGTCAAACCAAAAGGCATAACCAAAAACTCGTAGTAACCATATCTGGTACGGAACGCGATCTTAGGAACAACTTGTTCCTTCACACGTAATTGGTGATAACCAGACCTCAGATCAATCTTTGAAAAGAATTTAGCCCCTTGCAGCTGATCAAACAAATCATCGATACGCGGAAGTGGATAACGATTTCGGATAGTGATACGGTTAAGTTCGCGGTAGTCGATACACAATCTCATACTTCCATCCTTCTTCTTCACAGACAACACAGGAGCACCCCAAGGCGAAACACTAGGAAGGATGAAACCATTCTCCAACAGTTCCTGAAACTGTTCCTTCAACTCTTTCAACTCTATAGGTGCCATACGGTAAGGTGCTTTAGAGATGGGTTCGGCACCTGGGATCAATTCGATGTTAAACTCGAATTCCCGTGCAGGAGGAATACCAGGAAGTTCATCAGGAAATACATCGGGAAAATTTCGTACAATAGGAAGACTTTCAATGCTAGGACTTTCCAGAGATGTATCTTTAATAGATGCCAGAAAACCTTGACATCCATGTGAAATCAGAGTTTGTGCCTTCATAGCAGAGATGATCTTAACAGACTTAAGAGGCTGAGAACCGTGATAAATAAAATCAGGTCGATGTAGGTTGCCAAAAATCACACGTCTAGTATGGCAGTCTATGGTAGCTGGGTGAGAAGCCAACCAATCCATACCCAGAATAATATCAAAATCAACCATATCAAGAGGAAGCAGATTCGCAGGACGAATGCGGTCATCAAAACATAAAGGGCAGTTTAAATTTCATGATCAATAAGTATGTGGTTCTTCATTGGTGTTGAGATGGATAAGGGGTTAGTTAATGGTGTTGGAGTCATGTTTAGTTTCTTAGAAAATGTGATGGATATGATGGAGTGTGTAGCACCAGTATCAAATAATACGAAAACAGTATGGTTGTCAATAAATAGAATGCCTGTAATAGTACCTGACGTGTTAGCCGCCTGCTCTCTAGTAACAGAGTACACGCGACCTGAGGTTGGGGGTGGTTTGATGTAGTTACCAGGCGTAATATGACCCTTCTTGGGACAATCCTTAATCTTGTGCTGAGTAGACCCGCATGAAAAACAACCACCTGAAGCTCTATAACATGGACCCCCATGAGCTTTTCCGCAGGTAGTATAAATAGGAACAGAAGACGAAGAATCTGTAGGCTTCTTTTGACTAGTAGACCCTGAAGAACGGTTTAGCTGATTACCACGCACCGACTGATCTCTCCACGACCTATGGTTGTTGTTGTGTTGTTTGTCATTCCCAGGCCTAACTACAAGTCTCTGGTCTTGAGCCCTCGGCTCATGTCGCCTCTGATCGTGACCCTTATCCGTCTGACCTCTGTGCTCATAACCCCTGTCAGTCTGACTTCTCTGCTCGTGACCCCTGTGACTGTTACCCTGACCCCTCGACTGAATGCGATCACCATCTCGGTTCCTCTTGTTGTAACCACCACCCTCATGAAGAATCTCGATATTACGGGCGGCATCTGCAAATTCAATGTTGACGACGCGATCAAGTACCCACTTCTTGAGACCCCATTTGAAATGCCTCGCTTGACGGCGAGCATCTCCAGCAACTAGACCTACAAAACTAACCAACCGCAAAAACTGCTGCATATACTCTCCAGAGGACTCATTCTTGAACTGATGAATAGAGCTATACTCACGCACGAAATTTTGCTGCTCTGATAAAGGGAAATACTGTTGATAAAAGATATCGCGGAAGTTACTCCAAGTACAAGTAGCAACAAAGGCCTCTCCTCCCTTGGCCTGCTTGTAAGCCTTCCACCAATTGAGGGCATCCCCCTCAAGTTTGAAAGTAGCCAACCTGGTCTTGAAAACATAAGCACAGTTCAAGACCTCGAACAACTTCTCCATATTGGTTATCCAATCCCCTGCCTCCGTAGGAGTGGAAGCAGAGCTAAAGGATAGTGGCTTGAGCTTACCAAACCGCTCGAGCCAAACATGAATGTCTTTAGGAGGATTAACACCACCTCCACCAGATGAACCAGCACCATTGCGGATGTCGTTGGTGCTCCGCGTGGTCAACTCAGTAGTCAAATTGGGAAGAATGGTATTGAGGGCGTTAACAATCATTTCCCCAAAGTTTGGGGCACCATCACCATCCCCATTGGATTAACCGTTGTTACGACGTGTGTACACCATCTAAATGATTATCAAAACGATTAGCAAAGGCATAAATAAAATGGAGTACGATAGGAAAAGACGCAGAAAGAATCCTAATGTCTACCCAATCCTCACAGGTCATAGCCTAAGCTCTACAGGTCAAACCTAGGCTCTAATACCATAATTGTGACACCCCAACCCGACAAGGGTAGAAGTATCACATTATGGTGGCATATCAGAACATACATAATGAAAACGCAAGCGGAAGTCTAATCATAAATACCAAAATGTAAGTCAACACGACTTAAAAGAAATACATAAGATCCATGATCCAAAATGAAATAAACATAAACCAAGTCTAAATAACGTAAACATAATCCAAAACTAGGAAGTCTAGGGTAAGTCTGCACTCAGCTCCTACTCTCATCCCAAAAGATAGCCCCAGCTCCTAGCTTAATAACCTGCCGCGGAAGAAAGAAATGCGGCTGAGCTTAAAAAGCCCAGTGAACAGATATATAATACAAAGTACTGAAACTGAAAATGAGAAATACAAAATATAGTGCATTAGGGAATAACAGAAGGTATATTAAAAGGTATCAAAGGTGTAAAGGTTGTCAGAAATCTACCACGAGCCCAGAAACATATCATAACATAACATCATATCATAATCCTCATAATAAATCATAAGTAGCATAATGGAGTGATCAGCTCCCAAAATTATGAAAGGCATGTAATGCACATAACACCAGTCACCAGAAACATATCATAATAACATAATAGATCAGATCTAGGATGCATCCATACGCCCCTCCCGAAAATCATAATGGCCAGAAACATAATACATAACAGAAGGAACGGGGTGGAACATCACTCAACCACCCTAGAGTCATGCCATTGGTGCATCAATGACATGGTCATGGAACCCCCATGACTAGTGATAGCTCGGGTATCAAACTGAAGGGTCAAACAGAATGTCATAGTAATGACACAGAATCTAAGGTCATCAGAAATATCATAATCATAGGTTCATATCAAAGGGTGCATAGCAAAGTTTCATATCAAAGGGTACATAGCAAAGGTTCATATCAAAGGGTGCATAACAAAGATTCATATTAAAGGGTACATAGGAAAGGTTCAAAATCAAAGGGGACATAGCAAAGGTTCATAATCAGGGTTAATAAATCAAAATATGTGGAAGGATCATGAGAAACCTTATAAGAAAGGTCAGAATATCTGTACCTTATGCAAGCAACCAACAAAATAAGAAAGTGTACTGAAACAGGGAATCACTCCTTCTTCACCGAACCTATACAAATTAATGATCACGTATTACTTATAAGCTCATTTTAATCAGATTTCATGATTTAGGTTTCTTTCTATTTTTAGAAACTTTCCATTTTTAGTAACTTTCCATATTTAGTAAGTTTTCATATTTAGCAACCTTCCAGATTAAGTAATTTTCCATAATTAGTAACTTTCCATATTTAGTAACTTTCCATATTTAGTAACTTTCCATATTTAGTAACTTCTATATTTAGTAACTTTAGATACGACTTCCCAATTTAGTTAAATTAAGTTTAGGGTTCGGGATCATCAAGTAGGTTAAATGTACTTACACACAAGTCAAACCAACATTAACAAGTCACACCTGATATAAAAACATGCATTTGGGCACCAAACACTAAAGGAACACATTTAACACATATGTAATACATGCTTACATATTAACTGATTTTATCACAGAATTAAGCCCATTAAACGAATTTTAAAAACATAACAAAATCCCAAAATAAAATTCAAAAAAATTCTCAGAGAAGTCTATATGTCTTAAGAGTCTACTGGAATTTTTACAGAATTTATTATCAAGTGTACACCCCTTTTTAAATTCGTCTAAGCTAACATGTTCAGATTCAGATGTGCAGATACACTTCAAAAGCATGCACCTAAACACCTAACCATATTACTTCAGAAAATTCTACAAAAATTCCAAGAGGTAGTAAAAATATGAGTTATGATTCCTGTAAATTTGTGGCCTCTAATTTGCTACGGTGTGAAAATGAAAAATCATAAACCATGACTAAAATACAATTCTGCTAACCCAGTTTAACATATCATCACATTAAATTCAGAAAAAACAACCAAATCGAACTCAAATTCGTTCAAACCAATTGGAACACTTTACCAAGACCCTAAAATAGGTTTACATGCAAAAATTCAGTATTAGAAATTTAAGAAGCTCACGTTATCAAGCACACAAAATCGACTATTAAAACAGTCAATCACACTCCATTTTAGGCCATATTTAGCACCATTTTAATTATCAATTATGCATAAAAGCTTACACCATTCACTCACAACTCATTTAGACATCATATTAACATACTTATGAAATCAAATCCAAGAAACCAAACACCAAAATCAGTTTATGTGACTTAAATATTCAAGAACTATTTTAACAAATCACAAACAAGCCCTAATTCGTTTATCCCTTTTTAATCCAATCAACCACGTGATCAATATACATTTTATTTTCAGAATTTACTCATCAAGAACATATATATAAACACTTCATACGAATCATTCAAGATCAACAACAATAACATACACACGAAAACACGTAAAATAACAACACAAAAATCACAAAAAGCCCTAATTCTTAAGTATTAAATGTGCTAGGGTTTTTTAGGTTTTACAAGCTTATTAATTGTGACATTAATAGGTCTAATAAGAGTTAAAGATCACATCTAGGGTTCGAAAAATAATGGGTCGAAATCATGGCAAAGTGGGTCGATCAAAACGGAAAAATGGTAGGTCGAATACACAAGTTTTTATCATGTTAAAATCTATGATTTCATGTGGCGTTTTTAGGGTTAACGAGTAGCAAGATACACCGATTAATACGCGCATTAAAACATGATACTAATTAGGTTTTCGTGTTGATAAAATTCAGATTCATGAGCTTATGATGTGTGTCGACTTGGGAACAAGAAAACAAAAGAAGGATTGAAGATACCTTGTGTTCAACGAAACAAAAAAAAGAACAAGAACCTTAGAAATCCAAAGATCAAATACCCATGAACTACCAATAGCAAAACCTTCGAACCCATTTTGTTCTTGAGAGAAAAATCAAGCAGGACCTTTGTGTTTTTTTCTTGTTTGTGTCATACAATAGAAGAGGGAGGGAAGGAGAAGACCGGATTTTAACAATTAGGAAAGGAGCGTACCATGAATTTGGAAAGGATTAAATGCAAATCAATTTCCTGGTCTTTGATTGAGAGAAAATCATGGGCTAATTTAATCTTCATTTAATTGTACAAATTATGCCATTTCTTGGGCTATGGGGCGTCCAACATTTTGATGGGCTAGGTAGGGGTTTTTTTTTTTTTTTTTTTTTTTTTTTTTTTTTTTTTTTTTTTTTACTTTTTAACAATATTATTATTATGTATGACTTAGGTTAATTTATATTTATATTCATAACATATAGTAATTATAATGTGTGAATTACATATGGTTAAACTTAGGTTAAAATGTATAATGCTCTTGTATAATTAATTGTATGCTCTTGTAAATTCAAAAATTTTGAAGGGCAAAATGGGAATTTGAAATGGATGAAAAATTTAGGGTTTTACACTACTGCTAAAGTCTAATCTAGAGTGGAGACCGTCAAAGAACTTTATGACATGGAATACTTAAAGATTAATGATCTTCGTCAAAAAGCAAAATCAAGATGGGCTCTAGAGGGTGATGAAAATTCTAGCTTCTTCCATGGTATAATTAATAGAAAATCAAGTCGGCTATGAATCAATGGCCTGGATATACTTGGTGATTGGGTAACAGATCCCTTAGAGCTTAAAAATCACATTTTCCAAGTATATCAATCAAAGTTCAGTGAAGAAAACACATCAATATCTCCATTTGCTAGTAGTCTCTTCAAACAAATTTAGAGTGAAGATTCCTCACTCTTTGACCACCCATTCTTCGATCAAGAAATCAAAGACGTGGTTTGGAATTTTAGAGGAGAAAAATCTCCTGAGCCGAATGGTTTCACCTTTAAGTTTATAAAGTCTCATTGGGATATTCATTGTTCTGATATCATAGGTTTTGTCAAGGAATTTGAGATGTCTTCTTTCATCCCACGTGGTTGCAACTCCTCATTCATTACGCTTATCCTGAAGGTGGATGACCCTCTTGTTATCGGCGATTTTAGACCAATCAGTCTAATTAGATGTCAATATAAAATTATTGCCAAGGTTCTTGCAAATCGGATAGCAAAGGTGATTTCATCGGTTGTTGGGGAAACTCAAACGGCTTTCATCAAAGGACGTCAAATTTTGGACGGCCCTCTCATGGTAGATTAAATTATTTCACGAGAAAAAGCGTGTAAAAAGAAACTTTTGATGTTAAAAGTTGACTTTGAAAAAGCATTTGATACATTGAGTTGAACTTTCTTGAACTCTATCATGTTACAAATGGGGTTTAGTACAAAATGGAGAAGATGGATAAGATCTTGCCTTTCATCCCGTTTCGCTTTGGTCCTTCGTAAATGGTGTTAATACAAATATCGTCTGAAAAACGTTATTTATATTTTACTATCTTTGCTATAATTTGTTAACGAAAATAATAAACATTATTTTAGCAAAGTAGAAATTTTGTCAATTCTTTTATATATATATAGCTACAAGTTTTTATTAAACGCAAATAGATTTTAATATATGTTACAAATTATTTGTACATAAGTAGTATTCAAGTCATATTAAGAAAAGTGCCACATTAGGTGTTAAAAACAAACAAAGTGTCACATTAGGTGTCAAAGTAAAATAAGCATGTTTTACAAATAATAAAAATGTGTTTTATGATAACATAAGTAATCAAACATTTTTTGTTACTTCTTAATCAACATCACTTAGCTAGCTACAATATACATTTTACAAGTTTATTTTGTTAAACATTTTTTTCCAAAATGAAAATGCATTTTAAAATCACTACTTGGATCATCCTACTCTCGAATTATCTGAGATATCAAATCTAATAGGATCATAGAAAATATTTTGGAAAGATATGAACTAGATTTGCAAGATTTTGGAAGATCCCATGTCAGGGACTGGCGGAACCAAAATGGTACAAGGACAGAACCAAATTTTTGGTTCTGCCTGATCCGTGGTTTGCTATGGGTTTTTGCCTATAAATAGCAAGCCAAACTTAGTTGTTTTTCACACACTTACATACATAAACATTGTATATTCTCTCTTACTCATTATTCCCTGTATCTAACTCATTCATATTCATCTTTGTGAGCTTCTTAATTAGCAAGAAGATCAAAGCATCATTGAAGACTTATAAGCTTCAACAAAGTGTTGCAAGTCTTGTTTGTTCATCACAAGTGTATATTGTAATTATTAATACATCATTGTTTGTACCAAACCATCATAAACCTTTGTTGTGATAGGTTAGTATTTTAGTCCTCAAAATACATAGTGTGATGGGAGTGGTTGTGCCCTTGTAAAAGAACTCGACATTTAGCTTTGTGTCGGAAATATTGTGTAAGCGACGTGTAAAGGTTTTCTCCGCCGGATAAAGGAGCTTGTTGATTAGTGAAAGATACTCTCGAGTTGGAGACTCGGGGAGTGGAGTAGGGCAAGGAAAAAGAGTCCTTGTATACCGAACCACTATAAACCCTCGTGTTGTGGTTTGATCGTTTCTATCCTTTCTTGCATTATACTTATTGTTACTTTGGTTGATTTCACATAAACATAACAAAGAAAAGAATTTAAAAATGGTAAAACTATTCAACCCCCCTTCTAGTTTTCCACAATTAGCATCAAGAGCTACGTTACTCAAGACTTTTAAAATATATTGTATTTTAAAACTTGAAACGATCCATGAATTTTGAAAATTTTAAAGAAGGGCAATCTATGTAAAGACCACCACTATTTGAACCAAATGGTTTCATCTATTGGAAAAGTCATTTTGAAACCTATGTGAAATCAAAAGACATAGATTTATGGTATATAATTATAGATGGTGATCACAAAGCTATAATAAAAGATATCACAAGTGGTCGGGATGAGGATACTTCACTTACTCGTCATAGTGATGAGCAAAAGAAGTTGATTGCTAAAAATAATGAAGAAAAGATGATGCTTTACAATGCTCTACCTAGAAAGGAGTTTGAAAGAGTCTTTATGTACAAAATCGCCAAGGAAAATTGAAAATCTTTAATAATCACTCATCAAAGGAATTCACAAGTCAAGAATAACAAAATTGATCTTCTTGTTCAACAATACGAACAATTTGTTATTCCTGAAGATGAAATCATTGATAGTGCATTTGCTCGATTTAATACTATCATTACCTCTCTCAAAGCACTTGATGAATCTTTTTGTAGCAAGAACTTTGTCAGAAAATTCCTTAGAGCACTTCATCCAAAATGGAGAGCAAAAGTGATGGCTATTGAAGAATCCAAAGATCTTTCAAGTTTGTCACTTGACGAGCTAATTGGAAATCTCAAAGTTCATGAAATGGTAATGGAAAAAGATTCAGAGATCGTTAAAGGAAAAAGGGAAAAAGTCAAGTCCATTGCCTTAAAGGCAAAAGCGGAGTCAAGTGATGAAGAAGAATCTAGCTCAGATAGTGAAGATGAAGAGTATGCCATGGCCGTAAGAGACTTCAAAAAGTTCTTTAGAAGACGAGGAAAGTTTGTAAGACAACCTCGAGAAGACAAGAAACCTTTTCGAAAAGATCGTGACGATAAGAAAGGAAAAGGCGAAAGAAAATGCTTTAGATGTGGAGACACAAGCCATCTTATAGGAGATTGTCCCAAGCCACCTAAAAACAAGAATCAAAGGGCGTTTGTGAGTGGTGCTTGGAGTGATAGTGAAGATGATGACATTCTGACTCATCTTACTCAAATGAGGTACATTCTGACTCATCTTACTCTTCTATTGATGATGATACATTGCAAAAAGAATACAACAAACTGTGTGAACTTAGCTTGAAAATCATAAACAAAAACAAATTTTTAAAGACTAAAAAGGAATTTTTAGAAAATGAAGTTTATGAATTAAAAGAAAAAGCTAAACGTTTAGAAAAGAGTAAAGCCATTGACAAGGTATGTATATCATGTCAAGAACTTGGACTTGAAATTGAGAAACTTAAACTCACACAGGATGTGCTCATTAAACAAAATTCTAAATTTAAAAGGTTTGATAAAAATATTTCTTGTGCGGATGAAATAATGAAAATCCAGAAATTACCATATGATAAAACTGGACTAGGATTTATGAAATTAGGAGATTTAAGTAGTCTAACGAAACAAGCCGAAAAAGAGCAAGAAACTGTTCCAACCACCTCAGGAAGCCACGGAACAGACGGAACCAAAAATTTGGTTCCGTCCGTTGAACCTAAATCGGCTCGTACTGAGTTTGTTAAAGTCACAAAGAAATCTAAAGTTGTTACAAATGAAACTAAACAAAAACCAGCTGTTACAATAGGAGTAGGACTTGCTAAAAATGAGTTTAGATCTAAAACTACTCAACAAAGGCCTAAAACACCTATTCCCAAACGCCCCTTTCCAAAAAGTAACTACAACGGACAACCCAACTATCAACATAACGGTTGGAATCAAAACTTCCCTAGACATTATCAAACTCCTAACTACATGCCATGGAACTCATATCCACCATTCCCATACATGAATCAAGTTAATGGGATGTTTAACCAAAATGGACCCATGAGATATTGGGGACCAAATGCTTGAGTTTTTATATAACTTAGGTATGCTTGAAATTCCGATTGGAACCAGACGATTAGATAAAAGATAGTGGTTGTTCAAGGCATATGACGGGAGACAAGAGCCTCTTCTCAACCTACCAAGAATATGACGGAGAAAATGTCACTTTTGGTAGCAAATTGAAAAGTAAAATCATCGGAAAAGGTACTATCTCTCATGACTCTCTCTCTATTGATGATGTTGCTCATGTTGATAATCTAGGATTCAACCTACTTAGTATTAGTCAACTATGCCGTAAAAAGTATAATGTCCTATTTAGTGAAAAAGAAAGTAAAATACTAAAAGACGGAATAACCATGGCAAAAGGTGTTTTCAAAAACAACATATATGTTATGAAAATTGATAAAACATCTAGAGATAAACTTTGCCTCACTTCTTTAGATGATTCCTCAAATCTTTGGCATAGACGCTTAGGCCACGCTAATATGAGACTTATCCAATCTCTATCCTCAAAAGATCTTGTTAGGAACTTACCCAAGTTGAAATATGACCAACACTTTTGTGATGCTTGCAAAATTGGAAAACAAGTTCATAGTAGCCATAAGGTTAAAAATATGGTGTCTACATCTAGGTGTCTAGAACTTTTGCATATGGATTTATTTGGTCCATCCTCTATACAAAGTTATGGAGGCAACTTCTACACTTTGGTCATATTAGATGATTATTCAAGATACACTTGGACAAAGTTTTTGAAAAATAAAAACGAAGCTTTTGATCAATTTGAAATTCTTAGTAAGAAAATTCAAAACCAACTAGATAGTCGTATTGTGTCAATAAGAACGGATCATGGTCGTGAATTTGATAATGAAATACAATTTGGAACCTTTTGTGATGCCAATGGCATAACACATAACTTTTCAGCTCCTCGTACTCCTCAGTCAAATGGTGTAGTAGAACGTAAAAACCGGACTCTTTAAGAGATGAGTAGAACAATGCTTAATGAACAAAACATACCACAAAATTTTTGGTGTAACGCCATTGAAACTTCGACCTACATTTTAAATAGAGTATTAATTTGACCATTTTTGAACAAAACATCATATGAAATATATAAAGGTAAAAAGCCTACGCTAGGATACTTTAGAGTTTTTGGAAGTAAATGTTTTATTCTAAACAATAAGGATTACCTCACCAAATTTGACCAAAAGTCTTATGAAGGTGTATTCCTTGGATATTCTCAAAATAGCAAAGCTTATATATTTTTAAACAAAGAAACATTGAGAGTCGAGGAATCGTTAAATGCAACATTTGACGAAAGTCCACCTCCCTCTAAGACATCACCTTTGGTAGATGATTACTTAGTTGAAAGTCAACTTGTTGAAAACCAAGAGAATCTAGATAATGACAAGGAAGATGAACTATTAAATAAAGAAATTGTCAATATCAAAGAGTCTAAAGGTCATCCATTAGATAGTGTCATAGAAAAAATTAATGAAAGAACCTTAAGATCAAAAGTCCAAAATCAAAGTAACTTCTTTTGTTTTGTATCAACCATTGAACCTAAAAATATAAATGAGGCTATAAAAGATGAATCTTGGGTCATAGCAATGCAAGAAGAATTAAATCAATTTGTTAGAAATGATGTTTGGACATTAGTACCTCAATAAAAAAGTCAAACTATAATTGGAACAAAATGGGTCTTTCGAAATAAAATGGATGAAAATGGTGTAGTGTCTAGAAACAAAGCTAGGCTAGTAGCACAAGGTTATAATCAACAAGAAGGAATTGACTACGATGAAACTTCTGCTCCGGTTGCTAGGCTCGAGTCTATTAGAATTTTACTTGCATATGCATGTGCACATGATTTTAAACTTTTTCAAATGGATGTCAAAAGTGCATTTTTGAACGGATTTATAAATGAAGAAGTATATGTCGCACAACCTCCAAGATTCACCGATTTTGAAAAACCAAATGATGTTTATAAACTTAAAAAGGCTTTATACGAACTTAAGCAAGCACCAAAAGCATGGTATGATCGACTTAAAACATTCTTAGTTGAACATAAGTACACCATGGGCTTAGTAGATAACACTCTCTTCACCAAGAAAAAGGATTCACATATTATTATTGTCCAAATATATATGGATGACATCATATTCGGATCAACTAGTCAAGAGCTATGTGATGATTTTTCAAAAATCATGCACGACGAGTTTGAGATGAGTATGATGGGAGAACTAAAAATTTTCTTAGGACTTAAAATCAAACAATTAGAAGACGGAATATTCTTTAACCAATCTAAATACATAAAGGATATGCTTAAGAAATTTAGTCTTGAAGACTCTAAACCTATTAAAACACGTATGTCCTCGGAAACCAAACTTACCAAGGATGAAGAAGGTGACTCGGTAGATAATACTAAATATAGAGGAATGATTGGTAGTCTACTTTATCTTACGGCTAGTAGACCCGACATTATGTCTAGTGTTTGTCTATGTGCTCGCTTTCAAGAAGATCCAAAAACATCACATCTTGAAGCCGTAAAATGAATATTTAGATACATAAAAGGTACTACACACCTAGGATTATGGTATCCCAAAGGAACGGGTGTTGAAACCATAGTGTATGCCGACTCAGACCATGCCGGTGACTATGTTGATAGAAAAAGCACAAGTAGTATTTGTACTTTTGTTGGACATTGTCTCACCTCATGGTTCTCAAAGAAACAAACGGCTCTCGCCATTTCAACAACCGAAGCCGAATACGTATCAGCAGGAAAAGCATGTCAACAAGCTCTATGGATGAAGCAAGCTCTTGTCGACTATGGTATTCAACTCAACAACATTTCCATTCTTTGTGATAACAAAGGAGCCATCGACCTTAGTAAAAATCCAGTTGAACATGCTCGAACTAAACATATTGAAATCCGTCATCATTTCCTTCGCGACAATTTTCAAAACGGAAACATTTCAATCGAGAAAGTATCCTCGGAAGATAACATTGCCGATATCCTAACAAAACCTCTTAAAAGAGAACCATTTAATCTCCTTAGACTTGGACTAGGACTAATGGAACCTAATTTGTAGTTTTAAGTAATTTAGATCTTAGCTCGAACCTTTGTTTGATCAAAAATGACAAAACATGACAAAGTCAAAATCTGACCCAAGGTACCCTACGATAACAAGGACGGAACCAAAAATTTGGTTCCGCCCAATCCGTGGGGTACTGAGGTCAAATATACAGCTTAAACAAACACCTCCCTCTCCAAATTAAAAATACATAACAACTTAAACTCACTCCACATCACACCATACTCACACTTAGGGCATTTTCTTCAACTAATCTCTGCTCCAATCAACATTGTAAGTTTCCTTACTACCTTTCTTCCCTCAATTCTGAGTCTAGGGTTTCTATTTATGCACAAAATTAAACTTGGGGTTTATGCATTACTTTTAAGAAATCATGTAGTACATTTGTTAAAATGCATAACTAATCATGTTTCCCTTAGTTAGGAGTTGCATTTTGTAAGACATTATCATGATTTACTAAAAACCCCATGTCAAATTTTTGTAAAGCTTCTCACTTTTAGGACAAACAATTTTTCATTGTTCATACAAATAAAAACGTTATGTTTAAACATCACTCGCATAATGTCTCTTGAATGCTAAAGGAAGTACATAATTGATATGTATTTTCGGGTACATTCAATCGAAGCTACATTGAATTAGGAGCGTTTGGGTTATCTCTCATTTTGTTACAAAAATTGCTAAAGAATTTCTTTTTATGCATAAAAGAGTCGAGATAACTGCACCTCCACATTGTTTTCATGTAGGCACACACTAGAACATCATATCAAAATTCTCATTAGTTTCGACCTAAGTGTGAAATTTTTGTATATAGGACCAAACATGCCTCCCGCAACTCATTATGACCACAAATACACTCTCGCCTACATACCCTCTCATCACAAAATTAAGGGACTTAATAAAACACAAGTCGAAATCTTTAAAGCTCTAGAAAAATGCTATTTTCATGAAGGTAGAACCATTCACCCATCATTTCTAGAAGACACAAACATTCCTCAAGAACATGCAACTATCAACTTTGATTGTCTCATACATATTGACGAACAAATTTTCCCTAAATCCGTCCTTGATTTCTATGCTAGCATAGTTCTCGCAAGTAAAGATGATGGTCTCATGACAATTCACTTCAAAGCAAACCAAAATGAGATTCACATACTGTAGAAAACTAGAGGGGGGGGGTTGAATAGTTTTACCTATTAAAATCACTTATTAAAACATATAGATCGACTTATGTAAATCTAGTTTTGATGTGTTGGATATTGATAGAAATAAAAGCATATATAAACTAAACTAGGAGATAGAGTTAGAGAGACACAACCACAACACAAGTATTTATAGTGGTTCGGCTACAAGGACACCTTCCTTGCCCTACTCAACTCCCCGAGTCACCTACTCGAGAGTTCGTTATCACTTCACAACACAAACTCCTTTCACA
This sequence comes from Artemisia tridentata subsp. tridentata, assembly GCA_021014915.2. Taxonomy (NCBI): domain Eukaryota; kingdom Viridiplantae; phylum Streptophyta; class Magnoliopsida; order Asterales; family Asteraceae; genus Artemisia; species Artemisia tridentata. Next base: position 321,580,674 of record CP139506.1, on the reverse strand, counting down.
TGGCAGAGAAGCCTTCACAACGTCGCTTACACTTTATCTGGTACAAAGCTAGATACCGGGTCTTTCACACAAGGTAGACCAAACATTCGTCGCCTACACTTTATCCGGTACAAGGCTAGATACCAGGTCCTTAGCATGGCGGACCAAACCAACACACCCAAACAACTCGACTAAAGGATCCAACATCCTTTCACACCTATTGACTCAACACATCTACAACACCCTTTGAGAAGAAAGAAAGAACAAGAATCACTTCTGTGATCTTGGAAGAGAAGAATCTAAGCAACCCATATCACGAGCTTGCATGTCTTTGAGAGGTTGTGATCTCGCCTTATGGAAGGAACCTAGAGAATCACAAAGAGAAACTACATAGAAAGATCCTTGGATCTGAGGTTAAAGAGTTTAGAGTATAGAGAGAAGTAAACTCTAAAAGGGGTGAGAGATAAGAGAGAAATGACTTAATATTTATAGGCAAAACTACCTACTGTTCACCCGGTTCCACCGGATCCCTTCCCAGAGGGATCCGGCTAGTGTAAACCGAGGGATCTGGGTAACTGGGTAAACCAGTCCGAATTTTGGGTTACAAACCGGGTTATGGGTTATGGGTTATGATCCATGGATAGATGATGTCATGCCTGATGTCAAAGACATTTTGGGTCATGGGTCATGGACTTTGGGTTATGGGTTATTGACTTTGGGTCATGGGTCATGGGTTTTACCCATTATGGATGTCATGCAATGGGCCATGGGTTATGGGTCAAGCTCCATGGTTTTTGGTTTATGGACTTGGTTTTGGGCCATGGATAGTCCAAATGTTTACAAGCTTTTTCTTAACATGTATTTTATAAAATGTAAGTAACAAATGTTACTTAAGTGTTTTTATAAAATAGTTTTGGTTTCATGTAAACTTGTTAACTAGATATGTTTAAGGTTTACTTGTTTAATGAAATGAGTTAGTAAACTATTGGCTCAAAGCATTACGTAATTTATTTATCTCGTTAAAATGATTTTACGTTTGTTATCGACAAAACATTGAAAGATTGTAAAATATAAATAAACATTTTGAAGGTTTATTTGTATTAATAATGTCCCCTTTTTGTTATTTTAACTAAAAAATAAAATTCGTAAAGTTTTGAATTGTAGTTTTTACTCTTTCTCCCCTTTTTTGTCGAAACAAAAAGAGCGTCGAAAGGAAACTAACCCGAATGCAAGTTTTAAGAAAAGTAAGTGAAAGAAAAGGTGTAGAATAGAGAGAAGAGAGTAAGAAGATCTTAGTTGCTCCCCCTCGATGGTTGCTCCCCCTTATTGAGGACGTCAAGTAATTAGGGAGACTTAGATGTGTTCATTGCAAGTTTTGGCAATGGTTTTGCTTGGACGATGTGGAAAACTAGAAGGGGGGGGGGTTGAATAGTTTTACCGTTTAAAATTAATTCGCTTATTAACTTATTGTGATTTCAGAGTAATATACACAAATAAACAATATAAGATAAGTAAGTAGAGAAAGGAAAGATCAAACCACATAACACGGATTTTTATAGTGGTTCGGCTACAAGGACTCTCTTCCTTGCCCTACTCCACTCCTCGAGCCTCTAACTCGAGAGTTTTTCTTCACTAAGAAACAAACTCCCTTCTCGGCGGAGAAAACCTTAATACACGTCGCTTACACCTTTTTCCGGTACAAAGCTAAATACCGGGTTCTTGTTTAAGGAAGAACCAACCTGACGTCGCCTAAATGATTACCGACACTAAGCTAGATGTATAGTTCTTTACAAGGGTACAACCACTCCCGTTCACTCTATATGTTTTGAGGATTAAAACACTAACCGGATTCTACTGAATAAAAGATGCAACTATGATGCCTAAATTCTAATAAGTTACACAGTAGGTAACTATTAAGTCTTGCAATAGAATGTTGAAGCTTGTCAATGCTTGATCTCTTTTGCTACAAAAGGAAAGATCACTAGGAATGAAATGATATGGGTTAGTAATATGTAAATGAAAGAATATATAATTTATGCTATGTGAGTGATTTGAATGGCCAAATGATCAGCTTGCTATTTACAGGCAAACTGATCAACAGTTGGCGGATCCGGCGGATCCTAAAATTTGGATCCGCCTTTGTATGGCTTTGAATCCGCCATGTCAGGCCAGCTAAAAGATCTTCATATCTTTCCAAATCTTGCACAATCTTTCCATATCTTCAAATGTCAACTCTTTGGCTTGAAGATCTAAACAAAATATCACAAAATCTTTCCAAGATATGTTCATGATGCATGCCATGATGTCATCCTAATATTTTATAATAAAGTTTCTAATTTAAGAAATAAACTTGTAAAAAGTATGTAATATTGTTCCTAGTAAACTTTGTAATGTGTAAATGTGTTTCAAAAAGACTTATCACTATAAATGTAAAAGACTTAATCTTATTTATGCTTTGCTTAAAGATAAACTTTGTAATTGTCATTAACAAAGCTAAGCAAAGATCGTAAACTATAAATAACGTTTTTTGGACGATATTTGTATTAACAATATCCCCCTTTTTGTTGATGACAAAACATAAAGTGTATTTTTAAGTAAAGAGCTTAAATAAAGGATGAGTCTTTTAAAGATATAGATTAAGTTAGTTTATGCAAGTTTTAAAATCTATTTTTAAGCATAAAGTATGTACTGTGATGTTTCACAGTGATGAGAACTTAATCCTTTCTCCCCCTTTTTGTCGAAACAAAAAGAAGATATGCGTAGCGGAATGTGATTTTGAGAACTTTAAAGCTCCCCCTTGATTTATACTCCCCCTAAATGGAGTAACAAGGATATGATGTATGATCCTACAAAACAAATGGTTAGACTATGATATGCTCCCCCTTGATGTATACTCCCCATTGCTAGAGTACCAACGTATACATTTCAAGAGTGAAATATTCTATAAAATGATGAGTTAGTATATGATATACTCCCCCTTAATCTATACTCCCCGTTGCTAGGGTACCAACGTATATGATTCAAGGTTGAGAAAAGCTACAAAATAAAGGTTAGTAATGAAATACTTCAATCAAGAAGCAATATGCATATGCAATAGTCAACCAAACAAGAAAGGTCAACCCATTTGACTTTAAAAAGTCAAAATGAAGTGTTTGATCAAAATTTAGTACCTAAAGTACATTTGATCAAAGCAATATGTGAAGTTAAAACAACCATACTATGATGTTAGTAGTCTAAAATGAGATAATATGCTTAATGTTGATCACCCACAAGCATAAAAATATAATATCCATTCATTGAAAATTTGTTTATGACATAAGTCACTAAACATGATGTTACAAAGGGAAAATAAATCCTACAAAGAAAATACTAGAATGAATCCTAAAAATGCCTATTGCGGAGGATTGGTTGGGTTTGATGAAGATATGATGGAAGCAAGCCACATGGATTCTAAGTCCTTTGTATCATGTAAGTTAGAGTCCATTATGTTCGAAGAGGAGTTGAGAGGATCAAGATCCTTAGTGTTTTGAATGTTTGGTTGATTTAGCCACATTGAGTCATCAATGTTTTGAAGTGTGGTAAGTAAATCATGGGGTTGCAAGTTGGGTGATTGTGAAGGTGATGATGATTTTCTCACTTGAGATGATGTGGGTAGTGGTGAGGAAGCTAATGGTGGTGATGGTGAGCTTGGTTGAGATGGAGTTGGTGATGGTGTATTGCCTATTGGAGTTATGGTAGGTGATGGTGACCTTGATGTAGGTGATGGTGTGGTACTTAGTGGAGTTATGATAGGTGAAGGTGATCTTGATGGCTGAGTTGAAACGGGTGATGGTATGTTAACCACAGGAGTAGTAGTGGATATGGTAGGGAAGTTCACATTAGAGATGGGATTTATGAACCAGTATGGTCTTACACTAATTCTAGCGGTCCTTCTGTGTGGTCTGGATGTGTGTGAGTTGTTGGATTTGTGCATTGTGAGATTGTGCAGGTATGAGTATGAGAATGTGAGTTGAAATCATCCTAAGGCTTCTAATTTATACTACTCTAAAGTGTATGGAAATTGGTGTTTGGATTAGATGTTTAAAGAGATGTTGGTTTCCAAAAACTTGGAGCAAGATAAAGTTGTTTGTCATATTATCAAAGTCAATCCATAGAAATGAAGTTGACATGAAGATATGCAGAAGATAACTCAAAAGCATGTGATGTTATTGATTCACGGATTCCAACGAATCCTGATGTGTTAGAGAAGGGTAACCTAGACAAAATTTTGAATATTCAAATTTTGGTGGGAAATTGATTCTATTGTTTTCTAGTTGTTCTAAAGGTTTCTAAACATCCTAAAGATCATTAGAATGCTCCTAAAATGAAGAATCTAAGAGTCGATTAATTGGGAAAGTTTTGAAAAATATTACTGTGTAATCCTGCGGATCCAATCGATAACAAAGACGGATCCAAATTTTGGGATCCGTGGAATCCGCAGGTTCAGGAATGGCGGAGCCAAGATTTGGGATCCGCCATATCCGCCATATGAAAACTCAGTTTCTTAACAGAATGAATGTCATATTTCGCGTTTCTCGGTCAAAACCCGAAAAATCTCCTAAAACATATGTAATAGCTAATATGTAGTACAAATATGCTAAATATATAGATTCTAACACACGTATACACATAGATTAATCCAATCATAATATCTTACCATAAAGTGAGTTAAGCCAAACAGGGGCTTAATCTCGGAAAATTGATAACAACATGTGTTATCGACCTGCAATTTTGAGTTAGTTCACATGCATGTCAAGTACTAACATAATATCTTAAGAAGCACATAAGTACATCATCTCATTGTCTAATAAGGTCTAAAACCAAACACTCCTTAGATGTCACTTGTTGTTCATTATCTTGATCAATTTCTTGTGACTCTTGTGAAGTTTCATGATCCACCGTCCTAGATTTTTCATCATTCCCTTTGTTTGTCGAAGCTCCTCGGATTCATTTTTGATGGAAGGAAGTTGATTCAAGTATTCGGGTGGAGGAATCCTAGAGTTGGGCAAACCGTCTTCGTCACTAGCCGATGATGATGAAGATGAGGTTGGAATAAGAGCACATTTTCCTTTTGCTACAACTACCCTATGATCACTGAGAGGAACAAAGGTGTGTGGGATTTCGGTGTAGATAGGGAGGAAACCACTCTCATTTCGAGGATTATGTATAGAAGCTCTAAACAGACGGGTAAGAAGCATCCCGTATGGCATGGCGGTGGTGCCTAAGACAGGTATATCAACCATTCTTTTGGCTATATAGTAGGCTAAGTTGATTTTTTGGTAGGTCGACACATAGTAAAGCATGTAGCATAGGCTTGCATTCATATGGTCCCTATTGCCAACAGTGCTAATGACATTGGCTCTAAGAATCTCCTCTAGTTTCTTAAATTCGGGTTTGAGTTCATTAAGCTCCATGGCAAATGGATCTCGATTTACTTGTTTACCTCGGATTTTCTTAGTTTGGTTGGTTTTAGGATTGAAGAGATGGTCTCGGATGATTTCTTTGGAAGTGAGAGGTGTATCGTATGGATGGGTACGACCAAGGTTGCATTCTAGAATGGACAAAGGCCACTTGTCTGAATAAAAGCAAGTTCCTTGATTTGGAATACCTAAAACTTCTCCGAATTGATTTAAAGGAAAACTAAATTGATTGTGGTTTACTTTGAAATGGATGCTTAAAGATCCAAAGTCGTCAGATCTAAGTTTTACGGAGGCATAAAATTCAAGTATAAACCTAGGAATGATAGGCTCATCTATGTCGAGGAGACAATCAAGTTGGATAGCGGTTAATTGTTCACGGATATTGGTTTCTTCTAAAAATGGAGTCTACGGTTCTACCTTCGTGAACATACCGTTTTTCTAAGGTTTTAAAGATATTTACTTGAGCTTCGGTGAGACCTTTGGTTTTGTGGTGTTGAGGTAGGTATTTGATGGTGTTTTTGTGATCGTAATTAGTTGCAGGAGGCATAGTTATCCTAGACACGAAAAATATATGGTTTAGTTGAAATTATCAAAAATGTGTATAAATGTCTAGTGTGTGTGCCTACATGGGGACAATGTGGAGGTACGATTATCTCGACTTCTTTTGATGCAAGTTTTATGATAAAACGAGAGATAACCCAAACGCTCCTACTTCAATGTAGCTTCATTTGAATGTACCCGAAAATACATATTAGTTATGTATTCCCTTTAGCATTCAAGAGACATTATGCAAGTGATGCTTAAAACATAACGTTTTTGTATTTGTGTGAACAATGTTCAAAAAAACCGTTTTTCCTAGTCGTGAGAAGATTTTAGCAAAAATTTCTCATGGGGTTTTTGATGAATAATGATAATGTACTACAAGATGCAATTCCTAACTATGAAAAACATGATTTGTTATGCAATTTTAGCATGCCACATGATTTTACAAGACAAATGTATAGACCCCAAGTTTTGATTTGTGCAACAAATAGGAATCCTAGACTCAGATTAGAAATTAGATAAGATTAGGATACTTACAGTGATGAATTAAGCACAAATTGGTTGTGGAAAATAACCTAATTTTTGAGTTTGGTGTGGTAAGGATCGACTTCTAGTGATATGTGTGTTTTTTAGGGAATATGGTGTACAGTAAAGAGTGTTTGTTTTAATGTATTAAAAACTGTCTCAATAACCCACGGATCCGGCGGATCCAAGAAAAGGGATCCGCCCTTGTTGTTGGTTGGATCTGCAGGATTAGAACACCAATTTTGGAATTGCCTGTGTTTGGTTATCCTAAGGTTTGAGCTATTGTTTAATCTACTTACTAGGTTCCATTAATCCTAAACCAAGTCTAAGATAGTTGAAGGGTTCTAACTTGAGAGGTTTTGTGAGGATACTGGCAATATTGTCCTCTGAGGAACCTTTCTCAATTGAGATGTTTCCCTTCTGAACATTGTCACGTAGGAAGTGGTGACGTATTTTTGTGTGTTTGGTTCTAGCATGTTGGATTGGATTTTTGCTAAGATCGATAGCTGCTTTGTTGTCACAAAGAATGGGAATGTCGTTGAGTATAATTCCATAGTTGACGAGAGCTTGTATCATCCACAGTGCTTGTTGGCAAGCTTTTCCTGCTGACTCGTACTCGACTTCAGTTGTTGATATGGCGAGGGCTGTTTGTTTCTTAGCAAACTATGCGGTGAGACATTGTCCTATAAAAGTACAAATACCGCTTGTACTTTTCCTATCAACATAATCACCAGCATGGTCTGAGTCGGCGTACACTATGGTTTCTACTCCCGTTCCTTTAGGATACCATAATTCTAGATGTGTAGTGCCTTTTATGTACCTAAATATCCGTTTTAACGGTTTCAAGATGGGATGTTTTGGGATCTTCTTGAAAGCGTGCACATAGACAAACACTAAACATAATGTCCGGTCTACTAGCCGTTAGCTAGAGTAAACTACCAATCATCCCTCTATATTTAGTGCTATCTATGGATTTACTTTTGTCATCCTTGGTAAGTTTGGTTTCGGAGGACATGGGTGTTTTCATGGGTTTAGAGTCTTCAAGACCAATTTTATTAAGCATATCCTTGTTATGCTTTGATTGGTTGAAGAATATCCCATCTTCTAATTGTTTGATTTGGAGACCTAAGAAAAAGTTTAGTTCCCCCATCATACTCATTTCAAACTCGTCATGCATGATCTTTGAGAAATCATCGCATAACTCTTGACAAGTTGAACCGAATATAATGTCATCCACATATATCTGGACTATGATAATATGTGATCCCTTTTTCTTGGTGAAGAGAGTGTTGTCTACTAGGCCCATGGTATACTTATGGTCAACTAGGAAGGTCTTAAGTCGATCATACCAAGCTTTTGGTGCTTGCTTAAGTCCGTATAATGCTTTCTTAAGTTTGTAGACATGATTAGGTTTTTTCAAAATCGGCAAAGCTGGGGGGTTGTGCTACATATACTTCTTCATTTATGAAACCATTTTAGAAATGTACTTTTGACATCCATTTGAATGCATATGCAATTAATATCCTAATTGACTCAAGTCTAGCGACGGGTGTAAAAGTCTCATCATAATCTATACTTACTTGTTGATTGTAGCCTTGTGTTACTGGCCTAGCTATGTTTTTAGATACTACGCCATTTTCATCCATTTAGTTTCTAAAAACCCATTTTGTACCTATAATGGTTTGATTTTTGAATTTTCAAATTTATCAAGCTCTTCGTTTTTAGTTTTCAAAAACTAAGTCCATGTATATCTAGAGTAATCGTCTACTTTTATCAAAGTATAGAAGTTTCCCCCGAAACTTTGTATAGCGGATGGACCAAACAAATCCATATGTAATAGATTTAGACACCTAGATGTAGACACCATGTTTTTAGCCTTATGGCTATTATAAACTTGTTTTCCTATTTTGCAAGCATCACAAAAGTGTTGGTCATATTTCAACTTGGGCAGGTTCCTAACGATTTCATTAGATGATAAGGATTGAATTAACCTTATATTAGCATGACTTAAGCGTCGATGCCATAGAGTTGAGTTATTGTCCAAAGAAGTGAGACAAGATTTGTCTTTAGGTGTTTTATCTAATTTTATAACAAATACGTTATTCTTTAAAACACCTTTTCCTACGGTTATACCGTCTCTAAGTATTTTACTTCCATTTTCACTGAAAAGGACGTTATACTTTTTACGGCATAGTTGACTAATACTAAGCAACCTAAGTTATCTATATGAGCAGCATTATCAATAGTGAGAGAGTCATGAGAGATTGTACCTTTTCCGATGATTTTACTATTAAGCTTGCTACCGAATGTGACAATACCTCCATTGTACACTTGGTAGGTTGTGAAAAGGCTTTTGTTTCTCATCATGTATCTTGAAAACCTACTATCTTTAATCCACTCATCTGATTCTAACTCAACTCTTGAGCATACCTTAGTTTAAGAAAAGCTCAAGCATTTGGTCCCCAATATCTCATGGGTCCGTTTGGGTTAGACATAACATTACCATGGTTCACTGATATCTAGCATATAATCGAATGGAATTGCTGCTAGTTGTTCTCTAAGCATGGTTCCTTCATAGAATGAGGAGTCTACAATCGTTTTGACCCTATACTTATTTTGACCTTTTCCTACAGAGACTGATGGTTTTTGTTTGTTAATAGTTGTACTAGTGATAGGTTTTCTAGTGACTTTAACGAAATTTGTATGATCTGATTTAATAGCTTTCTGTTCATCTTCTGTTTCCGCGGATCCTTTGGATACAACTGGCGGATCCAAAATTTTGGATCTGTAAGATCCGTGGTTATCAGAAGTTGTTGGAACAGTTTCTTTTTCTTTTATCGTTTGTTCCTGAAAGTCACTTAAGTTTTCATTTCTCATAAAATCTGGTTTGAAACTACCATGAGGTATTCTTTGCATTTTCATTATGTCATCAGTACAACTTAAGTGTTTATCAAACCTTTTGAATTTGGAGTTTTGTTTGATAAGACTCTCCTGTGTAGATTTTAGAGTATCTGTTTCAAATTTTAGTTTTTGACATAAAACACATGTTTCTATGATACCTTTACCTTTTTCTAACCTTATAGCTTTCTCTTTTAACCGATGAATTTCGTTTTCTAAAAATTCCTTTTTGGTTTTTAAGAACTTATTTTTGCTTATGATTTTTAGAGTGATTTCACATAGTTTGTTATATTCTATATCTAATGTGTCATCATTAATAAAAGAGTACGACGAGTCAGAATGTACCTCTGCTGTGTCATGAGCCATTAGAGCAACTTCATTGTTCTTAGGCTCGTCGTCATCTCCTTCATTATCACTCCAAGTTCCACTGACAAAGGCTCTTTGAGACTTGTTCTTTGGAGGCTTTGGACATTCTCCTATAAAGTGACTAGAATCTCCACATCTAAAACACTTTCTATCTACCTTTCCTTTCTTATCATCATGGTTTTTCTGGAAGGATTTCTTTTCTTTATGAGGAGGTCTACCGAACTTTCCTTGTCTTCTAAAGAATTTCTTGAAATCTCTTACGGCCATGGCATATTCTTCATCTTCACTACTAGAACTAGATTCTGCATCACTACTTGATTCTACCCTAGCTTTCAAGGCAATGGACTTCACTTTCTCCTTTTTGCCTTTGACTATTTCTGAATCTTTTTCCATTACCATCTCGTGAACTTTGAGATTTCCTATGAGCTCGTCCAGTGTCATTCTTGAAAGATCCTTAGATTCTTCAATGGCTGTCACCTTTGCTCTCCACTTCGGGTGGAGTGCTCTTAGAAATTTCCTGACAAAATTCTTACTAGAAAAAGATTCGTCAAGTGCTTTAAGAGATGTAATAATAGTATTAAACCTAGCAAACGCATTGTTCATATTGTCGAACAAGAAGATCAATTTTGTTATCTTTGACTTGTGAGTTTCCTTGATGAGTGATAATTAGTGATTGCCAAATATCTTTAGCCGTTTTACACATAAAAACTCTTTCATATTCTTTCTTAGGTAAAGCATTGTAAAGCATCATTTTGGCTTCATTATTTTTGGCAATCAACTTCTTTTGTTCATCACTGTGACGAATAAAAGAAGTACCTACATCCCGACCACCTGAAATATCATTACTAATGGGCTTGTAATCACCCTCTACAATAATATACCACAGATCTATGTCCTTTGACTTCACATATGTCTCAAAGCGATTTTTCCAATATATAAAACAATTTGGTTCAAATAGTGGTGGTCTTTGCATAGATTGCCCTTCTTTAAAGTTTTCAAAATCCATTGATCGTTTCAAGTTTTTAAAATACAATATATTTTGAAAATCTTGAGTAACACTGCTCTGGTACCAATTGTGGAAAACTAGAAGGGGGGTTGAATAGTTTTACTGTTTAAAATTAATTCGCTTATTAACTTATTGTGATTTCAGAGTAATATACACAAACAAACAATATAAGATAAGTAAGTAGAGAAAGGAAAGATCAAACCACACAACACAGATATTTATAGTGGTTCGGCTACAAGGACTCTCTTCCTTGCCCTACTCCACTCCTCGAGCCTCTAACTCGAGAGTTTTTCTTCACTAAGAAACAAACTCCCTTCTCGGCGGAGAAAACCTTAATACACGTCGCTTACACCTTTTTCTGGTACAAAGCTAAATACCGGGTTCTTGTTTAAGGAAGAACCAACCTGACGTCGCCTAAATGATTACCGACACTAAGCTAGATGTCGAGTTCTTTACAAGGGTACAACCACTCCCGTTCACTCTATATGTTTTGAGGACTAAAACACTAACCGGATTCTACTGAATAAAAGATGCAACTATGATGCCTAAATTCTAATAAGTTACACAGTAGGTAACTATCAAGTCTTGCAACAGAATGTTGAAGCTTGTCAATGCTTGATCTCTTTTGCTACAAAAGGAAAGATCACTAGGAATGAAATGATATGGGTTAGTAATATGCAAATGAAAGAATATATAATTTATGCTATGTGAGTGATAAGAATGGCCAAATGATCAGCTTGCTATTTATAGGCAAACTGATCAACAGTTGGCGGATCCCAAAAATTGGATCCACCTTTGTATGGCTTTGGATCCGCCATGTCAGGCCAGCTAAGAGATCTTCATATCTTTCCAAATCTTGCACAATCTTTCCATATCTTCAAATGTCAACTCTTTGGCTTGAAGATCTAAACAAAATATCACAAAATTTTTCAAAGATATGTTCATGATGCATGCCATGATGTCATCCTAATATTTTATAATAAAGTTTCTAATTTAAGAAATAAACTTGTAAAATGTATGTAATGTTGTTCCTAGTAAACTTTGTAATGTGTAAATGTGTTTCAAAAAGACTTATCACTATAAATGTAAAAGACTTAATCTTATTTATGCTTTGCTTAAAGATAAACTTTGTAATTGTCATTAACAAAACTAAGCAAAGATCGTAAAATATAAATAACGTTTTTAGGACGATATTTGTACTAACAGACGAAAACTCCTCCTTAATGAGGGCGTCAAGTACTCCATGTGTATTTTTGAAAATATACAAAACAAATGTTAGAAGACAAGTATATTGTGTCCCTTTGCAGAAAATGGAGCTGCATAAAATTTCGTTAGTGTTCTGTTTGTCCGGATCCGCCGGTTCCTTTGAAAAAGGGATCCGGCTAGTACAAAGTGATGGATCCGGCTTACTTGCACTTTGTTATTAGCAGTGCACAAATAGAAAAGATATGAAGACAAGTAATAATCACACCAATCATGCTCACATAGACAAGAAGCACATAATCAAGTAGATTCATTTAATAAAACAAGAGGGGTGTTACACACATTGGTCAAATCTCTAAAACTAAGAAAATGATCTAAAAAGGAAAAATCCTAACAAATTCTAGGCCTAATACTAGAATAGTGAGACCACTTGTGCTTGCACTTCAAGGTTTTTCGGGTAGGTTTGGTTTGATGACGTCATCAAGATGTTCAAGAAGATGGTAGAACATGAAACATACTTCATCACATAGTTCATGTACTAAAGTTTGAGTATGTTTACAATGATCACAAGTGTCATTGTGGCTTGGTTGTTGTGATGTTGGTTTTAAGAAAGAAGGTTGTGGAAGTAAGTTTGAGGTGGAAGTACCTATGTGGAAAGGTTGTGGATGTACCATGGTGTTGGTGGAGAAGAGTGTGTAGGAGGAAATGTATCATTGTTTGGTAGAGGTGGTTGAGGTGATTGACATCTTCTCATTACCCAAAATGGGCCATTTGAGGGTGGTGGAGAGGAAGGTAAGTATGCTATGGGTGGTGGTATGTTGATGTCAACATCTAGGTGATGAGATGGTGGTTGTGTTGACATTCTCTCAAAAGATGAGAATGTTGGTAATGGTGGTGGATTAGAAGGTCTAGGTGGTAAGTCCTCCAATGAGTTGAAATAGAGGTGAGGTGATGAATGAGGTATGGTGAAAGAAAGAAGTCTTGTGTAACCACTCGTAAAATTTCACTCTGTAATAAACTATTTCATATTCTATATAAAGAATACTTATCCTATTTCTACGTATAATTTTTTTTTAATCTGATCATAACTACTATCTAATGTGACGTAACTCACATCCTTGATAAACGTGCTCACACGCGGACCGACACCAACCTACTTAATGTTTATTTCACATAAACATTTACATATGTCAAGTATAAAACTTTACGATATCTCATTTGTCACTTTACGTTAATTCGTTAACATACGACTAATAAACGTTCAAACAACACATTTCCTATCTATTAGAGTTTCTACGAAACCCTAAACCATTATAACAATGAATATGAGTAACTAAGCCCTAAAACATTAAAGTACAACACATCCAAAGCTAATGTACAAGCTCCTAAAGCACAGAAACCCTAAATTCACTTTAACTCCCGATACAAACCCTAAACTCACAAAACTATGATTTTATGTAATAAAGTCATAAACCCTAATTAATATATATATGTTTTCTACAAATTATAAGTGTACAAGTCATTCAAGCCAAGGTACAAGTCATTTATGCATGACAACATAATATAAATATAAATCACATTATAAACCTCAATGTACTCATTTCAAAGCATATTATACAAGTCTTTTATGCACCAACCTTAAAAATAGAATTCTTAAGCATACTAAATGTAAGTACAAGTCCCTAAACCTAATGTACAAGTGTCTAATGCATAAAAACCTAAAAACTACATTTATGTACTTTTAAACCTAATTAACTAAACATATAATTAAATTAACTTAAGCAAACCCTAAAAATATATTTTCTATATTTCTTGAACCTTAGTACAACCCTATTCAGCCCATGGTACAACCCTTTAAAGCACAATGAAATTCCTTACCATTTTATGTACAATTCGACATATATATAATACATACAAGCCCTAATTTAATTCCTACCCAATAAATGTCCAAACCAAGCCCTAAACTAACCTAGTTACTTCTCTAAACCCTAATGTACAACATGAAATAGCCTATGTACCACCCTTTAAAGCCCATTCGATCCCTAAGAGATTACTTAGTTCGATCCTAGTTAAAAGCCAAACTAAACCATTTGAAAACTTACTACTAGGCAATCTATAAGCCACAAGGATATTACATGGTCTAGAAACATTACAAACCAACATGTTCCCTAGATATTAACTTTGGTAGATAACTTCTTTGGTTAGAAATCAAACCACCTCACCACTCTCACAAAACACCACGCCACCCTCCTCTTCACCACACAACCTTCAACTCACCACATCACCATGTCCCTTCTCCTCCTACATGATGACTAGAGCCTCATGAAAACCCTAACTTTCCCCCTCTATAAATAACGAAACAATCACCCTCATTTTTTTTTCACACCATTCGAACCACACACAAAATAGCCCACACTCATTTAACCACTGATCAAACAGCCCACATAGAAGCTAAGGAAGGAGGTTAGGAAGGATTAAAAGGAGAAGAAACCCTAGTATTCCATTTCCAAGTCAATTCGCCCAAAAACCCTATTAATCGAATAAGTGATCAAGTAAGTAAACTAGACCCTTTTCAATTCTTTTGTAAACCTTAAATACACTTAAATATGTCACAAATTAAGTTGTAATAGGAAGCAATGTCCAAAACCATGTTTTCTTTCTTTTCTTTCTTTTGTCGAGCAAAACCAAACACACCCAATTTTTTTTTCACATTACTAATCAAGAAGCTTTAGAACCTTTAAGAGATAACTTAGATGAGCTAATAATCATGTTGACATGTATTAAAAACTAGGTTATAAGTTTAAAAATCAAAACCAAATCCTTTTTCTCTTTCAGTTTTTGTCGAAAATATGTCCCAAACACCCAACTTGGGACAATTGTTTTGACATTCAAATGAAGCTTATAAAATCTGAAAACTTGCCAACTTAAAGACCTCCCAGCTAGCTAATAGTAGGATCAAGAACGTCGTAAAAATATTGCTTTGCCTCGTTGTTATTCGAGTCCCTTTGAGGTCTGTCGCAAACTGCAACCGAACGCACCCTTTTAATTATTTCGAGCTCATAAGCTTGAAATATAAGCTAATAAGCTGTAAAAGTGAAGTTTACAAACTTATCATAACTTGTATAAAAGAATCGTAGCAAGTCGTGTCTTTTTCACAAGCTTAAAACGCGTTAAAATGAAATAAGGATGTCGAGTGAAACAATAAAAATGCTTTGAGGGTCAAAACTGCCAAAACTCTACTTGTTTTTATAACTAGGACCAAATCTGAAATCGACATAAAGTTTAAAGGTAAAACATGCCAAATATGAAAAATGGAGTTTTATTGGGCCAAAAGTGTAAATATTTCAAAGTTATTAAAACAAGGGTCATTTTTGCCAACGACCCATAGTTATGGGTATAAATTGTCATTTTTGAAACTACAAGGGTAAAAACTATCATTTCACCAAAGTTTAGGGTAAAAATTGTCATTTTATGAAAGTTCAGGGGTATAAACTGTCAATATATGAAACTATAAGGGTAAAAAGCGTAACATTTTATAATTATTATTAGAAATATATTTCGAATCGATTTATAATAGAAACTAATAAACGAGATATATTTATTTCGATAACAAACAAACGAAACATAAACATAAACACATGAAATAAGATAAAATCTTATCATCCACCAACTTTGAAGAGACTTCATGTTGTCTCATTTTAACATTTATTCGTCAACCAAAATGATACGATACGAATACTAAAACTCACGTATATCTGAATACGAATACTCAAACTTGACATACCAACCTAGGTTGCGTGCCGGAGACGTTGTTTTTCATCCATACTGCTAAGGTGAGTTCATAGTCCCACTTTTTATACGTTTTCCAAACTTGTGGGGAGATACATGCTACAAACCGAACACAAGTATTTTTCTGTATGCTATCCTGATTGATATTGCCTAAGTTTAACTGTTGCCCCTTAAAAGCCCCTCAATCATGAGCCATTAATCACTTTCGGGTGAGCGCGAATATAGTGAATAGATCTATTGGAATTGACGTCCCATTTGTGTTAGCCGGATAGGTAACCAAATGAACCTTATATTTGAGGTAAATAAAGAGACTGGCAAGACTCCTACTCGAGGGCATAATTGCTACATTTAATTATGTAGTAATTTACATCAATAGTTCATTACTATGATGTCCATCTGTTAACGTTTTGCGTGTCATGAGACTTAGGCAAATATATACTGAACTGCAATATTACTGATTTACTTTCTACTTAGCTTGTGTTCAACTGATTATAACTTTAAACGCTATGGATTCACTCAACCTTTGTGTTGACTTTTTAGCATGTTTTATCTCAGGTAACTAAAAGCATGACTTGGCACGGAGTGGCAATGGACTTTCTTCTTATAAAAAGAGTGTCCATTTTGTTATCATTTAACAAATAACGTATCTTTCATAACGTATTTTAGAACTTCCCGTTGGGACCTCTATCATGTAACTCTGATTTTAATAAATGAATGATAACAACTTTATCTAAAACGACTCTTTTCGAGTCGTTTTCTATTTTCATGACTACGATACCTGAAGTAATACCCCAACTTATATTCCGCTGCGTATATCGAAAATAAGGGTGTTACATCTTGGCTCAAGAGGAGAAGGTTTTGTTGGTTGAGTGGATATAGGAGTGTTTGGTAATGTAGGTTCACTAGTAGGTGTACATTCAAGAGGAGTTGATTGTGGTGATGTTGTTTTGGTGGAAGCAAGTTGTGGTGGTGATGGTTCAAGAGATGGAAGTTGTGGTGAGGTTGGTTTGTTGGAAGCTAGTTGTGTTGGAGTTGGTTCATTAGATGGAGGAGTTTGGATGTTGTTTGGGAGAGGTGTTCTAGTAGATGGTGCTTTGATGGGTGAGGTTTCGGTTGAGGATATTTCACACACTATTCGTGCGGTTTTTCTTGGAGGGCTCCTAGTGGATGATCTTGCACTTGGTGCCTTAGTCATGTTTTTGGGTAGGTTTAGGGTGTGAGTTTGCAGTAGAAGATGGTTTGTTTTGGCGTGGTTTGGAAGCACAAATACAAGTGGCTTAAATAGTGAAGGATCAAGCAAATGAATTTAAATCCTAAACCACTAAAATCCTTTGAATTGCAATGATATGCATGCACTAAGGTCAATTACAGTGATACATTCTTCTAGGAGATATTTTAAAGGCAATGTGGAGTGCTTGAGTGGATAAAGTTGAGTGTTGGAAGGCTATAGGTGATAAAATCTGTTTCTGTTTGCCCGGTTCCAGTGGATCCTTCCCAAAAGGGACCCGGCTAGCTTTAGCTGAGGGAACCGGCTAACAGATCAGTTAAAGGTGAGAAATGATGATCATCTAGCTATTGTAGCCCTATATTTCCTTATTTAATGAGTGTAGGATAATATTTTACTGAAGGCAACTCTGAGTGTTATAAGACTAATGATGAGGGGTTGTCATAAATGATCTTTAGAGGTGAGAAAGAGGTCTAAGTAGGCCATTAAGTGAATATGGATTAAGATAATCATATAACTAAGTGTTAAATGTTTGTAGGTTTCAGGAAAAGGTGGTATGAAAAATTTAAAAATTCTTTAAAAATCATAAGAATTAAAATATTGTTTTTAGAGTATTTTGAGGTAGAGATGGTGGAAATAATTTTTTTAAAAATTTATTTAAATTATAGGTAAGTGTAAAATGATTAGAGAGAGGTGATGCAAGAAGTGGAACTGAGAAATAGTGGTTATTGTGGAAATGATAAATCAAAAACACCTAGGATGATACTTAAGTCTTTCTTAAGAGTTCAACAAGACTACTAACCTCAAAGTCAGCTCAAATATGACTAATAGGAGATGACTAACTAGTATACAAGGTTAGAATGGCTAAGTGTGAAGAAAGATGGTATAATTCTTCCTCTGTGTACCCGGATCTTCCGGTTCCTTTCTAGGAGGGATCCGGTCAGTTATAACTGATGGATCCGGCTGCTGAGCCTTAATGTTCACAGTAAACTCGCCAAAATTATGCTCACTTGTCGAATATCATCTCTAGTGTTACAAGCAACAATTATATATATATACACAAGACTAATATAGCAAGTAGAGCACGTAGTAACCACATAAGACAGTCAAAAGTGATAATGACCAACTTTTGATATAAGATCAAAAGTGGTAAAATTTCCTAGTAGGTTCTTTAAGTTACTACGATTGTTATGTTTTACCCAACATGCTACTATTGAGCATCACCATACGTTAGAGACATTGTATCACCTACATTACATGTTTCAAATGACAAATTGTTTTAAAAACATTCATTTCCTCTTCACCTCTTCTTCTTTCCCATGTTTGATATGAAGTGAGTGAGACACTTGAACATACCCTTGGTTTGCTTGAACTCCTCGGTCTCATTGTGGATTCTTGGGAGTTGGTCAATGTAAGTGTGGGGATCGAGTTGATAGTTATTGATTGGGTCGTTTGGATCAGCTTCAACTTCATCAGAGGAGTTGGTGAGAGGATGTGGCCTTTTTCCATCAACCATGAACCTCTTTGTCCGTCCCTCGGTTAGAGGTACCTTGACATGATCACAAAGAAAATGATCATCATTCATAGGAGAAGGTTGCATTCCATTTACGAACCTTGAGAGGCGAGTGAGAAGCATTGCATAGGGAAGCACCATATTGTCGGTTCGGAGGACACTAGCCATTCTTTTGACCATGTAATAGGCTAGATTGAAAGGAGTTTCATTGATGAGACAGTAAATCATGTAGACAAGACAAGCATTGGGATGATCTTTGTTCCCGACTAGATAAAGGACATTTTCTCTCAGGATTTGTTCCCACTTTTTGTACATAGGAAACATTTCAGAAAGTTTCATTTGGAATGGATCTCGACGGATGAGTTCGGAGATTCGAGTGAGACGGGTTGGTGAGGCCCTTTCAATGAAGACCGTATTTCTGACGGTGAAGGGGTCATGAAGAGGAGTGTGATAGACTTGATGATGATCAAGTGTATCATCAAGCTTGGCAAGAGACCAATCGTTTAAGTACATACAAATGCCTTGACAAGGGATACCAAGGATATAGGCAAAGGCACGAAGAGGTAGGACAATGGTTGTTTCGTTGATAATGAAAGAGATAGAGATAGTTCCATCATCGTTGCGAATGATTCGAAAACTTTTGTAGAACTCAAGAACAAAGATGGGACAAATTTGTTCATTGATATGGAGTAGGCAATCAAAGTTGATTCTAGATAATATTTGGACTATGTTGGTGTCATCGAGAAAGGTTTGCTCAACAACACGTCCTTCATGGAAGAAACGCTTTTGAAGCATTTTGAAAAAAAAATGTCGTTGGGTGAAAGTCCTTCCTTGTGATGATGCTTAGGAATGTAGTAGGCGGTGTCGTGGTAATCTTGTTGGGTTGATTTTGGCATGTTGAGAACCTATACAGGAACGAAGTGTGGCGGCGTAGAAAGTGTGGCGGTGGGTCGTGAGAAAGAGAATTACGTAAAAAAAATACTTCCAAGTATTTCGTATCATAATTTCACTCAAATGGGTTTAGAGAATTATCACAATTTTGTTGGAAAACTTTATTGATTACATTAAGACTTAGCAAATCCCTTTTTACTTGTATTAACAATGCCGAAAGAATACCTCTTAATCCTTAGTATCTAGAAAAATTTCTAATTAAGGTTTTGAGAAAAGTTCTTGTAAGTAGGATATACTTTTCAACTACAAAGATTATCTTAGATGACTAGTAAACACAATGTGATAACAATTAAGTATTGATTGTGATAAACCTAGTTAGATGAAAATTGAGAACTATATATTTGGAATTACATAAATTACAATGTAGTAGAATTAATACTTACGGCGATAATTAGCTAGACAAGATGAGTGATGAGGGATCTCCGGGAAGGTTAGAGAGGGTTTTTAGGTCGGGTTTATGAGGGAAGAGTAAATTGAGAGTGTACAGTGATCATCAAGCATATAGTCTGTTTGCTGATATGCCGGTTCCGCCGGATCCTTTGAAAAAGGGATGCGGCACCTTATAGCCAAGGGATCCGGCTATTCAGTAACCACACAGAACAAAAAGCTTGGTTCATGATGAGAGCTTTTGATCCTAATTATGTTTGAGATTAATCTTATATTAGTACAAGTCATGACGAGATTATTAATGATCATAAATCTATGTATAAAGAGTCATTTAGTTAGAGCGTTTACGAGAGATGAGATTCAACGATACAAATTAAACGAAAACTACTTTTATTCCATTAACTTCAATGCATAAGGCAATACAAAGGATTGGATAAATAAACAACAAGTAAAAATATAAAATAAAGTAAACATCGCCATAAGAGAACTTGAGAACGGGATAAATGAGTCCCACTAGTGAGACAATGATGAGGATCAATGCGTAGTACACCATTTTTGCGGAGTTTTCTTCGTTTGAAGGGGATGAAGGATAATTTGAAATTTGAATTGTGTATGTGATTAAGATGAGAAAGATTTAGATTAAATAAAAGATTTTGAAGTGACATTTTACTATAGCAGGGCGTCGAGTGGGTGTAGGAGTTTGTGAAAAGAGATTTTTGAATTTTGTGGTTTGGTATATGTAGATATTGTTTTAGTTTAGACAACAAATGTTAACAACTACTTAAAAGAGAGTTAAAGCATATAAGCACATATAGGCAAGAAGGTATATTTTATAGAACTAATCAAGAAAACATACCTTTGCTATAATCTTTCTATATGGTTTTATTGAGACCATAGAAGTGAAACACTGCATGAGTTTTTAGAAGACTTATTTCCTTTATAAATAGCTTCTTTTAGATTCTTCTTTTGACTTCCTTCTTCATAGTTAGAACAAAGTCTTCGAAGAATCCTATTAAGAAGATTTCTCAAAGGGAATGTTAGAATAATACTATTAATATCCAAACAAAGAAAGTTTTGTTATTTTTGAAAAAAATGAGTTAAATGTCAATTTTTACAAAAGGTTTTTCCTTCGTTGTAGTTTTCAAAATATACACGGATCGTATCAAGTTTTTAAAGTACAATACACTCTAAGAAACTTGCTAACAAAGCTCTGATACCAATTGTAGAAAACTAGAAGGGGGGGGGAGGGGGTTGAATAGTTTTATCGATTAAAATCACTTATTAAAACTTATAGATCGACTTATGTCAATCTAGTTTTGACGTGTTGGATATTGATAGAAATAAAAGCATATAAACTAAACCAGGAGACAGAGTTAGAGAGACACAACCATAACACAAGTATTCATAGTGGTTCGACTACAAGGACACCTTCCTTACCCTACTCCACTCCCCGAGTCACCTACTCGAGAGTTCATTATCACTTCACAACACAAACTCCTTTCACACGGCGGAGAAGCCTTCACAACGTCACTTACACTTTATCCAGTACAAAGCTAGATATCGGGTCTTTCACACAAGGTAGACCAAACCTTCGTCGCCTACACTTTATCCGGTACAAGGCAAGATACCGGGTCCTTAGCACGGTGGACCAAACCAACACACCCAATACAACTCGACTAAAGGATCCAATGTCCTTTCACACCTATCGACTCAAAACATCTACAACACCCTTTGAGAAAAAAGAAAGAATAAGAATCACTTCTGTGATCTTGGAAGAGAAGAATCTAAGCAACCCATATCACGAGCTTGCACGTCTTCGAAAGGTTGTGATCTCGCCTTATGGAAGAAATCTAGAGAATCACAAAGAGAAACTACATAGAAAGATCCTAGGATCTGAGGTTAGAGAGTTTAGAGTATAGAGAGAAGAAAACTCTAAAAAGAGTGAGAGATAAGAGAGAAATGGCTCGCTATTTATAGGAAAAACTGCCTACTGTTCACTCGGTTCCACCGGATCCCTTCCTAGAGGGATCCGGCTAGTGTAAACCGAGGGATCCGGGTAACTGGGTAAACCAGTCCGGATTTTGGGTTACAAATCGGGTTATGGGTTATGATCCATGGATAGATGATGTCATGCCTGATGTCAAAAACATCTTGGGTCATGGGTCATGGACTTTGGGTTATGGGTTATGGACTTTGGGTCATGGGTCATGGATTTTACACATTATGGATGTCATGCATTGACCGGATCTACACACACTCCTTGTGTTAGATGTATACTTTGAATGATGTCTAGTCTAGCACGCGGAATTTACTTGCTAGCACTAAGAAGATTTGTTTGTTTGTGTTTTGTATTAACGAATCAACAATGAATGAACAAGGAACACAATATACTTCAACTTCAACTATTCAATATTATTAATGAATAATACGAGTGATCTCCTATCACTAGGGTTTACAACCTTGAATCTTAACAAAAAAAACCGTAACAAAACTTTAACCTAGGCAATCTTTTTATAGACTAAGGATTACTTTACAAGATTACTATCAACCTAATCGTATAAGATATACACAATATCTTTTCTATAATTATCTTACACAAAAATATAAACCGTACTAACTTCTTCATACAAACAATACGAACTGCTCTTTGTCTTCAAAATGTACCAGCAGTACTAACTTCCATCTTCAGCCGTAATAACTGCTTAAGCTTAATTTCCTAACAATCCTCCCCGAAACTTATGATTTCTATCCAAATCACTAAGTTTTTTCAAATTAAGCTTCTTCTTCTCAATGGGGAAAATTCTTTCAAACATCTATCACATCAGTCACTTTAGTCTTTGACTTTTCTTTGCTTTGCAAGGTTGAAAATCTTTTTAACTAACAAATCTGCCATCTCAGATTCTTCTTCAACCTTGAGTCTTCCTTGTAACATAGCCATTAACACAAATGATCTGAGTGGATAGTCCTTTTCCACCAACATATAGATTTCTATCCCATCTGGAGTAGAAACTCTATGTACTCCACACGATTCAAACAAATACCAACACACATCTTTAACTTGTGCTTCAAACCTCTACATTGACTCTCCACTATCAGGTTCATAGATTCTCTTCAACTGAACCCATAATTCTTTGTCTTTGTCTTCAATAGGATCTTTATCTCTGAATCTTTCTTTTACTAAGCTCCATAGTTGATTAAGATCTTCTCTGTCAAATCCTCTGAGTAAATCTTCAAACAACTTGTACCTTTCAGAAATATCACCAAGTCTGACTATCTTCCATCCTTTCATTCTTCCATCAGTGAAGACTTCCCAGTCAATGATTGGATGTTTTACTTGTAAAGGTTTGGTATATGAAGATTCTGGAACAATCATCATCATACTCTTGATCTTCTCATTGGTTAGTCCTTCTTCTTCAGACTTTTGTTTCTTTGCAGCATCAGATTCAAGAACTTCTGGTTCTCTTTTCTTTTTCCTTGTCATGTCCTCTCTGATTGGAGTATTTAGTCTTGCATATGTTTCAAAGAATTTCCTTTCAACCTCAGCATCTGTCCATCCAGTAAAGTCACTTATCTTGTAATTAGCTTGATTCTTCAAATAGTGTTTCATGAAATTGAGTTTTTCCTTCATGGTAGGCAACTTTGTCTTGTAACCTGACTTTTGCCTTTCTCTGATTCTGTGCATTAAGTCACTCCAAGTAGCTTCTCTGTTTGTCTTCAAGATAAATTCTTTGAGCTCCTCTGACTTTTCTTCTTCATTTAACTCCTGATCTTTAAGAATCATCACAGCATGAGCTTTTATAATACAATCAGAATCCAACAAGTATTGAAGTTGCTCATTGAACTCTTCTTGATTAAAATCTTCAGTTCTTGTTCTATCCATGAAACCAGCTATGTTCCTTTCATCATCAGTAGCCATTTTCCTTGCTAATTCTGCATCTTGAGCTATCTGAGCTTGTTCATCAGCCCAATCTTTTTCAATCATTTTCCTTGCTACCTCTGCATCAAAGTCTATCTGAACTTGAGTTTTTGGTTTTGTTGTCTTGAGCCTTTCAAGTTCTTGAGCTGCTTCCTCTTCCTCTTGTGTCATAGCCTTTTTACCTTTGTCTGCTCTTTTTCTTTCATAAACTAGCTCAGCTGAAGTGTCACCAGTTGGAACTGTTCCATGTGGTTGAGTTGTTTCTTCAACATCCATGTCAATATTACCAGAACCCATATCAAATTGTTCTTCTTCTTCTTCATTTTGCCTCCCCTGAGAACTTGATCCATCCTTGTCTTTACCAAATTTCCTCCCCTGTTTGGAAGAATTTCCACCATCAGCATCATCTGAATCATCTGAGTCATCACTAGAAGAATCATCATCCAATACCATTCTTGCCCTTTTCTGCTTGAGTTGATCTTTCAGCTTTTTCACCTTTAAAGATAACCTGTTAAAAATTTTAGCAGAATTCTCCTTGTGGGCTTTGAGCTCCTCCTTGGTGCTTGTAAGATCTGTCTCCAAACTATCAACTTTGGCAGCTAGCTTGGTACATAATTCCATCAATGCATTTTGGTTAGAGCTACCCTCATCACTTCTAGCTATGTGACCTGATAGGAGAGGTGAATCATGGGGAAAGGATCTAGGAATCACTCTGGGTGTTTCCCTTCTCCTATAAGTGATGTGAAATTGAGATGTTTGGGTTCTTTCAAGTACTTGAGTGGATGTGTGATGGGGATCAGTTGGAACTGCTGACCCTTCACCCAACTCAGTTTGAAGCATTTGAGGAAACAATGGAACTGGTTCCCCTTGAAAAAGTCTACTAGTCATAGCCAGGTTTTGAAAAACTTTTGATTGAAGGCTAGGAGTAGCAAAAATTTCTGTTGGTTTTGTAAGCAGATATGTCTTTTTATTCAAAAGAGTTTGAACAAACCTTGGATACATTAGAAACTTGGTTTTGCTGTTTACATTAGATGCCATACCCTCAAAAATAAATTTTGAAAAGTTAAAAACATTTTCTGTTGACAAACAAATGAGAGCAATAGCAATATTGCTACTGAACTGCTCCCAAGCAGTCTTTTTAGGACTTAAACAATGTAAAAGGGTATGTATCAAAAATCTCCATTGAGGTGAGAAACATCCTTTTTGAAAAGTTAATTTGTGTTCGGATGTATCATACCCCATTTTAGTAAGTTCTTGCCATATTTCAGTGTTGTGCATAGTGTTAATACCATCTGAGTCCTTTAATTTAAGATGTCTCCTAATTATAGACTCGGTAACAACAAAAGATACACCATCCACTTCAGAATGAATTTCTAAGTCTCCATCTACACAAGTCAAGACATTAGCATTCTGCCAGAACTGTGTGATGTGCGAGACATAAAGAGTAGGAGAAACAGTTAGAGCATACCTTATGTGAGAGTGGTTTAGAAAGTCCACAATCTCATAAAATTTTGGTCCATCTCCCTCCTCTGTTTTCTCAAGAAACGCAACCTGATTGTGACGCTTAACAAATTCCAATCCAGCCATTTTTAGTGATGTAGAATGAAAGATTATAGCAATAAGATGATCGTTTAAAGTGAAATTGAGGTTTTATGTAGCCTATTGGAGGTTATAGGTACTGTTTAGGGTTTTGCGAAATAAGCGTATGAGATAAATTATCTTTAGAAATAGAATAAATAAATTTATGGTAAAAAGATAATTATCTTCTAGAAAA
This sequence comes from Artemisia tridentata subsp. tridentata, assembly GCA_021014915.2. NCBI lineage: Eukaryota > Viridiplantae > Streptophyta > Magnoliopsida > Asterales > Asteraceae > Artemisia > Artemisia tridentata. Next base: position 321,555,140 of record CP139506.1, on the reverse strand, counting down.
ATCCCTATAAGTACCTTAAGAATAACGGTTTTACCCCAACGGCTAGAAAATTAATTACTGACAGATTTTTACAACGGCTAGTTGAGCCGTACTAACTTTGTACTAACCGTACCAACTGTTGGAAAAAATTTTGTTGAGCCGTATGAACTTATTGAAAAGGATTTTAAAAAACCATGGCTCAAACATAGTTTTTAGCAAACTATCAGCTATCAACGGATTTGATATGTCTTTACTAATAACCGTTTGCTTTGGACTAGCCAACTCTTCACAGTTAGATATGGTGAGCTGATAACCATACAATTTTTGGTAAATTGTCAACCATCAACGGATTTTATTAGTCTTTACCAGATACCGTTTTCTCTGGACTAGTTGGTTCTTACGTGGGTTAGACATGGTGAACCAATAACCATTTGTTGTGTGCAAAGATCACACACTCAGCTTCAAATCACCATATAGTCCAAAACATAAAGCATTTAATTCCTTGATGCTTTTCATCCATAACCTGCAAGTGTTAGTCCAAAAACAAAGAAACAAGATATAAGCATATGACTAACATTGCACATAACAAGAAAAATTAATTTCCTTGTGGTACCCAAGCCAAAACAGACTTAGGCTTTCCTCTTGCATCAACATAATTCATTCTTTTCAAAACAATTTTAGCACCATTGGGTTTGATGGGTCTCCAAACCCAACATGTTGATGCATTCACTCCAGTACCCATATTTCCCTTATTAGTGTTTTTATTAACACCAGTACTAATTACTCTGCTAGCAGTTGGAACTGCTGGCTTGGTAGTTGTTACCTTGGGTTTCCAAACTTGGTTTTTCACTACTTGTCTGTTTTGAAATGGTCTTTTAACAGTTGTTGGTGCTGATTTGGAAAACATTTTTGCACCTTGAACTGTTGGCCTTGAGTGAATAGGTCTAATTGGTCTGATAGGCTGAACTGCTGGTTTAGCAGTTTGAATTGGTCATTGGCTAGACTTTAATAGAACTGATCTGGGTATCTTTCTATCATTCCTAGGAAGAGTTTGAAGTCTTGCTATGCTCAACCTATGGTTTGAATATCCACTCAACCATTTATCACAAAAATCTGCAAGATGATCAAAACTACCACACGAGTAACAAGCTTTCCTATAGCAGACAAAATTATCCCCTAATTGGTAAGATTTGAGGTCATTCCAATTCCTTTGGTTACCTCTTGGCTTGTTTGTGGTTCTATACATTTCTGCATACCTAAATGTTGGTCTAAAAGGTTTGGCATTTGACCTAGGCCTAACAGTCTCAGGTTTAACCATCTTTGGAACTTTTGGTTCCTCCACTTTAACACTAACAGGCTTAACCACAGCCTGATTTTCCTCATCATCAGAAGTCCATTCCTCAATGGTTGGAGCATCTGAGTCCTTAGCTGAGGACACCTTATCCTCAGAAAATGAGGCATCACATGCACTTTCATACACAGGTTTATCAACTACATTCTCTTTAGGTTGAGGACCATATTTAAGCTCAGGTAGTTGAAATTCAGGTAGTCCTGTGTGTTCTAAGTCTATGCCTGGGGGTGTTGGAATTCCTCTATAGGGAGGTGAAACTGACTTATAACCTAGGCCTGACTTAGCTTTATTAAGGATTTGACACTCAACAATCTTACTAACACCCTGAGTTGCAAATTCTAGTGTGTCTACAGTCATTTGAATGTTCTCCTTTGCTTTCTTAACCTGTTCTAGCTCATGTTTCAATACACTAATTTCATTCTCCCTAAACATTAAGTCTCTCTTAACAATAATCATATCATCAGAAAACTTTGACTCATTACTTTTATAATGAACAATTTGTTCTTCTAACACAGCTAAAGCCCTCTTATGATTTGCTAAGTTAAAAGCAGTTTGGGTTAGCTCTTTTCTCTGATCCTCATATCTTTTCTTAAGAGTTTCTAGATCTTTTAAAGCTTCACAAGATTTAGAACATTTAGAAACTTGTACCTCAGAGTCTGAAAATGCCATGAGAGCAATCTCTGTAGATGCTTCTGCTTCGTCCTCTGCAATGTAGCTCCAGTCAAACCCTAATCCATCAATGGCAACCATGGCTTTTGAGCTTGAATCAGTAACCTCCACAACCCTTGACTTGCTTCCATATCCTATGCTTTTTCCATCTTGTTGTCTTGGCAATCTGCACTCCCTTGAATAATGACCTTTCTTGTGGCAATTGAAACACTTAATCTTGGACTTGTCATACCCTGCAACATCATTGCTGTTTATGACAATCTTCTTGCCAGTCTTCTTCAAGAATCTCCTAGCTCTCAAGCTGAGAAGAGAGAGCTGCCACTTGATATCCATCTCTTCAATATCATCTTCATCAATCTCTTGAAGATCTGAATGAGTCAACATACTTCCATTGTGCTGAGTAGTCAAGAAAGCACAATAAGTATTCTCATCCAAGAGTCCATTAGTACTGCTTGAAGTGCTAGCAGTACCAATATTGGAACTAGCAGTACCAACTGCTCCAGTCACTTGAACTTCTTCATCTGGACTTGAGGTACTGGGAGTTGATACAAAGGCCAAATTCCTTGAGCTTGATCCAGCAGACTTCTTAATATCATGTTCAACTATCTTGAAGTTGCTATAGAGATCCATTAAGCTCATGGAATCTATATCATGCTTGTTTTTCCATACAACCACATGCATAGCCCATTCAGCTGGTAGACTCCTCAGAAATTTGGAGTTGAGATCTTCCTGAGGCATCTCAATTCCTAGAACAGCCAGTTGACTCACTAGTTTTTGAAGTCTATTAAACATATGATCTAGTGACTCGTTGCTTGTTGCTGAAAAATTCTCAAACTGTTGCTTGAGAAGGGTCTTCTGAGTTTTCTTGGTGGCTTTGTTCCCACCATATCTTGCAACAATAGCTTCAAAAAGGGTTTTAGCACACTTAAACTTGCTAAAATTCAACAACTGATCATTGGGAATAGTCATCAGAAGCAAACTTCTCGCCTTAACATCATTCTTGTGCTGTGCCTTCTCTTTAGTAGTGGTTGGCTTAGTTTGCAACTTAGTTTCAGTGACACCCTCAACAACGGTTGTTGTAGTTGTAGGTTTGAACGAATTTCCATCCTCAATAATCTCCCAGAGAGTATAATCTTGAACTTGGAAGAACTGCTCAATTCTTAATCGCCACATATCGAACTCATTGGGTTTATGTATTGGAAGCTTAGCAGCAATATTAGTCTGACTTGTTGTGGTCTCCGTGTCCATCTTCTCTAAACAAATTCGTCTGGATCTTCTAAACCAAAGTATCAGCAACCTGGCTCTGATACCACTTGACCGGATCTACACACACTCCTTGTGTTAGATGTATACTTTGAATGATGTCTAGTCTAGCACGCGGAATTTACTAGCTAGCACGTAGAAGATTTGTTTGTTTGTGTTTTGTATTAACGAATCAACAATGAATGAACAAGGAACACAATATACTTCAACTTCAACAATTCAATATTATTAATGAATAATACGAGTGATCTTCTATCACTAGGGTTTACAACCTTGAATCTTAACAAAAACAACCGTAACAAAACTTTAACCTAGGCAATCCTTTTATAGACTAAGGATTCCTTTACAAGATAACTATCAACCTAATCGTATAAGATATACACAATATCTTTTCTATAATTATCTTACACAAAAATATAAACCGTACTAACTTCTTCATACAAACAGTACGCACTGCTCTTTGTCTTCAAAACGTACCAGCAGTACTAACTTCCATCTTCAGCCGTACTAACTGCTTAAGCTTAATTTCCTAACATGCATCATTTCATGGAATGGGTCATGGGTCAAGCTCCATGGTTTATGGTTTATGGACTTGGTTTTTGGGCCATGGATAGTCCAAGTGTTTACAAGCTTTTTCTTAACATGTATTTTATAAAATGTAAGTAACAAATGTTAGTTAAGTGTTTTTATAAAATAGTTTTGGTTTCATGTAAACTTGTTAACTAGATATGTTTAAGGTTTACTTGTTTAATGAAATGAGTTAGTAAACTATTGGCTCAAAGCATTACGTAATTTATTTATCTCATTAAAATGAATTTACATTTGTTATTGACAAAACATTGAAAGATCGTAAAATATATATAAACGTTTTGAAGGTTTATTTGTATTAACACATACCTCTCCATCAATTTGCTGAAGTCCTTGGACTTCCTTGTGAAGGTACATGTCTTTACTCGGATAAGTGGTCCATCTCAACTCTTGACACAATCGTTGATCGTACTCCTCCATACCAAACTCCCTTGGTTGACAAAGAAACAATCCGGGAACATTTGTTCCTTCCTAGAGCTTCAGGTATTAGAACAACCCGTTCGGGTGCTGAAATCAACCGAGATCCATTCGAAATGTAACTTAATGAACTCAAACCTCAATTCAAGAAATGGGAAGAGATCATTAGGGCCAATGTTCTATGTACCATTGGAAACCGTGATTACCTCAATGCTTGTCTTTGCTACATGCTCTACAGTTTATCAACTTGTCAACCTTTCAACTTAGCCTACTATGTTTCCAAAAGGATGGCCGACATACCTACCCTAGGAACCACTGCTCTTCCCTATGGGATGCTTCTTACTCACCTTTATAGAGCCTTTGCACCGATTCCACCAAATTCTAAAAGGGTATGTCTTGATTACCTTCTTGTTGATCATGTTATGGTACCATTGAGTGACAAAAGGGTAGCAAAAACAAAGTCTAAAGGAAAACATCCTCAACCTCCAACTTCCTCATCATCATCCAATAGCTCGGAAGATGGACTTCCAAACTTTAAGCTCCCTCCTCTTGAATGCTTTAGGGAACTTCTAAAAATTGAAAATCAACCAGAAGAGTTCAAGCAAACAAGAGGAATGTTTAAATGCATTGGAAAGTTTCTCACCAAGATCAACAAGAAATTGGACAAACGATGAAGGTTTCATGAGTGTTTGGTACAATGTCTCAAAACAATGATGTGTGACGTACTTTGTAATTCATAGGATATTAACTTGATATTTACGCTTATGTGAACTAACCAAATGCCTTGCAGGTAGATAAAATCTCAATGTTATCAATTTTCATTTTCCATATTTTAGTGAAATTTCTACCCACTGCATGATATATACCCATACATGCGTGTTTACCTATTTTATTGTTGTTTCTGTATCATAACTAATTAATTGCACATGTTCCAGAAAAAATTATGGAATTTGGACGAGTTTACGAGGGTCAAAAATACCCTCTGTGAACTTTCCAAGTACCCACGGACGGGACGAAACCAAAATTTTGGGAACACGTCTTAGCTTATCAAGTATTGATCATATTGTGTAATAGGTTGCTTAGGCCTTTATGTTAGTTATCAAGGTACGGCCTATGTAGAAGGCCCATGGGCCGTGGCCTTTTATCTAATTGTTATTTAGGGCAACGCCCATAATTGTGTAGAACTCTATAAATACCCCTCCCATTGAAGGAAAGGGGTTGTTGGTGAATGGAATAAGAAACTCTCTTATTTTCCTCTCATGTTCTCTCTCTCTCTAACATCATCTTTCTCTCTCTAAACATATAACATATGTGTGTGAATTGATCTAAAAAGGGTGACCTACAAGTGGTATCAGAGCCAAACAATGATCTAAGTGTGTGTTTTTTATAGTTTCGGTTACTGTTCATGTGTGTTTTTAGAACGGTGTTTCTCCGAGTAAGGACCAAAAAATTCTAAGTTACAAGGATTTTTTTCGAGTTAGAAACTGTTATTTCGAGTAAGGGAAAAAACTTCCGAGTAAGGAAGTAAAACTTCTGAGTTAGGGAAAAACTTCCGAGTTAGGAAGTAAAACTTCCGAGTAAGGACAAAACTTCCGAGCTAGGAAGTAAAACTTCCAAGTAGGGCTGTAAACAAACCAAACGTTCGGCGAACGGTTCGTAAACCGTTCGGCGGGAAGTTCATTTATGTTCGTTCGTTTAATAAATGAACGAACACGAACAAGAAATTTCGTTCGATTTGCTAAATGAACAAACACGAACAAAGGTCTCGTTCGTTCGGTTTTTTTCGTGAACGTTCGGTAATGTGTTTGTTTATGTTCGTTTGTTTACGTTCGTTCATTTATATCCGTTCGTGTTCGTTTGTTTGTGTACATTAGTTAAAACATAAAAGTTTTTAGCTTTTCAATTTCCCTCTTAAACTTTTATTCCCCCCTAAACATTAATCATTTTCCCTCCTAACTTTACTTCCCCCCTAAACATTAATAATATAACTATATAAGTATAAATGTGAATAGAGGTCAATTAAAACTGAATGTTTTTCCTAGAAAATTAGATTCTTCATCAGTTCATGATTCATGAGTTGCCATTCAATTTTGTTGAGTATGATCTCTTTAATGTGGTGATGAAGGAAGCTAATCCAGCATTCAATAAGATCTCACGTGCATCAATTAGGCAAGATTGCATCTCTAGTTATGACATTGGAAGGAGAAGAATTCAAAAACTCTTAAATACAGTTAGCCGTGTTAGCATTACAACCGATATGTGGACTTCAGTTCAGAATATTCATTACATGGTAGTCACATGCCATTTTGTAGACTCGGATTTTCAACTACATAAACGCATTTTGAATTTTGTTGATGTGCCTCCACCATACACTGGTCTTGGTATCTATGATTGTCTTTTCAAGTGTCTAAAAGAGTGGAAAATTGAGAAGAAGGTGGCTACTTTGACGGTTGACAATGCTAAAACTAACGATGTGGTTGCTAAGAAGTTAATGGAAAACTTGAATCTTCAAAGTAAGCTTGCTATTAATGGGAAATTGTTTCATGTGCGATGTTGTGCGCACATTCTTAACTTGTTGGTACAAGATGGCTTAGCAGAAATTAAAGATATAATTCACAATGTTCGTGAAAGTGTGAAACATGTGAGCGCTTCTCCGGGCCGGTTGCATATCTTTAGTGAGCTTTCAAAGCAACAACAAATGCCTAACAAGCATCTAATATTAGATGTTAGTACTCGTTGGAATGCCACATATGCCATGTTATCTTCTGCTTTGGAGTTTAAAGAGGTTTTTGAAAATTATGCCGATCGAGAAAGTTCATACAATACTTTGCCGAGTGATGATGATTGGAAAAAAGTTGAAGATGTTTGCTCTTTCTTGGCATATTTCAATGAGGCTACAAAAATAATTTCAGGTAATACTATTTTATTCTTTTGCTTAAAGACTAAGTTATCTCAAATTTAAGTAATCAAAAGTATTGTGGTTTTATTTATAGTTTTTCTAATCTTGTAGGCTCCGAATATCCAACCTCAAATTTATTTCTTGTTGAATTATATGGGATAAAAGAGGCGTTAGATAAGGTAGCTTTGGATGAGAATGATTGCATGAAAAGTATGGCTTGTGAGATGAAAAAGAAATTTGACAAGTATTGGGGTTCAACTAACTTATTGATTTCAGTTGCTGCTGTTTTAGATCCAAGATACAAAATGGAATTAGTTACACTTGCTTTTAAATCCATTTATTCCGAGGATAAGGCTGACCAAGAGAAAGAATTAGTTAAATCCTATTTACAAAAATTGTTTAACAAGTATGTTGAGGCTTCCAAAGAGCCCAATGTTGGTTCATCCAAAAGTGTAAATGTTGGGAGCTGTCCAAGTGGGAGTAAAAATGGTCCATCTAGCTTTACCTCTTCTAGATTTGGAAAGAGTATCCAGTCCGGCAGTGCTAAATACAATCAACATATTAGAAGTGTTGATTGTGTTGAAGGTGCAAAGTCAGAATTAACAACTTATTTGGAAGAAGGAGTATGCATTGCTGAGCCAGGCCACCATTTTGATGTGTTACAGTAGTGGAAGGATAACAAACTTAAGTATAAAATATTATCTAAAATGGCTGCCGATATCCTAACTATTCCAATAACCACCGTTGCTTCAGAGTCGGCTTTTAGTGCTGGTGGGAGGGTTATCGATCCACATCGTTCTGCTTTAGGAACTAAGATGGTGGATATGCTCATTTGTGGGGCTGATTGGTATCGTCATTATTACGGGCTGCAAAAAAGGAAAAAGAAGGTAATTTTCTTTTGTTTTCATCTTTAATATTTGTTCTTATCATGGTTAACTTATATTCTTTGATAATTGTAGGAATATGACGACGTTGTTTTTGTTGAGCTTCCGTAAAGAATGAGAAGTTAAGAACTACTTTTTGTTTGTAAGTACTCATGTCTCTTTTTTACCTACATAGTACATTGTTATTATGCAAGTTTATATATTCTAATCTAATTTAATACTCGTTTTCAAATATTCTTAGAAAATTGAAGATGATACGAAGAATTTCGGAAAGTTGGGCATTCAAGAATCAAGACTTTTTTTTGGATAATTATGAATTAGAAATGCCTACATAATTTTGGATAGTTATGTTTAAGTTGGTATAATGACTCATCGCTTAGATGATGTACTTTGTCTAATGTAAATGTTAACAATGTTTTTTAAGTTAGTTGCATATTACATTTCCTTTTTTTTTGTGTATTCAAAACCCTTGTTCACAAACTGTTCGCAAACAACTAATTTCCTTTACAAACAAACACAAACATAGAATTTCGTTCGTTAGTGTGTTCGTGAATGGTTCGTTTGTCCAAGAAACCTTAACAAACAAACACGAACAAGGCCTTGTTCGTGTTCGTTTGGTTCGTTTACAGCCCTACTTCCAAGTAAGGAAGTAAAACTTCCGAGTTAGGGCAAAACTTCCGAGTTAGGAAGTAAATCTTCCAAGTAAGGAAGTAAAAACTTCCGAGTAAGGGCAGAAACTTCCGAGTTAGGGCAAAATTCCAAGTAAGGAAGTAATTTCCGAGTTAGAGCATTAAAACCTTCGAGTTAGAAGGGTAAATTCCGAGTAAGGAGGCAAAATTCCAAGTAAGGAAGTAAATTTCGAGTAAGGATTATAAATTTACGAGTTAGGAAACATTTTTCGAGTAAGGAAGATTTTCGAGTAAGAACTTTTGCTAAGTAAGGAACCGAGTAAGAACTTTTTGCTAAGTAAGGAACCGAGTAAGGACTTTTGCTAAGTAAGGAATCGAGTAAGGAACTATTCTCCGAGTTAGAAATTCTTCCACTTAGAAATCCTTCCACTTAAAAATCCTTCAACTTAGAAATCCTTCCACTTAGAAATCCTTCCACTTAGAAATCCTTCTAGTAAGCAAACTCCGAGAAAGGACAAAAACTTCAAACGAACATAACTTTTGAACCGTAACCAAAAAAAAAAAAAAAAAAAAAAAAAAAACTCAACTCCTATTTCGTTGAACCGATCCAAGATCAACTTTATCACACACCGAAATTAAATGGAATCAAGTTCACAAGAGAGTAAGATGCCTCAAGTTGTGCAAAAAGCTATTCATTCGAAGGAAAATTGTTTATCACATTTTGAATCAGTTAAGCTTCAATGTATGGCCCTCTCAAAAGCAAGGTTACCATTATGGGATAGATCGTTTCATCGAGCTTTTGAAACACTCTTCGGATCTGAAATGGACTTTACAACCTTCAAAAGGAAACTCTTGCACAACATATGTCTAATAGAGAAGCAAATTGAACAAGGAAGTGACTGCATAGTAGCATATCGAGCGCTCAAGACGCAGTTAAAATGGTTTCTCTACTTAGATTTTAGAGTGCTCAAAAATTCTTCGGATTATGTATCAGCAAGCAAAATATGGAGAGAATGCATCATTAGTTACCTTGAAGTTGAATCTTTTAGAGATCAGTTGCTTAATCTAATGAACATACTGGAACTGGTGCTTACTACAAGATCACTTCATCTGAGGGAGATGCTGGAAAAGAAGAAAGAGTTAAAAGAAAAAGAACGGGAAAGAATCGAAATGGAGATGCAGATACAAGCGGGAACGACCAATGAGGAAGGGACATCAGATGATAATTTGGGTTACAAGGGTCATAATGCATTATCAGAACAGCATAATGGAAAAAACAGTCAAGGGAATGATTCGGATACTGACGGGAAACTCAACTGTAAGGATGATTTGAAGACTGCAGCTGCTGATGTCGGACCTTCACATTGTAAAGATACATTGGTTAAGGTACATCAATCAACTGATGATATCAATATATTTGATAATGTGTTTGCTTATGAGACACAAAGTCATGGACAACCTGAGTACGTAACGACACATATGTGGTGAATCTGGATGATAGAAATATTACTCCTGAGACTCCACATATGGATCCTAATGGAGGTACGGTTGAACATGACAATGTGAATCATGATAAAAAAATGTGCTTCAAATGCTCTATTAATCAAAAATATTCAAAACGAAGTTGTTCGATGTAATAAGCTTAATCGTGAACTAAAAGCACAAAATACGTCATTAACAGAAAAGCTCGAGAATTATAGTAAACGTATAAATGCTTTTGAAACACAAACTAATAATGAATACAGCTTTGAAATGGAAAATCGGATGTTGAGACACGAAAATGAGAGAATTTTAAAAGACTCAAGTGACATCCAAGAGAAACTGAAACGTCAAATATTCTCTCTTGAACAAAATTTTCAAAGATGTCAAGCACAAAGCATTGACTTTGAGCTAGCTTTACAAAACAATCTGGAAAAGCAGTCTTTTGAAAACCCTTGGATGTCAAAACTTGAACAACTTGATGATGAAAACGTGTCAATGAAGTGTCAAATTTCAAAATATGAAAAAGAAATTGAGCATTTGAAACTGATTTACAAAAATCTGTTTGATTCAATCAAAAGTTCACGAGTTCAGACACAAAATTCAAACATGAAACAAAAAGAGACTGAAGATTTGAAGTCTCAATTGTCTGAATTCGCCGATAAAAAGTTTGAAAATGGTATGCAAAAGATTGAATCAATGAAAATGAAAAAGGTTGAGTCTCAAATCACAAAAGTTTCCTTTCCAAATCCCCTGGTCAATTCTAATACTCCAGATTTTGAAAAGGAAAAGGGGGAGAAAATGTATCTTTCTGAAAATGAAGGTGAAAATGAAAATCATGTGCTTCAAACAAAAGTGATTGAGCTTGAAACGTCTTTAGCTCAACAAACGATTTTGAGGATGCCAAAACTGACTTTTTCAACAAAACGACAAAATTCGAGAATTATTTTAAAAGACTTGGAAAAGAAAATGTTGAGTTCGAATGGAAATTGGCTCGTAAAACGGATGATTCTAAAGCCGAAAAAGATCAACTTTTGAAACAAATTGCCTTTTTAGAATCAAAATTGGCATCCCAAGATTATCTTTCTCTTCAAAAAGAATACAGTGATTTGAGAACTTCATACAATGCTTTAAAAGTGAAGTTTGATTCTCTTAACCGATCAAAGGGAAAAGCTCATATTTCAAATTTTTCAACACCAGAAGTGAGTGTTTCGAAGAAGGTTTACACGGGTGAATCTTCAAAACCATTTTCGAAAAAGGTTTCCCAATTTACAACCTATTCTTTGCAAAAAAGAAGGAAGTTTTTGAAGAAACAAGTTTTTCTAAAACACTTACTTCTCAAAAGTTTTCAAATTCAAATGCTTCAAAAGAAAAGACTCAAGTTTTTCAAAATCCACACTCTTGTTTTACACCGGTAAAGCAAGTGTGGAGACCAAAGCAAAGTCGTTCAAAACCTTTCAAATATTCAATAACAGAATTGCTTTCTCAGCAACATAAGAATGACTCTACTTTGAACATTTAAAATACTGGAAAGTTTCCATTTAGCACAATAACAAATCTTCAAAGAGAACCCATGAGGTTCAACTCTAAATGGAAATTTTCTTCTTCAAAATTTAAAACTCCAAGAGAAACACCGGGTTTCTCAAACAATTTTCAACGAAAAAAGAGTTTTAAATCTCCATTGATTCCACGAGTGTTATTTCAAAATGAAACACCGGTTTTCAGTCCTCGTTGGAATTCAACATCTTTAAATCAGATTGACACAACTTACAAATGGATTTCAAAATTTGGCAAACCCATTAGCGTCGTGCTTAAATGGGTTCCCAAGGTTGTTGTCTAATCTAAATTTTATATGACTTCTTAGTACTTCAGCTAAGGACTCGTACTTCAACATAACGACTTGTACACTCATTACAGTGTACAACTCGGGTTTCAAAGAAAGGAAAGTGCTTTGCTAAACCATTCTTTAAAACCAAGAGTGCAGTTATCCTAAAAACTTCTTAATCTTGAGCAAAATTTATTCAAAATTTTTCAAAAGGTTTTTCAAAACTTTTCAAAATTTTGCTCAAGATTTTCATATCTTTACTCCCCAATTCGCTCCAAAGTTTAAAAATGTCAAAACGTATGCTAGTTTTGAGGGGGAGTATTTCAGTGTATAACGTTTTAGTTACCTTGAGGCAAAATTTATTCAAGAATTTTTCAAACTGAAATTTCTAAATCTTTCAGAATTTTGCTTCAAGAAGACTCCTTCCCTTAAACTTTAAAAAGTTTAAAATTCTCAAAACAAATGCGAGTTTTGAGGGGGAGTATTTCCATAACAAAAATTGTTCCATCAAAATCATGCTTAATGGCTTGTGCACACATCACAGTGCACAACCCGCTCTTGTAAAGAAAGGACCCTGAGGTAAGCTTCAATGCCTCAATCCTAATATAAGGAGCGAAAGCTTCTTAATTTTGAGTAGAATTAACCAGAATTTTCAAAGTTTTTCATAATTTTGCTCAAAAGAACATGTATTCCCTTGTTAAGGGGGAGTACTTGAAAACATAATCTTTGTTCTAAATAACAAAAGTTCTTGAAATTCTTCCCGTAAACCTCAAAAAGCATATTTTAATAAAAAGTTTAACAAAAACAACATGAATATGCTATTTTTTGAGGGGGAAAATAAAAATGTGATTAAAATATGGTAATAAAAAGTTTCAAATCTCTTATGAGCTCGACTCAGAATTGAACCCTCGAATTGAAGATATCAAAAGTCAGTAGTCGAAAAGACATGTCCGGGACAGGTAATAATTTCAAGCCGGTTCATCCGGTGATGTAAACGTGTCTCGCAAAGGACGTGTCTGAGTAGAATGTACCGATTTCGAGAGATTTTCCTTGAATATGATCTGGACGGGTAATAATTTCAAGCTAGTTCTACTAGTGATGTAAACGTGTCTCGCAACGATCATGTTCGTTAAAAATCAATCAATTCAAAAAGTACTAACTCTACTCGACATGTGCAAATTTACTTTAAACACTTACGAACACATGTTAAGGGGGAGTATTTCTGAAAATCACAAAACTCTCAAAGTGTTAACCAAATAAGTTTTTACAATCATAAGCACTTTGAGAGATTTTCAAAAAGATTGGTTTATGGCAACAATAGGATAGGCATGGAGATATAAGGTGACTAAGGTTAGGAAAAAACCGTCCTATGATCCGCCAGAGCCGGAGGGATCTACCCAAGGACAATACCAATAGTTTAGAACTAGAAAGTCCTAGGTATTATGAAAAAAGGAGTAAAGAAATGAAAGGAGAAAGAAGGGGTTGAAGAATGAAAAAGAAAAGTAAAAAAAATGGTGAAAAGAAATAGCCCTCCTTTTGTTCAACCTTAGGGCAGAAACTGGGTTCAATACATATGCTACTGGCTGTTAATACGATAACACCGGTACTGAAGATTAAGCCGTCATGGACCCAGTGACGCACTGCACTAAACCTTCTAGCCACTTAGGTGTCTCTTAAAAGACACTTGTTTCATTTCTCATGGAGAACCTTTCATTATCTATCGACCTCTCACTCCGAGATGTGTTATATTGAAAAGGAGACACTCTGCTCCATGCCTCCGACAACCAAAAATAAGCACTTGATTGAGTCTAAAGCCATGAGATACATCAAAGATCTCTTAGGAACACTTAGCATTGTTACACTGGTTGTTCAATAAAAGGAGCATCAGTTGTAAATTATAAGAGTGTCCTACGCAGGTCTTAGTAATCTGCCGAGAACATTCATGAGAGAATTTATATATTGTGATTCTCAGTGATTGAATGGAAATCCTACCAGGGTCAACATCAAACAGCCCTGACAGCATGTCACTTCGGTAATCCCTTGTGGATTACGCTTAGTGGTTTCAAACGGTCTACAGTCGTGGAGTGATACTTCGGTATACTTCAGCGACTCATCTAAATCATTGGTACACTTCGGTGTATCTTCTGGTTCAGGAACAGCCTTGAGTAGGATTAGAGAAAGTCTTCACACTATGCTGTTAACGATCTCGAAGTCTGAATCTATAAGTGGCAGGTGATTTATTGCTAACTGTTTACCTGCAGGTATCATGGAGACCAGAAGTTCCACTACCACCATTTCATCATGCTTATATCCGGATGAAAAGTTCTCACAAAGACTAAAGATAACAAAAGTTCAAAGAAGTCAAAGAAAAGTCAAAGATCAAGCAGAACAAACTTTCACAAGTCAATGATTGAAGCTTATGAAGTGAGAACTACTTGATACATGAAGAACAAAAGTCAAAAGACATATGGGCATGGTGGAAAAGACGCAAAGACACCAGAATTAAAGAATGTTGGTGGAAGGCAGATCCTTACTGTTAGGAATATAAATATTCTTATGAAGACTCGGTCACCCCGTGAACTCATTAGCATTGAATAGATCGTAGGATAATTATTAGTAAGTTAATATAGTTTAGTTATTATAGAATTCGTGGAGTGGGTTGGGTCTTTACCCACTATCAGCTCGCTCCACAGCCCACTCGGGGCACAATTACTAGTACTATAAATACCCCTCTCTACCTAGGGAGAGGGTTGGAACTTCTCACACATTCAACTAATACATCTCATATTTCTCTCTCTAGTTCCCAACTTTCTTTCTCTCTCTAAAACCCTAGATCCATTTGGCCAAATCTTCACCCATACGTGTGTTTCTTGTTATGAATATGGTTCAATTGGTATCAAGAGCCATGGTTAGGTTCGTGTGAGTGCATATTCAGATTCGTGGTGTGATTTGTGGTGGTTTTTGGTTCGTACAAAAAAAAAGTAAAGAAAACACTAGTTTGATCTTTGTTTGTGGTTTGAATCGTTAAAGCTTTGTACTTTCTTGCTCACAAATAGCACTCGGATCGTTTCTTGCTTTGCTACGGCCTTGGAGGTTAATTTCTTGGAAGATTGAAGAATTTTTCTTATATGTGGTTTGGCTCTCGGTATATTGTTCTTCGCTGCGGTTTGTGTTGTTTTGGTAAGCATAGGTTGCGGTTTGGTAAAAGTGTCTGATTGCGGTTTGGCTTTTAACCATAACGGGAAAAAGACAAAAAGTACTGAAAGTGACATTTCTGTCTCTTGCGGTTTGTCTGTTTGCGACTGCGGTTTGACCAAGTCCTGCGGTTTGACTTCTTGCGGTTTGAGGTACTGCGGTTTGACTTCTTGCGGTTTAAGGTGCTGCGGTTTGTGTATTATGCGGTTTGCTATCACTGCGGTTTGGTCATTGCGTTTTGATCACTGCAGTTTGTCTCTTGCGGTTTGATAAAGATCTTGCGGTTTGACCAAAGATCTTGCGGTTTGACCAGTGGATCTTGCGGTTTGACTAAAAGTTGACCTTTTACGTCAAAACTTCAAACGGCCATAACTTTTGAACCGTAACTCCGTTTTCAGCGAATTACCTGTCAAAACGACCGTGAGACCGAGGAGAAGGACCCGTTAAATCAAGTTATTCATTCAACCCAACTTTCGAAGCCTGAAATCGCTCCGAAATGAAGTTATTTAGGTTTTAAGTTTTCAGACCATAATTTCACCGTAACAACTTGCGTCAACCAAACTTAATCAACTTTCATCATAACACATTCAAGTAATCAAATCACGGTTTATTCTTGATTTTTGTAAAATCCCGCGAAAGAATATATTTCTCGATTTAAATCATAGACTTGTAAAATCCCGTGAATGTTCATATCATGTCAAAGACTTCAGATTCAGTCATTGCTGAGGTGCTCAAATTGTACGACATGATTGACAAACAGAAGATTCCCAATGATGTACAACAGATAAACGTGTTTGAGTATGTTAGTGCAAATAGGGACTTTGTGTGCACGAATTCTCAAGAGAAAGAGCTTCATCAGCCACAGACAAACGTTGTTGAGTCAGATACTGCTATGAACAACGTGCAACATGGGAAACACAATGAAGCGTCGGCTCAACCTAGTGGGGTATCTTCTGTTATTAATGATGATAATGTGTTGCATGAACAAAAGATTCCCGACAAAGTACAACAGACAAACGTTGTTGAGTCAGATATTGCTAATATGGGAAATAGCGATGTTATCCCATATGAACAATATGTGAAACACAAAGAAGCGTCTGTTGTACCTAGTTGTGCATCTTCTGTTCTAAATGATGATTATGTGCTGCATGAGAACACTGAATTTGTTCCTGAAGACCCATTAACCACCCAACTTAACATCTATAAAGATCAAGTGGCCATATATGAACAACGTGCTAAGTTTGAGTTAACTAAACGTGAGCAAGAAATGGATGGTCAGATGCGTACACTTATTTCTGAACGTAATCTAAGGGAAGAAAAATTGAAAATGGAGTTACATTCTTTACAAGTGAAACTTAAGCAAACTGTTCAGCTTAAACAAGTAATGCAAGAAAGTGTGAAAACACTAAAGCAAGATTTCAAAGAAAAAGAATCTAAACTCTTAAATGATTTTTCCAGACTTAAAACCTTAAAGAATAAGCTTGAAAATAAGTTGTACACGCAAGACCAATCTAGACAAACGGTTCAAATGATTCAAAAGCACAAAAAGTTGTGTGATAAGCATAGTGAAAGTAATGTAGGTGAACCTAAATTAGCTATCCTTAGGAATGCTAGAGTAGCCCAACCTGCATTATATGATGCAAATGTGATGATTATGCCTGGTCATGCCCCTCCTGATGTTACATCATTAGAAGAGAGCGATGAAATAGATGAGAGAAATAGAGAAAGAATGAATGAGAAAATGAAGGATCCCAAATGCATAGCCAATCGAATAATAGTCAAACCCCATGATTATTATGAGGAGAATCGATTGACTGTGTTTGCACCTCAAAAGAAGTTAACGCCTGAACAAATATTTTGGTCTTTAGATATGGAAAAGAGAAAGGCCGATGAGCTTGAAGCCAAAACTCCATCCCTTAGGAAAATTGCAGCTGCGACGGTGTATCCTCCCAATACACCTAGGCATTTGGTTCCTTTAACTCTTCCTACTGAATGTAAAACCTTAATTAGCATATATGTACTTTGTCAACTATTTGCTGATTTTGATAAAACATGTAAGAAGAGAATTACACCAACTGGAATTACTGATGGGGAAAGGGGTTTTGAACAAATAAAAAGTGTTACTTGACTGAGGTCATTCCATTCTTTAAATTACTCAAAGAACACTTTGAAGGGATGCAACAAACCCTTAAAACTGAAGTCAATCAGATGAAAGTAGTGTTTAAAGATATGGAAAATGAGGTAACTCAAAATGCAATAGAACTTAAGAGCCGTGAGATCGAGAGAAAGAACATTCTCATCACCAATGAGAATTTGATTGCTAGATGTATTGCACATGATATATTTTATACTGCCACTGATTCTGCTTTAACTGCCTATCAATTTCATGAGTATTCTATTGCATTGAATGTTACCCAGAATCGTGTTGTTGAGCTTGAGGGGGAGAATTTGAAACTGCAAGAGAAAATTCAAAATGATGACCATGATAACATGGTCAAGCGTTTTTCAAAACTAGAGGTTGATCATCTTAATTTACAATTAAAATATCAACACTTAGAAGAAAAATGTAAAATATCAAATGCCAAGATATCTCTGGATGCTCCTGAATTTGATACATATTTTGAATTGAGTAAACGTGATGAAAAAATTCAAGCTCACACTAACACGATTCGACAGTTGAGGGCTCAAATTGCCCAATTAAAGTCAAATAAGAGTGAAGCAATTGGCACCAATAAACCATCGTCTTTGGATTCTCAGAATTTTCACTATCAGGACACTATCAATAAGTTACACTATGAAAATGAGTGTTTTCGAGCTGAAAATTCAAAAGTCAAAGAGTTATACGACTCAATTAAAGTCACACGAAACAGTCATAATGAAAAGATAACTTCTTTGTTAAATGAAATTGAGAATCTTAAGACTCAGGTGAAAGGGAAAATGCCAATTATCACTAGTGATTATGTTGTTCCAAAGGTTTCTGCTTGTAGTAAGTATGCAATTGATGTTGTGCCTATTCCGCTTCCCCTTAGGAACAATAGGTTAGCTCATCATGATTATCTCACACATCTTAAGGATAGTCTTGACACTCTTCGTGAGATTGTAGAAGAGGATAGGATAGAGAAACCACTTGATAGTGCAGTTGTAGATGCCTGCTTCCTCACTAAACGATCTCATGAACTTTTAGAATATGTCATTGGAACATGTCCTAAGATTGATAGCAAGCGAGATAGGTTTATTGCATCATCCTCAATGACTAAGAACAAGCATGTAACCTTTGAGGCACCCTTGAAAACTTCAGATCCCAACACATCAAAACATGTTCAACAACTGGAAGTGAAAAAGACTAAGATTCCCATCAGTCATTCTACAAGAGTTAACAGTGACACTAAAGCTAGCGAGTCAAAACCTAGGAGAAATATAAAGAATTATAGGACTTCACCAGCTAAAAGTGTTCCTAAGAAGAAAGTAGAAGACCGCATGAGGAACAATAAGTTAGATTTGAACAAAAGGAATCATAATTCAAATACTAATTCACTCTGCAAAACATGTAATGATTGCTTAATTTTGGGTAATCATGATAAATGTGTTGAGAAATTTTTGAAGTCGTCCAACAAACCCCCAGTTAAGAAAGTTTGGAGAGCTAGACAAATTAAGCAATCTAGGAAACCTACAGGGAAAATATATACCAATGTGGGCTTTCAGTGGAAGCCCACGGGCCGAATATTCGCACTAGGCGAACATTGCTCTTTAACAAGGATTACCATGCCTAGAGTAGTACCTGTTAAGGAATCGAAACCAACTGGTAGAGTTATCCCTTTAGATACTCAATGCCCTTTAACTAGGTCCATTGCATCTACCAGTGTTGCCCCTATTCTTAAAACCAAGGCACCTATGGTTTCAGCAGCTCCAGAGATTGTTTGCACTAACCAACTGGAACCCAACTTAAATTGGGGATCCGGCACTCCAAATTCTCTTCTTTCATTTGTTTTCAAATGCAGGTCGTACGAATCATCCTTTGACATTTGGACTCAGGCTGCTCACAACATGTGAGGCGAAACGACAATGACGTTTGAACACATCAGTTCAAGCCTCGTTCTTCATCGACAATGACGTCTGTTCACATCAGTTCAGGCCTCGTTCTTCATCGACTATGACGTTTGAACTCTGCAGTTCAAGCCTCGGGCCTCATTGTTAACATAATGGCGTCTGCTGACAACTCCTTAGGCCCCGTTCATCAAAGAAAAGAAAGGCGTACGCTTGAGTGCGCTTTATCTTCGGAAGAAGAGAAATCTTCTTGTTTCTGACTATTCTCATCAAAAAGCTTCATACTTGCTCCATGCTCGTTCAGACATCAAGTGGATCTACTTCCATCAGTTTGGACGTTTATTCACTCGATAAAAAATGGCAACTTCAAATGCAATTTTTGAGGGGGAGAAGTGTGAACAGTGGATCAACCTCATATGCACTTGTTCAATCAAAAATGGCATCCTCATATGCAATTTTTGAGGGGGAGAAGTGTGAACAAGTGGATCGACGTACATTTGATTGTTTGTTCACTCACTTGTTGGGCATCTAATTGTGACTATGGAGTTGATCAGGTATCACTTATTTGAGGCTGAAGTTGACTTTCTCAAAGGCGTGATCTTATTCTATCTTGAAGTCGGGGTTGGTTGGATGCATGACTTTCAATGATAACTTGCTCATGCTTAAGATTTAAGTTGAAGACTTAGTTTATCTATTTACCAGCAGTCGGGGTAAATGTTTAACGACCTGGTTAACTATCACTTAAAGGAGTTACGTTGTAGTACTCAGTGTCACACGCTGATGATGTTGTGGATAATCGCAAGAGGTGTTAATATCTCATACTTTGGTTGGGTATTGAGTACTTAGAGATTTACTTGGAGCACTAATTCTCTACACCGTTCTTCCAATATTAGTGCAAGTTTAAGTCACGAGAACGGGGAATTCTACTTCAGTGTCAAGTTTGGTATATCGGGTTTGTTCCATCAGTCATCTCGTCAAATAGCCTACTTAAGGGTTGGTAAAGATAGTCAGAGAGAGTTTCGGTAGCGGTAGATTCTCATAGGATACATTTGAGCCAATTGTGTTCTTCTCACAGGATGTCAAGTATATGTGCGTAAAATATGTTGCTGATTCTAAGGTATCAAAACCAGCAAGGGGGAAGGAGACATACATCTGAACGCACAATGAGTACACGTGATGAACGTTATACTTCTTCTTAATTGAAGTTATCCCGGGAAGACAAATGTCATAACCGCAGTATTTTAACTCGTGGCTTTTGGTGTACTATTCCAACTACGTGGGGAAGAGATGTAAGAAATAGTTTCTAATGATAAAAGAGGTACACAATGGTATGATGATTCCTCTAGTTAGTCTATATCATTTCGACTACATACCGGATAAATTGCCTGTGGAAAACTAGAAGGGGGGGTTGAATAGTTTTACGTCTTTTTATTTTTATTATGAAAACTTTGTTTACTCTTTAAAAACTTAGATTCGAATTTATGTGAACTCAATTCTTAAACAATATGAACAAATATAAGTAAAAATAAGTAAGCAATGCAAGTAAGGTAATAAATATAAAATGAAAGATAGAGATGGAAAGATCTAACCGAGAGACATGAGATTTATAGTGGTTCGGCTACAAGGACACCTTCCTTGCCCTAATCCACTCCCCGAGCACCTAACTCGAGAGTTTTCTTCACTATGTCAACAAGCTCCCTTATGGCGGAGAAAACCTTACACAACTTTAGCTTACACCGGCTTAACGACACAAAGCTAGATGTCGGGTTCTAATCGTAGCTAGAACCAATCTCACAACTTATACACGACTTAATCACACCTTCTTCTTCACGACTTCTTCACAACTTCTTCACTATGACTTCACAACTTAGCACACCCTATGTACACTTCTACTTCTTCACACCTTTACTACTTATACACCTTAACAACACAACTTCTCTACTTACACACTAACCTATCCCAAACAATTATTCACACAACTATCTAACAACAATACACAACTTATATACAAATGTATGATGACAAAAACAACTTAGGTATCTAAGTTGCAATACTTCTTCTCTAGTTGTTGAAGGAGTATTCTTCTCTTGCACTTGAATGGAGGAAGCTTGGATCACTTGGAAACCAAAGCTTAAGATTATATGATCAAAGGGTTTTTGAAAATATGAAATGAGATCTATAACAGAAAGTTTTAGTGTGCAAAAGGTGAGTAAAAATCCAAGGGAAGGCTGGTATTTATAGGCAGAAAAACTGGACAGTTGGAACCTACAGGAGCGTGGCCGGCCCCCTTAAATAGGGGGGGGGGGGGGGCGGTCCCCTTAATTTTAAGGGGGCCGCCTAGCAAAATTAAGGGGGCGGCCCAAGCCGTCCGTTAACCAGATTTGTCTTTTTTTGGGAAGGTTTTTCTGGAACATTTTTACTGATTTTGGTTAAAAATTTGAATTCATAAATTTATAATGAATTAAACCTTTTTATTTATTACCAAAAATGTTTTTCTAAGATATATAAAATGTTTTTGATATTTTATAAAAAATATAGTGTTTAAGAAAATGTTCCTTTGATCATCTAATGCATTAATCATTTGTTCATTCATACCTTAAGTGATTTTAGTTGTAGAAGTGAATATTTACAACTAAGTACTTGTTTATTATATAAGTTTATGTTTTAATGAGTTTACATTTTGTGATCATCAAAACATAGAGATATGAATAAATATTGATAATGTTTTTAGGCATTATTTATGTCAACAATCTCCCCCTTTTTGATGATTACAAAACCTAAACTCATTAAATCCAAAAGATTATTTTTGGACAAGTATTTGGTGAGTTTATATTCACTTCTCCCCCTTTTTGTAGAATCAAAAAGGTTAAGCCGACAAATTTAGACGTGAAATTTAACGGGACGAAAACTCCCCCTTGATGTTTACTCCCCCTCGTTCGAGGGCACCAAGGAGACGAGCTATGGAAATCTTGGCTGCAAAAACAAGTTAGGAGACACAAGATACATGCATAGCAAAAATATTTAGAACAAACAACTAATTTATTCATGCATTCAAGATGATCATATATAACATATGAATCATCATTTCATTACATAAAATACTTAAAACATAACGATTACAACATAACTAGAAACACTAATGGTCCTCATATTTCCAAAGAGAGCGATTGGACTTGCTTGCGACACAAAAGGGTGAGGGATTTTATTTTGAGGCGGAAAGCATGTGGATGGGTTTTAGTTATGTGATCGTGAGGGAAATGGAGCGGATCCAGTGATGTTATATCGTTGTAGGGGAGGAATGGGATGAGTTTGAGTGAGTAGATATTCGATCCAAGAAATATCTTCACTTAAGTGGAGAATTTGTTTTTGAAGGAAGATGCAACAAGGGCAATAATGTGTGTGGTTTGTAACTTGATCCAAGTTGAGAGAGTGGGGTAGGCAATTTGAGTAAGGTGAGGATGGAGGTTTTCCCTTGTTGCGTTGTGTGAGGTGCATAGCAAGAAGATCACTAAGATCATGGATTTGGTTAATCTCTTAATGAAGCTTTTTCCTTTCATGAGTGAGGATTTGGTTATTTGGTGGAAATTGATGGTATTGAGGTGTATGATTTGAGGAAAAGTTTGATGTTTGACCAAGGTGATGAGGGTTTTCAAGGATTCCATTGAAGTTGGTTTGATGTTTAGGGGAGTAGTTTGGAATGAATGTGGATGTTTGGCCAAAATGATAGGGTTTGTGAAATGGTTCAATGGAATGAGGTTGTGATCTTGGAGAGTAGTTGTGGATGAATGATGATGGAGGTGTTGGTTGTTTAGATGCACCATTTGTGATGGGCTTGTGGTGAGGGTGAGGTTTTCTTTTCCACCCGGGTTTTAAGGTCATCCTTGCTAGCTTTGAGGTTTTTGGTTTTGGGTTGATAGGAGAAGATGATGCGTGGTTTTGCGACCTTACAACAGGTTTTACCTCTCGAGGGATCTCAAGAGGCTTGCAATCCCCACCAACTGGTACAACAGCCGTGGCTGCACTTACTCTGAATTCCGAAAGATCATGCTTGGAGGTTTTGGAGGGACAGAGGGAGCTGTTGGCCTGACTAGGTGGATTGAAAAGTTGGAAACCGTGTTTCGCATCAGTGGTTGTAACGATGACGACAGGGTCAAATATGCATCTTTCACTTTCATGGATGCCGCTTTGACCTGGTGGAACAACTACATGAAATCTGCCAACATGGATGTTGCTTATGCTATGCCGTGGGATGACTTCAAGGAGTTAGTGCTTAGGAAGTATTGCCCACGCAATGAGGTCAAGAAGTTGGAGATAGAGTTTTGGAACTTGAAGGTGTAGAATAACAACATGGCCGCTTACAACCAGAGATTCCAGGAACTCGCTTTGCTATGTCCTGAAATGGTTCAGACTGAAACGCGATTGCTTGAGAGGTATGTCGGAGGTTTGCCAAAGTCCATAAAATGAGATGTGACTACCTCAAGGGCTGCAGATCTTCATGAGACCATGGAAATAGCCAACAAGTTGATGGACCAGGAATTGGAGGATGTCCCAGAAAAGAGTACTGACAACAAGAGAAAGTGGGAAGACCACTCAAAGGGTAACAACAGTAACTCTCAAAACAAAAGGCAGGAAGTGGCAAAGGCTTACACAACAGGATCAAGTGAGAGAAAGGGGTATGATAGGAATGCACCTCTATGCAACCGTTGTAAGCTACACCACAAAGGCCAGTGCACGGTTAAGTGTCACAACTGCCATAGAGTAGGACATTTGGACAAGAATTGCAGGTCCAGACCCCTAGCCACTGCTCAAGCAACACCACCCAACAACCGTAGGGTGGAAGTCACCTGCTATGGATGTGGTAAGAAGGGTCATTACCGTAATGAGTGCAATAAACCCAGGAATCAGGGAAACGGTGGTGGTCATGGTAACCAGGGAGCAGCAGTTAACAATGGGAACCAGGGCAATGGAAGAGGAGCCCGTGGGAGAGTTTATGCTGTGGGTAGAAGGGAAGCCCAGGACGACCCGAACGTGGTGACGGGTACATTTCTTTTAAATAATCGTTATGCATCAATATTATTTGATACGGGAGCAGATAGAAGTTTTGTATCGACTGCTTTTAGTTCCTTAATTGGTATTGCTCCAACCACCTTAGACAACGTCTTTGACGTAGAATTAGCTAATGGGAATTTAGAAAGGGTAGATACGATTATAAGAGGTTGCACTCTAAACTTGTTAAACCACCCATTCAACATCGATCTCATGCCAGTAGAGTTGGGTAGTTTTGACGTCATCATACTGATGGATTGGCTATCGAAATACCATGCCATAATCATCTGTGATGAAAAGATCGTCAGAGTACCCTACGGGAATGAGTTTCTGATGATAGAAGGAGATCGGAGCGATCGTGCAAGCTCGTCAAGATTGAACATCATCTCGTGTACGAAGGTGCAGAAGTGCATCGAGAAAGGATGCTACCTCTTTCTAGCTCATGTTACTGAGAAGAAAGAGAAGGAGCCCAAAGAGAAACGATTGGAAGACGTGCCAATTGTGAGGGATTTCCCAGAAGTTTTTCCAGAAGACCTACCTGGACTCCCGCCAGCCAGACAGATCGAGTTTCAAATCGATTTGGTGCCAGGAGCCGCGCCTGTAGTATTACACCCGAACCCCGGAAAGGTAACGTATTATGTCATATAGTATAAAAAATATTGATATATATAAACTTTAGTGCATATATTTGAATAGGTAATAAGTGTTGTGGGTTAAATAAGTAAAATGAGACTTGTGAGGACTATAATTGCCAAGTGCCTAAACTAATAATAAAACATGGATAAATATCTATCTCTTAGAAAAGTCTGGAAATTGTTAGTATGTTCTAAGGGTATCGACATATAGAGAGGAGAAAGGGAGGGAACTAAGAATCATCATCTTAACTCTTTGTGGTGGTCAAGAAGTGATCAAGAAAGCCTTAAAGATACCTTAATTACAATCTCCTTATCAAGTAAGTGTTTTCCCCAATTTGAGAAATTAGGGTTCATGAGGTGGGATTTGGGTATAGAGGATAAATATTGTGAATTAATGATCTCCCTAGTTAATTTGTCACTAATTAAAGTTAATCTTGTGATAGGAAGTATTGTAGGGCCTATATCAAGTTCAAGTAGGAGGCTAGTAGGGATCAAGGTAAGTATATAGGAATAACTTGTTAAATGTTATTATGTTAATGTTATGATGAGTAATGTATTCTTGTCTGGAGCTTGTAAATGAATGTTGGCTTGGATCCAATGCTAGTCATGATAATGTTATGTAATTACTTGCTTGATCAAAGTGAGTAAAAATGTTATGTTATGCTCCAAGGAAATGTAATGATGGTTATATCTTATATACTTACTAAGCGTTTTCGCTTACGGTGGTAGTTAATGATGATTTTGTAGGTACAAGTGGAGGAAGCAAGGGTAAGGATTTAGTATAGTTTGTAGTCATGGAAGGAAGGGTAGTGTAGTTGTAAAAGGTAATCTAGAAGACCGCAATCTTTTGGACCAAGCGTGTTGAAGTTGGAAGCCCCGAAGTGTCCTTTCGTGTGTTGGTATATTTCAACCTATATGGTCATTTTGTTATTTAACGATCTTGTTGTCATTCATGGTCTTTGTTCATGTTAGGTTATGGGTCAAGTTTATGTAAATGTCATGAAGTCTTATAGTATATGGTTTTGGTGCTAGTTAGGAGGGTGTTTGGTAATTAGCCAATCTCACCCATTTTGGAAAGCTATGGGTCAATACTTTGTACTAACACCTTTTCAATATATTAGAAATGTTAAGTTATGTATGTTTTCAAATGGGTATGTAATGGTTATGTGTATTGGGTAAAAAGTGTGTATTGTGAATGAGTTTTAAGGGGTGTTTGGCATAAGCTTGTTTCCACCCATTTTGGGATGTGAATGGGTCATGAGTGCATGGGATAAGTTTAGTATGTTAAGTTGTGTATGTTTATTAGGTATGGTGGGTAAATGAAGAGGTCTTAATGGTTTTGGGGTGATAATGGGTCAAAAATAGGTTTTAAGCATAACCCGTCATAACGTAAAGTACTATTCCGAGGAGTCAAATAGTAAGGGTTTTTGTATGAAAATGAGCCCAATAGTATACTAAGTGAATCTGGAAAGTTTGGTAGAATATCGAGGTTGGGTTTTCAAGTTCGGGATGAAAACGATATTTTTGTAGATTAGCAGACCTCCAACCGATCGGTTGGATGTCCATCCGATTGGATGGACGGGTTCTGCCAGATTTTTGAAATCTTTGAAAAATCGTAACTTTTTAAACGTAAGTCATTACGAGTCGCACCACCCGTCGTTTTGAAGGTAATTGAGTCTAGTTTCATCTAAAAATAGTCTCAAGTCCTAGATATGTATAGATTTTTGTCAGCTGGTAAAAGAGTAACAGAGGGTCAGTTTCCAGGTGTACTTTTTGCGAAAAATTTTCACGTTTTTAGTCGTGGTTGGTCTCGGGGTGTTACAACTTGGTATCAAAGCTTCAGTCTAAGAGATTTAGGATTTCACTTTAGGATTTCCAAGACTTAGGCCTTGTGTAGATGCGTTTAGGACTAGTGTTTGTTATTTGTGTATTGTTTGGATGGTTTTGAGGACACATATGTTAAATATTTTTATGACTACGCCTGGCCACCGTAGTGATAAAAATATAGTACATATGTGAAATTGAAATCATTTGGACCATACACGGGTGACAAGCTAGGGTGTTTAGTATAAGGATAGATATGTCATTCATGCATCGGCTATATATATGATTGTACTTGATATTGTGACTTACTATTTTTAGTAAGAAGAAATGGAAACCCCTCACCCGAAGGAAGTTCCAAAAGCCACGGTTTCCAAACATGCCGAATCTTCGGCAAGTGATGTGGGTGGCAACGACAAAGACAAGGAAAGTTCTTCCTCTTCTAGCTCTAGAAGCCTTAACATTAGAGGTTTCACGGAGGAGGAAATGAAAACCCTAGACACAATGTTGGCGAAAAGGGTAGGCAAGGCTATTAAGCAAGCAATGCCCTACTATGTCAATCAGACAACGCAAAACCTACGGGGGTTGATGAAAGAAGAATTTCAAGAATTCAAGAAGGAATGCGGAATAACAAAAGAACCCAAGAGTGACAAAGCTACTTACCGTGACTTCACGGCTTGTGATGTACCACGGTTTACCGGTATTCTTGACCCGATTATTAGTAACAGATGGATTACTGCTATGGAGGGTGCTTTACATACTAGTGGATGTGAGGAGAGGAAGAAGGTTATCTATGCTACTAACTTTCTTCGCGATAGCGCTAAAAATTAGTGGGAGGGGAAGGTTTGTGAGAAAGGTGAACCTTGGGCTGAAGCATGTACTTGGAAGGAATTAAGGAGTTGTTTAGTGCCGAATATGCTCCGGTTGAAGAGATTGACAAAATCCGAGAGAAATTCCAATCTCTCACTCAAACCAATGAGACCGTGAATGAGTTGTGGAGAACGTTCAATGATATGGTTCCGTATTGTCCCGAATACCATGGTAATGAGAAGCTTAAAGTTGATAAATTCCAAAGGATGCTTAAAGATGATATTCCTGATGTAATCTTGCCGTTTAAATGTAATACTTTGGAAGACCTTTTGAGTAGAGCTCGTGTGAGAGAAGCGGACTTACTAAGGAGAAAGGAGAAAGAGGCTAAGGAACCAAAGAGGAAGCAAGAGTTTGGAGATCGAGATGGGAAGAAAACTAAATTTGATCATGGCAAGAAAGGTGTGGGAACCAAGACAAAGGTGGCATGTCCGAAGTGTAACAAGTTTCATCTTGGAGAATGTAGGCGTAATACGCTGGGTTGTTATAAGTGTGGAGCTCTAGACCATCAAAGTAAAGATTGCAGCAAACCAATGATAGTATGCTACGGGTGCAATGAAATAGGGCATAGGTTGAGGGATTGCCCAAAAACAAAGGCAATTGAAGCAAAGCCATTGAGAACCGTCAAGGATGAGAAAGTAGAAGTTCCAAAACCAAAAGCTCGAGTTTATCAATTGAGTGCCGAAGAAGCCAAATCGGGGACTGATGTTATCACAGGTATTCATCTTGTTAATTCCGTACCCTCTCAAGTTTTGTATGATTCGGGTGCTAGTGTGTCCTTCGTATCTTATAATTCTAGCAAGCAATTAACCTCCCCACTAGTTAAACTTCCGATACCCCTCGAAGTTGAAATAGCCAATAGTAAAGTTGTTGTTGTATCCAATGTATATCGAGACGTAGAGATAGAGATTGATGATAATGCCTTTAGGATTGACTTAATTCCTATAATGCTCGGGGAGTTTGATATCGTTATAGGCATGGATTGGCTTGACAAATATAATGCGGCCATCCATTGTAGCCAAAAGATCATCCGGGTTGTAAATCCTAGCGGTCGTGAAATGATTATTTATGGCGATAAAAGGAAGGGTGATCTAAAGTTATGCTCCGTGATGAAGGCTAGGAGATATTTATCGCGTGGTTGTTATGCCTTTATGGCTCACGTGATAGATACGAGCTTTGAAAAGAAAAGTATCGACGATGTTCCGGTTGTAAATGAATTTTGTGACGTTTTTCCAGAAGACTTGCCGGGTATTCCACCCGAAAGGCAAGTTGAATTCCGTATTGATCTTGTTCCGGGTGCTACACCTATTGCAAAAACTCCTTATCGCCTTGCTCCGTCCGAAATGAAAGAGCTAATGAGTCAGCTTCAAGAATTGCTTGACAAAGGCTTTATCCGTCCTAGTAGTTCACCGTGGGGAGCTCCGATATAGTTTGTAAAGAAGAAAGATGGTAGTATGCGGATGTGCATTGATTACCGCGAATTGAACAAAGTCATGGTGAAAAACGTGTACCCGCTACCAAGGATCGAAGATCTCTTTGATCAACTTCAAGGTGCGAGGTGGTTTTTGAAGATCGATCTCCGTTCAGGTTATCATCAATTGAAGGTTCGAGAAGAAGACATTCCTAAGACGGCCTTTAGGACCCGATATGGGCACTATGAGTTTACTGTTATGCCCTTTGGTCTCACCAACGTGCCTGCGGTTTTCATGGATCTCATGAACCATGTATGTAGACCAATGTTGGATAAATCCGTTATAGTGTTCATTGATGATATTCTCATATATTCTAAGAGTAAGGAGGAACATGCCGCACATTTACTGGAGATTCTCGAGACATTGAGTAAAGAAAGGTTGTATGCCAAGTTCTCAAAATGTGAATTTTGGTTGCAAGAAGTTCAATTCCTTGGTCACGTTATTAATTCCGATGGTATTAAAGTTGATCCTTCAAAGGTAGAAGTTGTAATGAAATGGCAAGCACCAAAGAATGTCGGCGAGATTCGAAGTTTTCTTGGCCTCGCGGGATATTATCGTAGGTTTATACAAGACTTCTCCAAAATCGCATCATCTCTAACCAAACTCACTAAGAAGAACGCTACATTTGAGTGGGGCGAAGAACAGGATGAAGCCTTTCGGACTCTGCGGAAGAAGTTATGTGAAGCACCAGTTCTGGTGTTGCCAGAAGGAACTGAAGATATGGTGGTTTGCAGCGACACGTCTTATTCCGGTCTCGGATGTGTTCTTATGCAAAGGGGTAAAGTAATTGCTTACGCCTCAAGACAACTAAAGAAGCATGAAGAAAATTATGCAACTCACGATCTTGAGTTCGCGGCTGTAGTTTTTGCTCTAAAACTTTGGAGGCATTATTTGTATGGTGTCAATTTTGTAATTTACACCGATCATAGAAGTCTTCAATATTTCCTTGAAAAGAAAGATCTGAACATGAGGCAACGAAGATGGTTAGACTTATTAAAAGACTATGATTGCAAAATTCGCTACCACCCCGGTAAAGCGAACGTTGTGGCGGATGCTTTGAGTCGCAAGGATCGAAGCGAAGTTACTAGGATTCATTCGTTGCGGATGATTGTCACGTCCGATCTTTTTGATAAAATCAAGTTAGCTTAGGAGGAAGCATTGAGAGAGGAAAATAGAGAAAGTGAACGTATTTCCTCTCAAATTCTGCATCTTGAAGAAGATAGTCGAGGGATTAAGACACGGTATGGAAGGGTTTATATTCCTTTTCGGAGTGATATCAAAGAATTGATCCTAGAAGAAGCACACAAGTCAAAGTATTCTATTCATCCGGGAGCTACAAAGATGTACCGTGATTTAAAGAAGAATTATTGGTGGCCGGGTATGAAAAGGGATTGTGTAAAGTACGTTGAGAAATGTCTAACTTGTTTAAAGGTTAAATCCGAGCATCAAAAGCCGTATAGAAAAGTTCAACCTTTAGACATTCTGGTTTGGAAGTGGGAAAAGATCACGATGGATTTCATCACGAAATTGCCAAGGACGAAAAAGAAGAACGATACAATTTGGGTTATAGTAGATCGCCTAACAAAGAGTGCACACTTCATTCCGATTAGAGAGAATATGCCCGTTCACAAGTTAGCTAAGATTTATGTCAACGAGATAGCCGCACGTCATGGAGTGCCCATTTCTATAGTCTCCGATAGAGATGGGCGTTTCACTTCAAACTTTTGGCAAAATTTCCAAGAAGAACTAGGTACGAAACTGCATATGAGCACGGCCTTTCATCCTCAAACCGATGGGCAAAGCGAGAGAACGATTCAAACTTTAGAAGACATGTTACGAGCTTGTATGATTGACTTTGGAGGAAATTGGGACGATCATTTGCCTCTAGTTGAATTCGCCTACAACAATAGTTATCATGCGAGTATAGATATGTGAAATTGAAATCATTTGGAACATTGCTCTTTAACAAGGATTACCATGCCTAGAGTAGTACCTGTTAAGGAATCGAAACCAACTGGTAGAGTTATCCCTTTAGATACTCAATGCCCTTTAACTAGGTCCATTGCATCTACCAGTGTTGCCCCTATTCTTAAACCCAAGGCACCTATGGTTTCAGCAGCTCCAGAGATTGTTTGCACTAACCAACTGGAACCCAACTTAAATTGGGGATCCGGCACTCCAAATTCTCTTCTTTCATTTGTTTTCAAATGCAGGTCGTACGAATCATCCTTTGACATTTGGACTCAGGCTGCTCACAACATGTGAGGCGAAACGACAATGACGTTTGAACACATCAGTTCAAGCCTCGTTCTTCATCGACAATGACGTCTGTTCACATCAGTTCAGGCCTCGTTCTTCATCGACTATGACGTTTGAACTCTGCAGTTCAAGCCTCGGGCCTCATTGTCAACATAATGGCGTCTGCTGACAACTCCTTAGGCCCCGTTCATCAAAGAAAAGAAAGGCGTACGCTTGAGTGCGCTTTATCTTCGGAAGAAGAGAAATCTTCTTGTTTCTGACTATTCTCATCAAAAAGCTTCATACTTGCTCCATGCTCGTTCAGACATCAAGTGGATCTACTTCCATCAGTTTGGACGTTTATTCACTCGATAAAAAATGGCAACTTCAAATGCAATTTTTGAGGGGGAGAAGTGTGAACAGTGGATCAACCTCATATGCACTTGTTCAATCAAAAACGGCATCCTCATATGCAATTTTTGAGGGGGAGAAGTGTGAACAAGTGGATCGACGTACATTTGATTGTTTGTTCACTCACTTGTTGGGCATCTAATTGTGACTATGGAGTTGATCAGGTATCACTTATTTGAGGCTGAAGTTGACTTTCTCAAAGGCGTGATCTTATTCTATCTTGAAGTCGGGGTTGGTTGGATGCATGACTTTCAATGATAACTTGCTCATGCTTAAGATTTAAGTTGAAGACTTAGTTTATCTATTTACCAGCAGTCGGGGTAAATGTTTAACGACCTGGTTAACTATCACTTAAAGGAGTTACGTTGTAGTACTCAGTGTCACACGCTGATGATGTTGTGGATAATCGCAAGAGGTGTTAATATCTCATACTTTGGTTGGGTATTGAGTACTTAGAGATTTACTTGGAGCACTAATTCTCTACACCGTTCTTCCAATATTAGTGCAAGTTTAAGTCACGAGAACGGGGAATTCTACTTCAGTGTCAAGTTTGGTATATCGGGTTTGTTCCATCAGTCATCTCGTCAAATAGCCTACTTAAGGGTTGGTAAAGATAGTCAGAGAGAGTTTCGGTAGCGGTAGATTCTCATAGGATACATTTGAGCCAATTGTGTTCTTCTCACAGGATGTCAAGTATATGTGCGTAAAATATGTTGCTGATTCTAAGGTATCAAAACCAGCAAGGGGGAAGGAGACATACATCTGAACGCACAATGAGTACACGTGATGAACGTTATACTTCTTCTTAATTGAAGTTATCCCGGGAAGACAAATGTCATAACCGCAGTATTTTAACTCGTGGCTTTTGGTGTACTATTCCAACTACGTGGGGGAAGAGATGTAAGAAACAGTTTCTAATGATAAAAGAGGTACACAATGGTATGATGATTCCTCTAGTTAGTCTATATCATTTCGACTACATACCGGATAAATTGCCTGTGGAAAACTAGAAGGGGGGGTTGAATAGTTTTACGTCTTTTTATTTTTATTATGAAAACTTTGTTTACTCTTTAAAAACTTAGATTCGAATTTATGTGAACTCAATTCTTAAACAATATGAACAAATATAAGTAAAAATAAGTAAGCAATGCAAGTAAGGTAATAAATATAAAATGAAAGATAGAGATGGAAAGATCTAACCGAGAGACAAGAGATTTATAGTGGTTCGGCTACAAGGACACCTTCCTTGCCCTACTCCACTCCCCGAGCACCTAACTCGAGAGTTCACAACACTATGTCAACAAGCTCCCTTATGGCGGAGAAAACCTTACACAACTTTAGCTTACACCGGCTTAACGACACAAAGCTAGATGTCGGGTTCTAATCGTAGATAGAACCAATCTCACAACTTATACACGACTTAATCACACCTTCTTCTTCACGACTTCTTCACAACTTCTTCACTATGACTTCACAACTTAGCACACCCTATGTACACTTCTACTTCTTCACACCTTTACTACTTATACACCTTA
Organism: Artemisia tridentata subsp. tridentata; assembly: GCA_021014915.2. Taxonomy (NCBI): domain Eukaryota; kingdom Viridiplantae; phylum Streptophyta; class Magnoliopsida; order Asterales; family Asteraceae; genus Artemisia; species Artemisia tridentata. The sequence continues at coordinate 321,521,893 of CP139506.1, read as the reverse complement.
ACAACACAACTTCTCTACTTACACACTAACCTATCCCAAACAATTATTCACACAACTATCTAACAACAATACACAACTTATATACAAATGTATGATGACACAAACAACTTAGGTATCTAAGTTGCAATACTTCTTCTCTAGTTGTTGAAGGAGTATTCTTCTCTTGCACTTGAATGGAGGAAGCTTGGATCACTTGGAAACCAAAGCTTAAGATTATATGATCAAAGGGTTTTTGAAAATATGAAATGAGATCTATAACAGAAAGTTTTAGTGTGCAAAAGGTGAGTAAAAATCCAAGGGAAGGCTGGTATTTATAGGCAGAAAAACTGGACAGCTGGAACCTACAGGAGCGTGGCCGGCCCCCTTAAATAGGGGGGGGGGGGCGGTCCCCTTAATTTTAAGGGGGCCGCCTAGCAAAATTAAGGGGGCGGCCCAAGCCGTCCGTTGCCCAGATTTGTCTTTTTTTGGGAAGGTTTTTCTGGAACATTTTTACTGATTTTGGTTAAAAATTTGAATTCATAAATTTATAATGAATTAAACCTTTTTATTTATTACCAAAAATGTTTTTCTAAGATATATAAAATGTTTTTGATATTTTTAAAAAATATAGTGTTTAAGAAAATGTTCCTTTGATCATCTAATGCATTAATCATTTGTTCATTCATACCTTAAGTGATTTTAGTTGTAGAAGTGAATATTTACAACTAAGTACTTGTTTATTATATAAGTTTATGTTTTAATGAGTTTACATTTTGTGATCATCAAAACATAGAGATATGAATAAATATTGATAATGTTTTTAGGCATTATTTATGTCAACAATCTCCCCCTTTTTGATGATTACAAAACCTAAACTCATTAAATCCAAAAGATTATTTTTGGACAAGTATTTGGTGAGTTTATATTCACTTCTCCCCCTTTTTGTAGAATCAAAAAGGTTAAGCCGACAAATTTAGACGTGAAATTTAACGGGACGAAAACTCCCCCTTGATGTTTACTCCCCCTCGTTCGAGGGCACCAAGGAGACGAGCTATGGAAATCTTGGCTGCAAAAACAAGTTAGGAGACACAAGATACATGCATAGCAAAAATATTTAGAACAAACAACTAATTTATTCATGCATTCAAGATGATCATATATAACATATGAATCATCATTTCATTACATAAAATACTTAAAACATAACGATTACAACATAACTAGAAACACTAATGGTCCTCATATTTCCAAAGAGAGCGATTGGACTTGCTTGCGACACAAAAGGGTGAGGGATTTTATTTTGAGGCGGAAAGCATGTGGATGGGTTTTAGTTATGTGATGGTGAGGGAAATGGAGCAGATCCAGTGATGTTATATCGTTGTAGGGGAGGAATGGGATGAGGATGAGTGAGTAGATATTCGATCCAAGAAATATCTTCACTTAAGTGGAGAATTTGTTTTTGAAGGAAGATGCAACAAGGGCAATAATGTGTGTGGTTTGTAACTTGATCCAAGTTGAGAGAGTGGGGTAGGCAATTTGAGTAAGGTGAGGATGGAGGTTTTCCCTTGTTGCGTTGTGTGAGGTGCATAGCAAGAAGATCACTAAGATCATGGATTTGGTTAATCTATTAATGAAGCTTTTTCCTTTCATGAGTGAGGATTTGGTTATTTGGTGGAAATTGATGGTATTGAGGTGTATGATTTGAGGAAAAGTTTGATGTTTGACCAAGGTGATGAGGGTTTTCAAGGATTCCATTGAAGTTGGTTTGATGTTTAGGGGAGTAGTTTGGAATGAATGTGGATGTTTGGCCAAAATGATAGGGTTTGTGAAATGGTTCAATGGAATGAGGTTGTGATCTCGGAGAGTAGTTGGGGATGAATGATGATGGAGGTGTTGGTTTTCTAGTTGCACCATTTGTGATGGGATTGTGGTGAGGGTGAGGTTTTCTTTTCCACCCGGGTTTTAAGGTCATCCTTGCTAGCTTTGAGGTTTTTGGTTTTGGGTTGATAGGAGAAGATGATGCGTGGTTTTGCGACCTTACAACAGGTTTTACCTCTCGAGGGATCTCAAGAGGCTTGCAATCCCCACCAGGCAGTGTACCTGACCGATGTAGTATAGTGTAGTGGCAAGTAACGGGGGATTGATCGTTCTCTAGGGGAATAGTGTCGTTAGGATTGAAAACTACTCTAATAGGTCTAAGGGTGAGGGAAGATTCTTTTTGTATTTTTATATTTTTTATAAAAGCAAGTAAAATCTCGGGTTTGAAGGAGTGGGCGGAATTAGTTGCTAGTCAACTAACCCACATAACTATAATTGCAAATAAAATAAAATAACTGAAAATGAAAAGGTTGTGGAACTTATATGGAGAGAAATGTGTTTACTTAGATTTTCTTACTCCCTAACTATCTTTTACCGGTTGATTAGTGTGTATTAATTGCGTGGATGACGGGTGTATTCCTTAATACCAATCGTGGGGTGGCGTACGTACTTCCCCAACTCTACAAGCTCCTACTTCACTCCTATGTCGAGCCGGCTAAGAAGCTCCTAACATGGGATCACTAGAATTCGCTCATGCATTAAATACAACCATAAAAACCTTAGTACGCATTGGTTCATGTTTCTTAAGACGTTCAAGCAAGTTACCGTATAGGAGGTTAGCCAGTTTTCTTAAGCCTAACATCGATAAACAATCATCCAATACAATTAATAACACACCAACAACCAATAATCAATAGTTAGGTTTCATTAGATCTAAGCAAACACAAGATAAATCTAGCCTTGCATGTTAATTAAAAGACAAGAACAAGATATAATCAAACAACACATAGACATATTGAATGATTAATTGATTACTTATCTTCAATTAAACATGGGAGATCCAAGGGTATAAAACCCTTAAAAATGGCAGAAAATTCGTCTTAGGGTTTCTCCTCACAAAGTTGCACACTAATGACTAAAAATTGCAAAACTATATATAGAATTTAGGGGCTGACGGCGTCACGTTGTAGGATGTGACGCCGTCACCTCGCCGCGGCTAGGGTTCCCGGATGGTCTTCCTAACGCCGTCCCTCTTTAATCCTCCAAAATCCACTTTGCCGCGTCAAGAGTTGACGCCGTCACAATTGTGCTTGACGCCGTCTCTCTTTAACTTAAACCGTGACCGCCTTGATCACCTTAAAGGGTGACGCCGTCAGACTTCTATTGTAAAACTTTCTGGCGCGTCACGTGTATTTGTCATATCCACCTCTTTTGCCAAGCCGTGACGCCGTCAGGAGCAATCCTTGACGCCGTCACGTGTACTTTTCTGGCAGCTTTGGAGACTTTGTCGTTTTCTTCACTTTTATGCTCCAAAAACGTCCAAAATGCTTCCTTTTCCAGATTTCTTCTCCAAAGTACCTAAAATGACAAAAAGAACGATTTAGGGCAATATTTGATCAAATAAATACAATTTAGGGCTTAAATGACCCTCTAAAAGCGGTACACTTTTCGCTTCATCAAATACCCTTACACTTGAGATTTGCTTGTCCTCAAGCAAATGCGCTTTTATTCTAATCAAAATACAAGTTAGGGGTCATTTAACGCTAATATAAAAGTAATTACAACAAATAGTCGTTCCACTTTAATCATAATAAGCACGGAGATTACACACTAGCCCCTCACAAGTAGTGTTTAGATACTCACATCTCTCAGGTGTCATAAAAGTATATCTCATAAATGAAAATGAATAATATCTCTCACTACCTGTCATAGCAAATAGATTACCATAGGCTTGGGAAAGGATCAAAAACCTCCTCCACTAGGCGTTAGCACCTAAGATAAACTATCAAAGAGGGCTTTTAAACGGGTTATAACGTTAGGTGTAGGGATATGATAAACACGGTTTTGTTGGATAAGGGATATTTTACTGGTGGCGAGTTAAAGATCTTGATTAATTACATGTACAATATGGCGTTGCTAAGCCAAGACTAGACTCGACTTAAGCTAAAAACAAAATAACAAAAACATAAAATAAACATAAAATGAAACGGGATGGTAGTCCGTATGTCTTTTTTTTATACTTTTCTTTTTCTCATTTTTTTGTATTTTTCTTGATTTTTTCGATTTTTTTTTTTTTTTTTTTTTTTTTTTTTTTTTTTTTTTTTGCATACACTCTTGCCCTACCATCCAAAATAATACATCGCAGGGGCGTTGCATTCCCCTTACACTTGAACTTTTACACAACTTTACAATTAACTATTCTAATGACTCGAATTAAGGTAATCGAAACACTTGGAGTACTTTTAAAATATTTAGCATATATGGGGGTAATAATGTTGTTATTCCCCATTACTCCATTACACTAGTACTTTACCCATGAGTCCTAATCATCCCAAAACAATATGTACAAGGATATGACTCGACTTAGCAACCATGTAATCAATTAGATAATTAACTTGGGGTTTAAACAAATGTTGTCACAATAATGCACTAAAAATGAGTGCATACAAGGTAGGCTAAGGCGATTTGGGTGTACATTTAAGTGGGGTGTAAACAAATTCTTACTTTAAGTAAAATGCTTAAAGTTAGAAACGAAAAGATAGGCTCTGAGGGGTGTACTAGGGGTATCGTGTACTAAAAATGAGTACAACGCAAAGGGTGTGGGAGAATTACTTGACCAATGTAGCCAATGTAATTATAACAAAAACACAGGTGTAAAACAATGGGTTAATCCTAATGCCTCTTATGATGTAGTAAATCTAACTACACGAATGTAGTCTCACTTGTGGCCTCGGAATGGTCCTAACGCAAGTTCTAGAATCTAAGTGCTACCGGTACACACATCATAGCATAAATGCTTTTCCTACCAATTCTAGGGGCGAACCTCACATATTTGGGGGTGGAAAATGTTTTAGTGGTACGGTTTTGTGCTAGTCATATAACTCCTATCCATGAGACGCTCATTAGTATCAAAGTTTCACTCCTATATGTTGTAAAAAATTTTAAATTTGGCACTAAAATTGCCTTAACAGGTATTTCTCTCAGTTTTATTACACATCTACCATTAAACAAACGAAAAATCAAGCGTAATTGCATTCTCTAAAGTATCGTACTTTACCCCCCCCCCCCCTTACACTTAAGATGAACATTGTCCATAATGTTCAAATAACAAGATGTAAAAGTAAATAAGGTAAAAGAATGAAATCAAATACTCCCCTGATTCGTTTGGTGGATAAAGAGGTAACATGGTTAGATCTTCTTCCAAGAGAAAGTAGAAGCTTCAAGACTAAAGCATCGCCAAAAGCTATATTCCACATAAATCTCCTTGTCCAAAATAACCTGTTAAACCTGAGAAAACAAACACGAAAACCTGCATAACATCGGCGGGATAAATCTATATAATTATATAATGCTTGTGGAATGATTATTTTGCAGATTCTTGGAGTTTATAAGTTAGAGATTTAGTAAAAACTTTTTATGATTCCGGTAGAAAAACAAAACTTTCAAAAATTTCAGAAAATTAAAACCTGACGCCGTCAGGTTGTAAGGCCTGACGCCGTCAGAAATGATCTGACAGAATTCTCATGTTAAGTTTCCGGAAAATTTCTGGAAAAACCTATACCTTACTTCCTGGAATTCCTGCAAAACATCATTATGACTCGATACAAGCATTTGACTCAAACAAATACTAATATGTATGTTAATTTATTATTGTTACGATTCATGTTCATTTGTTCTAATAAACCGATTTGGATTTCCCTTACACTTATCTTTTGCAAAATACCTTTATATGTAGTTAAGACGAAGTTAAAAACAAGATAAAGCATTTTCACAATTTAGTTTTGAACATGAATCAATAATAATAAAAATTAAACATACATACGGAAGCAAATAAAATCAAACAAACAAATAAATAAACACACAAAGCAAATAAAGCTTGGGTTGCCTCCCAAGAAGCGCTTGTTTTTGTTCGAGTCACGAGCCTGACTCTACCCTTATTTAACGGAAATAGGGGAGGTTTTCCCTACACTTAGGATTAAGTGTGGGTGAAAGTAGCGATACACACCCTTAGGGTGGAAATATGCCACGTGAGGAAAGAGTGACGGGTGAATTATATGCTCAAAGGTGCGGGATCCTATCATCATAACCTTACCTAATTCAATTGGGTTAGTGGGCGGATTAAGATTTTCTCCTAGAAAGGGATCATCTTCTATCAACTTCGAGAGACTCCAAGTTAAGAATCCACTTTGACCTAATAAACCCGGTTTAAACCCATAATGTTTCTTGTGATCAATCATAAATGGGTGATGTAAGTATGTAAGGTCATGGTTCACTCCTATGTTAGCTTCCTCACTACAAGGCTTAATGTCTACTTCCTTAAACTTAAGACTACCCGTACTATATGTTTTGATGGGTGGATCGGGACCTAATTCAATTCCTAAATTCACATCAAAGGATGGAAGATTAGGTAACGGTTTTGGTTGAGGCTCCGGTTCATCAAAAATAGGAAATCCCCTAGAACTAAGAGTAAGGTTGTGATCACTATAAGCATTCAAACCTATATCCTCTAGTTGTGTTTGGTTCAAAGGTTCTACCTCCATCGGGATTCCTAAAGTCTCTTCTACTTCTTCCGGGTAAGTCATGGGCGGTGTGTGTGCCTCAAATGATGGTAGGACTTGTGAGGTACTTAGCGGGCTTATGTTACTAACCTCATCATTCCTTGTGTCAAGATCACCTATATCCTCATCATGTGTTTTAGTAGTATCTAACCCTAACATTTTCCCTAGTATCTCAAGTGCTTCTCTAGGCATCTCAACTTCTATATCCGAATCATAAGGATCATCCTCAATATTCTGACTGCTATATTCAAATTGCCCAAAAGATTCATCATGTGTTTCTTGAGATTCATCGTCATCGATCATAAAACCTAGGTCTTTTTGATTAATGTGATCATGCTCGGCTAGATCCTCCATCACATCAAGATCACCTAAGTGTTCACCCTGTATTATGGTAGTGCCTAACCATGACATGCAGCTAGGTGGCTCAACTCTACCCTCATGTGTGTCGTATGTTTTGGTGAAATCTATCCCACTCATGCAACTAACCATCTCAGAATCTTGGTTTGATTCTAAGTCCATGTTCTTAGAAACTAGGTCTCTTTGCTCATACGAATCCACCAATTCGTTCCACTTATGGGTCATGGTTAGGAAGCTTTCCTCAAAATTCATCCAAAGGGCCTGACTAAAAGGAATTGATCCAGATAATGCTCGTCTAATAGAAATCTCACATGCATAGAATTCATTAAACCCATCTAACCTTACCCCTAACTCCTTTTGGAAATCACAAAGATCACACAAAAATTCATAGGAATGATAGGAAACAAATCTATTGGTGAAATATAATTGTTCCTCTATTGTCAATGATCTAAATGGAATTTCATCCATCATAGTGACAAATGAAAATGGTTTTACAAACAAAGGGCACAAAGAAAAAGATAGACTACAAGAAATCCTAGAAAAATAAAATAAAAAATCTCACTAGAAAGGAATCTAGTGAGTAGACCAAATAAAATAAAAATTCAGCCTAAACAATAACTATTCCCCGGCAGCGGCGCCAAAAACTTGATGCGTGGTTTTGCGACCTTACAACAGGTTTTACCTCTCGAGGGATCTCAAGAGCTTGCAATCCCCACCAGGCAGTGTACCTGACCGATGCAGTATAGTGTAGTGGCAAGTACCGGGGGATTGATCATTCTCTAGGGGAATAGTGTCGTTAGGATTGAAAAACTACTCTAATAGGTCTAAGGGTGAGGGAAGATTCTTTTTGTATTTTTAAATTTTTTTATAAAAGCAAGTAAAATCTAGGGTTTGAAGGAGTGGGCGGAATTAGTTGCTAGTCAACTAACCCAAATAACTATAATTGCAAATAAAATAAAATAACTGAAAATGAAAAGGTTGTGGAACTTATATGGAGAGAAATGTGTTTACTTAGATTTTCTTACTCCCTAACTATCTTTTACCGGTTGATTAGTGTGTATTAATTGCGTGGATGACGGGTGTATTCCTTAATACCAATCGTGGGGTGGCGTACGTACTTCCCCAACTCTACAAGCTCCTACTTCACTCCTATGTCGAGCCGGCTAAGAAGCTCCTAACATGGGATCACTAGAATTCGCTCATGCATTAAATACAACCATAAAAACCTTAGTACGCATTGGTTCATGTTTCTTAAGACGCTCAAGCAAGTTACCGTATAGGAGGTTAGCCAGTTTTCTTAAGCCTAACATCGATAAACAATCATCCAATACAATTAATAACACACCAACAACCAATAATCAATAGTTAGGTTTCATTAGATCTAAGCAAACATAAGATAAATCTAGCCTAGCATGTTAATTAAAAGACAAGAACAAGATATAATCAAACAACACATAGACATATTGAATGATTAATTGATTACTTATCTTCAATTAAACATGGGAGATCCAAGGGTATAAAACCCTTAAAAATGGCAGAAAATTCGTCTTAGGGTTTCTCCTCACAAAGTTGCACACTAATGACTAAAAATTGCAAAACTATATATAGAATTTAGGGGCTGACGGCGTCACGTTGTAGGATGTGACGCCGTCACCTCGCCGCGGTTAGGGTTCCTGGATGGTCTTCCTGACGCCGTCCCTCTTTAATCCTCCAAAATCCACTCTGGCGCGTCAAGAGTTGACGCCGTCACAATTGTGCTTGACGCCGTCTCTCTTTAACTTAAACCGTGACGGCCTTGATCACCTTAAAGGGTGACGCCGTCAGACTTCTATTGTAAAACTTTCTGGCGCGTCACGTGTATTTGTCATATCCACCTCTTTTGCCAAGCCGTGACGCCGTCAAGAGCAATCCTTGACGCCGTCACGTGTACTTTTCCAGCAGCTTTGGAGACTTTGTCGTTTTCTTCACTTTTATGCTCCAAAAACGTCCAAAATGCTTCCTTTTCCAGATTTCTTCTCCAAAGTACCTAAAATGACAATAGGAACAATTTAGGGCAATATTTGATCAAATAAATACGATTTAGGGCTTAAATGACCCCCTAAAAGCGGTACAATTTTCGCTTCATCAGAAGACATGATGGGATGATTGAATGTGGTGAGATATGGGGTTATTTATAGTGGAGGATTTGTGTGGTTTAGGAATGGATAGGCTTGTTGGGTGATTAGGGAAAAATGTGTTTGTGAATTTTGGGTAAGTATAGGATCAAATGGGCTAAAAAGCAAAAAAAGATTCTGTGAACCCGACCAGCAGATGGCCGGTCCCCTTAATTATGGGCGGTCCCCTTAATAATTAAGGGGGTCGCCTTATGAATTAAGGGGGCCGCCCATCTGGTACCTTTCTGGGTTCCAGAAATGGGTTTTTTTTGCAGAAATAGGTGAGGATGGCTATGTTTTGAGCTTCTGGTTTTAGGCAAGTCCCACTCTTTGAGGCAATAGAGAAACATATTAAGCATGCATGGCATATATGTTAAACAAACAAGCAAGCAATAAGTTATGTCTAGCAATTTAGAGAATTAAGGCAAATAATCATCTAAGGCAAGGGTAATGGAGCAAAGGCACTAGAAACTAATTGGGAATAGGTGATGGAACAATTATGAGGATATGATCAATAAGCTTGTTCTAGTGTGTGCCTATATGCAACAAATGTGAAGATGTGATTGTTTCGACTTCTAAATGCAAAAATTTCCTAAGAAACAATCCAAGGTCTCCTTGATTTGATTTTGCTCAATATACGAATATTAAAGATATATATTAGATTATATACTTTGACAATTCATGTGAGATCTTATGCATGAAAAAAAATGTTTTTAGCATTATTCAACAATGTAAGGAAAATGGTTTTCATGTGTTTTCCTAGATGTGAGAATGATTTGTAGAAAATAGATTGGGTTTTGTTTATAAATATGTTTATGCAAGAAAAATATTTCCCAATCTTTTGTTTTGTGCAAAATAGATTCCTAGACTCAGATGAGGGAAAGAAAATAAAAATAATTTTACAGACAGATGGCCGGTCCCCTTAATGACAAGCCGGTCCCCTTAATAATTAAGGGGACCGCCTTTATAACATTAAGGGGTCCGCCCATCTGGAAAAAAAAAATTGTACCAAAAATGCAAAAAATTTAGTCAATTTGTTCCATCATCCCTAGGCCTAAACGTAAGTGGTTAAAGAGTTCACGCTTAAGGGGCTTAGTGAATATGTCTGCTAAGTTATCTTCCGATGCAACCTTTTCTATAGATATGTTTCCTTTTTGAACGTTATCGCGGAGGAAGTGATGGCGTATTTCTATATTTTTAGTCCTAGAGTGTTGAACGGGATTCTTACTTAAATCTATAGCACCTTTGTTATCACACATAATTGGGACATTATCTAACCTAATGCCATAATCTACGAGGGCTTGTTTCATCCATAGTGCTTGTTGACATGCCTTTCCAGCGCTTACATATTCGGCTTCTGTGGTAGAAATAGCAAGAGTGGTTTGCTTCTTCGAGAACCAAGATGTTAGACAACATCCCATGAACGTGCAAATTCCGCTAGTGCTTTTTCTATCCACGTAGTCTCTCGCATGATCCGAATCCGCATAGACGATGGTTTCTATGCCGGATCCCTTAGGATACCATAATCCTAAGTGTATAGTGCCTTTAATGTATCGGAAGATACGTTTAACCGCTTCTAGGTGAGAGGTTTTGGGATCCTCTTGAAAGCGAGCACAAAGGCAGACACTAAACATGATATCCGATCTACTTGCCGTTAAGTATAGTAAACTACCTAGCATTCCTCTATACTTAGTGTTTTCTACGGACTCACCCTCTTCATCTCTTGTGAGTTTTACTTCCGTAGACATCGGTGTTTTCATGGGCTTAGCGTCTTCTAATCCAAATTTCTTAAGCATTTCCTTAATGTACTTAGATTGATTAAAAAATATTCCATCTTCTAATTGTTTTATTTGTAATCCTAGGAAGAAATTAAGTTCACCCAACATACTCATCTCAAACTCATCATGCATGATTTTGGCGAATTCATCACACATATCCTGACAAGTCGATCCGAATATAATGTCGTCGACATATATTTGGACAATGATGAGATTTGGGCTCTTCTTTTTCGTGAAAAGAGTGTTATCTACCATTCCCATGGAATAATCATGTTTAATAAGAAATGCTTTTAATCGATCATACCAAGCCTTGGGAGCTTGTTTGAGTCCATATAAAGCTTTCTTGAGTTTATAAACATAATCAGGTTTTGCGAAGTCAATGAATCCTGGAGGTTGTGCCACGTATACCTCTTCATTGATAAAACCGTTAAGGAATGCACTTTTCACATCCATTTGAAATAACTTAAAGTCTAGGGCGCATGCATAGGCAAGAAGTATCCTTATAGATTCTAATCTAGCTACGGGGGCATAAGTTTCGTCATAATCAATTCCTTCCTGTTGATTATAACCTTGGGAAACTAACCTAGCTTTGTTCCTAGTAACTATTCCATTTTCATCTAACTTATTTCTATAAACACATTTAGTTCCTATGATGGTTGTGTTCATGGGATTCGGGACTAGTTCCCAAACGTCATTAGTCTTAAATTGATTTAGTTCTTCTTGCATAGCCATAACCCAACTTTCATCTTTTAATGCCTCATTTATATTTTTAGGTTCTATAGTTGATAGGAAACAAAAGAAGTTATTTTTATCTTGAGCTTGTGATCTAAGGGTTCTTTGATTTAGGTTTCCTATTATATTATCTAACGGGTGTGATTTAGATTCCTTAACATTTACTATTTCGTTTTGTCCTAATATTATATCTTCATTATCATCGCCTAAGGGTTTAATTTTACTAACCTCAATAGCTTCTTCTTCAACTAGGTCATCATCTTCTAGGGGCAATGTCTTAGGTGGTGGTGGAGTTTCATCAAATGTTACATTTAAGGACTCTTCTACTTTCATAGTGTGTTTATTAAGTATTATGTATGCTTTACTATTTTGCGAATACCCTAGAAAGATTCCTTCGTACGACTTAGGATCAAACTTAGTAAGGTAATTTTTTGTATAGAGAACAAAACATTTGCTCCCGAATACCCTAAAGTAATTTAGATTAGGTTTTCTACCTCTTAATAACTCATATGGGGTTTTTCCTAAAATTCGCCTAATTGAGACTCTATTTATTATATATGTCGATGTATCTACGGCGTGACACCAAAATTTTTGTGGGATAGATTGTTCATTTAGCATTGTTCTAATCATTTCTTGTAACATTCGATTCTTTCTTTCTACTACCCCATTTGATTGTGGAGTGCGAGGAGCGGAGAAATTGTGAGATATCCCATTTAAATCACAATATTTTCCGAATTGCACTTCGTTATCAAATTCCCGACCATGGTCCGTCCTAATTGATACTATAGAACATCCTAATTTATTTTGAATCATTTTACTAAATATTTCAAACTTATTAAAGGCTTCGGTTTTATCACTTAAAAATCTAGTCCACGTGTATCGTGAATAGTCATCTACAATTACTAAGGTATAACGATTACCTCCGTAACTCCGCACAGCGGATGGACCAAAAAGGTCCATGTGTAATAATTCTAGGCATCTAGTAGTGGAGACTATATTCTTAGCTTTGTGACTAGCATGTGCTTGTTTTCCTATTTTACATGCATCGCAAAAGTGTTGGTCATATCTTAGGTTAGGCAAGTTTCTAACTAATTCTTTAGAGGCTAGGGATTGTATTTGTTGCATATTTGCGTGACCTAATCTTCTATGCCACAATGTAGAATTTTCATCTAAGGTTGCTAGACATATTTTATCTTCCGGTTTATTTCCTAGTTTCATAACATATACGCCACCTTTCCTAATTCCTCTACCTATGACATTTCCGTCCTTAACTATTTCGCTATCTTTACTTGTAAAAGTAACCATACACTTATTATCACATATTTGTCATATACTAAGCAAGTTATATGTTAAATTATCTACATGCTCAACATTTTCAATAGTTAGGGAGTCTTGAGAGATCGTACCTTTGCCAATGATTTTTCCATGAAAATCACTACCGAAAATAACATTACCTCCGTTGTATGCCTTGTAGGAAGAGAATAGCTTTCGGTTCCCCGTCATGTGCTTCGAGCAACCACTATCCTTAATCCATTCGTCAGGCTCCAAATTTATCCCTAGACATATTTCATCGGTGGCTTGAGCTACAAGGCACTTTTCATCTTTTGCTTTGTTCGCTTCATCTTTGTCGCTATCACTCCATGTTCCACTAACAAATGCGCTTTCGTAATCATAACCCGGTGGCTTTGGACATTCGCCAATGAGATGATTTTGGCTTCCACATCTAAAGCACTTTCTTTTCCCGTAGTTATCATTTCTATTTCTTTGAAGCGATCTTCTTTCATCTCGCGGTTGTCTCGTGAATCTTCCTCGTCTCTTGAAGAATTTCTTGAATTCTCTCATGGCCATTGCATATTCTTCGTCTTCACTATCGTCACTTGAATCGTCATCATCACTAATCTCCTTTTTGACTTTTAGCGCAAGAGTTTTTATTTGATCTTTCTTACTCTTGACCGTTTCAAAGTCTCTCTTTATAATTTCTTCATGGACCTTCAAGTTGCCAATAAGTTCATCAAGCGATAGCGTCATCAAGTTCTTCGATTCTTCAATCGCCGTGACCTTCCCGCGCCATTTTGGATGCAATGCCCTAAGAAATTTCCTTACACAATTTTTGCTAGAAAAAGTCTCATCAAGTGCTTTTAAACTTGTGATGATTGTGTTAAATTTAGCAAATGTATTATCAATAGATTCCTCTTCAGGAATTATAAATTGTTCATATGGTTGAACAAGAAGATCTATTTTGTTATCTTTGACTTGACTATTACCTTGGTGAGTGATTAGTAAAGAATCCCAAATTTCTTTTGCGGTTTGACACATAAAAATTCTTTCATATTCTTTGCGTGGTAACGCATTATAAATTACCATTTTAGCCTCATTATTTTTTGCTAGCTTCTTTTGCAAATAATCATTTTGTTTTTCAAAAGGTACAATTTCATCAATTTTAGTTAAAGGATTATTTTGAATAGAAGGAAAATCACCATAGGTAATAACATGCCAAAGATCAAGATCATTTGATTTCACATAAGTTTCGAATCTATTTTTCTAATAAAGAAAACCATCACTTTCAAATAGTGGTGGTCTTTGCATAGATTGCCCTTCTAAATATTTTAAAGATTTCATAGATCGTTTCAAGTTTTAAAATACAGTTTATTTTAAAAATCTTGTTTGACGTGGCTCTTGATACCAATTGTGGAAAACTAGAAGGGGGGGGGGGGGGTTGAATAGTTTTACGTCTTTTTATTTTTATTATGAAAACTTTGTTTACTCTTTAAAAACTTAGATTCGAATTTATGTGAACTCAACTCTTAAACAATATGAACAAATATAAGTAAAAATAAGTAAGCAATGCAAGTAAGGTAATAAATATAAAATGAAAGATAGAGATGGAAAGATCTAACCGAGAGACAAGAGATTTATAGTGGTTCGGCTACAAGGACACCTTCCTTGCCCTACTCCACTCCCCGAGCACCTAACTCGAGAGTTCACAACACTATGTCAACAAGCTCCCTTATGGCGGAGAAAACCTTACACAACTTTAGCTTACACCGGCTTAACGACACAAAGCTAGATGTCGGGTTCTAATCGTAGCTAGAACCAATCTCACAACTTATACACGACTTAATCACACCTTCTTCTTCACGACTTCTTCACGACTTCTTCACAACTTCTTCACTATGACTTCACAACTTAGCACACCCTATGTACACTTCTACTTCTTCACACCTTTACTACTTACACACCTTAACAACACAACTTCTCTACTTACACACTAACCTATCCCAAACAATTATTCACACAACTATCTAACAACAATACACAACTTATATACAAATATATGATGACACAAACAACTTAGGTATCTAAGTTGCAATACTTCTTCTCTAGTTGTTGAAGGAGTATTCTTCTCTTGCACTTGAATGGAGGAAGCTTGGATCACTTGGAAACCAAAGCTTAAGATTATATGATCAAAGGGTTTTTGAAAATATGAAATGAGATCTATAACAGAAAGTTTTAGTGTGCAAAAGGTGAGTAAAAATCCAGGGGAAGGCTGGTATTTATAGGCAGAAAAACTGGACAGCTGGAACCTATAGGAGCGTGGCCGGCCCCCTTAAATAGGGGGCGGTCCCCTTAATTTTAAGGGGGCCACCTAGCAAAATTAAGGGGGCGGCCCAAGCCGTCCGTTGCCCAGATTTGTCTTTTTTTGGGGAAGGTTTTTCTGGAACATTTTTACTGATTTTGGTTAAAAATTTGAATTCATAAATTTATAATGAATTAAATCTTTTTATTTATTACCAAAAATGTTTTTCTAAAATATATAAAATGTTTTTGACATTTTATAAAAAATCTAATGTTTAAGAAAATGTTCCTTTGATCATATAATGCATTAATCATTTGTTCATTCATACCTTAAGTGATTTTAGTTGTAGAAGTGAATATTTACAACTAAGTACTTGTTTATTGTATAAGTTTATGTTTTAACGAGTTTACATTTTGTGATCATCAAAACATAGAGATATGAATAAATATTGATAATGTTTTTAGGCATTATTTATGTCAACATTGCCTACACTCGGGACTTAGTTGACTTTGGTGTAGCAATTCTCATCTGCGAATTCCTGAAGGGAGAAAAGTGCATTTTCGGGTCTTAATCGATCTTGATGCTACGTGTTCGACTTCATCAATGGGATTGAGTGTGTACTTCAGGTTTTTTTTTTTTTTGGGCTTCATACAATGAGACTGATTGCATCAATTCAACTACTTGGGGGAAGTGGTTTCTGGACACTTTTGGTATGCATTACTTCTGACTTCAACGGGAAGAAATGTGAGAAAGAATTAATCAAGTGTGAGATGATACACTGCTGATCTACTTGATGATCCCCCGAACGAAGAATCACGATGGTTACTCTTAAAAGGAGCAGCAATATTTGATGTGGTTTGCTACGATTTCCGTTGTACACTTACCTTATGTAAGCCTGAAAGAGAGCTTTGAAGCTGCTCAAAAGGAAGATGGTCGGTTTGGGGGGAAGCTATCAAAGCTTCACAATTGAGAAGGCTCAAGTTCAGACGATTTTTCAGGAGCCTCGAAAGCTTTGGTGGTGAAAGTTTAAGTAATGTTGACTACTGACTTCTACAAAGTACAAGAACGATATCCTTATTTTGGTATTCATGTCAACATCTTCTTAAACTGAATAATATATTTTGTACATATTTTAAACCAAATTGTAAATAGAAAATTATAGAACCATCAAAATGTAAATAGAAAATTATAAAACCAAGAAAAACCATAAAAATCAGAAAAATAGAAAATACCAAAAATAGTTGTTCGAGGCATGTCTTCTGTTTATCGATAACATTTACGGTCTTAGAAATGTCATTCAATAATGACACAGGACTTTAAATGAAGCTCGAGCAGAAGTTAAAATGAATTGTTAAAACATGTCATGATGGTTTGCTATTACTTTAGATAGCAACCCGCGTTTCAAAATGGGGAAAGCACGTCGCCAAAAAGACGGTTGTTCCTAACAACGGGTGAAGTTCACCCGGGCATGGATTACTTCGTATCCGTGCATCCCTGATTTAATGTACGCTTTAGTGCATTATTTCTTGTAAAAGAAGAGAAATCTTCTTTGTATACAAATAGTTTTCATTATATGATTCTTCTGAAAATTATTTGTGAGACACATGGTGGTAACGTGTTGGTTGAAAATTCTTTCAGACTTAGATTGTGCATAAAATTTGTCACTCAATCAATGACTTCAGCTATTTAACTAGAATACGGGTCATTGATTGAGGGGGAGAGTGGTTTCAAATTTTACATCATCAAATGGGTTTCTTGGTTAACTCATAATTGTTAGAAAAGGTTTTGTAGTTAATGGGGTATTAGTTGAAGAGGAACTTACTAAGCTTTATATCTAATGGCCAAATGTATTAGTTGTTAGAAAGATTAGGGCATTATGTGCAATTTGCTTATAGTTTCCTAAGCTTTATATAACTAGAAGGTTTATTTGTGTCACTTTGGAATCCTCGTTTAATCCCCTAAATACTTTAAAACTCAAAATCTAAAAGAAGTTAGAAAACCCATTGTGATTGATGCTCTTGAATACTCCATAGGCATTTGTATGATCTGATTGAATGAGTTTCAAATGTTGATTGATTTTTGTTAGTCGATAGCTGCTTAATTGTTGTTGATTCAGTGCATATGCACTCAGGATATGCTTAGGTATGTAGCTATCATGTTAGAATCTTGTCCCTAAGCTCCTGAGTTGAATGTTGAAATATGAGTGAATTGCCATGTTCATGATTGCTGATTGCTCTTCATGCTAGATAGCGGTTTGATGTATTTCCTGACTGTGGTTTGTTTATGAGATGAATTTGGTATTATGAGTTGGCAAGCTGCTATGTGGTAGCTATTAATGAAAAGTGAATTTGTATGTATGTATATCTGTGTTGATATTCTTATGCAGATTCCATGGCCAATATGAATGTGCCAGTTCTCGCTCTAACCATTTGATCAGATGTTCAAACTCTATTGACTGGCTCTGAATTCACCACCACAACAACAACAGCAACAACAACAACAACAACAACAATGTCATCACCACCACCACCTTCTTTTCAACAAAGCAATACTTATTCTGGTCTCGCCGAGTGGGGATCTACAATACTTGGGAAGTTTTGTTGGTGGATGGAAAATTGATGTTGACTACTGACTCCCTCAGAAAAGCAAATGATCACACCATCTGTGCGTAAAGGTCAACATCATTTGTGTCATAACAGTAACTTTGTACATAATAAGCAGTGAATAAACATTTGTTGTTATGTGTCAGTGTATGATTGTTTTAATTCAAAATCTTTCAAACCTATCATACCTGACACTAACATTCTCCCTCATCGATTGAGGGGGAGCATCGTAATGTCTCATTATCAGAATATATTAAACCTGACCACATTTTCTCCCATAATTTTCTAACTTATTTAAATCAATTGGGATCACAAATCTCAAAGGGTTTGAAATTTTTGATCGGGGGAGAGAATGTGATTTAAATATGAAATCTGATAAAATGTGATCTTTTGGACTCATGTGTAGGCTCCCAAATATGTGCTAAACTCTTTCGTATATCGATGCACATATTGAGGGGGAGCGAATGATTTGTGATGGCAATTGTGGAAGAATACCAAAGACCGACCATGTTACTTAATGTACTGGAGTTATAAGGATGCTAAGGTTAGTTATCAGTTCCCATGATCCAGCCAGCACCGGAGGGATCTTCCCAGGGACAATCCTCTAGTTAGAATAGAAGTCCTTAGGAATGATTAAAAAGGAGAAAAGTGAATAAGGGAAAAGTGTCGACTGAGATGGAGCTAGTACTGGAACATACCCAACAAGGTGCTAGTAATGAAGTCTCGGTAAGCGCTGAAGGGGTTGAAGAATGAAAAAGAAATGTAAAGATAAAGGGTGAAAAGAAAGAAGCCCTCCTTACACTTTAGGCAGAAACCGGGTCAATACATATGCTATCAGAATCACTTAGTTGATTGCTGACATTGAAGACAAAGTATCATGGACCCATTGATACGCTACACAACCCTCCCTAGCCACTCAAGGTCCCTCAAAGGACTCTTGTTTCATTTGCCATGGAGATCAATACATGTCTATCGTCTCTCTCATTCCGAGTTAGATGATATTGAAAAGGTGGCACTCCTCTCCAGCCTTCGATCACTAAATCAAAATGCACTATTGAGTCTAGAGCCAAGAGATCATCAATAAATCTCATTAGGACACACTTCCAATATGCTTGCTGTTTCATATACTGTGAAAAGTAAGAAAATATATGCTAAAGAGTCCTACGAATTATCCTTGTGGTATTGCCAGAACATCCGAGTGATACGAAAGTATTCACAATGAAGATGGAAATCCTTCTGGAGCTAACATCAAACAAGCTCTTGGTAGGTGACATGTGAGATCCTTTATGGATCAAACTTGTGACAACTGGAATGAAACGATGGGGCGATTCACATTTGAATCAAACTTGTTCCAGGAAATGGATTGACGAATGCTTTTGGAAAACCTTTCAATGTGCTCACAAACCAAGTTTTCAAGCACATTGATTGTGAAAATTTTCAAGCAAAAGTATTTTAGACAGAAATGTGATTCAACGTATAAAACCCTCGTCGTGTTGCATAAAATGTTTATCTAGTGACACGTGAGTGATTTTTATAATCAATTTCTCGTTAATCAGTGGGTGCTTAATTCACTGATTCACTCTACCGTGTTGTCTGCTTTGAGACGTTTCGGTATGAGAACATGCTTAGTATGATGATTCTGACATTAATTTGTTGGAAGACTCATTACTACAAGCTGGAAATTCCTGTCAAGGAGAATCTTCTTAAAAGGGGATTCTACCTGATCACAGGTCGGTCCTCACAGAACCGAAGGTTAATCCAACCACCCCAAACGAATGACAAAGCCATACTCGTTCTCCAACTTTATTGCTAACTGTTTTATTTTAGATTCATATAAAGATTGTGATGGTGGTTCCTGATTCCAGCAGAGACGTGTCAATCCACCCTCCATGCTCACACTTCTAACTCATTATCAAAGACATCATGATAGATGAAAGACCTACAACACAGCTTCTACAACTCTGATGACAACTATCATGATCCAAAAAAGTGTATGCATGCGAGTCCAACGGTCACAACATATCACATGGAGGCAATATTACAACGGATGAGCTTGGAGATTTACGGTGAATGATGATCTCAAAGAATGCTCAAAGATCACAACCTCACACAGTGACGATGCTGAAACAAGATGACTAGAAGACATATGTTGGATGATATCATCGAAGAATCTTCAAAGATCATCCAAGACAAAAGATCAGTCGTCAAATGAGTTTACTGCTAAAAGTGCAAAGAGTGCTGAATTTGAAGAATCAAAGGACTACGAGCTATGAAGACAAGATCAGAGGATAGAATGCTAGAATTCAAAATGTAATTTCTGGGGTGACCTCCCTTAGGGGGAGATTGTTAGGAATATAAATATTCTTATGAAGACTCGGTCACCCCGTGAACGCATTAGCATTGAATAGCTCATAGGATAATTATTAGTAAGTTAATATAGTTTAGTTATTATAGAATTCGTGGAGTGGGTCGGGTCTTTACCTACTATCAGCTCGCTCCATAGCCCACTCGGGGCACAATTACTAGTACTATAAATACCCCTCTCCACCTAGGGAGAGGGTTGGAACTTCTCACACATTCAACTAATACATCTCATATTTCTCTCTATAATTCCCAACTTTCTTTCTCTCTCTAAAACCCTAGATCCATTCGGCCAAATCATCACCCATACGTGTGTTTCTTGTTATGAATATGCTTCACTTACCTTACCATATCACTTAAACAAGAACAAAGAACAAAGATCCAAATGACGTCGAAGCCAACGAAGCAAAGATGACGTCAAGCAACCTGGATGACCAATACTTAGGGGGAGATTGTTGGGAACACGTCTAATCTTATCAAGTATTGATCATATTGTGTAATAGGTTGCTTAGGCCTTTATGTTACTTATCAAGGTACGGCCTGTGTAGAAGGCCCATGGGCCGTGGCCTTTTATCTAATTGTTATTTAGGGCAACGCCCATAATTGTGTATGTAACACCCCCATTTTTGATATACGCAACGGAATATAAGTTGGGGTATTATTTCAGGTTTCGTAGTCATGAAAATAGAAAATGACTCGAAAAGAGACGTTTTAAATAAAATTGTTATCATTCATTTATTTAAATCAGAGTTACATAATAGAGGTCCCAGCGGGAAGTTTCGAAATACGTTATAAAAGATGCATTATTTGTTGAATGATAACAAAATGGACACCCTTTTTATAAGAAGAAAGTCCATTGCCACTCCGTGCCAAGTCATGCTTTTAGTTACCTGAGATAAAACATGCTAAAAAGTCAACACAAAGGTTGAGTGAATCCATAGCGTTTAATGTTATAATCAGTTGAACACAAGCTAAGTAGAAAGTAAATCAGTAATATTGCAATTCAGTATATTGCCCTAAGTCTCATGAATCTCAAACATTAACAGTAGGACATCATAAGAATGATGTAAATTACCAACATAATTAAATGTAGTCGGAGTAGGAGATTGCTAGTCTCTTTATTCTTCTCAAATAAAGTGCATTTGACTATCCGGCTAGCACTAAGGCTACCGATCCGGCTAGTACAAATGGGTCGTCAATTCCAATAGATCTATTCACTATATTCGCGTTCACCCGAAAGTGATTAATGGTTCATGATAGAGGGTCTTTTTAATGGCAACAGTTAAACTTAGGCAATATCAATCAGGATAGCATACAGAAAAATACTTGTGTTCGGTTTGTAGCATGTATCTCCCGACAAGTTTGGAAAACATATAAAAAGTGGGACTATGAACTCACCTTAGCAATCTGGATGGAAAACAAATTAAATAGAGTTGATAAACGTCTCCGGCACGCGACCTGGGTTGGTATGTCAAGTTTTAGTATTCGTATTCAAATATATGTGAGTTTTAGTATTCGTTTCGTAACGTTTTGGATGACAGTTAAATGTTTAAATGAAACAACATGAAGTCTCTTCAAAAGTTGGTGGATGATAAGATTTTATCTTATTTCATGTGTTTATGTTTATGTTTCGTTTGTTTGTTATCGAGATAAATGTATTTCGTTTATTAGTTTCTATTATAAATCGATTCGAAATATATTTCTAATAATAATTATAAAATATTATGCTTTTTACCCTTATAGTTTCATATATTGACAGTTTATACCCCTGAACTTTCATAAAATGACAATTTTTACCCCTAAACTTTCATAAAATGACAATTTTTACCCCTCAACTTTGGTGAAATGATAGTTTTTACCCATGTAGTTTCAAAAATGATAATTTATACCCACAACTATAAGTCGTTGGCAAAAATAGTCCTTGTTTTAATAACTTTGAAATATTTACACTTTTGGCCCAATAAAACTCCATCTTTCAGATTTGGCATGTTTTACCCTTAAACTTTATATCGATTTCAGTTTAAGTCCTAGTTATAAAAACAAGTAGAGTTTTGGCAGTTTTGACCCTCAAGGCATTTAGGTTGTTTCACTCGACATCCTTATTTCAATTTAACGCGTTTTAAGATTAGGAAAAAGGCACGACTTGCTACGACTCCTTTATACAAGTTATGTTAAGTTTGTAAACATCACTTTTGTAGCTTATTAGCTTATAATTCGAGCTTATAAGCTCGAATTAATTAAAAAGGGTGCGTTCGGTTCAGTGTGCGACAAGGCCAAAAGGGACCCAAATAAAAACGAGGCAATGCAGTATTTTTACGACGCTTTTGATCTTTTAATTAGTTAGCTGGGAGGTCTTTAAGTTGGCAAATTTTCAGAATTTATTAACATCATTTGAATGTCAAAACAATTATTCCAAGTTGGGTGTTTGGAACATAGTCTCGACAAAAACAGAAAAAGAATAAGGGTTTGGTTTTCAATTTTCAAACTTATAACCTAGTTTTTAATGCATGATAACATAATTATAAACCTATCTAATCTATCTCTTGAGTGTTTTAAAGGTTCTTTGATTAATAATGTGTAAAAAAAATAAAATGAGGTGTTTTTGGTTTTGCTCGACAAAGAGAAAAAGAAAGAAAATGTGGATTTTTGACCTAGCTATCTATTAGGGCTTATTTAGTAATACATTTAAGAGTATTTAGAACTTATAAAAGAAATGAAAAAGGTTTAGATTGCTTACTTGCTTAGTTATTCGATTAGGGGAAGTATTTGGCGAAATGGTTTGGAAATGGATCACCAAAGGTTCTCCTCCTTCCAAGCCTTCTTAAGATCTTTCTTTAGCTTCTTTATGGACTATTGGATCAGTAGTGAAGTGAGAGTGGGGCTGTTTTGGGGTGGTTCGAATTATGGGTTGAGTAAAAAAAAATGGATGTGTCGATCTATATATAGAAGAAGGATTCTAGGGTTTCTAGTCACCTTGTGATGTGTAAGGGGGACATGATGAGGTAGTTAGTTAATTTGGATGCCAAATGTAAGGAGAGGGAGAGATGGTATGGTGTGGCTTGAACCCTAGCCATAGATTTTTCCTACTTTTCTTGACTTGGGTAAATATCTAGGTAGCAAGATGATGTGGAGGGATTTTAAACCTAGAAGAAGTCTCTTGGTGCAAGACATGCTTAGGATTAAGTGAAGTATTGGTTTGGTTGATGTCTAGCTAGAATCGAACTAGGAAAGTTCTATGTGGATCGAATGGCTTCAGGTGTTGGTACATAGGCTATGTCATGTTGTACATTAGGGTTTAGAGAAGTAACTAGGTTGGTTTAGGGTTAGGTTTAAGTATTTGTTGGATAGAAAAATAATTAGGGTTTGTATGTTTATTTTATATGTCGAATTATATATAAAAGGGAAAGAAATCATGTTGTGCTTTAAGGGGTTGTACCATGGGCTTATCAGGGTTGTATTAGGGTTTAAGAAATATAGAAAATATATTTTTAGGGTTTGCTTTTTAATAGAAACATCAATGAAAATCAATTCTTCTGATTTGTGTATCTAACTATCTTTGCCAGAATTCTTCCTTTCTATATCTTACAAAATTTCTTAGGAGTAAGTACATAATCATTGTTGATATAAATAATGCCTAAACATGTTATTAATATTTTTCGATATCTCTATGTTTTGATAATCACAAAATGTAAAATCATTAAACGAAAAATTATGACGTAAACAAGTATTTAGTTGTAAATATCTATTTCTACAACTCAAATCACTTAAGGTATGAATGAACTAATGCTTAATGCATTATATGATCAAAGGAACATTTTCTTTATCACTAGATTTTTTATAAAATGTCAAAAACATTTTATATCTTTTAGAAAAACATTTTTGGTAATAAATAAAAAGGTTTAATCCATTATAAATTTATGAATTCAAATTTTCAACCAAAGATGGCAAAAATGTTCCAGAAAAGCCTTCCCCACAAAAGGACAGAACTGGGCAACGTTCACCTTGGGCGGCCCCCTTAATTCATAAAGGCGGCCCCCTTAAAATTAAGGGGACCGGCCCCCTATTTAAGGGGATCGGCACGCTCCTCCAGCTGTCCAGTTTTTTCCTATAAATACTGGCTTTCCCCTGGACATTTTCTCACCTTTTTCACCCCAAACCTTCTGTTCTAAATCTTCTCTAATCCTTGTAAATCCTTTCTAAAATCCTTTGATCATATTCTCTTAAGCATTGGTTTCCAAGTGATCCAAGCTTTCATCATCCAAGTGCAAAAGAAGAATACTCCTTCAACTAGAGAAGAAGTATTGTAGTTCAATTCATATCACTTTGTAGTTGTGTAAAGTGTTGTATAGTTGTGATAAGTAGATCTAAGTGTAAGTAAGTAGTTGTGTTGTAAAGAAGTAGTGTAGAAGTTGTAAAGTCTTAAGTCTAGAAGTTGTGAAGTCGTCGTGTAGAAGTTGTGAAGCCGTAGTGTAAGAAGGTGTGAAGCCGTAGTGAAGAAGTAGTGAAGCCGTCGTGAAGAAGTCGTGAATAAGTCGTGAAGAAGTCGTGTATAAGTTGTGAGATTGGTTCTAGCTACGATTAGAACCCGACATCTAGCTTTGTGTCGTTAAGCCGGTGTAAGCCAAAGTTGTGTAAGGTTTTCTCCGCCATAAGGGAGTTTGTTGACATAGTGAAGAGAACTCTCGAGTAGGTGACTCGGGGAGTGGAGTAGGGCAAGGAAGGTGTCCTTGTAGCCGAACCACTATAAATCCTTGTGTTGTGGTTTGATCTTTCCATCCCTATCTTTCATTTCATTTACTTTACTTTACTTGCATTACTTATTTATATTTGTCTATATTTGTTCATATTGTTTAAGAGTTGAAGTCACATAAGATCGAATCGAAGTTTTTAAAAGTAAACAAAAGTTTTAAAAATAAAATTTAAAAAGACGTAAAACTATTCAACCCCCCCCCCCCTTCTAGTTTTCCACAATCATATATATGACGAAGGTACACCATTGTAGTAAATTTACCCGTTAAATCACCCATTTTCAACTATACCCTTCAGTTACAAGTTATCAATCAAGTTCTCATGTGTAGGTTAAAAGGGTTGATTAGATAAAATTGCCAAGGGAATGTCTAAGAACATATAGTTATAGTAAGTTGTTGGCTAAGATTGCTCGGTAATTCAAAGTTGAGGTACTATGCTTATTTAGTTATTAAACATATGTATTTGGCGATATTTAAACCATAGCTTCTATTAGGTGTTTAGTTCACAGAAGGGATTATAGAACTGTAATTTGAATTATGATACGATTGAATTGGAGTAAAAGATTGAGGCGGAACCAATTCGCCGAATAAATGTATTCGTTTGTTGCGTTCTATTAAGGACCGTTATATTGGACAATAATGAAGTTTAGTGGTTATGTTGTAGTCGTAATCGTGGTCTTAAGTGGTGTAACTTTGTAGCTTAACATGTAAATACAAGCAACTGTTTGTAATAGAATGATTAGTTTTGTTGTATTGATCATGTATTTTGTTATTAATGTGCAAGCAGCAGTTACCCTTTCGATAAACCATGGGAGCCATAACGGGCCAAGGAAGAGGAGTTGGAAGGATGCAGATACAATATTACATTTCATCATTTTACAAATGAGACTCATGAAGTATTGCTTTTGTATGAAATAACTAAATGTGTTGAACATAGTTACTACTGGCTCAACTTTTTATGCATTCATTATTATTATCTTCTTAGAATACATGTATGGCGTTATTTTTTATTTATGTATGTCCACTTAGAATTCATAAAATAATATTATGAAGCTAACCCGCCCATCGGGCGGGTTATTATGAAGCTAACCCGCCCATTGGGCGGGTTATAAAGCTGGTTATATATAAAAGGGAAAGAAATCATGTTGTGCTTTAATGGGTTGTACCATGGGCTTATTAGGGTTGTATTAGGGTTTAAGAAATATAGAAAATATATTTTTAGGGTTTGCTTAATGATGCGTGGTTTTGCAACCTTACAACAGGTTTTACCTCTCGAGGGATCTCAAGAGGCTTACAACCCCACCAGGCAGTGTACCTGACCGATGTAGTATAGTGTAGTGGTAAGTACGGGGGATTGATCGTTCTCCACAGGGAATAGTGTTCGTTAGGTATGAAAAACTACCCTAATAGGTCTAAGGGTGAGAGAAGATTCTTTTTTATGTTTTTATAATTTTATGAAAGCAAGTAAAATCTCGGGTTTGAAAGAGTGGGCGGAATTAGTTGCTAATCAACTAACCCAAATAACTACGAATGCAAATAAAATAAAATAACAGAAAATTAAAAGGTGGTAAAACTTATGTGGAGAAAAATGTGTTTACTTAGATTTCCTTACTCCCTAACTATCTTTTACCGGTTGATTAGTGTGTATTAATTGCGTGGATGACGGGTGTATTCCTTAATACCAATCGTGGGGTGGCGTACGTACTTCCCCAACTCTACAAGCTCCTACTTCACTCCTATGTTGAGCCGGCTAGGAAGCTCCTAACATGGGATCACTAGAATTCGCTTGTGCATTAAATACAACCATAAAAACCTTTAGTACGCATTGGTTCATGTTTCTTAAGACGTTCAAGCAAGTTACCGAATAGGAAGTTAGCCAGTTTTCTTAAGCCTAACATAGATAAACAATCATCCAATACAACTAATAACACACTAATAACCAATAATCAATAGCTAGGTTTCATTAGATCTAAGCAAACACAAAGAAAACCTAGCCTAGCATGTTAAACAAAAGACAAGAACAAGATAGAATCAAACAACACATAGACATATTGAATGATTAATTGATAACTTATCTTCAATGTAACATGGAAGATCTCAAGGCAAAAAGCCTTGAAAAAGCTGCTAAAATCGTCTTAGGGTTTTCACACACCAAGTTCCACAATAAGTTCCACACTAATGACAAAAAATTGCAAAACTATATATAGACTTTCAGATCTGACGGCGTCACGTTATGGAGTGTGACGCCGTCACCTCGCCGCTTTTAGGGTTCCCGGATGGCCTTCTTGACGCCGTCCCTCTTTAGCTCTCCAAAATCCGTTCTGGCTTATCAAGGCTTGACGCCGTCGGAATTAGGCGTGACGCCGTCCCGCTTTAACTTATACCATGACGACCTTGATCAGTCCAAAGGGTGACGCCGTCAGAATTCCCATGCAAATTTCACTGGCTTATCATGAGTAATTTTCATATCCACCTTTTTCTTGCCAAGCCGTGACGCCGTCTAGACTAATATCTGACGCCGTCTAAGGTACTTTTTAGCCGATTTTGAGACTTTGTCGTTTTCTTCACTTTTATGCTCCAAAAACGTCCAAAATGCTTCCTTTTCCAGATTTCTTCTCCAAAGTACCTAAAATGACAAAAGGAACGATTTAGGGCAATATTTGATCAAATAAATACGATTTAGGGCTTAAATGACCCCTTAAAAGCGGTACACTTTTCGCTTCATCAAATACCCTTACACTTGAGATTTGCTTGTCCTCAAGCAAATGCGCTTTTATTCTAATCAAAATACAAGTTAGGGGTCATTTAATGCTAACATAAAAGTAATTACAACAAATATTCGTTCCACTTTAATCATAATAAGCACGGAGATTACACACTAGCACCTCACAAGTAGTGTTTAGATACTCACATCTCTCAAGTGTCATAAAAATAAATCTCATAAATGAAAACGGATAATATCTCTCACTACCTGTTATAGCAAATAGATTACCATAGGCTTGGGAAAGGATCGAAAACCTCCTCCACTAGGCGTAAGCACCTAAGATAAACTATCAAAGAGGGCTTTTACATGGGTTATAACGTTAGGTGTAGGGATATGATAAACACGGTTTTGTTGGATAAGGGATATTTTACTGGTGGCGAGTTAAAGATCTTGATCAATTACATGTACTATACAATGTTGCTAAGCCAAGACTCGACTCAATCTTAAACTAAAAATAAAATAACAAAAACATAAAATAAAACGGGATGGTAGTCCGTATGTTTTTTCTATTTTTTCTTTTTCTCATTTTTTTGTATTTTTCTTGATTTTTTTTTTTTTTTTTTTTTTTTTTTTTTTTTTTTTTTTTGCATACACTTTTGCCCTACCATCCAAAATAATACATCATAGGGGCGTTGCATTCCCCTTACACTTGAACTTTTACATAACTTTACAAATAACTAATCTAATGACTCGAATTAAGATAATCGAAAAACTTGAAGTACTTTTAAAATATTTAGCACATATAGGGGTAATAAATGATGATCTTCCCCATTACTCCATTACACTAGTACTTTACCCATGAGTCCCAATCGTCCCAAAACAATATGTACAAGGATATGACTTGACTTAGCAACCATGTAATCAACTAGATAATTAACTTGGGTTTAAACAAATGTTGTAACAATAATGCACTAAAAATGAGTGCATACAAGGTAGGCTAAGGCGATTTAGGTGTACATTTTAGTGGGGTGTAAACAAATTCTTCCTTTAAGTAAAATGCTTAAAGGTCGAAACGAAAAGATAGGCTCTGAGGGGTGTACTAGGGGTATCGTGTACTAAAAATGAGTACAACGCAAAAGGTGTGGGAGAATTACTTGACCAATGTAGCCAAAGTAATTATAACAAAAACACAGGTGTAAAACAATGGGTTAATCCTAATGCCTCTTATCATGTAGTAAATCTAACTACACGAATGTAGTCTCACTTGTGGCCTTGGAATGGTCCTAACGCAAGTTCTAGAATCTAAGTGCTACCGGTACACACATCATAGCAAAATGCTTTTCCTACCAATTCTAGGGGCGAACCTCACATATTTGGGGGTGGAAATTTTTTTTAGTGGTACGGTTTTTTGTGCTAGTCATATAACTCCTATCCATGAGACGCTCATTAAGATCAAAGTTTCACTCCTAAATGTTGTAAAAAAATTTAAATTTGGCACTAAAATTGCCCTAACAGGTATTTATCTCAGTTTTATTACACATCAACTATTAAACAAACAAAAATCAAGCGTAATAGCATTCTCTAATCGTACTTTTACCCCCCCTTACACTTAAGATGAACATTGTCCCCAATGTTCAAATAACAAAATGTAAAAGTATAAAGTAAAAGAATGAAATCAAATACTCCCCTGATTCGCTCGGTGGATAATGTGGTAACACGGTTAGATCTTCTTCCAAGGTAATGACGAAGCTCCATGACTAATGCATCACCAAAAGCTTGATTCCACATACATCTCCTTGTCCAAAATAACCTGTTAAACCTGAGAAAACAAACACGAAAACCTGCATAACATCGGCGGGCAAAACTCTATATATAAGGATATAATGCTTGTGGAATGATAATTTTGCAGATTCCTGGAGATTATAAGTTAGAGATTTGATAAAAACTTTTTATGAAAACAAAACTTTCAAAAATTTTCAGAAAATTAAACCTGACGCCGTCAGGTTGTGAATCCTGACGCCGTCAGAAATGATCTGACAGAATTCTCATGTTAAGTTTCCGAAAAATTTTGGAAAAACCTATACCTTACTTCCTGGAAATCCTGCAAAACATCATTATGACTCGATACAAGCATTTGACTCAAACAAATACTAATATGTATGTTAATTTATTATTATTATGATTCATGTTCATTTGTGTTCTAATAAACCGATTTAGATTTCCCTTACACTTAACTTTTGTAAAATACCTTTATATGTAGTTAAGACGAAGTTAAAAACAAAATAAAGCATTTTCACAATTTAGTTTTTAACATGAATCAATAATAATAAAAATTAAACATACATACGGAAACAAATAAAATCAAACAAACAAATAAATAAACACACAAAGCAAATAAAGCTTGGGTTGCCTCCCAAGAAGCGCTTGTTTTTGTTCGAGTCACGAGCCTGACTCTACCCTTATTTAAAGGAAATAGGGGAGGTTTTCCCTACACTTAGGATTAAGTGTGGGTGAAAGTAGCGATACACACCCTTAGGGTGGAAATATGCCACGTGAGGAAAGAGTGACGGGTGAATTATATGCTCAAAGGTGCGGGATCCTATCATCATAACCTTACCTAATTCAATTGGGTTAGTGGGCGGATTAAGATTTTCTCCTAGAAAGGGATCATCTTCTATCAACTTTGAGAGACTCCAAGTTAAGAATCCACTTTGACCTAATAAACCCGGTTTAAACCTATAATGTTTCTTGTGATCAATCATAAATGGGTGATGTAAGTATGTAAGGTCATGGTTCACTCCTATGTTAGCTTCCTCTCTACAAGGCCTAGAGTCTACTACCTTAATCTTAACATTACCCGGACTACATGGTTTGATGGGTGGATCGGGACCTAATTCAATTCCTAAGTTCACATCTAAGGATGGAAGATTAGGTAACGGTTTTGGTTTAGGCTCCGGTTCATCAAAACTAGGAACTTCCATAGAACTAAAAGAAAGGTTATGACTACAAGTATTCAAACCTATTTCTTCTAGTTTTGTTTGGTCCAAGGGTTCTACCTCTATTGGGGTTCCTATAGTCTCTTCTACATCTTCCGGGTAAGTCAAGGGCGGTGTGTATGCCTCAGACAATGGTGGGACTTGTGGGGTACTTGGTGGGCTTGGGTTCTCTACTATATCCTCCATCACATTAAGATCACCAATGTGTTCATCTTGTATTATGGTAGGGCCTAACCATGACATGCAGCTAGGTGGCTCAACTCTACCCTCATGTGTGTCGTATGTTTTGGTGAAATCTATCCCACTCATGCAACTAACCATCTCAGAATCTTGGTTTGATTCTAAGTCCATGTTCTTAGAAACTAGGTCTCTTTGCTCATACGAATCCACCAATTCGTTCCACTTATGGGTCATGGTTAGGAAGCTTTCCTCAAAATTCATCCAAAGGGTCTGACTAAAAGGAATTGATCCAGATAATGCTCGTCTAATAGAAATCTCACATGCATAGAATTCATTAAACCCATCTAACCTTACCCCTAACTCCTTTTGGAAATCACAGAGATCACACAAAAATTCATAGGAATGATAGGAAACAAATCTATTGGTGAAATATAATTGTTCCCCTATTGACAATGATCTAAATGGAATTTCATCCATCATAGTAACAAATGAAAATGGTTTTACAAACAAAGGGCACAAAGAAAAAGATAGACTACAAGAAATCCTAGAAAAATAAAATAAAAATCTTACTAGAAAGGAATCTAGTGAGTAGACCTAATAAAATAAAAATTCAACCTAAACAATAACTAGTCCCCGGCAGCGGCGCCAAAAACTTGATGCGTGGTTTTGCAACCTTACAACAGGTTTTACCTCTCGAGGGATCTCAAGAGGCTTACAACCCCACCAGACAGTGTACCTGACCGATGTAGTATAGTGTAGTGGTAAGTACGGGGGATTGATCGTTCTCCACAGGGAATAGTGTTCGTTAGGTATGAAAAACTACTCTAATAGGTCTAAGGGTGAGAGAAGATTCTTTTTTATGTTTTTATAATTTTATGAAAGCAAGTAAAATCTCAGGTTTGAAAGAGTGGGCGGAATTAGTTGCTAATCAACTAACCCAAATAACTACGAATGCAAATAAAATAAATAACAGAAAATTAAAAGGTGGTAAAACTTATGTGGAGAAAAATGTGTTTACTTAGATTTCCTTACTCCCTAACTATCTTTTACCGGTTGATTAGTGTGTATTAATTGCGTGGATGACGGGTGTATTCCTTAATACCAATCGTGGGGTGGCGTACGTACTTCCCCAACTCTACAAGCTCCTACTTCACTCCTATGTCGAGCCGGCTAGGAAGCTCCTAACATGGGATCACTAGAATTCGCTTGTGCATTAAATACAACCATAAAAACCTTTAGTACGCATTGGTTCATGTTTCTTAAGACGTTCAAGCAAGTTACCGAATAGGAAGTTAGCCAGTTTTCTTAAGCCTAACATAGATAAACAATCATCCAATACAACTAATAACACACTAATAACCAATAATCAATAGCTAGGTTTCATTAGATCTAAGCAAACACAAAGAAAACCTAGCTATCTATTAGGGATTATTTAGTAATACATTTAAGAAAATGTGGATTTTTGACCAAGCTATCTATTAGGGATTATTTAGTAATACATTTAAGAGTATTTAGAACTTATAAAAAGAAATGAAAAAGGTTTAGATTGCTTACTTGCTTAGTTATTCGATTAGGGGAAGTATTTGGCGAAATGGTTTGGAAATGGATCACCAAAGGTTCTCCTCCTTCCAAGCCTTCTTAAGATCTTTCTTTAGCTTCTTTATGGACTGTTGGATCAGTAGTGAAGTGATAGTGGGGCTGTTTTGGGGTGGTTCGAATTATGGGTTGAGTAAAAAAAATGGATGTGTCGGTCTATATATAGAAGAAGGATTCTAGGGTTTCTAGTCACCTTGTGATGTGTGAGGGGGACATGATGAGGTAGTTAGTTAATTTGGATGCCAAATGTAAGGAGAGGGAGAGATGGTATGGTGTGGCTTGAACCCTAGCCATAGATTTTTCCTACTTTTCTTGACTTGGGTAAATATCTTGGTAGCAAGATGATGTGGAGGGGTTTTAAACCTTGAAGAAGTCTCTTGGTGCAAGACATTCTTAGGATTAAGTGAAGTATTGGTTTGGTTGATGTCTAGCTAGAATCGAACTAGGAAAGTTCTATGTGGATCGAATGGCTTCAGGTGTTGGTACATAGGCTATGTCATGTTGTACATTAGGGTTTAGAGAAGTAACTAGGTTGGTTTAGGTTTAGGTTTAAGTATTTGTTGGATAGAAAAATAATTAGGGTTTGTATGTTTATTATATATGTCGAATTATATATATAAAAGGGAAAGAAATCATGTTGTGCTTTAAGGGGTTGTACCATGGCCTTATTAGGGTTGTACTAGGGTTTAAGAAATATTGAAAATACATTTTTAGGGTTTGCTTAAGTTAATTTTAAATATTTGTTGGTTTAATTAGGTTTAAAAGTATATAAATGTAGTTTTAAGGTTCTTGTGCTTTAATGACTTGTACCTTAGGTTTAGGGACTTGTACACTTATAATTTGTAGAAAACATATATATATATTAATTGGGGTTTGTGATTTTATTACATAAAATCATAGTTTTGTGAGTTTATTGTTTGTTTCGGGAGATAAAGTGAATTTAGGGTTTCCGTGCTTTAGGAGCTTGTACATTAGCTTGGATGAGTTGTACTTTAGTGTTTTAGGGTTTAGTTACTCATATTCATTGTTATAATGGTTTAGGGTTTCGTAGAAACTCTAATAGATAAGAAATGTTTAGTTTGAATGTTTATTAGTAGTACGTTAATGAATTAACGTAAAGTGGCAAATGGAATATCATAGGATTTTTATACTTGACATATATAAATGTTTATGCGAAATAAACATTAATTAAGTTGATGTCGGTCCGCGTATGAGCACGTTTATCGAGGATGTGAGTTACGTCACATTAGTTAGTAGTTATAATCAGATAAAATAAAATAAAAATTATACGTAGAAAAATGATAAGTATTCTATATTTAGGATATGAAATAGTTTATTACAGAGTGAAATTTTTACGAGTGGTTACAGTGTAGAACTCTATAAATACCCCTCTCATTGAAGGAAAGGGGTTGTTGGTGAATGGAATAAGAAACTCTCTTATTTTCCTCTCATGTTCTCTCTCTCTCTAACATCATCTTTCTCTCTCTAAACATATAACATATGTGTGTGAATTGATCTAAAAAGGGTGACCTACACAAAAATTTGGTTCCGCTCGTGTTAATTTTTGGCACCGCCAAAATTTAGGGGACGGATTGGGCGGCACCAATTTTTGGGTTCCGCCCGTTAAAAAATTTGGTGCCGCCAGACCTGGAGTTCACATCTTTATTTTCGTTACTTTCCCGCACTATAGATCACTCATTTATTATCATTAGGTTTCTTTTCACTTGTTATTACACACATTAGGATGAAATTAGTTCGCTTGCACCAATAGGATAAGTATTTCTCACCAAAATTTGAAATTTCTCAAAAACCACTCAATGTACCTTTCTCTATAAAGGAAGGAACCCTTTATTTGGTACCTTCCAATCCGTGGGTCTCTGACCTCAAATATTTTGTAAGGATTAAAACACATTAACTGCATATCTCACTTCAATCACTCAATCCACTTCCATTGGGTTGACTTTAATTGATTAGACAAGTTCATAAACACTTCCAAATCATTAGGAAAGATCAAATTTAAGTGGATTAACATCAAATTAATGCACAACATTCCACAAATATTGTACATTATAAATTAGAGCCTTTAGAATCTTCATTTTCCATCATCCTCACCACAACTTCCTGTGAATTTTAGCAAATACTCAAAGCAAATTCACAATGACAAAATCCACAAACTCATCACCATCCAATAGGGCATCTAGAAGAACCGCTAGGATTAGTGTACAACTATGTTGTTTTGTCAACTTGAACTCCTCATCCTCTGATGAATCTCCCATCAACATATCC
This sequence comes from Artemisia tridentata subsp. tridentata, assembly GCA_021014915.2. Classification (NCBI taxonomy): domain Eukaryota; kingdom Viridiplantae; phylum Streptophyta; class Magnoliopsida; order Asterales; family Asteraceae; genus Artemisia; species Artemisia tridentata. Next base: position 321,487,247 of record CP139506.1, on the reverse strand, counting down.
TCACCCATTCATGATGACAATGTCATCAACCTAAGCACTCCAAGACCTCAACAACGATCTCCTATCATTGTGACAACTCCACCTCCAACCAAAACTCCGGTGGCAACCACACCACCTCATGCTCCATCACAACCACCAAAATTACCATCACCACCAAAGTCTCCAAAACTTGAACCTATTGAACTTTTTGCTACACCACCAACACCCCCTCATCCGTTTATGGAAAGTTTGGAAGACTTACCACCAAGATCAACCAATCCACCACCTTTACCATCATTTGCCTCCATTGAGCGTATTGCTCACGAACCACCTCGGGCATCATTCATGCCCAATGAGTTTTTCCATGATGATCCTCAACCTCATGAACCTTAACCTCAACAACCTCAACAACCTCAATCATTTTTCCCTACTTATTGGGAAATTGATGAATCAATGTGGATTGATCCTCCACAAACACAAGAGCAAAATAAATGACCAACTTGATGGTCTTTATGCATTCTCAAACATGGTGGACTCCCACCTTCAAGAAGCCATGAACCTACAAACCACTTTACTTGCATCAACCATGGCACCACCACCAAATCCAAACCATCAATCAACCAATGCACCACCACCTACAACTGAACTTCCTCTACCACCTAACTTTTCGCGTCATGGTTGCACTATGTGTGAAAGGGCCGCTAGGATTAGTGAAAGGACTAAGATCATGGTCCATGAGCTTCAAGATGAAATGAGGTTCATCCTCACTCACATTCTTGAACGTCTCAATGCTCTCTCCCATCCTCCACCACAATAGAAGTCATTAGGATGGATGTTAGGACTTTCTTTTTATTGTTTTAGGATTTTTTTTTTTCCTCTAAGTTATTTTTCATTTTTTTTTCATTTTATTTCACCATCATCATTATTGTCCCATCATTATGACACTAGTCATAATGAATATTACTAATGAATGATGTTTTATTATTTTTGTGTGTTGGTTATTATTTTATACATTGTATGAATGGTTGGTTTTGATTGATTATAAATAACCTTTGTTTTGTAGCCTTCAAAATCCATGTACTTGGCACCCCAACTAGGGGGAGTATTGGCTAAGGGGGAGCTAATCAAGCACGGGCTTGCACTACATTCCGCCACGCTTCTCTTCTTTTTGTTTCGAAAAAAAGGGGGAGAAAATATTAAACTCAAACTCACAATTTTATACTATTTAAATATCTTAGTGAATTTAAAAATGTATAAAAACAAGTTTAAATCTATATTTTTAAAAGACTTGCATACTTTTATCTCATTGCTTAAAAATAAATTTTAGGTTTTGTCCTCAACAAAAAGGAGGAGATTGTTAATACAAATATCGTCTAAAAATCGTTATTTATATTTTACGATATTTGCTATATTTGTTAACGAAAATAATAAACTTTATTTTAGCAAAATATAAATTTTTTCAAGTCTTTTTTATATGTATATAGTTACAAGTTTTTCCTAAACACAAATAGATTTTAATATATGTTACCAATTATTTGTACATAAGTAGCATTCAAGTCATATTAAGAAAAGTGCCACATTAGGTGCTAAAAACAAATAAAGTGTCACATTAGGTGTCAAAGTAAAATAAGCATGTTTTACAAATAATAAAAATGTGTCTTATGATAACATAAGTAATCAAACATTTTTTGTTACTTCTTAATCAACATCACTTTGCTATCTACAATATACATTTTACTAGTTTACTTTGTTAAACATTTTTTTTTCAAAATGAAAATGCATTATAACATCACTACTTGGATCATTCTACTCTAGAATTATCTGAGATATCAAATCTAATAAGATCATAGAAAATATTTTGGAAAGATATAAACTAGATTTGCAAGATTTTGGAAGATCCCATGTCAGGGACTGGTGGAACCAAAATGGTACAAGGACGGAACCAAATATTTGGTTCCGCCTGATCCGTGGTTTGCTGTAGGTTTTTGCCTATAAATAGCAAGCCACACTTAGTTGTTTTTCACACACTTTCATACATAAACATTGTATATTCTCTCTTACTCATTATTCCTTGTATCTAACTCATTCATATTCATCTTTGTGAGCTTCTTAATTAGCAAGAAGATCAAAGCATCATTGAAGACTTATAAGCTTCAACAAAGTGTTGCAAGTCTTGTTTGTTCATCACAAGTGTGTATTGTAATTATTCATACATCATTGTTTGTACCAAACCATCATAAACCTCTGTTGTGATCGGTTAGTATTTTAGTCCTCAAAATACATAGTGTGACGGGAGTGGTTGTATCCTTGTAAAAGAACTCGACATTTAGCTTTGTGTCGGAAATATTGTGTAAGCGACATGTAAAGGTTTTCTCCGCCGGATAAAGGAGCTTGTTGATTAGTGAAGGATACGCTCGAGTTGGAGACTCGGGGAGTGGAGTAGGGCAAGGCAAAAGAGTCCTTGTAGACCGAACCACTATAAACCCTCGTGTTGTGGTTTGATCGTTTCTATCCTTTCTTGCATTATACTTATTGTTACTTTGGTTGATTTCACATAAACATTACAAAGAAAAGAATTTATAAACGGTAAAACTATTCAACCCCCCTTCTAGTTTTTCACAAATGGGTCCCCAACAATGGAATACAAACTCAATAGGGGTCTTCGACAAAGTGACCCTCTTTCACCTCTTCTTTTCATTATTGCGGTTGAGGCTCTTAATGTGGTTCTTATTGAAGCTTAACATAAAGGATTGTTCAATGTTGTTGAGATTGGAAATGCTAAACTTCATGTCTCTTATTTCCAATTTGCGGATAATGCTCTAATAATGGGAGACTGGTCCTTAACAAACATCAAGAATTTGTTTAGAATCCTCTCTTGTTTTCATCTTGCCTCCGGTCTCAAAATCAATTTCAATAAAAGCAAGTTCTATAGTCTTGGTGTTTCAGCATTTGAAACCAACTCTTTTGCTACACAAATTGGTTGTCTACCTTACTCTTTCCCTTGCACTTATTTGGGTCTCCCTGTTGGTGCTAAAATGTCTAAATGCTTAAACTGGAACCCCCTTCTTAAAAGATTCCGTAAAAGATTGTCAAATTGAAAAGCTAAAGTTCTCACTTTCGTTGGTTGGTTTACTCTCTCCAAATCCGTTCTTAGTAGCTTATGAGTCTACTTCTTCTCAAAATTCAAGGCTCTTAATTAAAAAGTATCATTAGTAAACTTGAAAGTATTAGAAGAAAGTTTTTTTGGGGTGGCTCTTCGGATTCAAACAAGATTACTTGGATTGCATGGGAGAAAGTGATCTCCCCCGTCAAGCATTATGGTATTGGTCTTGGGAGTTTAAGAGTGAGCAACTTAATTGGGGTTGCTTTCGAAATGGTGGTGGAGATTTTATAATGAAGAAAACTCCCTTTCGATGCAAAGTAATTTGATCTATACATGGCCCTAATGGTGGTTTCTTGATACAACCTCTTTCCGATGTAAAACGGGTCCTTGGTATCACATTGCTAAGTTGAATGACGATATCCAAAAGTATGGGATCAACTTGCAATCCTTTTTAAAGATAAAAGTTGGCAATGGCGAGAATACTAAATTTTGGCTTGACAAATGGTTAGGACGGACATCATTTAGTGCTACATTTCAACGCCTCTTCCGACCCTTGAATCAAAGCAAGATTGTCGAGTAAGTGAAAGAGCACCTACACACATCAACACAACCATTGCACATTCTATCCCTACTACCCCTAGTATGGTTACTGGTCAAAATCATACTCCCTCCATCCTACATCAGTCCATTAACCTCCTCTCTTCCACACGGCCCGCTAAATCCATTTGGGCTTCGATTCAACTGGTCTTGGAGCAGACCCTTACAACCTGCCTGTGAAATCCAAGAATTAGAAGAGATTACTAATTTTTTCTCTAACATAAACCTATCTGGTGCACACGACCACTGGGAATACACCTCCTGCACATCTCAAATTTTATATGTTAGGTCTATTCGTCAGCTCGTCAACAATGCAACCCCTCTCCCATTTCCAGAACGTACAAGATGGAACAATTTGGTTCCCATAAAAGTTAACATAAACTCTTGGTGGATTTTGAACGAAAGACTCCCAACACGTTTAAATCTAGACAATCGAGGGATTGACATAAATTCAGTTTGATGTCCTGTATGCGATGATGACATAGAATCGGAAAGACATCTATTTGTTAACTGCTCGGTTGCGGTTGATACATGGCTTCAAGCCCTTAGATGGTGGTAACTTGAAGACTTACATCTCTCAAGTCTCACTGAAGTGATTTCCCTCGCGGACCGTTCTAATTTGACGTCCCAGTTATGTCAGTTATTTGATGGTGTGGTTCAGTCAACGATTTGGATTCTATGGCACTTTAGGAATGAAACTATTTTCAAGCTTAAAAAACCAAAGAATGAGTTTATTTTAAATGATGTAAAAATGCTTTCATATAATTGGATCTCTAATAGATATAGGAAATCCCTTTGTAATTGGGTTGAGTGGTTTTCTAACCCTTGTAACGCCCTCTCTTGTGCCGTGTAATCTCCTTTCCTAGCATCTTGCTAGTTTTTATATAACTATCGTTCAAAAAAAAAAAAACTAGTGGGTTATAAGTTAAAACACTATTGTGCATTGTGAATTTGTGATGTTGAATAGTTCCAGCAAGATGTATAGATTTGTTTTATGATTGGGTCCCTTCTTGTTTATTATAGTTCTTTTTAAAAGGCTCTTTGTAAGTAACGAAGAAGGTGTTGAGGACGATTGTTGATGGCTGCCTATTTTTTTTTAATAAAAGAAATTGAAAAAGGAAAAAATAGTAGTATGTGTTAAATATTTTTATAAGTGCATGTTTTGTTAAATTAGTTTTGGAAGTGCAATAATCTACCAAAGAACTCGTCTTACTTATAACATTTTTGCTAATCAAGAAACGCATAAAAAATGATTTGACTATTTAACCATGGATGCAATGGTATCTCAATATCAAAGGTCAAACAACGCCATTCTTGTTTGCTTCTATAAGGTGTCACTACTCACTCCTTTCATAGTTATTGGTCGGCAGCTTTGTATGATGTCTTTTTACGAGTTTAATTATTGAAAGTGGCAATTAAAAATTGTAAGTCTTTCGAGTTACGATCAAGTTGTAAAACCACCCCTTAAATGCTCCGTCCCTGCTGAGAAGAACTCTTGTTGGAGTTTTATGTAAAACCATTATGGATGATTCTTATATCATAATCAGTAAGTTTGATCAACCACAACTCACAACATTATATTGTCCATAGATGACAATTTTAATAACTTGCACGTAAACATGCATTACACGAAAAAACAAAGTAAAAGAAACAAGTCAGATGAGTCGAACGGCCTAAAAAGTTGTCAAAATGTATTTAGATTGATAAAATCTACTAACATTTTATTTAAAAAATATATATATGTAGAATACGAGGTGGAAGCGACCCGCCTTCGCGTGGGGGCAACAATTTTTGGACGATTTTGTAAGGTCGTGTACTTCTTCTTTGGATGCGATTTTTTTTTTTTTTTTTTTTTTTTTTTTTTTTTTTTTTTTTCCGACTTTTATGTTTCGGGCTGATTTTCTAATGTGTGAAAAAATGATAAAGTAAAAGAGTCAGAATGATAACATGATTTTAGTATATTTGTAGTGTCATTGGCTTAGTAAGACTCTTTGTTCATGTTTAGGTTTTAGTTATTGTATGTGTCCTTTCAGTGTTGGTTTCGTGTTTTGCTGCCGTAATTGTGGCAAAAATGTTAATAATTGTTGTTTCCTGTCAGATGATTCATAACTGAAAAGAATAATATCACGTGTTTTTAGAATATCACTAGCGGGTTTGCCCGCACGTTGCTGCGGGGCGGCCATGTTTGTGTTCATTACAATTATGTTAACGTTTTGGCAACCATTTATTTTTGCATGAACTCTTAAGAACCGCATAACATTTTTCTAATCATTGCAACGAATACCAAAAAAAAAAAAAAAAAATGGAAATGGAAAAGGCAAACGAATAGAAAAGGCACCACGATTTTGTGAAGGAATATATCATTATACATATAGACTACAAAACCATTCCATATATCAGTATACAATTCTATAGACTACAAAACCATTCTATATATCAGTATACAATTCTTGTGATTAAAAAATGGAAAAGGCCAATGAGTATTGTATTGGCATCACGTCATGTTGTAAGTTCTTTCATGGAAGATCCCGGCAACAGGTTTGATGGCTCCACAAAATTCAGCAATTTTATCAATGATCTCATCTACGCACTAGGTTTTAGCCATAAATCAAGAACCTCTGAACATTTAAGAATAGGTCAGTTAGAAATTTTCGATCAGCCGTTGCTCCCCGTTCACTTAGCCTACGAACTCCGGCTCACTTCCAGCTTGGATCACTTCTGGCTTGCTTAGCCCTAGCTCGAAACAGCCAACTCACTTCGCCTAAGCAACGAAGAGAAGTAGTTTACTTGCTTAGCTTGAACATGCCAACAGCGGCCATTCGCAGCTTTGTGAAGGGGAGTTAGCCACTTGTTATCAGTCCTCACTGAAATCCCAGGTGCATTTTCCAAAGTATCTTTGACCAAACTAAGATGCCCATTTGCTTTAAATATGATAATGTGTCATTGGTTATGAGCTTTTGTGAACTACTTCAACCTCCAGCCTCTTCTCCGCCTCCTCCTGTAGTTGGAGCTGCATCTCCCGTCACTTTGCCAATTCTTTGTTTTACTCAGACATGGGGTGCAGCGTATGTTTAACATAAACAAAAAGGGTCAAAAACTAACAATATAGCACATGATATCAAATGTTAGAAATAAGCTGCAAATGATAGATACAAAGCATTTATAAAACCACAGGTTGTGATACTAATGCATACTAAGATCAACAGATGGAACCCCGACATAAAAATTTTGTTATGCTAGTCTAAATTTTTCACTTGACTTTGTATAGTAATGTAGAAGCACAAATAAACTCAAACAGTCGCAGGAACTCTGAAATATCAATAGTCGCTTATTTAAATAAGTATTTTAATAAGAGAAATTGTTACCTCATTATTTGAGCTTGAAAATAATAATCAAGTATTTTAATAAGTAACAGATGAAAATGGTGTAAATGACATTTGAATCAAACTTTTTTATATATATTTTTGTAAATGGTTGCATGATTTTAAAGAAACAATTATTACCCCATTATTTATGCCAACTTTTAAAGGGTGGTAGTTAACAGTTTCTGCTTACTTTGGATGCTACTATGTCTCAACAGAAATGAGTGAAAGTAGCACACTTGTTATGACTTTGAAGGGGTATAATGGGTCTAAAAAAAGGTGCTTTTGCATGTTTGTCAGATATGTTCTATTCATAACGGTTTTTTGAATGGCTTTATTATGGCAACAGGTGAAAGGAGATAAGGCAATAATAGTGGGTGTATATAATCAGAACATCTGTGGTGACCATAAACGGCAGGCTAGGAAAAATAGGACAATGCAATTATCGTCTGTCTAAAAAATGCAGGTAGATTGGCAATTATTTGAAAGCAAATACAGAAAATAATAGTGAATCTTTGTATTTTGTTTGCATGCAAAAAAGCCAATGATTTTGTGGGTTTTATTTTGGGGTTGGTTTGTCTATTTAAGACACGTCTGGGCTACGTACATTTTCACAATTACTTTTTAAAATTTTGGTAGAGAAGTAAGAAAAGACAATGTCTACACGTCCCATGGGTGATCAACTGAGAGTCGATGCTAACTCAAACAACTGGTCTGAGATGCTTGTCCTATATTGTCGTAAATATGCAATCGAAGACATCCAACCGGCACAACAGATGAATGTTGTCAGTGGAAGATTGGCTGGTGTAATTCGTGAAAGGGGTAATTTTATTCTAGAGCTAGAGAGTGTTGGGAACATTTATGCCTAGAAAACGGCTGAGTACTTAAGAGAGGTACAGGCAAAAGATGATCAAAAGGTCATGCAGATGCGCATAATGACAGCTGAGTTGGAGCTGAATGCTCGTGATAAGAATATCTTTATTCAGAAGCTTAAGGGTTTGATAGATTTCTAAGTGTCTGGCTTGAGTCGTATGAAAGTGTTGCTGTTAGTGATGTGTTATCTATGTTGGTGTCTGCATTTTGAATTATATAGATGTGTTTAATTTGACTATGAGTGTTGGTGTAATGTTTTGCTAAAGCGTATGTAATGTGATTGTAAGATATTTCATTGGTTAAAAGTAATGGCTTATGTGAAGTGAAATTGCATAACTAACCTTATTGTTTCTTTTGATGTGGTGGCTCACTTTAAAACAATGTTCTCTTAATTGTCTTTAATCTACTCTCTTCGACTGTCTCTTTGCATCGATGTTGTTCATTTGTTATGGGCGGAGATGTTGGTGGTGTTCCTGCTTTTTAAAAACAAAACAGTTAATGTCTTCATTTGTAGATGTCAGCTTCAAATAAGAGAAAGTGTTAACTGAAATGTTGACAATACAGTTAGATAACAAAAGAAAATGCGAAGATAATCGTAGCTGCATATATGTCCTATGTTTTTTTCTTTATATTTTGTGTGTGCAGGATGATGGCAGATTCAAGACAACAAAGATGACGAATAGAATACGATCAAGAACTAAAGGGGGAAATTTGATTGAAATGTATTTGAATAGTATTCTTTTGACCTTGAATTGCAAAGATCTTGTATGGTATTTCTTGCGTATCTGTTGGTTTGTGCATAAAAAATAACGGTCAAAATTAGTACCCGATGACAGTGTCTGCTGCAAAGGTAAAGAAAGTGGTTGGAGCGACTGTAGATGTATTTGTCATAAAGTCGTTGAAATTATACCTGCACAACATGAACGAAGTTAAACCATTATTTAGAAAAATGAATAATACTTGATAGACAGAGCATCTTTAAGGGCAATAATATGATACCTTGGTGCGGTCATTAGGATTCATTGCCTTCAGTTGAAAGTCCTCAACATATGTATTTTTCCTACGTTCTGCTATCCTCAAAGCATCCGCTGTTCAATCATCTGCTGTTGATGGTCTTGTTGTCGCAGACGGTCTTTTGTAAGACTGAACCTGTGAACATGCATAAAAGAAATTGAGTTTCTATAAAAATGCACACTAATTAGATAAGCAAATAACCACAAAAAAACGTGAAATAAGCAAGTCGTAACACTACAGGGTTGTTTATCTTAGCTTTTCAATGCATTCTTTTTCAGATTCATATCTTTCTCTACATCTTCATTCAAGCCATAGATCATGAAGCTGGAAAAAAAAAGAAGGTATATTCGGGTATTTCACATACGTTGGTTGTGTGTGCATCTATTCATTTAAATTTCACCTGAACCTGTTAATCAATTTGACAAAATCAAATTTCAGCAATTGATCACTATCAAAGACTACAAATTGAATCCCATGAACGCATATTAATACGTAAGTTTATGCTTACAGAATCTTTAATTTTGAAATTCAAATTGACTAAAATAAAATTTTAAACCTTTGAAAGGCAGATATACCAAGTATATATATGGCAGCTAACCAACAGGCGATCTTCATCTGAGTTGAAGCATAATGTGCTAAAGTAGGTGAGCGCGAAACCTTGAGGGGTACAAAAATATTCACAAAGTATCAACGATGGATGCACAAACCATGTGTATACAGTAATAGGTCGGCTCGGTCTCCGTACATCCATCGTTGATATTCCTTGTATTTTTGATATTTAGTTTGTCTCCATAGTATGCAGTGATGCTGTTGAATATATAAAACCTGTTAGCAGGGAAAATATAAAAAAATATAAGGAGACTGATGTAGTACATTGGATTAACCATGTAAATTTTAGCAATACTTATCTTTTGTTTATTCTAGTTATGTAGTAACATGGCAAATGAACTGAGACACAGCGAAACAAAAAGTTTTGAGTTCCAAAGAGGGTAAGTAGTAAGAGAGGCTCAATGATGGGTCAACGATAATGCATGATGATAATATAGATAATAAGGCTCAGGTCAGCGATTATAGAAGTGGTACCCAAAACCGGTCTTGGCTGCAACCATCTGATCGTTATGCCCAGGCACGGGTTATGGTAAGCTACGTTAACCAAAATAGGAAATAGTAACGGCTTTCATAATTGGCTGGTATATTTCTCATGCATTACATAGATATCTAGAAAAAAAAAAACATAAGCAGACCTTGGCGCGCAAAGCTGTAATTGGAAAAAACAAGGTATCATTAAGCATTATATAAAACTCATTTGACTCGACTAAAAAAATGGCAGCTTGTTAAAAAGTTTAAGCACATGAGCAATGTCAAACACAACTGTGTTCTACGTATCTTGGCAGGTTCAGTGGTACAAAAGGTTCTGATAATCCGTCGTTTGCATTTAACCATAACAGCAACCACAGATGATGTACATCGTGTGTCAATATTAGGAAATGAAGACTATCTGGTATTCTTTATTTGCCGATACTAACAGTTGATGTTCTGTGTCTGTCATGGTAAGTTTTTTTTCGCATATTCGCAAATACAGTTCCACAAAAGGTCCTGATCAACAATACGGTTCAATTCTGAAAGATAGATGGGTAACAGAAGAGGATGGTGCGAAGAAGTAATTTGCACCAAATCACTTGTCACACCATTCTCTTCTGTTTCTCATCTATCTTTCAGAATTGTACCCTATTGTTGATCAGGGCCTTTTGTGGAACTGCAGTTACGAATATGCGAAAAAAAATTTACCATGACAGACACAGAACATCAAGTGTTAGTATCGGCAAATAAAGAATACCAGATACTCTTCATTTTCTAATATTGACACACGATGTACAACATCTGTGGTTGGTCTTATGGTTAAATGCAGACGACCGATTATCAAAACCTTTTGTAGCACTAAACCTGCCAAGATGCATAAAAGATGGTCGTCTACTACAGTGGAGTAAGACTCTAAATTTAAAATATGATAATCATGCATATACAAAGGCAGTTATTAGGCTCAGATTTTATAACCAAACAGGGTGAAAAAGATGTATGACCAGCCATGGCTGCAAAGGAAAACGGTTGCATAATGATGCCATCCAGTCGTTGCCATGCCAATTCATTCGTCTCAAAAAATAGGTCTGAATCATTATAGCCCTACCCTAAGTAAACCAACGAATGACGTTTTGCAGGAAAATAAATGTCATGCATAAAAGAAACAACACTGTTGGATCTTTGAAGACTTGTTTCAGTACACTTAGATTAGGAAAATCATGACAGCCAATTTAGAAAGAAAAACAGTTGCTATTAATACGGAATCGAAAAGCATATGTCATTTAACCAACTTTTTATTACAAAAATAATGGCAAACTACAGCACCGGCCTTCTGATTCAACGATATATATAAATTTGTTTAAAAACTTAGATACCACAAAACGGATACAATAAACCATTAGGCTCATATTTTTAAATGGGAAATGGTCAAGAAACTCAGACTACCGCTATGGCTGAAAATAAACACGGTTGCACAATAGCAAGTATGCTACTGCGCCATCCGGTGATTGCCTTGCCAAGTTACGGTTCCGACTTTGTTTGACCAATATCATCTGATTCAGTAATCAATAGTTAATCATCATAGCCCATTAGTATATTGCATTTTTCATAACTGATAAAAAGTAAACTTATTGGCTTTTGTGATTTGAAATAACTTGATAAGGTCATTAATTAAGCTAATCCAAACACCCCCTTAGTGTAAAATTCATAAACATTTTTTAACTGTTTAGACGACACTGTTTATCTAATTATATCAAAAGTTAATAACTTAAATCATAATTGACAACCAATCTCAAACACTACTGAACATGATATTATTGGGTAAAAGTGAAAACTCACCAATGTTGACACCAAAACCTCTATTCACAATTTCAAAGGATCAAACTTCATTCATAATATCAACTGTTCATTGTGCTTAAGTATAATACTACTCTAATAACAGTGTATGGCACCAGTAATTTTATACCATATGTATATCACATATACCACTTATACATGTACTATCTTAATGTAGAAGTTTCTTCAGTGTGATTAAACCATCGAGAGGTGCCTCAAATTTTTAAACAGAAAATGGTCAAAAAAATCAGAGTACCGCTATGGCTGCAAATAAACACGGTTGCACAATAGCAAGTATGCTACCGCGCCATCCGGTAATTGGGCCACCAAGTTACGGTTCTGACTATCCTCTATATAAATAGAGTCCATAAAAAATTAGAAACGACAAAACTGATGCAATAGATCATTAGGCTCATATTTGTAACTGGAAAATGGTCAAAAAGCTCTGAATTTCGCCATGGCTGCAAATAAACGCGGTTGCAAAATAGCAAGTATGCTATCACGCCATCCGATAATTGCCCTGCCAAGTTACAGATTCAGACTTCCTATGACCAATATCATTTGACTCAGAGAACAGCTGATCATCATAGCCCATGACTATCCTGGAATGAAACAACCCAAGAAAAAACCACGGGAAAAGGGCGATGGATATTGAGTAATTATTATAGTATATGCTAACCATCAAAAGGTAGCGGCCTCCAAAACATGTAATTAAGTGGGCCGTTTTGTTTTTCTGTTGGCTATTTTTGAGCTTAAGCCCGAAAGTTGTCTTGCTATTGGCTCATATGTGGTTGCATGAAAAGGTAGTGGCCCTTAAAACAGCTTATTAAATAGCTCGTTTAGTTTATTAGCCGAATAATAAGCTATTCCAATAAGCCCCTAAGGAAGCAACAATAATTTTTACAAAAAAAGTGTCTGTAAGAGATTTTCAAGATATAGTAAAAATTAAGAAAACTGTACCCGTAATAAGCCATTCCAATCACACCCGCAGCCCAATGCCAAAAAAGACACCTAATTAGTTGGTGTAATAGAGTTGATAATATGTCTTGTTTGCATACATCAACGTTGCTGAGGCAAGTATTTGTTGCACTCTACCATCCTTCCAATTGCTGCAGCAAGACAACAGATTTATAGCATCATCAGACTCAAGCAAAAAAAGTAAATATGCAAAAGTGATATACCTGGTTGCACACATGAAGGTTGCTGAGGCAACTATTTGTTGCACTCTACCGTCCTTTCAGTTGCCGCTGCAAGACAACAGTTTATTAGGCCAATAATAAGCCATTTCAATCACACCCGCAGCCCAATATCAAAAAAGACATTTGATTAGTTGGTGTAATAGAGTTGATAATATGTCCTGGTTGCACACATGGAGGTTGCTGAGGCAACTATTTGTTGCAGTCTACCATCCTTCCAGTTGCCGCAGCAAGACAACAGATTATCAGCCCAATAATAAGCCATTCCAATCACACCCGCAGTCGAATGTCAAAAAATACATTTGATTAATTGGTGTAATAGAGTTGATAATATGTCCTGGTTGCACACATGGAGTTGTTAGAGTTTATGGATAATAATTAATATTCGTATGTCCAGTTTCGAACACGAGACTTCGGGATTGCACACATTACGTATGAGTTTTAATGTATTAATAATTAATATATTTAGTTATGATTAATTATTAATTTCACAAATAAACACTTAATGGGATATGAAGAAAATTAAGGCAAAACAATGGAATCCCACATCGGAAACCATTGTAAACTTGATCTCAACCCTAAGGCTATAAATACATCCCTATGTATTCATCCCTTAGTACACTTGATTTCAATGGAAGGCAAAACTTCTTCTTTTCTCCTCTCTTGCGCATGGTCAACAAGTGAAAACCCTAGAAAGGGATTTGCGAGTAACCTTGAGCATTACAAAGTGTTTGGTTAATCTATTGTGAATCAAGAACCTAGCTTTTCACATTGAAACGCTAGTAATACGTGTGTACAAGAACGAAGGACAAGCTTACTTTAGCTTGTGTTATTTTCCCCAATTCGATTGATGTAGGTCGATTCATATAAACCCTAATTTTAGGGTTTATACCTTGTTCTTAGAGTGCACGGTTTCTTGTTCTTGCTAGAAATCAAAAGGTACGCATCTATTTAATTTTATGTTAATTAATTATATGTTATGTAGATCCATTCCGCTGCGTGATCTTTGTGTTTATGTGTTTATAGTATTATTATGATTCACATATTCCAACAGTGGCATCATGAGCCGCGTTTTTAACATGTAATTGATTACATAAAACCTTAAAAATTGAATCTTTAATTAGATACATGCAATTTATAAATCTAGGGTTTATTTTTTTGTAAACCTAATATTAGGTCGACACCTAAATTAAAAGATTTAGGGTTTTTAGTTTTTGTAGAAAACTTGTAGAAACCCTAGGATTGCATGCAATTTTTAGGGATTAATTAATGAATACCTTATGTGATGTCATTGATTAATTAATTAGATTGCGTACTATATAGGCTTGTAAATATGTGCAACATGATTTTAAGTGCTATATGGGATCCATGACAAAATCTTGCATATTTTGTCATGGAATGATTTGTTGTTTAAATTGCTACATGATTTGTATAATAAATCTTAAATTGGGGAAGACCTCAATATATATTAATTAATAAGTTATGTGCAATGTGGTATCTAATTAACCAAAACTTACGCGGCCAAGTTATTTGGCGTCTGTGGACCATTGGGCACAATGAGCTCGAAAACCAATGGGAGTTTTGTTAATTACATACATTTAAAATTTCACATAGAATTATTAATTAGGATTTATTGAAAAAAGGTTTGCATGTGGCTATATGATATCGTGGATGATCATATATTTGTTATTATGTGTTTATTTATTTTTTGTAATTACTTGATCTTTTGTGTTTAATATTATGATGGATTGTAACTACAAAAGAGGGTAATTTTCATATAAAAAATAAATAAATAAGACTAATAACTATGAAACCTTTGTAGTAATTTTATTTATTGCCAAGTCTTATGTGCCGACAGTGGTTCGCTTCGCACGGTAATTTGCTCCCAGGCGAGACTAGCAATAATAAATTTACTACATAAATTGTTTTAGCAAGAAAATCATATTTTTTTAGTTGATTGATTGCGACTGTACTAAGTGGTCGAAGCGGCGGACCTAAAATTGGCAAACTAAAAAGTGGGTTTAAGGTTGGTTCACATTAAATTGTGACCTTAGAGGGGCACGGTTTTAACCAGCTTCGGCGGCTGTCGTCCCTCCGCTCGCATGTCCATGAAAAAGTACGAAGCATCTTAAGGCAATGTTGTAATTTGCTCAACGCCTCAATTAAAAACTTTGATGATTTGAGCTTACGAATGAGTAAACGGTTTTGTTTTTGAAAACATATATGATACAAAGATGAATGCATGACATCTTTGTACATATTTTTTTGATTTAACACATCAAAATTTATTACCCTGATAAATTTAAGTAATATGCCACCCAACTACAAAAAGAAACACCTAAGGTTTCATCCTACATCACTAGCAGCCAAAGCTGAATGTTGATGTTCAAAGGGTGGTCATCTAAGGGTAAATTGAGTACTTTATTGCTAGCAGCCAAAGCTGAATGCAATAAAGCGACGTCAATTTACAGTTTCTTAAGTTGGTGAACTTAATTGGGCACTTTCATTACTAGCAGCCAAAGCTGATGTAATGGGACGGCATCAAGGCATAAAGATTTGGGGATGAAACATGCTTACATTTTGCAACCGAGGTTGGCAATATAATGTAAGTCCCAAGATTTCTAGGAATTGCAATTGTATATTGGCAATTGAGTGTAGCTCTACCTTATTGAGCACTTTCATTGCTAGCAGCCAAAGCTGATGTGATGAAACGGCGTCAATTTGGATCCTAATTTTCAATGAAAATTAAATGGTGAAATTTTATTTACCATGGGTGTTTAATTTTCTTGAAAAGTTATTATCAATAATACTAAATTGAATTTTGAAAATTCTTTTAAAGTATTTAATGCAACGTTAAAACCGTAAACATGGGATATTCTTTTAGTAGTAAATTGATCTACACCCGTAGGGGTTTTGGATAGAGTCAATTTTTGCTGAAAAGAATAGACCGAGTCCACTTTCCGTGTGAAGAGTGAGACTTAATCCTATTCATTTTCATGAGTGAGAAAGGTATAATAGGAAAATTGGAATCGTCTAAATTCTAAGAAATAACTCATGGCGAATTCTTAAGAAATTGCATGGTTAGGAGTTATTAAATTAGAAACTAGACTAATTACCGCAAAATTGGTAAAAGGCAAACTAGAATGTTTGATCTAGTTATTATGCTTTAACCATTTAAAGGTGCTACATACCATGATGGGGATGGTAGACCTAATTAAGGAAGAAATTGCATACCCAATTCTTTCAAGTTAATTGCATTGATGGATATTCCATCATTTACAAAGTAGAATACATTCCTTGAGTACCTTAGTAGTATTACATGAGGAATTCATCAAGGGTGTAGGAAAGTAAACAGCACGCTATTTGCTTTTACTGGTAATGCAACACTTACAATGTTGTCAAAGCCAGTGGGAGCATAGTGCTGAAATTACTGAATAATGAGTTCATGCAGTGATCTTAAATTCAGTGGGAGCTACAAGTCTTGGTAGTTACCCGGATTATCTCTAGAATTTCTTGAGATGATTACTTTCCAATTATAGACACTTGTGGTATTAAGGATAGTCGTGTACGTTTCCTTACTAGACGAGGTGATTCTATATCTACTTATATCTATGACACAATCATATTGATCAAATAAGCAAACTATTGACGTGTTGTTTATTCGATATGTGATGTTGTTCCATGCACAAGTGGGAGAGATCTTATTGTGTGCAAGCAACAACATAAAGGAATATGATTTAAAGGGATCTCTTGACTGTAAGGTAAGAGATCAAATGTTCTAATGTGTTTTATACACATTCTAATTTATGGAACACTTGAAGTTAATATCTACTTTCATTACTAGATATTAATGACAAGGTAAACTACATACTTTCATCATTATCAGCCTCGACTGATGAAATGAAACTATGTTAATTTACAAGTTTCTAAAATTAGATAATTATTAGAACAAGTGTCAATATGATAATAAGACTACTTCTAATGAGAATATTTATGTATTGTTGTAATGACATAAATAAATGAAGTAATCTTATACTACTTCATATTTAGATGTTTATGTATTCTTGGAATAACATAAATATATGAAGTAATAAATTAACTTGAAATACTATTGAAACCAAGTTGTGGGTTTCATAATTACTTTAGTTATACATGTTTATATTGTAGATATAAATATGAAGTCTTTTATTGCTATAAGACTTATAACAAAGTAAGGCGTTAGCTTGTTATGTTTTTTTTAATTAAGACATATACAAGAAGTCATTGAGTTGATCAATGATTTATAACGTACATTGGGATTATAACAGTTTATGTCTTTTTGGTAAGACATAGATATTAAGTGGCTTGGACAATAAGGCACTTATGTTATAAAGTATGCAATTGGCTTGGAAAATCTGTTGTACCACTAAAGTGATTCAGTTGGTAAATAGGTAAGCCAAAACGAAATATATTTATCTCACATATTGTAAGAATGACTTACAATATTAATCCTAATGAAATACATAGTGTTTATGGTATGTTCAGTTAGGAGAATCAAATTTTTTTTTATTGTTTGATTAAAGATAACTATATCTTCTAATCTTCCTAAAGATATCAAGGTTAGAAATTGAGTATGGATTGAAAATACTCAATTTGACTCCAACCTAGAAGATTAATAAGACACCATTGATTATGGAATGTGTTGAATCACATTAATTCTTAAAATTGAAGTTTAGAATTTGTTAAACTACCTTTGAGTAGGTTAATTAACAAATTAATGTTAGGAACTGTCAATTTGTATCTGCAAAGTCCCAAAAGAGAACAAGTTTTGTGTTGCTCTATTTGCTAAGCATTTATAGGTAATCTATAAATTGCAAAAGGCGAGTGGGAGTTTTATCTTCAAAAGATAAAAAATTACAAGATACATAATCTTCTAAATACGCTAGCAAAATCATAATGAGGATTTAACATGTTAGTGTTAAATCTCAATGATGATGGAATTCTCAATTCATAGATCCGCAAGGATATCTCAAATATTTGTAGAATATGTTGAGGGTTATGAGTTATAGGATCGTGATATGCCTGTTAATAAATTGCAAATGTTATTGGCAAATTACTCATACTATGAATAATTAGATGCAGTCCAAAAGATAACTAGTTTGGAAACGTAGTTAATCTTGAACTCTATAGTTACACTATAGAATAGAAATGAATTTCTAAAATGGAAATGAAAATCCTAAAGATCTAAATTCTTGTGTAGAAATCATAATGGACAAATTTGTATACATATTTAATATGTGAAAAGATTATCAATCACAATTAAGCAATTAAATGTGATTGAAATTCTTTCTAAGCACATTAAATATATAAAGATTATGATTGTCATTATTAGTTTCATTTATATGAAATTAATAATGGAATGTCAAAACTCTTTCTTTAATAATTACTTGAGCGAGGACGAAAAGTAATTGAAAGGAGTGTTTGAATTCGAAATAATCTTTAGTAGTATACAAAATGCAAATCATTTGAAAATGGATTAATGCATGCATCTTGAAGATATACTTATTTTTAGTTATTAAATCTAGTTTGATTTATAATTAAAATTAAGATATTTCTTAACATTCCTGAAAGCTAGTGGGAGTGATGTATTTATTTTCTTATTTCATATGTGTTGTATAACATATGGGAAGTAACATTCCATTGACGTTAACATTAAATGTTAAGTCTTAGTTAGGAATGAAACTTCACATAGAAAATAAAACCTTGAAGTATATGTTTATTTGATCATAAACATAAGCTGTAGATAATTGATTCTAAAAGAACATGATAATCTATTAGTATGGATAGATAGATATATATCTTTGGAAAGATATGACATGAACAAAAATCTAATTCTGACACAAGGATTTTTCATGTACATCATGTTGCTTTTTGTATCATGCTTGAATGAAAGATGATTGACAACATTAATATCTAATTATAAATTATTAGATAGCTAAGTGTAATGGATATGGTTTAGAATTTACATCCTCAACCTGGATTTGCTCCAAAATTCTAAATTAGAACCATATAGCATATTGTTGCATGATTGATATAGTTGACAAATCTTGATAGATTTGGAGATATCAAAACATTACACGATGAATGTTAAAGTTTACGGAACTTTAAAAGAGCATATTGTTGTTTGATACAATGATGCTAGTAAGATTGAGATGACACTCAATACTAGTCATGGTGGGAGCTCATCCTTATTAGGAGACCATGTATACTAGTTATGCTCAATATGAGCACAGTTGCATTATACATAAAGAATCAGAATACTTTAACTACAAGGTTTGGTAGTTTAATTGTCATAAATTCATGCATGAGGATGTCACGCAATTTTATGAAGTATGTGGCAATATCTAGATAGATGAATGCACACATACAATAATTTCATTATATGAAATAAGTATTCTCAAAATTCTGATAGATCAAATTAATTGATTTATGCCTTGTCAACAAGTATGGTGGTCATGACTTGTGGCATAATTCATTAATGAGAAGTATCATGCATTGATCTAGTTAATATTTGGATAAGGGATATTAAGCAATATTATTTTAATGAAATAAAGTGCGGATAACGTTTATTCTCATTATTAATATTTGTATCCTATATTTGCATGTTTAAATCCATGAATAACTAATGTTATTCTAAATAGTCCGTTGTCGATCAATAATATGGGAATATTATTGAACTAAGACAAATGTGAGGATTGGTAGAATGTACTGTAAGGTTGAGACACCAATGTCACATGATATTCAATATTGGATAAATTGAATATAGGACTTATCCCAACTACATGATTATACTTTATGGATCGTCGTCATTAAGTAAATCATGAATATTTATCCTCAGACTTGAGATACCAGGTGACTGCCGAGGATGTAGTTCATTTTCTGTAAGGTAGTCTAACGCTATCCGTAAAAGGTAGTTATAAGGGCTATTTTCGGAGGTGATGCAAAGTTCGAGGGTCACGCTCGTAGTCAATAAAGGATTTGTTCCTTCAAATTTGTTTTGAAGTATAATACTGCTGGGCCCCTCGTAGGATTGACAAGATGTTTGTACGGCCGTACCCAAAGTCTATCTGGAAGACGTTCAGATGTTTTGGTAATCTTGATCAATTATTAATAACGAGAAACATAATAGTTAATTATGGAATGACCAAGATCCATATCCATATTAACACGGTATTAGAAACAAAAGGATAAGTATGATGATAATATCATCACGTGGTTTTTCCAGGAAAACCATACTCGGTTCGATCTGGGGGCATTGGGATCTGTTAAGCTAGACTAGCCCATGTCATTACGATATTAATGAATATCCAAGTGGGAGCTGTTAGAGTTTATGGATAATAATTAATATTCGTATGTCCAGTTTCGAACACGAGACTTCGGGATTGCACACACTACGTATGAGTTTCAATGTATTAATAATTAATATATTTAGTTATGATTAATTATTAATTTCACAAATAAACACTTAATGGGATATGAAGAAAATTAAGGCAAAACAATGGAATCCCACATCGGAAACCATTGTAAACTTGATCTCAACCCTAAGGCTATAAATACATCCCTATGTATTCATCCCTTAGTACACTTGATTTCAATGGAAGGCAAAACTTCTTCTTTTCTCCTCTCTTGCTCATGGTCGACAAGTGAAACCCCTAGAAAGGGATTTGCGAGTAACCTTGAGCATTACAAAGTGTTTGGTTAATCTATTGTGAATCAAGAACCTAGCTTTTCACATTGAAACGCTAGTAATACGTGTGTACAAGAACGAAGGACAAGCTTACTTTAGCTTGTGTTATTTTCCCCAATTCGATTGATGTAGGTCGATTCATATAAACCCTAATTTTAGGGTTTATACCTTGTTCTTGGAGTGCACGGTTTCTTGTTCTTGCTAGAAATCAAAAGGTACGCATCTATTTAATTTTATGTTAATTAATTATATGTTATGTAGATCCATTCCGCTGCGTGATCTTTGTGTTTATGTGTTTATAGTATTATTATGATTCACATATTCCAACAGGAGTTTGGTGAGTCAACTATTTGTTGCATTCTACCATCCTTCCAGTTGCCGCAGCAAGACAATAGATTTATACCATCATGAGACTCAAGTGAAAAACGTAAACAGCCCACTTAATATCCTGTTTGTTGATAACAAGTCATTTGAAAAAAGTGAGTACCAATATGGAATGCAAAACCATATATCAATTAACCTACTTGAATTACAAAAATAATAGCAAATCACAGTGCTGATCTTCTGATCCAACAATATATAAATAGAGTCTGTTAAAAATTTAGAAACCACGAAACTAATACAATAGATCATTGGGCTCAGATTCAGACTCGCTATGACCGATATCATTTGATTCAGAGAACAGCTAATCATCATAGCCCATTACCGATCCAACAATATATAAATAGAGTCCATTAAAATATTAGAAAGCACAAAACTGATAAAATAGTTCATTAGGCTCAGATTTGTAACTGGAAAACGGTAAAAAAGGTCTGATTCCGCCATGGCTGCAAATAAGTACAGTTGCACAATAGCAAATATGCTATCACGCCATCTGGTAATTGCCCTGCCAAGTTATGGCTTCAGACTTACTATGACTGATATCACTTGATTCAAAGAACAGGTCATCATCATAGCTCATTACTATCCTGGAACGAAACAGCCCAACAACGAAACATGGGAAAAGAGCAACGGATATTGAACTTATTAGATAAAACACCCGCAGGCCAATATCAAAAAAAGAAATCAGATTAGTTGGTCTAATAGAGTTGATAATATGTCCTGGTTACACACGTGGAGGTTGCTGAGGCAATTATTTGTCACACTCTACCATCCTTCCACTTGCCGCAGCAAGACAGCAGATATATATGATCATCAGACCCAAATGAAACGCGCAACATGGTATGCCTGCATAGCCGAGATACGCCTTGTCATAAAGAGTCAATAACGCGATTCAGCTATTTTCAGCAAGTACAAAGTTGGAAATACAGACCTCAACAGACTTAGATACAAAATAAATGAAGGAAATCCCCAAATAACCTCAACAGGGTTAGCTGCAAAACAAATCAAGAATATCCCCAAATTAACAAAACCCTAATTATATATATATATATATATTCATTAGAATTGGGATGTGCAATAAAGTGTTGTACCCAATGCTATTTGTATAAAATAATGTCATGAACAGTGTTAATAACAGTAACTCCATATGTTATAGCCACAAACCCATCTGAAAAATCATTTCCCCCTCCCCCTCTCTTCTCACCATAACCGGTTACTCTAGAACTCTCTACCCTCTTCTCTGCTCCCTCCTCCACACAACTACTCTCTTCTCCTCTAACAAACCTTCCACAAAGAAGGGTCGATTTCTTAGATCCGACGACATCCAGCGGCGGCGGAGTTGTCGGCGGTGGTGTGGCACGAATTCCGGTTGGCTCAAGAAAGAAGTTATACACTCTAATAAAGCAGTTAATTGTCTCTTATCTCATGGTTTTACCCTCTTCTTTTTTTTAGTGTTATAAAGATTCAACCTTTTTTTTTATTACATCTCCTATTTCGGTTCTATTTCTTAAAGTAGCAGGTATGTATAATGTTTTTAAAGTTGGTTTCGATTTGGCATCTCATAAGTCTATAAAGAACACAAGTCTTATATATTTGTTTAGCATAAGTTTTGATGATTTATAGAGTAATTGGACTTTGGATGTGCTACTAAAGTCAAGTCGCAAAAAAAAAAAAAAATCATTGTACTAAAAAAAAAAAAAAAAAAAAAAGTCGCAAAAAAAAAAAAAAATCATTGTACTAATTATTTAGGAGATGTTTGGCATTGTGTTTTAGAGGATGCTTGGGATTGCCTCAGTGCCGCCATATATTGAAACTACCAAGAATACTTTTAGGTTAGGTTTTGGAAATCATGTTCTGTAGTTGAGACAACTTCATTCGTTTCATCAAGCCCAAGATAAAAGCTTGAATCCCAATTAATGATAGTGTTGCACAGTTGTACTACAATTCCTCAATTTTTAAGGGTTAAGGCCAGAGGTTTAATGCCCTTTTTTTTTCTACCTTAACTCCTTGGCATTTGCATCCCTTAGTATCTCTTAAAATCTTTTATACAATAATGATAGTGGTGGTAAAGGAAGAGTAGATGGGATTCTTATCCCTAAATCTCATCTACTCTTTCTTCTAACCTGTTGGTTGGCACAAATTTGGTATGTTAACATTCCATTGCAAAACGTTAATTGTGTGTACGTGATACCATATTTGTTAATACAAATCACTTTATATGATTAATTATTGAGCTCAAAAAGATTCAGACAATTTTGTGTTATTTTTGTAATTAAACTGACATTGAGAAGTAAATAAATAGGATCAAAAGTATTCTTCCATCTTTATTTGGGTGATATAAGTTGAAAATAATTATAGTCGTGTCAACCTTTTTGTAGGTTACTAACGGAGACCGTGCCGCAGTCTCAAGATGGACGAGGTAGTTCAACAGATTGGCAAGGAGTTGAGGTATACTTCACATAGTTAAACATATAAAAATCGAGTCCTTTTGATATTTACTCCGTGTTTGTTAAGGTTACCCAAACGCGCCATCAAAGGATCTTATCCATATAACCATTTCGTTTAAACCAATTTGAACCCAAATCTGTGTTTGAAATTGCTTGGTTTTTTGTAGTTCCAAAATGACAGATCATGCCCTTCATGAATTGTTATTGTTAACTTCTTTCATGTAAATTTGTTGAGATTTGTTTAAGGTTGTATGTATACGTGTGTGTTTTGCATCTCTTGGCCGTTTTTAAGTTGTTAACGCTTGCGCTGATAGCCTGATATCATTTGAGTTTGGCACACAGGAATTGAAGATGGATCCGCTTGAAACCAATGGTAATGGAGCTGCTGATGCTCTGCCACCACCTCCTCCAAGAAGAAGGTGATGCGTTTGCCAATGGCGAGACGCGGGTTAGGCACCAAAGGTCAGAAGACTCAACTCTTGACCAATCACTTCAAAGTCAATGTGTCTAATGTTGATGGCCACTTCTTTCACTACGGTGTATGTTCTCCATTTGTTTCTGCTTCTTTTTACACGAGTTAAGTGTTTCAATTTGTTTAATTTTTCAAAGTCAATGTGTCTAATGTTGATGGCCACTTCTTTCACTACGGTGTATGTTCTCCATTTGTTTCTGCTTCTTTTTACACGAGTTAAGTGTTTCAAGTAGTTTAATTTTTCTACCTTTAATGAATGAAACAGGTTGCCCTTTTCTATGAAGATGGACGTCCTGTTGATGGAAAAGGTGTAGGACGAAAAGTGCTTGATCGAGTCCACGAAACATACGAAAGCGAGTTGGCTGGTAAAGAGTTTGCTTATAATGGAGACAAGAGTTTGTTCACTATTGGTGCTCTGCCGCAAAAAAAACTTGAATTCACTGTTGTCTTGGAGGATGTTACCTCGAACAGGTATGGTTCACAAGTTGGCGATTTCATCCTATATGGAGACTGTTCTATTCGTGTTGTATATTTAATAGGCAACTGCTTACACATGTAAAAAACAATTAAAAAAAAGAAATTAGTTAAATTGGTTGAGCCATTTTCGAGTAGAAAGGCTAAACATGTATTAAAATGTTGCAAGCTGGGTCTATTTTGCATAGTGCTTATAAACATATAATTGTGCTAACATTTTGGATATACAGTTGTATGTCTTTAACCAGTCCTGTAAATAAATTATTTTTATCTATGAAAAATTCGTGTTGTGCAGGTTGTGTCATGATATTGGACGTGAGCATGCTGCGAATAAGCCACTACTGAAAACTGTATTTCAGGTATGAAAGAACAATATTCAAGCGGAATGGACAGAAAGCAAAAGTCGGATGTACACAAATACCAATTGGCAAACTTCTGGTGTGGTCGACTTATATAATGGGCCAGCATATCCGTAATCGAGGTAAATAGCATTTTGTGAACTACAAATATTAGTGTATATGTAAGTGTTCTGCTGCAACTTCTAAATTTCAGTTAAAGACAACATTCTTTTTTTTTTTTTCTTTTTCTTTTTGGCCATATACATTAGCCTATAGATGTTAGTTTAGTCATTAGCGAGTGCTGATGTGAACGGATTAAGTGTTACTTTATCTCAAATCCTTCTGATAACTCGAGTAGAAGTGGCTGTTTTTTTCTAATTTAGAATCATGAATAAGGCAAATGGTACATGTCATTTGTACTTATGGTATTAGTTAATAAAGTTGTTGTGGTTAGTAGGTGATGATTCGAGGTTACAAGAAAGAGATGAAATAGGACAATCAAGTTCATGCTCAAACACTCCCAGGACATGTTGACAAGCAAATTGGTTTGAAGCAAAACTTAAAGAATATCGAGGAAGGAAATGCCGTGGATGGAAATCGATTGAAGGTACTTGCTGCTGCCATTTGATTTGTGTTTATGACGAAGGAAATGCCGTGGATGGAAATCGATTGAAGGTACTTGCTGCTGCCATTTGATTTGTGTTTATGATTGTTCTTCTAATTATTTAGTTAAGTCATTAAGATTTACAAATATGCTAATAATTCGTTTCAGGAAATGTGTGACTTAAAAGGAGTGGATTTACCAGGTACCATTTTTTATTTGATATCTTAAAGATGCAACAGAAAAAGAGGGATGATTGAAACTTTAAAGTTAAATTTTAATTATTATTCTGTTGAGCAAAAAAACTAAGCGATTTAAACATTTATGTTCTGCACTACCAAACAACTGCACCAAATGTATACTTTTACGCTGAATTTGCTATTATGTTTCTGTTCTACGCTGAATTTCAACCTAAATTTGTTATCGTATCTAATGAACTATATGCGCGCTTCGCAAATTTTTTTTGTATAAATCTTAACCAAAAACAAATGTGTTTAGTTCTGTATCAAAATAACACATAAGGGTATTTGATGAAAATGAGAACATGCATATATTACAACTTTGGAATACATTGTTTTTTACAGGCAACTTGCGCCTGGGTTTGTGGGCAACAGCAATGGTCTCTGACTTTCTGCTATTCCCGTCACATTGTTTAGTTTTAGATGGAACGTTGAAATTGACTGAAGGTGTACAAGAAACAGAAATAGGGGAGACTAGCTGCGGTGAATTGGATGCGAAAGGATGGTATTCAATGGGTTATAACAAATATGATAACAACAGATGCTAATGCAATGCAAGTATGCATATCTTACGAAAAAAATGTTCGTGGGCTGCAATATTATTATTCTCCCTTTTATGAAAATATGAGAAATAAGAGCCAACTGATGAATAGCCCTTTTCTTTGTACAGCAAGTATGCAATCAACTTCATGGCTTATGGTCAGCTCCATTCAGAATTACGCTTTCGATGAACATAACTAGAATTCCAAGGGACCATAAAGCCTGCCCGTAGATGGCCGAAACAGGTAATTTCAGTTCTTAATAATCTTTATAGGATATAGTACAATGTACATACTAGACAGGGTTATATTTAATGTGTTAATTTTGATTGTCAATAAAACGATCTACAAGGTTGTATGTATTCAAAATAATCTATATAGGTGTTCTACGTGTTTGGCATATTTGCACTGGATAGTATATCAGAAAGTAATTGCATCAAGTACTTGGATATTAGCAATTCATATTGCGGCGTGTGTGTATCAGCATTAGGAAATTGTCATTTTAAAAACGGCGTGACAAACCTCCCTTGATTCAAATGGGTTGAAAGTTGACGAAACCCTCTTTATAATGTTTCCATCTTTCTAAAGTTTTTATTTGAGAAGTATAATCATCATTGTAATCCCAGGTAACAAATTAATGTTATAAGAATGAACCAAATAGTGTTTGTGATCCCATGATCCTAAGCTCATTTTGACTTATTACCCAATGCAAGTCACATGCCTGCCTACCCATCTTCCCAACTTTGCATATATATATTTTTGAACTATTATAATGATTTATTTAACATAAATCACTATTGTCTTTGAATTTCAATGTTTGTTCATGGCTTTGAAGTTTATAGCCTGCAGAAACCGGCTACCGTTATGCAATGGTAACAACGTTTATTACAGGACCAGTTGTGATGGTCTAAGAAACACCATCTATTGCAGTAGCAAGGTTTATTACAGGACTGGACAGGACATAGGTTTTAGAAGGGCGTGGTGCAAGTTGGTGGGTTTCCGAATTCGAGGGCTGCGAGGTTTTTGTTCCCTGCTTCTAAATGCACGTGCGTTGTTCATTTGGTGAGTAGTATTATATATAATTTTAGAGGTTGAAACAATACAGGTAGGAATCCGCTTATCTACTTGCCTTTTTGTCAAAGGATAATCCAATTATAATGTAAAGTTACCCATGTTAGTGATAGAATGTCTATTAAAAGTAATTTTTTCACAACACTTTCATGCAAAACACACCCGCTGCGAAGCGCGGGCTACCCAGCTCGTTTCAAATAAAGATTAAAATAAAAGAAACATCTAAATTAAAACATGAATTAACAAAAACTAAATCATAATAAAGCATAAATACGGCAAAAAACATACATATATAAAACCCCAAATTAAGAAACCATAATTGGCTGCTATGTAGGTTGAGATTGTTTTAAATGGTTAAACACAATCAATTAAAACATCAACGAACAAAAACTAAATCGTTATGAAGCATAAAAACGCCAAAAAACTTACATATATAAAAACCCCAAATTAAGAAACCCTAAAACGGAAAAAAACTTACATATATAAAACCCCAAATTAAGAAACCCTAATTGGCTGACAAGTACGTTGAGATTGTTTTGATGGTTTAATCACACTCAAGAAACTTCTACATTAAGATAGTACATGTATAAGTGGTATACGTGATATACATATGGTATAAAATTACTGGTGTCGTACACTGTTGTTAGAGTAGTATTATATTTAACCACAATGAATAGTCGAACTCGAACCACACATGAGCCATTAGGAAGACATTAAGATAGTACATGTATAAGTGGTATACGTGATATACATATGGTATAAAATTACTGGTGTCGTACACTGTTGTTAGAGTAGTATTATATTTAACCACAATGAATAGTCGAACTCGAACCACACATGAGCCAATAGGAAGCCATCTTTCGGGCTTAAACTCAAAATTAGCCAATAGCAAAAGAACACGTCCCACTTAATTACATGTTTTGAAGGCCGCTACCTTTTGATGGTTAGTATATAGTATAATTTTGTCTCTTGATGTATATCCTTGCAAGAATAAGAACAATGAAAAAAAAAATAATAATAATAAAAATAGTAGAAACCCAAGTTATGATTCTTTTTAAACTCTTACATAATCTATTACTATAAATCACTAGGGTAACTTACAAAGCATGCCGTAGTTGGAGTATGATCAGTAAAATACGAGTAAAATTAAGTAAGTCAGAACTTCGAACCATACTTGCAGGGTCGTCTCGTGTTTTTCTGTAACTATAGGCAATAACAACAAAAATGCCTTATTACACTTGTAAACTAAAGAGAAATTGCATATAAACTTGAATTATATAATTCAGTTTAATATTATAAGTATTTATATGCAAAAGTAATAAAAATGTGACCCATTTTAAATAGAGTCATTTTGCGACGGCACCTATTGCACACCCCATCGAGAACCCTATGAATACTTGGTATAATTAGAACGTAAAACAACCATGCCAACTTTCAGAATGAAGACGGTTTGCCCGGTTTTAACCTTTGTAACAATTAGTTTAAACCCCATATAGTAATGACTAATCTACCTTTGCACCATATTATCAAAGAAATCCGTTTTGCAATAAACTATGCGAAAATTACTATGTTAGATATATACGAGCGTATATGTCTTTCAGTACCCAAACTTTTCTCACTTTTCAAATATACCCATATATTTCGCGTAAAAAAGTTTCTAGGGGTTCCCGAGATTACGTGGCAATATCTTATTGGTCGAATTAAAAAAAAAAAAAAAAAAAAAAGTCTCGCGTATATTTTTTTTCCAGGTATACCCGAGATTCAAAAAAAAAATAATAATAAAAAACGCATCTCGCGTATATTTTTTCCGAGTGTACATGAGATTGCATTGGGAATGAGCAAATATTCTGAAACCTATAAACCCTACCGGAACTTTTACTGTTGAAACGACCATTGCATGCTAAATCCGACCACCTTCAACGTTAAAACGGGCAACTTCAATGCATGCTAAATCACAGACCATTCATCATCAGACCTTTAAGAAATTTGAAGGTGAGTAAAAAAAACGCAACTTTAGCCTTAAAAAAACCGACCAATGAGGTGTTGTGATTTAGTTTTGGTGATAAAAAAAACCGACCGAGGAGGTGTTGTGGTGTTGTGGTGGAGATAAAGAAGCGGTTGTCGGTGGTGTTGTGGTGGTGATAAAAGCGACGGTGAGTTGACTGTGTGGTGGTGTTGTTTGTGGTGATAAAAACCCTAGGTGTTGTATTGGTGATAAAAACACGACTGTTGACTGTGTGGTGGTGGTGTTGCTGTTGGTGGTGTTGTCATGGCATTGGTGGTGTTGTGGTGGTGAGGTGACTGTGTGGTTGTGTTGTGGTGACTGTTGGTGAGGTGACTGTTGGTTGTTTTGTGGTGTTGAGGTGAGTGTGTGGTGGTGGTGAGGTGACTGTAGGTGGTGTTGTGGTGTTGAGGTGAGTGTGTGGTGCTTGTGAGGTGACTGTTGGTGGTGTTGTGGTGGTGAGGTGACTGTGTGGTGGTGGTGAGGTGACTATTGGTGGTGTTGTGGTGGTGAGTTGACAGTGTGGTGGTGAGGTGACAAGTGGTGGTGGTGGCTGCGGTGGTGATTGAGTTAACGGTTGTCGGCAGTGAATATGACGGATTATCGGGTATTTCGCAATATTAATTTTTTTTTTGGTTCCATTACACGTATTGTTTATTTGTTACGTATATGTGTTGCAATATATATTTATATGTTTTTGTTATTTTAGGATTATGCGGCGGAAATTACATGTAGGAGTAGGTTGTCGTTAATTAGTGATATTAGAAATCTGATCGCGAACACCCCTAAGGAACAATTATTTAGGGAAACATATTTTGGTTGGTTGTTAGATATACCGAAAATGCAAGAGAGTGGGGTGTTAGTACATTATTTTATATGCCACCAAGTGTCGTGTGAGAAGGGAGAGTCAGACATTGTTCCTTTGAGATATCTTGTACGTGATCTTGATCGGGTAAGTGAGGTCGAGATTAAGTTTGGTAGGGAGGAATTCTGTCTAGTTACGAGTTTAAGGTTTGGGACAAATTTTATGAATCCTTATGAAGATGGACCTAATCCGTTTAGGAGACGAGTGTTCCCTTCGTCACTTGACTCAAAGAAAATACAAGTTGGTATATTGTTGAAGAAAATAAAAAGTGAAGAGTTTCGTGAGTTGAGTGACATAGATGCCGTTCGCCTTTGTTTGTTAGGCGTGTTGATGTTGGTGTTAAAAGGGACTGAGCTTAGGAAAGTAATTGACGGATTTTTATTTAGGTTAGTTGAGGATTTAGATGCTTGGAATGTGTATCCGTGGGGGTCGTATGTATGGCCAACCTTGTACGATAATATAAAGGATGCAGCAGTTGAGCGTAGGGCAAAGCACTTTGCCGAGGGGAAGGATCCTGATACAATTCCTAAGTACACGTTGAATGGATTTATATGGGCCTTCAAGGTATGTCATATATAAATTTCTAAAGTTCATGTATATGTATACCGTTAACATTTTTTAAAAATAATTACCTCTTTTGTAGACGTGGATATTGGAGACATTCCCGCACGGTGCAGCCCCTTCCTTTTTTTCTCGTCAACAGTTGTATCCCCGATCAATTGCCTGGCGTTATAGAAACATGGTCTATAGGGAGCGTCTAGACAGGTTTTTGGATGGCCAATTGCGTGTGAGTTTGAGATAACTATATATATATATATTACGATATGATTATAATATTTTGTTTGGTTTTTTTAATGTTGTATATATTGTACACTTTTTTAAAAGGTAAATCAACCTTTGCTGAGGCTTACACCGGATGACTTTGAGCAAGATACTGAGTGGTG
This sequence comes from Artemisia tridentata subsp. tridentata, assembly GCA_021014915.2. NCBI lineage: Eukaryota > Viridiplantae > Streptophyta > Magnoliopsida > Asterales > Asteraceae > Artemisia > Artemisia tridentata. The sequence continues at coordinate 321,456,111 of CP139506.1, read as the reverse complement.
GGTTCAAAGTAGAGCGTTTTTTTATGGGAATCCGCCCCCCCCCCCTCCAGTGATACAGCCGCCGGTAAACCGATCTATGCACGAAGATATTCCCCCCGTAGTTTTACAGAAGATGAATGAATATCAAGCGAGGTTACGGGAACATGACTTGAAGCTCAAACAAATACACGAGGAATTTGGGGTAAATAGTTTACGTAAACTTATTGAGGTTTTGTATAAACATTAATTAATACTTGTTAATCGTTTGATTAAAAAATTTAATGCAGCAATTCCGATTTGTGAAGAAACCACAACTACATAGAGGATCTTGAGTTATCACTAGGGTTACAACCTTGAATCTTATGTTTCTATATCTTGTGATATTGTTTGTTCTATGTTCTTGAGAGATATATTTTGCACTATAAGTTTAACACACTTATATCTCTAGTCTAAGATCTTTCTTTTATAACATAAGAAAGATCTTTACAATAATGTTAAGTCTTGTCAAACAACTTGCTAGCTTATCTTATGTGTGTCAGTAACTAAGATACAACATGTATCTATGTTTACAACTTGTTCTGTGAGTATAAGATAAAGACTGAGCACATGGGGTAAGATATTATCTACCGTGTATTATTGACTTTTAGTCAACCAGACTTAATATCTTCATCAAGCAGACTTAACTCTGATAGTTACCAGAATTAACACTTGACTTAACCACCAGACTTAACTTTAACAACCAGACTTAACCAGCAGACTTAACTTTGGAACTCACCAGACTTAACTCTACTGCTACCAGATTTAATCACTTGAGAGATTTTCCCGATACTTAAACTTCAGAATATTTAATTCCCAACAATCCTCCCCTAAACATGTGAATCCATTTCAACATGTTTCTGAATTAAATTATGGATTGTGAAGATCTTTCAAACACTTCATCGTCAGACCCTTGGACTGAACTTTCTTCTATTCTGAAAGATTAATATCTATCTCAGTAACTCATCTGCTTTCTGATCTTTGACTTCAACAATATCAATACACATATCTTTAGGCTTCAAACATTGACCTAAAAGATGGTGCAATTTCCTTGGATGGAGGAATTGTAAGAGGCAATGGTGTTGTGTATCTTGGATGATTGTTTCAACAAGTGAAATCATCTATCAGCATGCCTTTGCAAGTGATGAACAAACGTAGTGAACTGAAATTGAAACTGAAAGCTTTCTTCATTTGACCTAGATAGAACTTTCTCCTTTGGAATGCTTCATCCCTTCTGAATATATAGAATACTCCAGAATCAGCTCTATTCTTGTCATTTTCAACTTCCTCATCATCTTGTATGCTCTTGTCTTTTCCTCCCTTTCATTGATTAATCTTCCAACTTTATTTCCTCCCCTGAGATGTTGCCTCCCCTGAGATGCAAATAACATTTCCTCCCCTGTTTGGAAGATCTCTCACAATGTATTTCTCCCCATCATCTGAGCTATCAATTAGAACTTGTTATCAGACAATGTTGTACATGTAGCCATCAATTCCTTAAGAGTTTAATTTGCTGCCCTCATCACTTCTAGGTGTGTTAACTCCTATGAGAGGTGATTCATGGGGCAATAACTCATAATCCATCAGTTGATGGTTTTCTGAGTCATGTTTTATTTCAAAAAGCCTTTTAAGAAAAATTGTGACTTTTAGCAGTATGCATATGATTTTATTAAGAAAAATCATACTGCTTTCAACCATTTTGAAGGGATTAAGTGTATAACAGAAATTTAATCAAGACTTCAGTTTAATACAACCTCTGGTTGTGTGAGAACCAATGTTTTCAGTTATAAATAACTGCCTGTGTAAAGATAAACCTATTCAAAAGGCTTTCTTGACAGGGTTTCCAGCTCATAGCAATTGTTGCCTCTAACACAAGTGTTAGATTCACTTTTACTAGCTGTTCTTTCTATCAGATGTCCTTAGACTTGCTCATTATACTGAAAAGTATAAAATGATAGAAAGTGAGTTGAATCAGTTACTGTCTGATCAACTGAGTCATCAATTCAATGTGAAATATGATAACCAGGTTTCAAGAAAGTAGTTTTAAAGAATTAATGAACTTAGGTATAAACCTTTGTTAAGAATTCCCAAACTCAGTCCATCATAAACCTGTTATGTAAGCAACTGATATAACATTCTGCTGCTTCCATTTCTCTTGAAAACTTCCTTTGTGCTCAAATGTTCATACCTGAAATTGTTAGTCTAAAACCAAAAGAACAATGTACAAAGTACTTGTCTTATATTAGAATAAACATGTGACTAACTGTATGAAATAACACAATTTTAAAGTAATAGATAGTACAAATTTACAAAGACAACAGCACAAACAAAAATTTAACTACCAGACTTAATTGAGTAACCACCAGAATTAACTGAGTAATCACCAGAATTAACCACACTGGTATATAAAAACACATAGATTGAAAAATTTAAGTATTAAGCATTCCAATACTTGCTACCAAGTATTGAAACCTTCCAACATCAAAAGCTTTTGTTAGCAGATCTGCAAAATTATGTTCTGAAGCAATTTTCAGTACTTGAATTAACTTTTTCTCATTGCAATCTCTAATAAAATGATGTCTAATTTCAATGTGTTTTGTTTTAGAATGTTGTACCGGATTTTTATTAATGCAAATTGTACTACTATTATCAATATGAATAACAGTGTTCATAAAATTGTACCCATAGTCAAGAAGTTGGTTTTGAAGCCACAAGACTTGAGCACAGCAACTTGCAGCAGCTACATATTCAGCTTCAGTTGTTGAAGTAGCCACAGTTGTTTGCTTCTTACACTGCCAGGAGATAAGTCTACACCCAAGGAATTAACATCCTCCAGTTGTTGACTTTCTGTCCAAGCTAGCACCAGCATAATCACAATCCGAAAATGCTACCAAATCAAAAGGTGATTCCCTTGAATACCATAGACCCAACCTAGGTTGACCCTTGAGATATCTAAAAATCCTCTTGACTGCTGTTAAATGAGAAACCTTTGGAGTTACTTGAAATCTTGCACAAGCACAAACAGAGAACATGATATCAGGTCTTGATGATGTGAGATACATCAAAGATCCTATCATAGATCTGTATGTGTGTACATCCACATTTTCTCCATCTAAATCTTTTGGAAGTTGTTTCTCAGAATCCATTGGTGTGTGATGCGCGTGATGTGTCGTTGCGGTTTAGCAGTATTAATGCCTACTCAAGTTTTAAATTTATATTTAGCCGACTTATCAATAACACACACACTTAACGAGCAGTGTACCCGGTCAGTATGAATATAATGGTAAGTAAAGTGTCGATCACTAAGAGTGGAACGTATTATCTAGTTATTCTAATCAGTATTTTAATATCCTAAGTTAGTAATACAACCTAATCTAACGCAAGGGGGTTCAGCCTGAGAGACTGGCACAGTTTGGTTATAATTAAATCGAAAACTAAACTAATGAGCACGAATTAGCGATTAGCACACACGTACACAGATAGATACTCGAGACAATAAGAAGACATGTCCTGATAATTAAATAGCTTGTCACTTGTTTTATTGCTAGTTTTATATGAAGTGTATATAATTAAACCTTTCTCGTTGGCTCTAGTCTTATCGGCGAGTAAACCCTTAATGATTACTTATGTCTATCCTACTTTTCTAGAGACGCTAGAATAAATAGGCGAGGAAGGGGCATGGCGACCCAAGCAAGACTCAGCTAGACATAGAGGTTATCAATGCACTAATAAAAGTCGCCAAAGACATCAACATATAAACTTTAATTAATGGGAAAGCAATATTAAGGGGAGTGCATGATCTTCCGTAGTCACATGACACAAGCCCATCAATCCTGATGAGTTAAAGCGTACTAAAACAATAAAACAAAACTAATTAATGAATTGAATACATGCAGGACCTTCTTACAGCTCTTGTATCTTTGTTTGAGGTGTGTCTTGTGCTGCTTGGTCGTCTGAATTCGGCTCTAGGGTTATATAAAAGGTCTATATCGTCTCTCAAATTCGTCTGACCTTGGGGTATTTATAGTTTCTGTCTGAGGGATCGATGCGGCGCATTGAGTTGATAGATGCGGCGCATTGACTTAACTTCGCGTGGGGTCCAAGATTAATATATTCTGGAATATTCGTACACCGTCTACAGACGCGGCGTAACTTGATCTTTGTATGCGGCGCATGTACTTTAGCTGTCTTGGATTGTAACTGGTGAAATCTTGATAGTGATACGCCGTATGTTAGAAGTATATTGCGGCGTATCTGGAGTAGAACGAGCTTGATCTTCTTCTTTGACCAAAGTTTCATATGCGGCGCATGACAGAATTGCATGCGGCGCATTCTTCAAAGTCAGGCAATGGTCTTCGAATTCATCTAAGTATGATATTTCGTCGTATCTGTTGAGTGAGATACGGCGCATCTTCTGGATTTCAGTAGACTTTTGACATCTCGCTTGTTTTGCTCCATAATTAGTCCAAAATCGCCAAGTTTCACATAATGTTTGTTTTTACCTGAGAATTACTAAAGTAAACATTAATGTATCGATTCTAAAATATAATATAATAAAACAAGTCAAATAAATAGGATAAATGATGATAATAAAATGTACTTATTTGAGTTCATCAAATATCCCCCCACTTGAACTTTACTTGTCCCCAAGTAAACCTTAGAATTAATCATATGAAAATGTATCCTAAAAGATATTAGGATTTATTTTTATATTTAAGCACGTATTCGTTTTGTCATAATCACACAACCAAACACTTAACGAAGTAGAAACCAAAATAATTTTTAATGTAAAACAATTCTAAATCGTTTAGTTGCTTAGTCGTGACGAATATTCTATCATAGGCTTGGCAAGTATACGCATCTCCCCCACTAAAGCCAAGGAGTAACAAGTCTAAAGCGGTAAAAAGGGTTTGTTGGTTAAGGGTTGATCATCCTTTTTAATCTCTATCGATCTCATATTCCAGAAAAGGCGACAAAATTAAAAATACATGATCGAATCCACGACCACGATACTTGCAATTGCTCAATTCCTTAACTCGAATGGGCTAAAGATAGGACAAAGTAATCTTCACCAATAATATTATATCAAAAAGGGCGACAAAATCATAAATACATAGCCGAATCCACGACTATGATACTTAAGATTGCTCAAATCCCTAATCTCAATAAATCAAAGGTTTGGATGACGAATGATATAGGGTATGGATAATATTTGGGATACAAATTGGTGTAAAATGAAAAATAAACAAAACAGATAAATTAAAATCCTAAGTGTGGTTAATCACTTTCCCAACCATCCCATGAATAAGACTCATATCATTGAATAACTCATGCTTTAACACTTGAAACACACGCTTTAGGTAGACACGAATTATACTCAACAAAATCTTAATCAAAGAATAACCTTAGTTGGCGTTCCCATAACGGCCAACTCCCATTCAATCCATAAATATAATATACAACAACAAATAGTGGTGATATCTCCCACTTAATACAAAACTTTACATAAGTTGGTTAAAACAAACTTCCAACTTTTTTTTTTTTTTTTTTTTTTTTTTTTTTTTTTTTTTTTGACATCAACATATATGTGTAAAATTTCACAACTTTTCTATCACTATTTTTCCGGATAATTTTTCCATACTCTTCATACTTTCAGAAATAACTGTAATAGTGAAAGTAGCAAACACACGAAAAATAAACTAAAAGTTATACAATATTTACTTTCATACCAATTGCATTGTGCAATTTCCCGACCTAACCAAAGATAATGAATTACGCACGCGAACACAGGTAATGTAAGGAAACACACTTTGCCTAAAGCAATTAACCACGGATTTTAATCTACAGGGTAGGCTAATGTGTAAGGGTGTATCGAAACATTATAACAAAGGTGTAAGAAACGAAAGGAATGGCTTTGAGGGTTTTTCTAGGGGTATCTTCCTCTAAAAGTGAGAGTAAACAAAGGGTTTATACGGGGGTTAACTAACCAGTGTAGTTAGTTAATATCACATAACATATAAAGGCTATTTGGGTGTAATCCTAGAAATTTACCAATTTAGACAAGTCACTCCAATTATATAGATAATACTCATTATGGTGGTCTCGAATAGTATACAAGCCAAGTTCTAAAGTTTACAAGTCACCGGCACACTAAAGTTTTAATATTTTTGAAAGAATAGAGTTATGTGTGCGGTTATGTAATTTAGACTTTAAACAAAAACATGCTAAAAATTTTAAATTTTGATATATTAAGCGCATTTTAAGCATATTTTGAAAAAGTTTAGGACAAGTAAGTGTTCTAATTCTCCATCCCCCCACTTAAGTTAAACAACGTCCTCGTTGTTTGTGTCAAAGGTTAAAAACTGGAAAATAAAAGAATAAGAACCGAAAAACTCCCCTGAGATATGCTCGGTATGATCCTCCATTATTCGTATAAGAGCAAAAATCAACTTTCTTGTGGATGAGAACGTTTAAGCTTCATAAATGATGTATCCACAAAAATGCAGGAATCTATAATACCATTTAGACTTTAACACACCTGAGTTAAGAAGGTTCAAACTTGCATAATACATTAGTAGTTAGTAAAAATAAAACCTAAAAAATTAAACTGTAAATCATCAAGTCAGTCGATACGCCGTATCTTATGGAAGAAGATACGCCGTATCGAGCCTGGAATAAATACGAATCAGAATAAAAGATGTGTCGCATCCTTAACCAGGGATGCGCCACATTAAATAAACTGACAGAAAGTTTTAAAGACAAAAATAAAAATGCAGAAAATGAAATAAGATATGACCAGTGCAGGTGATGCGTCGCATCTTATGATGGAGATGCGCCGCATCTTCTGCAGGTCTGACAGACTCGACACAGAACAGAAAAGTAAAAAATTTTCCTCCGGGTTGTCTCCCGGTCAGCACTTGTCTTTATTCCAGAGTCTTCAAGTTAGACTCACGTTCAGCTCCTTAATACCGATTACTGAAAGAGTCGGAAGCATCGCGCTCACTCATCGCCAGTCCAGCAATATTGCACACTCCTTGCTCGTCCTTAATATCCACGCCATTCTTCTTTAATATCTGTATAAACAAAGTTCTGTCCCTTTCGGGCAGAGATGACAAAATGATAGACGGGAAATTCTTATTATTATATAGGCATAAATATGCAAGGTGGGGTGGTAGTTCAATAAACATATCATTATTCAAATTTGTATTCTCAACTATTCTCCTACGTTTGTTAATCACTTCACAATCATACCCCTCATCATCAGAATCATTAACAATATCGCGCCTAAGTTCGGTAGGTACATTAAGGTCAATAAATTCCTCGAGGTTCTTATGATTAGGATTAGTTGAGTTGTTTTGAATCAATGTTTCTCCCATAAGCCTAGCTTCTAGATCGAGGTCCATACGTTCTCTTAATCCTAGCACATAGACGCCTCTAATTATGCTCTTAGCAGGATTTTGGCACTTATAGACTAGTTTATTGTTCCCTACCTTTAATGAGATTTTTCTTTTAAACACATTAATCTTAGCATGGGCGGTAGACAAGAAAGGTCTTCCAATGATTAAAGGAATCTTAACATCCTCGGGCATATCTAATATAACAAAGTCTACGGGGAAAACAAACTTCTCAATCTTAACTAGCACATTTTCAGCAACCCCTTCAGGTCGTTTTACCGTTTTATCAGCCAATTCAATAAGCAGCTTAGTTGGTGCTAATTTTCCTAGTCCTAGGGTAGTGAATGTCTTAAGGGGCATAACACTAACGCTAGCTCCTAAGTCAGCTAATGCATTATTGAAAGATATGTCATTAATTGAACAAGGTAAAGTAAAACTTCCTGGGTCCTTTTCTTTATGAGGCAAGGCACGTAAGTCGGTTGCAGAGCTCTCTTCTTTCATTGTAGCCTTGATCTCCTCTTCAATCTTTGCCTTCTCTTTGAGTAACCTCCTTAAACTGATTGAAGAATTAAAGAAAAATTCGGGCTTTGCAGCATCATTACCATTCATCAATCTTCTAGGAAAAGGTATGTTAGGCGTGACTTCTTCAGTAGTGCATATGGCCTTGACATGATCTCTTGGGTTAGTTTCAGTTGAGCTAGGTAAACTTCCGTATCCCCTTTCTTGAAGAACCTTGCTCATTTGTCCGATTTGTTGTTCCAATGCTTTGATCGAAGCTCCTTGATTTCTTGTTATAGTATCCGTTGAGGCTCAGATTTCTTTGATCATAACGGTGTTCTCTTCATGTCTTTTAGCAGCATCGGCCATAATTTGCTTTAGAGTGTCATCCAAAGTCTGCCTCCTTTCTTGATAAGTGGGATTATAGTTGTTCTTTTGATAGTATCCCGGAGCAGCTTCCCTAAATCTTCCTGAAAGTTGGAATGGTTGTCCAAATTGTGTGTAGTATGCTTCTTCAAAAGTCTCACTTTCATTCTTTTTAGGGCAATCTTTAGTGTAGTGAGGTCCTTCGCATTTTTCACATCCAACTTGGGCAGCATAAACTTTCTCATCACGCTTCTTCATCTCTCTACTAATTTTATCCAATTGAGCTTGAATTGCAGCAAACCCGTCAAAATTAGTGCTGCTCTTAGATCTAGTAGAGGTTCCGTCGTGCCATTTTTGAGAGTGATTAGCAGCTTCTTGGATGGCTTTTCTAGCATCGGCTGCACTCATTTGAGGCACAGCTCCCTTAGCATCCAAGATTTGTCTAGTAGGCACGTCCAATCCTTGATAGAACAATATTATCTCCTGCATTGGATTTAGATAATGTTGAGGGCATTTCATCAATAAGTCTTTAAATTGTTCCCAAGCTTGATAAAGAGTTTCATCAGGCTCTTGCTTGAAATTGTTGATAGCCTCCATCTTTTTAGCAGTTTTAGCAGGTGGACAATATCTTTTCAGGAATTTGCTCTTCAAATCTTCCCATGTTGTGATTGAACTAGCAGGTTCATTCCTTAGCCACTTATTAGCAGCTCCTTTAAGCGAAATTGGAAAGATTCTTAGCATAAGTTGATCGTCAGAGATTCCTTCTGTAGTAAACAAATCTGCAATCTCGAGGACTTTTTCAACATGTTCATTAGCATCTTCATGTTCTATTCCACTGAAAGCATTTTCTCTTAGCTCCTTGAGAAACTGACCCTTCAACTCAAACTTTGACTTTTCATCAAACTTTAGTCTAGCAACTCCTGAACTGTAATCAGCACGGGTTTTGTTCATGTATTCCTCCATAGTAGTGTTTTCCGTCATTGTTTCTGTTTCTTCTTTCTCCTTCTCTTCAGAAAAGTAATCAAGCTCGAACGAACTTGAAATTTCAAAGCTTTTTGTGTTGAAAAGCCTTTTAAGCGAATGTAAGGCTCGTTCAGGATCTTCGAAAGGTTTAATCAAGTTCTTAGTTGAATTCCTGGTCATGCACTTCCTGAAATCATCACAAAAGCATCAGTAGGGTATGTTCAAGAAAGTATGATATCAGAAAATTAACAACGAAAACGGAATACGAAAAATAAAAGTTGCTGATATCTGCAAACGATGTGCCGTATCCAGAAAGTTGGATACGCCGTATCTTATTACGTTAAAATTTAATCAGACTTTTATTCAGAAAACAGATACACCGCTTATGAATTAGAATGCGCCGTATCAAGTTTAAATTATCAAAAATCGATTATATTTATTAAAATTAAATGCGTAGTATTAACAAAAGCTAATGCGCCGTATTTTCGTTACGTTTCAAAATACAAGATTTTTGATTTAGTAGATGCGCCGTATCGATAAAGATCGATGCGTCGCTTCTGTTTAATAATTCGAAAAACTGTTTTTAATTTAAATAGAAAATACGCCGTATCTGTTAAAACAGATGCGTCGTATGGCGTTAGGGTTTAGAAAAATTTCTTATTAAAAACAGAATACGCCGTATCTTGGGGAAAGATGCGTCGTACTCGAATTTATTAAACGCGTTGTATTTTATAAAAATTAAACGCAATACGCCGTATCCGTGAAAACAGATGTGCCGTATCGTTTGTATCAGCACAATACAACGACAACAGAATGCAGAAAAATAGAAAAAAGAAAAACAAAAATAAAAACAAACAAAAAGAAACAAAAAATACAGAAAACAAAAACACACAAAAACAGAAAATATGCAAATTATACAATGAATGCAATCTATCTATTATACAACAGGGTTAGTGGTTAGAATCTAAAAAAAAAACTTAAAAAGAAAAACCTAATTAAAATACTTAATCAAATTAACAGATAATAACAATTCACTCCCCGGCAGCGGCGCCAAAAACTTGATGCACGTGATGTGTCGTTGCGGTTTAGCAGTATTAATGCCTACTCAAGTTTTAAATTTATATTTAGCCGACTTATCAATAACACACACACTTAACGAGCAGTGTACCCGGTCAGTATGAATATAATGGTAAGCAGAGTGTCGATCACTAAGAGTCGAACGTATTATCTAGTTATTCTAATCAGTATTTTAATATCCTAAGTTAGTAATACAACCTAATCTAACGCAAAGGGGTTCAGCCTGAGAGACTGGCACAGTTTGGTTATAATTAAATAGAAAACTAAACTAATGAGCACGAATCAGCGATTAGCACACACGTACACAAATAGATACTCGAGACAATAAGAAGACCTGTCCTGATAATTAAATAGCTTGTCACTTGTTTTATTGCTAGTTTTATATGAAATGTATATAATTAAACCTTTCTCGTTGGCTCTAGTCTTATCGGTGAGTAAACCCTGAATGATTACTTATGTCTATCCTACTTTTCTAGAGACGCTAGAATAAATAGGCGAGGAAGGGGCATGGCGACCCAAGCAAGACTCAGCTAGACACAGAGGTTATCAATGCACTAATAAAAGTCACTAAAGACATCAACATATAAACTTTAATTAATGGGAAAGCAATATTAAGGGGAGTGCATGATCTTTCGTAGTCACATGACACAAGCCCATCAATCCTGATGAATTAAAGCATACTAAAACAATAAAACAAAACTACTTAATGAATTGAATACATGCAGGACCTTCTTACGGCTCTTGTATCTTTGTTTGAGGTGTGTCTTGTGCTGCTTGGTCGTCTGAATTTGGCTCTAGGGTTATATAAAAGGTCTATATCGTCTCTTAAATTTGTCTGACCTTGGGGTATTTATAGTTTCTGTCTGAGGGATCGATGCGGCGCATTGAGTTGATAGATGCGGCGCATTGACTTAACTTCGCGTGGGGTCCAAGATTAATATATTCTGGAATATTCGTACACCGTCTTCAGATGCGGCGTAACTTGATCTTTGTATGCAGCGCATGTACTTTAGCTGTCTTGGATTGTAACTGGTGAAATCTTGATAGTGATACGCCGTATGTTAGAAGTATATTGCGGCGTATCTGGAGTAGAACGAGCTTGATCTTCTTCTTTGACCAAAGTTTCATATGCGGCGCATGACAGAATTGCATGCGGCGCATTCTTCAAAGTCAGGCAATGGTCTTCGAATTCATCTAAGTATGATATTGCGTCGTATCTGTTGAGTGAGATACGGCGCATCTTCTGGATTTCAGTAGACTTTTGACATCTCGCTTGTTTTGCTCCATAATTAGTCCAAAATCGCCAAGTTTCACATAATGCTTGTTTTTACCTGAGAATTACTAAAGTAAACATTAATGTATCGATTCTCAAATATAATATAATAAAACAAGTCAAATAAATAGGATAAATGATGATAATAAAATGTACTTATTTGAGTTCATCAGTGTGCTTGCCATTTTTGAATCAGCAAAGTTGAACTTTCTAAGAATCTCAGCAACATATTTATCTTGATTAATAAATATGCCTTCATATGACTGTTTAACTTGCAAACCCAAAAAGAATGTAAGTTCCCCCATGGAACTCATCTGAAACTTATCATGCATAAGCTTCTCAAACTCCAAACACATCTCCTTCCTTGTAGATCCAAAGATAATGTCATCCACATACACCTGCACTAACAGAAGATCCTTCTTGTGTTGTTTGATGAAAAGTGTCTGATCAATCTTTCCTCTTTGAAATCCATTCTCTTTTAAATAGGAAGCCAGTGTTTCATACCAAGCTCTAGGAGCTTGATGAAGGCCATAAAGAGCCTTAACAACTCTGTACACTTTGTCTGGATGGTCAGGATCAATGAACCCTGGAGTTTGTGAGACATACACCTCTTCTTCAATTGTGCCATATAAAAATGCACTTTTGACATCCACTTGGTAAACTGTGAAGCCTAAAAATGAAGCATAAGCTAAGAAAAGCCTAATTGCCTCAAGTCTTGCTACTGGAGCAAAAACTTCATCATAGTCTATACCTTCTTGTTGTGTGTACCCTTGGGCTACTAATCTAGCCTTATTCCTAATCACTATTCCCTTTTCATCCCTTTTATTCTTGAAAACCCATCTAGTGCCAATTACCTTTGCATCCTTAGGTAAATCAACTAGCACCCAAACTTTCTGAATCTTGAACTGAAGAAGCTCCTCTTGCATAGCTTCTACCCAGCTTGAATCATCTAAGGCTTTCAGAATGTTCTTTGGTTCAGCTTGTGAGAGAAAACATACAAACAAGCAAGAATTTGAAAACTCATGCTGTTTTGAAACATAAAGGGCATCAAGAAGCCCTTGTTGGTCTGAAGACATCAGTTGTTGTCTTGTCTTCACCCCTGATTGTACATCTCCTATCACATTTTCTAGGGAGTGGACCTTGTGAATTCTGGTTTGTGGTGTAAGTGGAACATGATAGTTTGGTGGGAGATTGCTCAAATCCACCTCATTGTTTGTTAATTATGCTTCCTTTGTTAAGTCTGCTTCTTCAGTTAAGTCTGTTTCAGCAGCATTATCAACAGCAGAACTATTTTCTTGTTCCTTTGTTTCATCTTCTTTGCTTTCATCTTCAACATCTTCTTTAGCTTTACCAGAAGAAGATTCATCATGTGTTGAAGTTGAAACCACACTTGTACTTGACCATATTGGCATCCAAACATGATCTTGGTTTGTCTCCTTTTCTAACCTTGCCTCATCTGTTGCTTGTGAACCTGAAAAATCATTAGTTTTTGCAACAACAGGCACATAATTCATTGATTTGGTTTGAGTTTCAAGATCAAATAGCCATTTTGGTCCTTGACCTTCTACATTGGATTTATCTTCCAAAAATTCCACATGTAGATTTTCTTCTACAATCCTGGTTCTTGAGTTGTATACTCTAAATGCTTTGCTATTAAGAGAATATCCAACAAAGAAACCTTCATCTGCTTTTCCATCGAATTTTCCTAAATGGTCTAAGGTATTGAGAATTGTCACATGACATCCAAAAGGTCTAAGAAATCCTATTGCAGGAGTTCTACCTCTAAAAAGTTCATATGATGTCTTATTGTGAGGCTGTACAGCTAAAACTCTATTTTGAACATAGCAAGCAATGTTGACTGCTTCAGCCCAAAAAGTTATAGGTAGCTTAGAGTCAGCTAACATAGTTCTAGCAGCTTCTATTAGTGTTCTATTCTTCCTCTCAACAACACCATTCTGTTGTGGAGTTCTAGCAACACTAAATTCTCTCCTAATACCTTTTTGTTTGCAGAAATCATCTATAAATCTATTCTTAAACTCTGTCCTATTATCACATCTAATGACTTTCACTTTCTTGTCTACTTGGTTTTCTATCTGTGTAATGAATGTCTTAAGAATGCTAGAAGTTTCATCCTTAAAACCTAAAAAGAAAACCCATGTAAATCTGGTATAGTCACCAATTATAACAAGACGATATCTCTTATGCATTATACTACTTACTGAAACAGGTCCAAATAAGTCCATATGAAGCATAGACAAAGATTGATTGATAGAGTTAAAAATATTGGGCTTACAAGTGGCTTTGTGTTGTTTGCCTTTAAGACAAGCAATGCATGTTTGATCATTTTCAAATCTTTTGTGAGGTAAACCTCTTACCAAACCATTCTTAACAATCTGATTTATGGTTTTAAAATTAATATGACCAAGCCTTCTATGCCATTTCATTGATTCATCCAATGTGGCCTTTGCAACAAGACAAGTTAAATCCTTTTTAGGAACAATGTTCTTCATGTCAACACTATACATATTGCCCTTTCTAGGAATTTTAAGAAGTACTTGACTTTCATCAGGCATCTTAAAATCAGGAGAAAGTACAAGACATTCAGTCTCACAGAAAAGAACTTTGTTCTTTTTGTCACACATTTGTGAGACACTAAAAAGATTATAATTTAGCTCTTGTACATAGTACACATCTTCAAAATCTAAATTTCCAGTTTTAATGGTACCTTTATCGGAAATTTTGCCACCAACACCTCCTCCAAAGGTAACATAGCCACCATCTAATGTTTGAAAATCAGAAAGATATGACTTGTTGCCTGTCATGTGCCTAGAACATCCACTATCTGAGTATCCTTGATCCTCTTGTTGATCAATTGAATGTTCCTGCACATAAGTGAGAAGTATTAGTTTCTTTTGGGGACCCAAGCCATTACTGACTTGGATCTGCCTCTTGCATCAATGTAATTTAATCTTTTTAGAACAGTTGATGCAACATTGGATTTAGGTGAATTCCAAACCCAACATGCTGAGGCCTTAATAGCATTTTCCCTCTTTGCCCAAGCAGCAGACTTAATTACTTGCCTACCAGAATTAACTGCTGGCTTAGCAGAATTAACTGCTGGCTTTGTAGTCGTCCCCTTTTGTTTCCAAACTTGTTTTTGGACCACTGTTTTTGTTTGAATGGTCCTTTGAACAGACTTTGGTGCATGTTTGTAAGATGTTTTTGCACCCTTAGCTGTTGATTTTGGGTAAACAGTCATATATGGTCTAGCAGAATTAACCTTATTGAAGCCAGACTTAACAGAGACTGTTGTGGGTTTAGTTCTGTTAACCTTAGAACTAGAGTGAAAATGAGATTTAGGTGTTTGCCTTTTGTGGTTCACTCTATTGTTTTCATACCCAGATACCCAATGGTTGCAGAAAGCTGCAAGATGGTCAAAACTACCACATGTATAACAAGCTTTGTTGGAAAAAGCAAAGTCATCACCTAATTGGTTAGACTTGAGGTTATTCCAATTTCTTTGGTTACCTCTGGGCTTGCTAGTGGACCTGTATTGTTCACAATACCTAACTGGTTGCCTAATATGTTTAATGTTTGATTTAGGCCTATCAGTATCCCTTTTGACCACTTTAGGAACCTTTGTTCCTGCTTTCTTAACTTTTTCAGGTTTAGACATAACCTGTTCATCTTCATCACTATCAGTTGTACAATCCTCAACAACTATAGCATCTCCTTTCTTAACAAAGGACACCTTGTCCTGAAGAAGTGAAGTTTTATTTAAACTCTCACTTACTTTTTCTATCTTAGGACCCTCAGTAGACTTAGAACCATATTCCATTATTGGTTCTTGAAACTCAGCAAAACCTGTGTGTGCTAGGTCAATACCTGGAGGTGAAGGAACACCTCTGTATGGTGGAGGAACAGATTTGTATCCTAAACCAGACTTAGCTTTATTGATTACTTGAGCTTCCCAAATCTTATTCATTCCCTCTGAGGCATAAGCTAAAGCATCTACTGTTATCTTAACATTTTCACTGTTATTTAGGGCTTTAGCTAGAGCTGCTCTTTCTGAGCAAATTATTTCAGCTTGAAAATCTATTTTTCTTTGAAGAGCATTCATGTCATCAGCAAACTTAGACTCATTTTCTTGATAATGTACAAGTTGTTTTTCAACAACAGATATACCTCTTTTATGGTGGTGTTTGTTTATTAAGAGGGTCTGAATCTGAATCTGAACCGCACGTCTGAATCTGAATCTGATGCGTAAATGTCTGAATCTGAACGCATCTGAACGGAAAAAAAAAAAAAAACTCATGTTTGAACGGGAATTTTTTTTTTTTTTTTTTTTTTTTTTTTTTTTTTTTTTTTTTTTTTTGTTATTTTGTGTCAACAAGGGGCATTCAGACGCGTTAAGACACCCCTCCCAAGTCTTGACCATTAAGATCTAACTACATCTGAACACGTCTGAACGAAAAAAAAAAAAAAAAAAACCGTCTGAACGCCAAAATGTCTGACCGATTCAGACATTTCGGTCATTCAGAGGCTGTTCAGAGGACAAAATAAAAAACAAACGCAGCCTATGATTACCTAAGTTGGCTAATGCATCATATAATTGTTCTAGTTGATCATCAAATCTCTTTTTAAGATCTTCATAATCTTTAAGAGCAGAACATGATTTAGTACATTTAATTATGGAATTTACCTCTGAATCAGAAAAGGCCATTAGAGCAGTCTCAGTGGCCACCAGTGCAGCATTTGTTGGTGCTTCCACTTCATCAGCCATGAAGCTCCAATCATAGTTGATACCATCTATGGCTAGCATAGCCCTTGGTTCTTCAACTGTGATTTCCTTCTTCTTCTCTTGCCTATACCATGTGCTTCTATTGTCCTGCTTCCTTGGGTTTCTACATTCTTTAGCAAAGTGTCCTAACCTGTGACAGTTGAAGCACTCTACTTTCTTCTTATCAAACCCAGCAGTTTCATTTCCATGAATGGTAATCTGCTTACCAGTTCTCTGCCAGAACTTCTTAGCCCTCATGCTAAGTAAAGCAACCTGCCATTTGATGTCCATCTCTTCCAAATCATTATCATCCAACTGATCAAGATCTTCATGAGTTAGAGGAGAACCACTAGTTTGACTAGACATGAATACATAGAATGCCGGATCTCCAAGTCTTGCAACATTCTTTTGTGAACTAGTAGAAGGACCACCATAGATAGCAGTAGAAACACCTACTTCTTCATTTACCTCATCTGACTTACTAATACTAGGAGATGACAAGAGTGCCACATTCCCAGAACTAGTACTATAGATTCCAGACTTCTTTAGACTTTGTTCAACAATTTTGAAGTTATTGAACAAATCATTGAGTTTCATGACTTCAATGTCTGGTTTGTTCATCCAGAAAACCACATGAGTATGGAAGTCATCAGGTAGGCTTCTCAAAAACTTCATGTTGAGATCTTCCTTGGCTATCTCAACACCCAACATAGCTAACTGACTGACAAGCTTATGTAATCTTGAGAACAGCTTATCAAGTGATTCATTGCTATTTGAACTAAAGTTTTCAAATTGTTGTTTTAGCAATGTCTTCTGTGTTTTCTTGGTAGTTTCATTACCACCAAACCATGCACAAATCTCTTCAAAAAGAGTTTTTGCATCTGGATACTTGCTAAAAGATAGCATTTGTTCACCAGGAATGGTCATAAGCAACAAGTTTCTTGCCTTTTGATCATTCCTCTTCTGTATCTTTTCATCATTGTTAGATGGTCCAGTATTCCTTTTTCTTTCAGTTTTGCCTTCAAGAATAACATCTGTATAACCTAGTGTAAATGAATCACCATACAGAATGATATCCCAAAGAGCATAATCTTGGACCATAAAATATTGCTCAATTCTCAACCTCCATAACTCAAACTCATTCTGTTTGATCATGGGCAACTTTGCAGCAACATTTGTAGCAGTATCTTGTGCATCCATTTCTAGTTCTTCTTCTTCTAAATCAATAATATCAGCCTTTCTCTGATACCACTTGTTGGGATTCGATACACTGTTAAGGTGGTTAAACCTTTTGTACTTTGTGTATATGATATATTGAGTGAATATGATTAAGTATGCGGAATCTACTTAATCACACTTAGAAGGTTATTATGGTTATGGAAATGGAACAGTTGTGTTTGTTATATGACAATGAACAATGAAAGCTTATCACCAAACGATTCAATATTATTAAGATAATAATACGAGTGATCTTGAGTTATCACTAGGGTTACAACCTTGAATCTTATGTTTCTATATCTTGTGATATTTTTTGTTCTATGTTCTTGAGAGATATATTTTGCACTATAAGTTTAACACACTTATATCTCTAGTCTAAGATCTTTCTTTTATAACATAAGAAAGATCTTTACAATAATGTTAAGTCTTGTCAAACAACTTGCTAGCTTATCTTATGTGTGTCAGTAACTAAGATACAACATGTATCTATGTTTACAACTTGTTCTGTGAGTATAAGATAAAGACTGAGCACATGGGGTAAGATATTATCTACCGTGTATTATTGACTTTTAGTCAACCAGACTTAATATCTTCATCAAGCAGACTTAACTCTGATAGTTACCAGAATTAACACTTGACTTAACCACCAGACTTAACTTTAACGACCAGACTTAACCAGCAGACTTAACTTTGGAACTCACCAGACTTAACTCTACTGCTACCAGATTTAATCACTTGAGAGATTTTCCCGATACTTAAACTTCAGAATATTTAATTCCCAACAATCTGAATTTTTGTGTATTAGATTAGAAGTATTTGTTATGTTTGGATATACATCTTCCTTTATATATAAATACAATGATGTGACAACTCTATGACAATTGCGTGTATGTGTAATTTTTTACCCGAAATATGACACAGATTTGACAACTCTATGACAAGGATGTGACAACTCTATGACAGTTGCGTGTATGTGTAATTTTTTACACGAAATATGACACAGATTTGACAACTCTATGACAATGATGTGACAACTCTATGACAGTTGCGTGTATGTGTAATTTTTTACACGAAATATGACACATATTTGACAACTCTATGACAATGATTTGACTAATCTATGACAATTGCGTGTATGTGTAATTTTTTACGCGAGATATACTCTATTTAAGTCTTACATTGTTACGCTAATTACACACAATCTTTTACACCGACATTGCTTACTAAAAATCATTTACTAATATATTCCTTTACATTTTCAAAAAATGTCGGACAACATACCATCCGACCTTCAAGTTGATATCATGAAGAAACTACCTGTTAAGTCTTTACTACAGTTTCGTACTGTGTCAAAGAGATGGAAGTCTTCCATAGACTTACCGAACTTCATCCGTAGTTACGGTTTTTGTGAAACAGATATGTGTTGTTTCAATTTAACATATATGCAAGGTAATGTTGGTCTTATGTTTTCGGTAAATGAAAATTTAGCCTTTACGAATCTAGATACAACTTTGAATCTTCCAACTCTTAAGCCAATTGCTACTTCTGAAGGTATCTGGTGCTTTTCGTATGGTTCAAATATGATGGTTGTTCTTTGGAACCCATCAATAAAAAGATCTGTAGGAATATTCGTCCCTAGTTTCTTGAATCAACCTGATTCACCAAAAATGGTCATCGGTTTTGGTGTCCGTCCCGACACCTTAGACCCTACCCTTTTAAAGATTAATTACCCGTATTACGGTCAAGGACCATGGTATGTGTCAATTTATACATTGAGTTCCAGACGTTGGAACAATCTTGAAAATGACCGTTTGCCCCGTGAATCAATTAGAATTAAACGGTCTGGTCAAGCAGTAGTGGGTGGTAAAATTTTCTGGGTTGGTTCTGAAAAATTTGTTTATAATGATGGTATTTCGTACAAACGATACATGATTGTTTTTTTGATTTGGTTACTCACCAATTTCAAGTACAAGACATACCTGAAGTGATAAGATTCATGGTTCAGCCTCCATTCTATATATCACAGCTACGAAACTCTCTCGAAGTTTCAGGAAGTTTCCTTGCAGAAGAGTACAAAGTTATGTACGCATGGGAATTAGAATTTGATGGTGGTATTGTATCATCGTGTCCATTGCTATTCACCATCCCATTCCCAATTGAGAATGAGGTAAAATTAATTGGATTTACCAAGGATGCGGAACCAATTGTTCAAGCTAAGAGCAACTAACAGATAGCTCACTCACTACAAGTGTACGAGCGAACATCTCAGGAGTTTCAAAACATGGGTATTGAAGCAAATGGTGGTTCATTTTTCATTGGCCCATACAAAGAATCACTAATTCTTCTTGATCAACCAAACAATACCTATATGGTTTAGTTTGTGTCTTTAACGTTATCAATGTATGTCTTTTCTAGTTTCTACAACTGTACTAGTTTTTTTTTTTTTTTTTTTTTAACTAATTAATGCTATTTGTTTGTGTTTTATGTTCTACGTTTTTATTTATGTGTCCAGTAATGAATTTGCCAATATACATTTTGCTTTATATATAAATACAATGATGTGACAACTCTATGACAATTGCGTGTATGTGTAATTTTTTACCCGAAATATGACACAGATTTGACAACTCTATGACAATGATGTGACAACTCTATGACAGTTGCGTGTATGTGTAATTTTTTACACGAAATATGACACATATTTGACAACTCTATGACAACGATTTGACAATTCTATGACAATGATTTGACTACTCAATGACAATTGCGTGTATGTGTAATTTTTTACACGAGATATGACACAGATTTAACTATAAAAACTCATTCGTAGTTCGATTTCTCTAAACACATATCCGCATTATTGACATCGCTACTCTCTACAAAAAATTTATAATTCAGAAAATGTCCCAACAAAACAAAACCGGATACACGAAACGATACCAACATAATGTTGGGGCTTCTTCAACCTCTTCAAACACCCCGGATAGATTAATACCCGGTCCGGCTGGTATTCTTCAAGCGGCTATTCTCCGCAAAAATGCAGACATTAGGGAAGGTGGCCCTGGATATTGTGTAGTGCCAACACAAGAGTATGTAAGGAAAATAAATGAGGATGTCGTTGAAGATGATCATTTTACATGTGGGCCATGGCTAAGCGCTATTAATAAGCTGCTTAATAGCGAAGGTATCATCGTAACTGGTTGTCTTGGCGATATAAAAAACTATTGCGTAAAAGGGAAACTTGAACTTGTTGTAGCTGTAATCAAGACTTGTACGCCTACCGCGTTTGGTGAGCTAACAGTGACACTAAAAGATCCAACGGGGACATTCTCTGGTACAATTCATCACAAAGTTCTTACAGAAGAATCGGGTTACAAAAACTCTATCAAAGTCGGAGTTGTGTTGGTACTTCGTAATGTTTCGGTGTTTACCCCAAAATCAACACCCCTTGGTCTTAACATTACATTGAGGAACATTGTTGAGGTTTTCGACAAGGATACCGTTTTTATTGGCTGAATCTTTACATATTTATTTCCTACGTTTAGGTTTAATATTCTCTATGTAATGTTTATTTACGTCAACTTCGTCTTTTTTTCTTTGTAGTTGAATAAAGTTTTATGGTATGTTAATCCTCTTTATTATTAGTAACCTCATTTTAAAGCATACATTTTTGTTCATACATGCTTTTGCACCATATTTAAGTTTCATGTTTGCTTTAGACCTACAACAAAAAGTTGGCTGAATATAAACCGAATTAGGACCGAATATAAACCGAATTAGGACTTGTTTTTTTCATGCAATCTCGTGTACACCCATTCAAAAAATATACGCGAGATGCGTTTTTTATTATTATTATTTATTTTTGAATCTCGGGTATACCCGTAAAAAAATTTACACGAGATTTTTTTTTTTTTTTTTTTTTTTTTTTTTTTTTTTTTTAATTCGACCAATAAGATATTGCCACGTAATCTCGGGAACCCCCGGAAACATTTTTACGCGAGATGTATGGGTAGAATTAAAAAGTGAGAAAACTTTGGGTACTGCAAAACATATACAAGTTATATGTCTAACATAGTAATTTTCGCATAAACTATTGTTAGCTCTCAAGAACGATATGTCTATTGGACCAGAGACACTTGCGTTCAAACACTACTTTTATAAAAAAAAAATGGGGGTCACCAACTATTAAAAACTGATTTTTACGGAATATGCTTTTAGCATTTGTCCTTTTGGCGTTTGTCTTCTTTATCGTAGTTCAAAAGATAGATGATAAAAAAACACACCCCGTTATGTGAGACCTATATTATATTAGTCAAATGTACAACTCATAAAGCAGATAATACAACAGTTTGATGCATCTAATGATTGCAAACACCCCCTATAGGGGTGTCAGGATAACATGCCCTTAAAAAATAATAGACAATTAGTTACATCGTGATATTGAAATAGTAACATTATACTAATTCTCTCATAAATACATAGACGGAACTTGAACTTTTTTTATTGAGAGGGCCGAAACATAAATCTTTATATATATATAAAAGATCTTAAAAAGATAAACTTCAAAACAAGAGCAGAAATAATTACATAACACTAGAAATGCAACTACGATACTTCTGTAGTACATCTACATGGATGAACAAATCAATTACGAGAACTTAGGGTGCCCCATATTTTGTCAAATAACGCGTTTAAGACCAAGGCATTTTGTGCATACATCATAGGAGAAACATAGAATCCCCATGATATCCAATTATCCATGCCTCACTATCATCTGAAATCACGTCATGACATTTGTCACCTTTGGTTTCTTATCTTTTTTAACTCTTTGTTCCCGAGTATAAAACGAAAAGAATAGAAATGGAAAGAGGAACAAAGAGAGAAAAAAAGAGGAGAAGATAAAAATTTTGTTTTTTAATCTTATGTTCCTGAATTGGAAAGAAAAGAAGAGGGAAGTAAGCAAAAAAAGCTTTAAAATCACTTTCTCTCCAAATCATCCCAATTTGGGAAGAAGATTATGAGAGAAGTTTTGGCATAACTTCCTCTCTTCTTCTCTCCTCTTCTCTTTAGAAAAAACTTTTGAATGCAACTTTTTTTTAATTTCCTCTCCACTTCTCTTCTTTTCTCTTCAAATAAAAACTCAAGAACAGAGTGTAAGGGTTGATAATGGAAACTTCACAAATTACCCTTAGACTTTTATCTATATTACACGAACAACCCTTGACTTTAGTTTTATTTTATTTTATTTATTTATTTTTTAAAATATTTTTGTTTCTATTATAATAATATTTGATGAAAATTATACCAATAAAAATACATTTAAAACCCAATTTATTCATATATTTTGCATCAAGTATTATATAACACAAAAGAAAAAGTTAAGACCAAAGTTGAAAAATAAAAACTTCAAAAAGTCAAAACTGGACAAATAAATTAAGACGAATTGAGTATTAAATTATCAACAAAGTATACTTTATGTAGGGCTATAAACTCGCGAGCCGACGAACATGAACGGAGTCTTGTTCATATTCGTTCGTTTAAGTTAAACCAGAGAAATAAACGGACACAAACGCTTAACCTAACGAACTTTCTTGTTCATGTTCGTATATTAAGGAAATGATTTATTCATGTTCGTTTATGTTAGTTTATTAAGACACTAACCGAACCTTCAACAAATATAAACGATCGAACATAAATGAACATAGAAAAACAAATATAAACTTTATTACATTATGCATAATATTTTGTTTAAATAAGCTAGTTTTAAAAGTATACAATTAAAAAAATATAATATACGAACATAAACAAATAAATAAACATAAACGAACGTTAATAAACGCATAATCGGACGTTCACGAACATAAATGAATAGACACAACTTTTGTTCTGTTCGTTTGTTTAACACAATGAATATAAAATATTGTTCATCTTCGTTCATTTAATAAGTAAACCAACTTTTACCGAATGGTTCATGAATTGTTCATTTAATGTTTAGTTCGTTTACGGCCTGTAATTAAAAAGCTTTTCACTTGAATTTTCATAAGTCTTTGATACATATTGTTTGTTAGCTTAAATGGAAATGTTTTATAAATGACTTTTTCTTGATGGTAAAAAGTCATTAGAGAAACTAGCATTATAGATGCGATTTGCTTATTGCATTTATGAAAGAAGTAAAGAAAACAATTAGGAAAATGCCTCATTTTTCTTCTCGTGTCCCACTTCTCATCTAATCATGGGAGAAACTAGCATCCTAGGGGGGATTTCTATACAAGAGGCCATATGGAAAAGTATTGGTAAATGATGTGACTTAGATTTTCCCATTATGCTTTTTCAAATGTGGCTGATATGATTACTTGGGTGGATAATGCTCCTATTTCGAGAACTAAGACTTTACTGCTCCAAGCTATTGTGATAACCACATGTTGGGTGATTTGGAAGTTCAGAAACGCTCTCTTGTTTGGTACGAAGAGACCTCGTAGAGATGTTTTACTAGATTCTATTGTTGATCTTTCTTTTTCTTGATACATTCATAGAAATAGGAAGATTAGTTCTAGCTGGTTTGCGTGGCTTCAAAACCCGCTTCTAGCTATTTGTTTGTAATTTTTGTTAGCTTTTTGCTAACTTCTTAATATAATCATCGCCGTTAAAAAAAAAAAAAAAAAAAAAAATACATAACAAATCGAACTCGTATGTCTTAAGCAGAATTTCAACTCATAATCATATAGTTGAAAAACATTCTCATATGTAAGGTATAGTAAGATACAAGCAAATTGATTTGAAAAAAATGCCCCGTATGCGAAACAAAAAATATTGGACCTCAAGTAATTGTAGCTTTTGCCATTTAACATTTTTTTCACGTAAGTGTAGGTGCGTATGACCTATAAAATAGTTTCAATGTTTATAATATTGAACAATGTTACATCTACATACATTAAAAAAAAAAAAAAAAAAAAAAAAAAAAAAAAAAAAAAAAAAAAAAAAAGAGCCGTTACATGCCATATTTGGTCAAGTAAATATTGATCTTGTTCAAAAAAAAAAAAAAAAAAAAAAAAAAAATATATATATATATATAATATATATATTGGAAAAAAAGGAAAAATAAAATATTGTACCATGTGATTAGTTCACATGTCATACTTGCATATAAAAGTTAGGATATAGGATTTGACTTATTAAATTTTCTATTTTCTATTCTGTACATTAGGATTTATAGATTTTTTTATATTAAAAAAAATAATAAATAAATAAATAAATAAATAATTGGTCCCCTTTGTAAAAAAAGGGGGTAATAATAACCTCCCCATAAGAGTTTTTCCGTGAAGTGTGTATGGTGGTGTGGATGTAACTGAAACACTTAGAATATCGAAAAGAATATGAACAAAAACCAATGTTACTTAATTCACATAAAAAAAAAAAACAAAAATGACACGTTCACTGTATTCTTAATGTTATACTCCCTCCGTCTCAAAATTATTGTCCCCTTTTGACTTTTTCGGTCTTTTTTTCTTAACTTTGACTATAAATATTGTTATTTGTGTTATACAATTTTTGATAAAAATTATATCAATGAAAATAAATTTAAAACTCAATCCGTTCATATATTTTGTATCAAGTATTATGTAATATAAACAAAAATACTTGAGGTCAAAATTGAAAAATAAATACTAAAAAATTTAAAAGAGGACAATAATTTTGAGACGGATGAAGTATTCCTCAATGATTATTGCTTATTTTATTTGAGTACCTAATAACTATCGGGCAAATTTTAACCTATTCCTTCGATGCTGCTGGAGATCCACAAATACTACTCCGTATAAAAGGTTATTAAACAAGCCAACAATAGTTGTCAACCAAACGTCCAAACATAACTTACTTCCAAGAACTCAACAACAAGAACAAGAACAAGAACTAGCTAGACATGGTTGTTTGCAGTATCAAAGCATTACTTCAAGTGAATTGTTGTGCTCAAAGACCTTCTTCAGTCACCAACTTTGATCACTTCAAAAACCAACTCTTATCATCTTTCCAGGTTCGATTTTCTTCTCTTTCTCGATATCTCTCAAACTATTACATCATTCAACTTTTCATGGATTATGGTTAACTTGCAGAAAATTTCCATTAAACTACAAGCTCCTCAAGGCACGATTAAGAAAACATCGGTAGAACTATTACATGTTATTACGGATTCAGTATTCCAGTTTATCGACCAACCGTCGCTCCCATCTCAGGTAATGTATCCATATAGAGTCACTAAAAATCACAATCTAGTATTAGCCTCATATTTCTTATGACTTATCATATGTTATATTTTATACGTCTATTTGGAACCACTAGTATTTTTGTATATATCGTGATTTCATAATAACGTGGCATTTTTTTTATTTTTATTATTTTTAAATAATATTGTAAATTTCTTAGTTATATGGATAGTCATTTCTATATATCTCCATTTATAACATATAGTCCCTATTAAAAAACTTATGAATGATGTTTGCAATAAGAGCATCGGTATAATACAAAGTTTAATATATTGTCACATCACTGCCATATCATTATTTTATCATCTATACAAAATATTCACAATATATTAAACTATGCATAGTTTACTAGATTTCCACATAATCACTTTAATTTTAATCACTTATAAATTGATAAGCTAACAGTATATTTTTATAAGAAAACACAATAACAATTAGTTTGTATAAAAATATTACTCCCTCCATCCTATATTAAGTGTCCACTTTTCAAATGCACAAAGTTTTAGGAAAGTGGAGCCAACTACACTCTCCACCAATCAAATATCACTATTACCCACTAAAGTCTCTTCTCATTGGTTGAAAATATTCTCTGGACACTTAATTTGGGACATCCCAAGATTCCATTATGGACACTTAATATGGGACGGAGGGAGTAAAAAATTTACTGTATTGCAAAAGAGAAAAGAAACTAAAATTTGTATACCCACTCACCAGGAAATAATTTATTTAAGCTACACATATACATTACAAATATTATTAAACGAGGTAGAATACGACGACGTTTTGACCCCAAAAAAACAACTATGCTACAGTGCTACAGTACCATCATGCTACAGTGGACCCACGCTATTTCTACAGTGACCACGCATACGACGTCGTTTCGAAGTTTGGAAAATTGGCAAAAAGTACCCTCGAAGTTGACGATTGTTTGCAAAATGAGTCCTTTTACAAAAAGTGTGTTTCGAAAGTTTGGAAATTTGGCAAAAAGTACCCCTGAATTTGACGACTCTTTTCAAAAGGAGTCCTTTTTCCAAAAAGTCTATTTCGAAAGTTTGGAAAATTGGCAAAAAGTACCCCTGAAGTTGACAACTCTTTACAAAAGGAGTCCTTTTCCAAAAAGTCTATTTCGAAAGTTTGGGAAAATGACACAAAATACCCCTGAAGTCGTGGCCTCTTTGCAGAAGGAGTCCTTTTTCACAAAGTCTAAAAAAATAGCTAAAAATACCTCACGGAGTATGTCAAACTTTGCAAAACCAATCTTATTTTATATGTTTAGCATAAAAATTAAACGCAAAAAAGTTTTGGCCAACATGGTTGCAAAAAACTGATATCAATCACCCCGGCGCAACGCGCTGGCTGCCCGACTCGTTAAAATAAAAGAAAAGCGTCCTAGTGGTGCCCTATTCATTTATTGAATTGAAGTGGGTGGAGAGATGGCCCACCTTGAAGGTGTTAAAACGGTTTGTACAGAGAGGAACCGTATTAATATGGTGTGAATTTGTGGCAGCTCTACAATGCATTACACGATCAACCAGTCATTCATTGCATGCTCCACTCATTTGACCCGTTTTTTTAATTTCATCCTAAATTTCAAACGCAAATAACTTTCAAACGATAAACTTTTATGAAAAACCGATTTTATCATAATTTTTAAATTTTAATCCTCTTTAATTTGGTATAAATCTTGTTAAATATTTCAAACTTTTTTTTTTACATATCAAATAGTTCTTGATTTTCTTATTTTTTTTATATTTTCGGCCCTATTTTTTCCCCTCATAAATGTCAAATCGTGAAAAACTTAAAACATGAAACTTATAGATTTTTGTTCACTCTTTACACAGGTGTTTGAATCACTCAAATCCGATGTCATATGAGTAAGATATCACACATTAAAAATGGTGTTTTACTCATATTTGTTGCACATAAGGTGTTTGATGAAATGTCTAGCTTAGATTTTTAGTGTTAAAATTGAGCTTAATGCACTAACTTTTGTTCCACAACGCATCATTAATCATTTTATTAATGTAAGACTCAAAAAGTGATGTTTTTTAATAGTTAATGTTTTTAAAAAAATGTACGTATTGTGTTTTATTGCGTTTTTAACCATAAATTTGACCAATATTAAATTCGAATTAAAAAAATTGTAAAACATAAAAATTATAGATTTTAGGTCAACTTTTACTAACGTTTTTTATTCACTGAAATCCGATGTCATATGAGTAAGATGTAACATGTTAAAGATGACGTTTTGTTCATCAGTTACTCTGTTCATCAATTTTTATTCATGAACATTAGTTCATCAGTACATCAGTTAAGGATTTAGGGTTTTGGGTGTTGGGTTTAGGGTTTAGTTCATTAATTTTTGTTCATCAGTTAAGAAATTGAGGGGAATAGTAACACTTATAAAAAGAAAAATTGATGAACAATTTTTTTATGAACATTTCTTAAAAGAAATTAATAAAGTCAACATCATATAGTAATGTCTAACTCAAATTTCATTTGATCAATTAAAAAAAAAAAAAAAAAAAAAAAAAAAAAAAAAAAAAAAAAGGACAATAACTGATGAACCAAAAACATAACACAGGACAATAATTGATGAACAAAAAATAACTAATGTTCATCAACTAAAAAAGAATAAACTAACTGATGAACCTATAAACTATGATAACACAAATAAACTAACTGATGAACCTATGGTAATATAATAGCTAAAATAAACAAAGTGATGAACATATGATAACATAATAGCTAAAAGTCAATAACTAATGAAAAAAAAAAAAAAAAAAACCTACTAATGTTCATCAACTGAAAAAAAAAAAAAAAAAAAAACCTACTAATGTTCATCAACTGAAAAAAAAAAAAAAAAAAAAAAAAAAAAAAAAAAAAAAAAAAAAAAAAAAAACCACACACACAAAAACACATAAGCTAAATTATGAACATATGATAACACAAATAAAATAACTGATGAACCTACGATAACATAACCTATGAACAAAAAAAATATAACAAAAAAGCATTAACTGATGAATATCTGGAAAAAAGAAAGTTAGTACTAACCTGTTTTGGAACATTTACCTATGATGAACCTATAACACAAATAAACAAAAAAACATAAACTAACTGATGAACCTGTAACCTATGATAACACAAATAAACTAATCGATGAACTACATTAATAAAATATTGATGAACAAAATAAAATTAACAAAAACATCACTTTTTGAATCTTACATTAATAAAATGATTAATGATGAATTGTGGTACAAAAATTAATGCATTTGACGCAATTTTAACACTAAAAATCTAAGCTAGACATTTCATCAAATACCTTGTGTGCAAAAATATGACTAAAACGCTATCTTTAACATGCGATATCTCATTCATATCATTTCGGATTTGAGTGATTCAAATTTCTGGGTAAAGAGTGAACGAAAATCTATAACTTTCATGTTTTAAGTTTTTCACGATTCGGCGTTTATGAGGGTAAAAAGTAGGGCCAAAAAAATAAAGAAAATCAAGACCCATTTGATATGTTAAAAAAAAAAAACGATTTCACCATAATTTTTAAAATTTAATCCTCTTTAATTTGGTATAAATTTTACCAAATTAAAGAGGATTAAATTTTAAAAATTATGGTGAAATCGTTTTTTTTTTTTTTTTTTTTTTTGGTGAAATCGGTTTTTTTTTTTTTTTTTTTTAAGTTTGTCGTTTAATAGATATGTGCGTTTGAAATTTAAGGTGAAAAAGCAAAAAACGGGTTAAATTACAATTTTACCCCTAGGCGAATTTTTTGAATAAAATAGATGATGGGAAACTTGTCAAATAATAAGTGATTTTTTACACTTTGTAAATTTGATTACTTTTCAATTGATCCGCTACCTTGCAATAATATGTACATCCTAAAATTTGAAGAATATTAGGATTAGGATAAACTGTTTTATTGATTGTGTGTATACATTGACAATGAGCACAGTACATATATAGATTACAATGAGGGCTAAATGAGGTAAATGCCTACAATCAAGCTAATCACAATCAATTACATTATGATGATTACATAAATCATGTTAATCAATGATATTTGGTCTAACACTCCCCCGCAGTCGGAGCGGGAGGACACCGGACGCTCAGGCTGGAGCGAAATTCTTCAAACAGAGCAGAGGGCAATCCTTTCGTGAAGATGTCCGCATACTAATAGCGAGAAGGAACATGGAGAACCTGGATCTGACCAGTAGCAACCAAGCCTCGAACAAAATGTATATCAATCTCAATGTGTTTCGAACGCTGGTGCTGAACCGGATTACAAGACAAGTAGACAGCGCTAACATTATCACAATAGACAAGCGTAGCGGAAGATACAGGTGTGTGTAGTTCACGAAGTAAATTCCGTAACCAACAAGTCTCAGCAACAGAATTGGCAACCCCACGGTACTCTGCTTCTGCACTAGAACGAGAAAGCGTCGATTGACGCTTAGAGGACCATGAGAGTAAGTTGTTGCCAAGAAATACACAATACCCAGAAGTCGATCTCCTAGTGGTGGGACAACCAGCCCAATCCGCATCTGAATAAGCAACCAATGATGTAGTAGAAGATGCAAACAACTATAGCCCATGGTCTAGGGTACCCCGAACATACTGCAAAATCCGTTTGAGAGCCGATAAATGGGGCTCTCGAGGGTCATGCATATGAAGGCAAACATGCTGAACTGCATAAGATATATCTGGGCAAGTAAACGTGAGATACTGAAGAGATCTTGCAAAGCTCCGATATAAAGTAGGATCAGACACTTGATCGCCATCATCCCCTAGTTTAGAATCAGTGTCAACAGGAGTCCGACTAGGGTTACAATTAATCATATGAGCTCACTCCAAAACTTCAATAGCATACTTCTTCTGAGATAAAAATAGCCCTGAGGAATCACGTGTAACAAAGATACCCATAAAATAATTAAGTGGA
This sequence comes from Artemisia tridentata subsp. tridentata, assembly GCA_021014915.2. Taxonomy (NCBI): domain Eukaryota; kingdom Viridiplantae; phylum Streptophyta; class Magnoliopsida; order Asterales; family Asteraceae; genus Artemisia; species Artemisia tridentata. The sequence goes on along the minus strand of CP139506.1, from coordinate 321,425,312 downwards.
CCTAGATCTGTCATAGCAAACTCTTGGTGTAAGGATCTAATAATCTGCTGCAACAAACTCTCAAAAGAAGCGGTGAGAACAATATCATCTACATATAATAACAGGTAAGCAATATCTGTCCCCTTTTTGTATATAAATAATGATGTGTCACAACGACTATGAGAAAACCCAATTCGAGTAATGTAAGATGCAAATTGCTGAAACCAAGCTCTAGGGGCCTGCTTCAGTCCATACAGAGACCGCTGTAATAAACACACATAATCAGGATGCTCAGAATCCGGAAACCCTGGAGGCTCATGCATATAAACTATCTCAGATAAGTCACCATGTAAAAAAGCATTCTTGACATCAAGCTGATGAATCGGCCAATGTCGAGAAGCGGCTAAGCTTAGAACAGTCCGAATAGTGCCCAGTGATAGTGGTAGCTTAACCAGCGGACTGAAGGTCTCATCTACATCAACCCCTTCTAATTGATTACTTCCATTTTGCTACAAGACGGGCCTTGTAGCGGCTAAGAGTGCTATCAGCCAAATACTTGTGGCGAAAGAGCCACATAGACCGAATGATGTTGGTGCATGTGGGTTTAGGTACTAGAGTCCAAGTTCCTTTTCTTAATAAGTGCGGTGTATTCGTCACGCATAGCATTTTGCCAATTTGGATCAATAAACGCATCACGATAGGTTTTTGGTAATGGTGAAACGGAAGACACATGCATATTGAGACGCTGAGTGGGACGATTAGTCCCGACATGAAATCGTGTGACCATGTGATGAATCGAGGCAGGGTTTGGGTTGTGAGGAGGGTCTGGAATAATGTGTGGATGTTGGTTCGTTGGTGGTGATAAATTTGGTGTATGTTGTTAGGTGGCGGGTGTTGGTGGTGATGGTGATGGGTCTTATGCTGTAGCATGTTGGTTTGTATGGTGACTGGTGGGAGTTGGTGTAGATGGTTCATTTGTGGTGTGAGTGGGTTGCACAACAGGGGCGCGTGGAATAACTGGAGGATTTATATTGGGTGAGTCATCCAAGAAATTGTATTTGGGTGCTGATGTTGGTTTAGAAGTGCCATATGGGAAAGTAGTTTCGTCAAAGGTTACGTGACGAGAGATGATGATTTTATCGGTGTTTAATTCAAGGCAGCGATATCCACGGTGATTTAAGGCTTGAACTAAATAGGTGGAGGGTGTGGCACGAGGGTCAAGTTTGTGATATGGATATAGGTAGGGGTAACATAGGCATCCAAATGTGCGTAAAAGGCTGTAATCTGGGTTTTGACCAAACATGCGGGTATAAGGGATTTCGTTGTTTATAGCAGTGGAGGGCAGGATATTTAGTAGGTGTACCATCGTATTAAGAGCTTCTACCCAAAATGTTGGTGGGAGATTGGCTTGAAAAAGCAAAGTCCGGATGAGGTTATTGATGGTACGAACCATCCGTTCAGACTTGCCATTTTGTTGTGATGTTATGGGGCATGAAAAACGAAACTGAATGCCATTGTCGGCAAAAAGTTTATGAAGGTTTCGGTTGTCGAATTCTCCGCTATGGTCACACTGAAAAGACCTGATTTCACACTTAAATTGAGTGTGAACATAGTTACGAAATAGAACGAATTTGGACAAAACATAAGATTTGTTAATCAATGGATATACCCAAACAAAATGAGAATAATGATCCAAGAAAAATAAATAATATTTAAACCCTGAGAGACTCGGAACTGATGAAGTCCACACATCCGAGTGAATAATGTCAAAGCAAGCATTAACGACAGAATTGGAACTAGTAAATGGAAGTCTAACGTGTTTACCAAGCTGGCAGGCATGGCAAAGCACGGGAGGCTTTTCTTTATTACATGAAATGAAATTATTTGAAACTAGACGACGTAACACTTCGCTTCCTGAATGTCCAAGACGCTGATGCCACGTATGTTGACTGACTAGGAGAGCTTGGGGAATTGGAGACTGAGCCGTGACTAGATAAAGGTCCCCAGTGTTATCACATCGGAGAAGCACCCGACGCGTCATGAAATCCTTAACAAAAAAACCAAAAGGAATAAAATTCAACAACACAGTTATTATCACGAACGAATTGGCGAACATATATTAAATTTTTGACAATATAGGGTGTAATAAGCACATTATTTAAGTGAAGTGGTCGAGTGGGAGTTGGCAAGATGCTACGACCCATATTGATGACAGGAATAGAATGTCCGTCACCAACCGATACGGACGGATACATGCACATATTAAAAACATCATTAAGACTATTAACAGAAGAATTTAGATGTAGGCTTGCACCTGTGTCCATATTCTAGGCACTTGTTGTAGGGTCACGAAGAGTCCCGACCGCGAATGCATGAGGTAAGATGGTTTCTTGTCCCGAAGTGACCGGTTGCCCTATAGATGAAGCATGTGGGGCCTGAATAGTAGTCGGTGCAAGGGGGCTGTTGGGCCGGTCTGGGCCTGATGAACAGTAGTATTTGGCTTGGGGGGGCTGTTGTGGGCCGAAACCAGGAGGGACAGAATATTGATAAGGCCCATAGTATGGTGAGGGGTTGGATTGGGCTTGGGGTGGGCTAAATCCTGGTGGGATTCGACTGGTAGACAAAAGAGTAGTGGGGATTGGGCTTGGTGAGGTGAAGTAGGCCGAAGGCGCACCTGATGTGTTATTTGGTTTAGATATTGTACCTGTGATACCAAGTTTCTCCAAAAGGCGTATTAAAACTTCCTGAGTATTAGCTTCATCCCTTTGTTAAAAAGTGTGCCCCGTGTGTTTATTATTGGTGTCGTGAACGAATTTACACCCCATCCCGAAGCGACACGTACCTTTTGCAAAATTAATACAAGGCTTCCATGATTTAACTTGTGGGTTAGAGGGGTTTTGAGGTATCCCTTTATCGGTTATAAGAGCCAATGGAGACGAAGACGATTAGTCCACGGGAAGCGAGAGGGATTTGGACTTCAACTGCATCTCTTCGGTAATAAGCATAGAGCGAGCGGTTTTGAAGTCGGGAAAGGTATTTTTGTGATGCATGATGCCACAAACTTGGTCATATTTCTCGGTTAGGCCTTCGAGAGCATAGTGAACCAAATCTTCATCCGGAATGGGAGAGTCGAGACTTGCTAAAATGGTGGCAATTGACTCAAGTTTCCCAAAATACGCCTCCATGCTTTGATCCCCAAGACGAATGGACCGTAACTCTGCTTTCAAGGTGTTGGTACGTGACCGTTTGTTATCTTTAACTATGTCGGTGAGTAAGTCCCATGCATCTTTAGCCGTTTTAGGTCGAGCCACTACTAACCGACGTTGAAGAGGGTCAGAAAGTGTGGTAAAGATCCATGATAAAACAATTTTGTCAACCTTGATCTCATCTTTAATGAAGGTAGTAATCGAACCAGAGGAGGCATCCGTAGGGGTGCCATGTATGAATTTGTCTACCTCGTAGCTGTAGCATAATTGTTCAAAAAAGAACTCCCACGAGCCATAGTTCCAGTTATCGAGATCTAGTTTTACGGGAACTCTCGTGAGAAGATGGTGGTGAGTGACTGTCGATAGTTTTTTGGAAAAACGAACGGTAGGAGGTAATGATAATTGGTGCGTGACTGCCATAGTGCCATAGTTCCAGTTATCTGATACCATGTAAGATATTAAAGGTAATGATAATTGATTGAATTGATTTGATTTGTGTCCATTGCATACCATGAGATCACATACAATATATAGGAGTACATTGGGCTTATTTATGGTAAATGAACAAATGCCCACTACTTATGCTAATTAGACAACTAATAGAATACAACTCATGTCTAACACTCCCCCGCAGTTCGAGCGGCGAAATCGCGAAAGCTCGAAGTGCAGTAGTAAACTAGAAAAAAAGAAAAAATTACATTAACATAATAAAAACATAACTTTAGTCGACTCATATCAAAACCGTACCAACGGTCGGCTAAGTCGACTGGTAACAAAACCGTACCAACGGTCGACTTTAGGGACTGGTACCAACGGTCAACTTTAGTCGACTGGTAACAAAGCCGTACGAACAATCAACTAACTGACAAACAATAAACTCATGCATTAACATAAAAAGAAAAGATGATAAAACGAAAGTTGGTTCTAAAACTTGAACCCCTAAAGAATCTTCCAAACAAATGGGACGTGTTTTTCCCTAGAAAAACATAAAGATCACAGATTTAGAAGAAGTTGTGGTTTATTTTGGTTACGGATTAAAGGGAGCCATCCGAACCTCCGGCGTGTCGGCGGAAGAGTTTAGGTTTTGTGGATCTTAATGGCCTGATACCATGTAATAATATTAGGATTAGGATAAACTGTTTTATTGATTGTGTGTATACATCGACAATGAGCACAATACATATAGATTGCAATGAGGGCTAAATAAGGTAAATGCCTACAATCAAGCTAATCACAATCAATTACATTATGTTGATTACACAAATCATGTTAATCAATGATATCCGGTCTAACAAAATTATTATGTTAAGGGTCTTGCTAAACAATGCCTACTAGGCAATGTTTAAGTCACATTAAACAATTTATTTTTTCCATATTTAAAGTAATTATATATTTAATGCACAATAAATGAACATAAAATTTAACTTAAATATATACCATTTTTGATTTAATAAAGTCCAAAATTTCCTTTTATATTAATATTAAACATTGTCCAGTGCATTGTTTAGCAAAACCTTTTATCTTAATATTCTTAATAGAAAATATAGTAATGGTGATTAGAGGCTTTAATTGTCTTTTATCATGTAAACATAGAGTAACTTTGATCCGGTGGATGAGATAGGAGAAGCCATTCATGTCGATGATGTACAAGGAATGATTCCAAATGGTTTTCCAGAAGGTGTTTACATAAGAAATGGTACAAAATAATTATACAGTTTTTTTTTTTTTTTTTTTTTTTTTTTTTTTTTTTTTTTTTTTTGTTATAATGAAATCAATAATGTTTAACTTCAAATTTGAAGGTTCAAATCCTCTTTTTGGAGGGTTGAAGTCAACGGAATCGATATTTGGAAAATCAAGTCACATATGGGTTGAAGGTGAAGGATTGCTCCATGCTTTGTATTTCAAGAAAGAATGTGATGGTAAATGGAGTGTTCGCTACAACAATAAGCATGTCGAAACTGACACATTCAAGATGGAGAAACAAAGAGAAAAACCTTCGTTTCTTCCTGCTATTGAAGGCGATTCTTATGCTATTTTATTAGCTTATTTACTCAATGTGGTATGTTCTTGACATAATTCATACAACTGGATTTTACGATCCTTTTAAAGATAGTATTTTTTTTGACGAATGTAGATGAGATTTGGGACTGTCAACAAGCTGCTAAGCAATACAAGTGTTTTTGAGCATTCGGGCAAGTATTACTCAGTTTCTGAGAACCATATGCCTCAAGAAGTCGATATTCGAACACTTAAAACTATAGGAAACTGGGATGTCGATGAATCTTGGAATCGGCCATTTACAGCACACCCAAAGGTAAAAAAAAGGGCTTGTTAATTGATTATAACCAATGTACAATTCATCATGCTCCACTGACTCAACTTCAGCTAATCATATTGGCCCACTTTCTATGTTATAATACCATCTCTCTGTTGGTGATTTTAGTGTCATCACTTATATTTTATGTAATTTGTGAATTACTTGAGATAAAGGGCTTAATCAGGTTTAGCTTATAGTCGAGTTAGGAGGTGAGCGGGCGAGGGTCGAGGGTCGAGGGGAAGCCTCCCCTCGCAGGGTTTGGTGCAGCGCCCCAAAACCTAAACGATTTTTGGGATTCGAGTAGTACCCCTTTTTTCCCACCAAAAGACACTTTTTCATCAACAGGTGTGACTCTTCCCACCAACCGCTTTTAACCGAATATAACTAACTTTCGGTCGGGTTATACACACTAGAATTGATCTCTTCTAGAACACAACAAGCACAACAACTTTCTGTGTATTACTTTGATTTCTTGTGCCTTAGAAACAAAGTGTAATTATTATTCAATTGAGTATTTCGTGATACCCGAGGCATATAGGGTCGAAATATAATCTGAAAGTGATCTCAACACGATTCAGAGAATATATCAGGATTATTACCAATCACACACACGCAAATTCTGACACTTCAACATGGTAGGAAGTTGTTGTGTTGTATATATGGACATGAATATGAGTTGAACCAGTTTTTGATGATCCAAATAGTAAAAATGAGTTGAGATTTTGTTCAGGGTAGCTTAAATTACATGTTTTGCTCCAGTAGAAAACTCCAGGTTCCGGTGAACTTGTAATGATGGGTGTAGACGCAATGAAACCTTTCTTTGAAATCGGCATTATTTCAGGTATCTTTAAGTCGTTTCTTTTTAGGCTTAAACTCTCATTTTGTATTCATTTTCATGAATCTTGTTGAACAATATGTATGCAGCTGATGGAAGCAAACTAGTTCACAAAGAAGATCTAGAATTCAAAAGGTGTAGCCTTTGCCATGATATTGGTGTTACAATGAGGTAAAGATTGCTAGCTAATATGTATGCAATGACTAGCAATATACTATTTCTTATTTTCTTACATACTTTAGGTCTATCCACCCAATGCGTTTGGCCTAGTGGTATGTGAGTGGCCAACTAACAACAGTTTGTGGGTTAAAGTACCGTTAGAGACATTTGTGAGATATATTGTGAGAAAGGTGGTATATGACTGAAAAAAATTGTCGTTCTAAAGAAATAAAAAGTAGGTCTATAGAATGGCCTAATGAATGGGTCTATTTGACTAGTGACCGATAATGTACATGCCTTTTGCAGATATAATGTTATACTGGATTTCCCACTAACCATAGACATAAAACGACTCGCAAATGGAGGACCGTAAGTACCATTATATTTTTGTGTACTGTCATTGTAAAACTTGTCGATTGTGATATCTTTGATGTATATAGCTTAAAATGAACAGATTGATAAAATTTGATAAAGATGGATACGCGAGGATTGGGGTGATGCCGCGTTATGGCGATGCAGATAGTGTTAGATGGTTCCAAGTGGAACCATGTTGTGTGTTTCATATTATCAATACATATGAGGACGACAATGAGGTTAGCTATTGGTATTTAGTATTCTAAGGACGAATTTTAATTAATGGGAGTTACGGAGTATAAATTAAATATCAATCTTCATATTTGGAGAAGCATGCATATTGATTTTTAACTTAGAAATATGCAAACACATACAGGTAATTATGTGGGCATTTAGAGCTAGAAACTCTATTATACCAGGACCTGATCTCGGGTTGAACAAGTTTGAGTGGTTTTCAAGCCGCTTCACAAACGAAAAAGATTCGAACCTCAATGCAGATGAATCATTATTCTCACAAGCGTATGAATGGAGATTAAACATGGAGACAGGTGAGGTGAAAGAACGATTCCTCACAGGAAATTCTCATTCTATGGATTTCCCAATGATCAATGAAAATTTCACCGGGCTTAAAAACAAATATGGGTACGCCCAAACGGTTGATTTGGACGCTAGCCGCATTTCAGGAATGGCTAAATATGGTGGACTAATGAAGCTTCATTTGGATGACACGAAACAACTAGATTATGTTAAAATGGAGTATCATAAATTCCCCAAGAACACATTTTGCACAGGTGCTGCTTTTGTGGCAAAACCCGATGGTCTAGATGAAGATGACGGTTGGGTGATCACGTTTGTACACGATGAACATTTAAATATATCACGAGTAAGTTTACATTAATCGCATAATTTGGTTTAATGTTTTCAAATGGAGTGGTACAATGACACTGGTGGTATTATGCTTAATGGCTTGCAAATTGCGTTTGTAGGTTATTATAGTGAATGCTAAGAAGTTTACGAGTGAGCCCGTTGCCATTATCACATTGCCAAGTCGAGTGCCGTATGGTTTTCATGGAGCGTTCATGCCAATAAACCTGTAATGAATGATACTGAGTATACACCCATGAATGCACAAAATGCTGAGATAGAGGCTAAGTAGAACGCCCTTATTCAATTTATTTTATATTTGTATACATATGATGAATTAGTGAAGACGTGTCCATAGACGAATAAAATGCATAAGCTGCATTATATCGTTCAATAATGTTACTATACATCAGTACATTATACATAAGCTGTATTTCTTTCATGTATATTGTACAATGAAACGTGCAAACGGGTAAAAGGAGAATGATCCCTCTTAATGCTACCCGGGGAAGTCGAGCATTTTTGCCTCTAATGTGCGCGGCAAAAAGGGTGTTTCTATGGACGTTTCGGTACTTTTTACTTATCATCACAAGATATTCACCTAACGAGGTTTTGAACCCTTGTCTCTTCTTCTCTTCTCATACTTTGGTAACACCTTGTGGAGATGGTTGTATATCTTACAATGAATTACTAGTGGAAACGTGTCAATAGACAACAAAACAACTCACGCTAATGCTTGCCCAAAAAATAAACTAAGATAAATTTTGTATCTATATATCAATAGATACAAACAGAAACCATCTATCTAATTTTCTCGTAAGTGATGACCAAGTCCTAAATGTAGACTATAATCAGAAAAATATAAGAGCAGATATATTGCTTTGATAAATTTGAATGATCCCACATCGGCTGGATGGGGTCAATGGGTGATCAAAAAGGCCCATGGCCAATTAGTGACCTCCATTGCACTTAGGAGGGGTGCTACCTAAGGTCTGCCCAAGTGGTCCAGCCTACATCATAATTTGTGATAGCGGGGGTTTGCGTTCGCGCAGCCCCTAACCAATACTTAGTTTAAAGTTAAAAGATAAATTTCGTTTCAATGCATTAACAAACCAATCTGACAGACGCCAATATATAAAGTAAATTGTGAAACATTGTAAGCACAATCTTTACCATTTCGAAAGTGCATGCGCTTGTCTTATGAGGTTCTTGGTGTGAAATAATCGTCCATTACTCCATTGTATAAACGTTTTTTTTTTTTTTTTTTTTTTTTTTTTTTTTATTAAACGTTTTTTTTTTTTTTTTTTTTTTCCTCCTCAATTTGCTCTCAATTAAATGAGAAAACATGTTCCTTTTTTTTAATGCTAAATTTGGCTTTAAAGAATACTTGCATCTTTTCTTTCTTCTTTTTTGGCAGATGATATATTGAAATTAAAGGAACCACCTTCAACCAACTAGAAAGGTGGCAAAAGTACAATTAAATAACGTTACACTTATAACTCATAAACATGAGTGAACTATGACAAATGACACCTCGAGGAAGTCTTGCAGAGTCATTGAAGCAGAAGAGCCATGAACATGTTAGTACCAATAATACGTATTAAAGTTTCCTTGACAATTCCAAAGGCCCACTAATTACACGCCAAAGTAAAGCCCATTATCAACACTTTATATTTTATAATGCTCATTATCAATATTTGATAGGCCCGTCCACTTTCCCAGGTCGCACATGGCTCGAGAAAATCTCTCAGGCCGTGTAGCATTACACGCATGTGACAACTGTCTCCCAACTGTCAATAACAATTAAGATGCGCTAATGATATATGACATTGGGAGACACGCAACCAAGAATATGGTAGACGGGCACGACCTGGTACGAGCCAAGGACACGATGCCACCTGTCGTTCTTGTCTACCCGTTAGATGATGAACGCATGGCTTGTCTACAGTCGTTGATCATCCACATAGGGTTTATCCTTAAACCCTAGACGATATGTCTCTATAAATAGAATGTATCACACAAGAAAATGAGGATCATTCTCTTTAGTCTTTACACTTTTACACATTGTTTCACACAGTAAACACACACTTTGGTTTGTTTAAGTGTTACCCAAGATGACTGTGCATCATAGCATTCTTTTATGTCAAGAGGCTTCGAAATTAAAGTATGGGAAAAAGTGTTTTTATGGTGGGGTATAGATGCGGTGCGGATGTATACAACAAAGGAGCTGCTTGAGTTCCTTGGAACAAGGTCAAGCTACAATGTATCAAAAGACCTTTGGCATGCAATTGTGTGGTCAACTGGTTACTTGTTGTGGAAAACTAGAAATGATGTTGTTTTTAGAGGGAAGACAGTTGAGAGTAACAAGTTGTTCAAGGAAGTTTAGTTAAAATGTTTTGAGTGGATATGCAGGAGGTCTTCCAAAGGTTGTCTCATATGGGATCAAATATGGGTTAGTATGCCTTACAACTGCAAGTTAGTTGTATAGTGAGGATTGTGAGGCTAGTGTATTGGTTTCTTTATTTGGTGTTCTTATGGAAAATGGATGGGTTAGAGTGTATATAGGATCTGTTTATTTTTAAATGGCGTTTTGTTTTGTATAGTTCGTATTTTTATAAAATCTTGCTTTTTCTAAAAAAAATCATTCCTTTGGGTCCTTATCATACGCGAAACCGAACAACGCAACCATCTCGATCCACTCTTAATCACATTTTACATATCATACATAAACAGTCGTTTTCTTGTTTTTTTATTTCTTTATAGTACCCAGTTTCTGGAAATTCTTAAATGAAGAGGCCTTGACGGATGACGCTTTCATCCGTGCGGTGCCAGGGTAAGCACACGTATATATCATTCAAGCACCATTTGTAGTGTAGAAGAAATCTCCTTTTATTTTTTAGATTCACTAAATACTACTTTTTTTTTTTTCTGTTTTTTAAGGTGCTTAACAGAATAGTCTAGAACTCGGGCTTGATACAATATATCGACTAACATTGTTTTGATAGAATTATGAATCCGCCATGCTAAGATCCCTTGCTCTTGCACATATTTCATGATTACATTGCCATTCTTTGTCCATACATTACAAAATAAATGATCTGTTACGTACTGTTCATGTGACAGACAAAGAATTTTCAAAAAGTTTGTGCTGTCAAAAAAGGAAATAAATAAGGGTGAAGACTTGTACTTTTTAAAGTAAATTGAAGAACAGAACAAGTTATTCTCATATGCCCTGTCCTTTTATATTAGAAGTCCTTAATTATGACCGCCTTTTCCGTAGGTGCATAATGGCGCAACTTTATACTTAACACCCACTACTTAACTTGATTCCAAATTCACCCCTTTCAATTTGACACAATGCAAAACATACACTAAAGTCTTGTAAATGAAAATAAGTGAGACTGTGGCAAATAGCCAAATACCAATACTGATCAAAAGTGTTTGTAAAGCTGATGAAACCTCTTATTTTAGAAGACCTCCAACTTTTACATCTCTTGTGTATATTTAGGCCTGTAATTTATAAAACTTGTGATTCTCCGAACGCATATATATAATACTTAAGTTTCACAACAAAGTTAGTTTGAATAATAAATTTAAAGGGTAATTAAAATCAAATATTTCTCAATTGAAAAACGCCTCATCTCCAAATTTCACTTTAGGCCTCTGGAAAGCTTGAGACACTCCTGTTGCTGATAGAATTTCACTTTAGTATCAAAGTGGTGTACAAGGATGTGTTGTGTGTTTCTACTTAGAGGTGATCAACCTAATTGATCACTTGGGTTTCTTAGATAGATCGGGTATTGGTGATAGTCTCCGTTCGATCTACCGAATCACGCTTCAAAGGTATAAGTTTATTTGTTATTCTTTCGATTAATTATATGACTCTATGGATCCGTGTGGGTGATTTGTTTCTGCTGTTCTTTATAAAATCACATATACTGTTACTTATCTGATTACTTATATTTATCAATAGAAGCATAAATTAATGTGCTTTTGTCTTTAATTACTCCATAGTTGGATTCTAGGGTTGTGAGGCTCACGTGTGTATTCGTAGGATACCCAAAGAAAACTATGGGTTACTACTTCTATTACCCACCTGAGAACAAAATATTTGTTGCTCGGTATGCTGAGTTTCTTAAGAGTAGTCTCATTTCACAAGAAGTGAGTGGGAGCTCTGTAGACTTTGATGAAATTTAAAGAGAAGATGCACAACCTTCTGGTAACACTAGTGAATGTCACATTGTGGCTGAACATGAAAGTGTTGAACCACAGAGTGATGTAGCTCCCATTCGTAGATCTACAAGGATACCTCAAGCACTTGAACGATATGATTTCTATGTCGATGTTGATGAACATGAGTTAGGGGATCATGGTGAACCTGCTAACTATCGAGATGCATTATCGAATCCTGAATCTGATAAATGGCTTGAAGCTATGAATGTGGAGATGAAATCCTTGAAAGACAATCAAGTCTAGAGCTTGGTTAATCTTCCTCCTAATAGCAAGACTGTCTGGAGTAAATGGTACTTCCAAAAGAAGACCGATATGGATGGCAATGTACACACCTATAAAGCTCGTCTAGTATCAAAAGGTTATACTCAAAGTTACCGGATTGATTATGAAGAAATATTCTCACCTATTGAAGACGTTAAATCTATTAGAATTCTCATAACCATAGCAGCGTTTTATGACTACGAGATTTGGCAGATGGATGTCAAAACTGCCTTCTTAAACGGCCAACTAAACAAAGACGTTTATATGGTGCAACCCGGGGGCTTTGTAAATCCTAAAGATCCTAGAAAAGTATGCAAGCTTCAAAGATCCATTTATGGATTAAAGAAAACATCTATAAGCTGGAACAAGAAATTGATGAGGAAATAAAAAGGAATGGTTTACCTCAAAATCTCGATGAGCCATGTGTATATATGAGAACTAGTGGAATTATCGTTGCATTCCTAATCTTATATGTCGATGACATATTACTCATGGGAAACAACATTCCAATGCTACAAGATGTAAAATCATGCCTTGGAAGTGTTTTGCATGAAAGACTTAGGAGAGGCAGCGTACATACCTGGAATCAAGATCTACCAAGATAGATCAAAGTGGTTAATCGGTTTGAGTTAAAGTGCATACATTGACAAAATCCTAAAGCGATTTAGGATGGAGGCTTCCAAACGTGGGAGTCTTCCAATGCAACCCAATACGAAATTGAGTAAGACTCAAGAACCACTCTACACCCCAAGAGGTGAAGCGGATGAAAGGAATCCTTTATGCTTCGGCTATAGGATCTATCATGTATGTGGTGAGGTGCACTAGACCTGATGTAGCGTTCTCTCATAACCTAACGAGTAGATACCAATAGAATCCAAGAGAATGTCACAAGATAGCTGTTAAGAACATATTGAAGTATCTGCGAAATACTAAAGATTTGTTTCTTGTTTATGGTGGTGATGTAGAACGCGAGCTTAGTGTTACCTGCTACACTTATGCTTTTTTGAAACGATCGTGACGATACTGAATCCCAGATAGGATACGTTTTCGTAATGAATAGAGGCGTTGTTGAATGGAAGAGTGCTAAACAAAGCACTACTGCAATGTCCTCTACAGAAGCTGAATACATAGCTACTTCTAAAGCAATGAATGACCTATGGATATGTATTGTGATAAATGACCTATGGATATGTACTTCGATAATTCTGGTTCCATTATCATAGCCAATGAACCTGGTGTTTATAAAGGTGCCAAACACTTTCGTCGAGAGGTTCACTACATTCGAAAAGTTATCGAAGAAAGTGAAATACGTCTTCTCAAAGTTAAATTATGACAACTTAGTTGATCCTTTTATGAAACCAATGTCTTGTACCAAACATGTCAAGCATGCAAGGAACATTTGACTTTGACCTGCTAGTAGTCTCATGTAGATCTGATTTTAGTATTTGAATAATTTGGAATGTTAAATGGTTTTTATTTTATAATGAATTGATGTACTGGTTGTGATTGTTTAATTTATATCAATTGTATTCTATATTTGCATGTTTATTCCATGAATAATTTATTTGTTCTAAATTGTCCATTATCAGTTGATGATACGAGAGTATCATCGAATCAAGGAAAATGTAAGAGTATTGGTAACATTCTTTGAGAATTAATAATAAGTGATGATGCCACCAAACTTACATGTTGCTCATTGTGATGGACATTGGACTGACCCAACCTACAAGAGTTCGCTACATGGATCGACGTCTATGTAGGGACAACATTAGTTAGATCTCCTTATGTTTTAATGATGGCAAATAAACCTTCGAAACACATAAAATAACAAATGATAGCCAAAATTCTCCCGACCCAAGAACTGGGCATGGCGCGCTGCCAGCGCTCCGACGCACCAGCAGCGCGCCAGCCTACTGTTTGGTTCAGGACGAAATTTGAAAGTCGGCTTTCCCCTTACCCGATAAATGTGGATCTTTTAACACATGTATGAATATGTTATGTGCTTCATTGGGAACACTCGAAACGAGTTTTAGAATTAGAGGGATCCAAATTTACAACCTCCCGTTTTTTGAAAAATGCCAACTTAAGTATTTTGATAAATGCCTCTAGCCAATGCTTTTCTAAACCTAGGGGACTTATATATTTCACGTGACATCAAGTGAAAGTATTCATATGGCCATAATCCGTGATTACGTCTTCTCTAATCATGTAACGGGTTTACTCCCTTATTAGTCAAACTAAGTCAAAGGTCCCTTTGCGTAAACGCATCCTTTCCCACTATGGGATATGCTTTCCAATGATGCAAAGCACTTAGCTTGTTTGCATCAAGGTGATTATTGATTACGTCAAGTCGTGGAAATTCACGTATTATGAGATTATGAATACTCGACGTTGAGTTACTTGAGATTATAAGTAACCTTTGATTTTCTTATTCAACATACAACCCATAATCATAATTTTCAACTCTTTTCTTTCTTAATGACATTGTGATTAAGCCTTAATCAATCATTTGATTATTCTCAACACCAAAAAAACCTTCCAACCATTTCAAAATCCACCCAAATCTTATCCCCAACATTCTCTTAATATTCCCTTACATCTTTTGTACCTTACATGTACTCCTTGTCTCCTACATACTCACACCATATCTTCTAAACATTCTCTTTACAACATTCCAATCCAACCACTAAGATTTCACCACCTCATCATCTTCTTCATCCAACCCTTTATTTCAAAAACACTATTAAACCTTCACTATAAACCACCTTCATTCTCATCTCCAAAATTCAAAATTCAAATTTTGAATCCAAGCCAAAAACTCCTCATCTCATCAACATCCCATCCTTATCCAACTCACTCTTACACACATATAACTCACTCCCTCACATACAACTTCCCCCACTCTATACCTCTCCTCTATTCAAATTTGAATCTTCTCTTAGGCTCCCCATCACATCCTTATCACATCACTCTTACACATCCAACTCATCTCTAACAACTATATTTCAAATTTGAAATTCAAACTCTCCCTCTCACAACTCACCCAAACTCATCACAACCCTTCATCTCACCCTCCTCTCCAAGTTTAGCATATTCTTGGAATATTCTCTCTTAACCCAACCATGCTTACTCATCCAACTCAACCATGGTTAGCTCTTAACCCTTATCCAACATCCACCCTTTCTCACCAAGCAAAGCATATTCCTTTGGCATATTCTCTTCTCTTAACCATACCATCTCATCTAACTCAACCATGGTTTGATCTCAACCCAACTTCTCTCATTCACTTTCCTCTCAAACATTTGAATTTCAAATTCAAATCTTCCCTCTCTAACATCCACACTTCCTTTCCAAGCAAAGGAATATTCCCATGGCATATGCTTTCTCTCTTATCTATGCCATGTGAGAAAAACCCAAACGACCCTTCTCCAATTATCACTTCTACCCTTCTCTCTTTGATAATTGGTTTCACTTAAACACTTCACAAAATATTTTTACAAATTGGCTATTTGAGTTGGTAGACCTTGAGGATAAATAATGTAAAGGTCTAAATGTGTGAAGTACAATTGGGGGTTTAGCAAGGCTGGGTATTTAAAAGACCAAGATCCCACAAGGAAAAATTTACCAGTTATCCTGGCGCGCTGCTGACGCTCTGACGCGCCAGTGACGCGCCAGCCTCGGTAAAATTTTCCCAACTTGGGATCTTGGCCTATAAATACCCACCCATACCTCTTGTATTCCTCACCCCTTTCCATTATTCTTTCTCTCTTATTTCTTTTCTCTCAATCCTCTAATTCTATCTTGTGTTCTCTATTCTTTCACATAACATCATTTGAAAGAACACATCTTCCTGCAAGGGAAGAATCACAAGAACCTAATCCACTCTTGTGATTTTGTTGAGGATCTTCTTAACTATACCCTTTCTATTACAATCGAGTCTCTAGGTTAGGTTAGGAATTGATTAAACAATCAAACTTTTATTCATTCAATTTGATTGTAATGGAAGTCTTGTGTCGAGGTGACCAAGCCTAGATCATTGGGGATCTAGTTAGGGTTTGATACTTCCTGTGGGAAGTCTTTGTGGTCATTGTGGTTAAGTCGAATCACGAGTCCTTGAGGGTGATTTCCGAGGGCGGAATACCGTTGGGAGTAGCTCTTCTTAGTGAGCGCCGATCTTTGTGCATATCGGTGGAGTGAATTTGTAACGGTTTGTAGTCCACCGAAAGGATTATACTTAGTGAATAGTATAGTGTTGTGGATTCGCAACTGGACATACGGATGGTATAAACCCCCCATCCCGAACCAGTTTATATCGTGGCGTCTCTTTACTCGATTTATATACTTGTGTTGTGATTGTGATTGTGGTTGTTGTTGTATAAACCACTTGGTACTCTTTGAGGCTTAAAGTTTTTAAACATCTAAAAAGCCGAAGAGACTGTATTCACCCCCCTCTATGGTTCTACAATTGGTATCAGAGAGGTATACTCAAGTTTTTAAGAGTTAAAACCTTCCCAAGAAGTCGTTTTAAGTCAAAAATTTCTTTTTCAAAAATTTAAAATACCTAACAAAATTTTTGGAAAAGTTAAGTATAGATCCATGGCTCAAGAGAACTATGTTGAGGGGTGTTCTATGCAAAGACCACCTTTGCTAGAATCCGATGGGTTTTGCTTTTGGAAAACCCGATTTGAGACCTATGTTAGGTCCAAGGATATTAACTTGTGGGAAATTATCCAAAATGGCGACTTTGTTTTCATGGTCCAAGACCCCGAAACCAAGTTGATGGTGGAGAAGCCGTACTTGGAACTGAATGATGATGAGAAGAAAAGGCTTGGCGAGAATCATGAAGCCTAGATGACAATCTACAACGCTCTACCTTGAAGGGAGTTCGAGAGGGTTTACACTTGCAAGACCGCCAAGGAGATTTGGCATACTCTCATCATCACTTATAAAGGTAACTCACAAGTCAAGGATTGCAAGATCGACTTACTCATTCAACAATATGAGAAGTTCTCGATCTCCAATGAAGAAACCATTGATAATGGTTATACACGGTTCAATGCTATTATTACAAGCCTAACGGCTCTAGATCCTAGCTTTAGCAATAAGAACCATGTTAGAAAATTTCTTCGAGCTCTTTCGGTAAAGTGGTGGCCGAAGGTGACGGCCATTGAAGAAGCCAAGAACTTGGCGGAACTTCCTCTTGACGAAATAATTGGCAACCTCAAGGTGTACGAGTTGATCTTGGAAAACGACAAGGTCGTTTCTAAGAACAAAAAGGAAAAGGTAAAATCATTAGCCCTTAAATCTAAAATCACTAAGAACCAAAATAGTGATTATAGTGAAATCCAAGAAGGAAGTGACGGAGATGAGGAAGTAAATGATGAAGAATTCAACCTTATGGCAAGAAACTTTAGGAAGTTCTTTAGAAAAGGTAGAAAGTTTAGGCGTAATGATTGGTTTGGTAACCGTGGTAGTGATCGTAGAAATAAGAATGGAAGAACTAGTGATTACGGAAATAGGGTTGGTGAAAGCTCAAGACGTGATGACGGGTGCTTTAATTGTGGTGACAAAAGTCACTTCATAGGTGATTTTCCAAAGCCTAGAGAATACAAAGCATTCATTGGTGGAGCATGGAGCGATCACTACTAGAAAAAGGGCTATTCTTGACTCCAAATGCGAGTCAAGAAGGGGTCTTATGACTCGCAAATGCGAGTCAAGGAAAGACCCGTCATAAATCTTCATGACTCGCATATGTGCGTCATCCCACTATGACGCGCATTTATGACACACGTTTTATGACTCTCCTTTTTGCGAGTCATAACCTAATTTTTTTTTTTTAATTAATTTTTTTCAGTTCCTAATTTTCTATTAAATGACAATTAAAAACCTGATAATACAAAATTAAAAACACAAATATCAAAATAACGCATTTCATATATATATGTGTATATATATATATATATATATATATATATATATATATATATATATATATATATATATATATATATATATATATCAAAACACAATTAAAAATCTGATATAACATTCATACGCAAAATACAAGTGATGCGCGTGATGTGTCGTTGCGGTTTAGCAGTTTTAATGCCTACTCAAGTTTTAAATTTATATTTAGCCGACTTATCAATAACACACACACTTAACGAGCAGTGTACCCGGTCAGTATGAAGATAATGGTAAGTAGAGTGTCGATCACTAAGAGTGGAACGTATAATCTCGTTAATCTAATCAGTATTTTAATATCCTAACGCAAGGGGGTTTCAGCCTGAGAGACTGGCACAGTTTTGTTTGCAATTAAATAATAAAATAAACAAATAGGCACGAATCAGCAAGTAGCACACACGTACACAGATAGATACTTGAGACAATAAGAGGGCTGTCCTTATGATTAAGTAGATTGTCACTTGTTTTATTGATAGCTTTATATGAAGTGTATGTAATTAACCCTTTCTCGTTGGTCCTATTCTCATCGGCGAGTAAACCCTTAATGACGACTTATGTCTAAAAGTTATTCCTAAGTGATCAATTTAGAAACAACCGTGGGAGCCACACCTTGTCCCGCAGTCGGGTGCCCGCAAGCCACTAATAAACACAGAGGTGGTCAATGCACTAATAAGTAGTAACCAAAGACATCAACATATAAACTTTAATTGATGGGAAAGCAAGTATTAAAGGGAGTGCAATCTTTCCGTTGTCACATTACACAAGCCACCAATCCTGATGAATTAAAGTTTGCTAAAACAATAAAACAAAACTACTTAATGAATTAAATACATGCAGCACCTTCTTACAGCTCTTGTATCTTCGATTTGGGTGTGTCTTGTGCTGCCTTCTTGACTGAATTCGTCCTTCTCTTCTGTTCGGTCTTTAGGTTTTCGAACTTCCGAATCTCCGGTCTTTTTTAATGTGTCTGGTCTACGGGGTATTTATAGTTTGTGTCTGAGGGAAGATGCGGCGCATCTACTTAAGTAGATGCGGCGCATGTACTTAACTTCGCGTGGGGTCCAAGATTATAATATTCAGGAATATTCGTACACCGCCAGAAGATGCGGCGTAACTCTTTATTAGATGCGGCGCATGTCCTCTTGTATCTTGGATCGTATCTGGTGATATCTTGATAGAGATGCGGCGCATGTTGATAGTGAGATGCGGCGCATCTGGAGCAGATTAGTCTTGATCTTCTCATTTCAGTAGACTTCCACTTTATGCACGTTTTGCTCCATTATTAGTCCAAAATCGCCAAGTTTCACCAAATGCTTGTTTTTACCTGAGAATTACAAAAGTAAACGATTAAGTATCAATCCTCATACATAATATAGTAAAACAAGTCAAATTAATAGGATAAATGATAGTAATAAAATGTACTTATTTGAGTTCATCAAATATCCCCCCACTTGAACTTTACTTGTCCCCAAGTAAACCTTAGATTAAATCTCATGAAAATGTATCCTAAAAGATGTTAGGATTTATTTTTATATTTAAGCATGTATTCGTTTATTTCGTAATCACACAACTAAACACTTAACGAATTAGAAGTAAAATAAAATAAGTCGATAAAAGCAAATCTAATCGTTTAACTGTCCAGTCGCGACGAATATTCTATCATAGGCTTGGCAAGTATACACATCTCCACCACTAAAGCTAAGGAATAACAAGTCTAAAGCGGTAAAAAGGGTTTTTTAGGCTTAAGGGTTAATTATTCTTATTTCACTATCGATCTCAAATTCCAGAAAAGGCGACAAAATCACAAATACATGATCGAATCCACGAACACGATACTTGCAATTGCTCAAATCCTTAACTCGAATAGGCTAAAGATAGGTCCAAACTTCACCAATAATAATATATCAAAAAGGGCGACAAAATCATAAATACATAGCCGAATCCACGACTACGATACTTAAGATTGCTCAAATCCCTAATCTCAATAAATCAAAGGTTTGGTTGGATAAAGAACAATACAGGGTATGGATAACATTTGGGATATAAATTGGTGTAAAAATAAAAATAAACAAAACAAATAAATTAAAATCCTAAGTGTGGTTAATCACTATCCCAACCATCCCATGAATAAGACTCATATCATTGAATAACTCACGCTTTAACACTTGAAACACACGCTTTAGGTAGACACGAATTATACTCAACAAAATCTTAATCAAAGAATAATCCTTAATTGGCATTCCCATAACTGCCAATTCCCATTCAATCCACAGATATAATACAACAAATAGTGGCCATATGAACCACTTACATAACTTTACATCGTTGGCTTAAAATAAACATCCAACTCTTTTTTTCTTTCTTTTTCTTTTCTCATTTTTTCGTTTTTTTTTTTTTTTTTTTTTTTTTTTTTTTTTTTTTTTTTTTTTTTTTTTGATTTGAAACATAAACATAGATGTGTAAAATTTCACCACATCACTATAACTTTCTTTCCGGATAATTTTTCCATACTTTTCATAACTTCAGAAATAATGGTAATAGTGAAAGTAGTAAACACACGAAAAATAAACTCCAAAATATACAATATTTACTTTCACTCCAATTGCATTGTGCAATTTCCCGACCAAACCATAGATAATGAATTACGCACGCGAACACAGGTAATGTAAGGAAACACACTTTGCCTATAGCAATTAACCAACCACGGATTCTAATCTACAGGGTAGGCTAAGGTTTAAGGTGTAACGAAACATTTTAAACATAGGTGTAAGAAACGAAAGGAATGGCTCTGAGTGTTTTTCTAGGGGTATCTTACTCTAAAAATGAGAGTAACAAAAGGGTTTATACGGGGGTTAACTAACCAGTGTAGTTAGTTAATAACACATAACATATAAAGGCTATTTGGGTGTAATCCTAGAATTTTACCAATTTAGACAAGTCATTCCAATTAAATAAATAATACTCATTATGGTGGTCTCGAATAGTATACAAGCCAAGTTCTAAAGTTTACAAGTCACCGGCACACTCATAGATTTGTGAATTTTGGAAAATCACAATTTTTGAAAATAATGTCATGTGTGCAGTTATGCAACTTAGATCTTAAACAAAAACATGCTAAAAATTTTTAAGTTTGATATATTAAGCACATTTTAAGCATAATTTTTGAAAAAGTTTAGGACAAGTAAGTGTTAAGTGTTCTAATTCTCCTATCCCCCCACTTAAGTTAAACAACGTCCTCGTTGTTTGTATAAAAGGTTAAAAACTGGAAAATAAAAAGAATTAGAACAGAAAAACTCCCCTGAGATTTGCTCGGTATGATCCTCCATTAGTATATGAGCAAAAATTATCTTTCTTGTGGATTAGAACGTTAAAGCTTCATGCTTGATGTATCCACAGGAAATCCAGAAAACTATAATACCACCAACACTTTAAAACACACCTAAGATAAGAAAGGTTCAACTTGCATAATACATTAGTAGTTAGGTAAAAATAAAACTTAAAAATTAAAACTGAAAATCATCAGGTCAGTCGATGCGCCGTATCCTATTGAAGAAGATACGCCGTATCGAGCCTGGAATAAATACGGATCAGAATAAAGATGCGCCGCATCCTTAACCAGGGATGCGCCGCATTAAAATAACTGATAAAAAGTTTTAAAGTCGAAAATAAAAATGCAGAAAAATAAAATAAGATATGACCATTGCAGAGGATGCGTCGCATCTCAGGACTGAGATGCGCCGTATCTTCGTGCGGCCTGGACTGACTCGACACAGAAAACAGAATAATAAAAGATAAATCCGGGTTGTCTCCCGGTCAGCACTTGTCTTTATTCCAGAGTCTTCAAGTTAGACTCACGTTCAGCTCCTTAGTATCGATCATTGATTCCTACATGGCCACGTAGGATCCATTTAGCAACCGAATCGTCTCGTATATATTCAGGTCCCAAATTCAAAACTCCTTTGTAGAATCCTTCCTTCAATTGATATGGGTACTCAATCCCTCTCTTATTGTCATCATCACTAACAAAAAGGAATGGAGAAAATTTGTAGCAAATCCTACTAGTAGCATATTTAAATCCAGGGTGAGTACGGGGCATCATATAAGTGATAATGTCGCTTCCACATTGGAAGGTGATCTTTCCTTCAAATCGTTTTGCATTAATAGTGATCTCTCTACAAAATGGTTTTCCAACAATTACTTCACCCATATTGCTGTCACAATAGGCATTCATGTCCTCAATAACTACGAATTCAGTAACAATAGTGAAGCGTCCAACGAAGATCGGGACATTAATGAAGGCTCCAACTACATTCTTTCCTTTATACACCTTTTTATTTCTCATAATAGAATTGTAAAAGTTTCTTGACATGACATTGATCGATAAAATAGGAAAGAAATTGGCGTCAATACACTTGAACCCAATCATGCATGGGAATTGTAGATTGTAAGCACAATTGGTGTTGATCCTTTCACCGTAATCCCAAGAACCATCATATCCCTCAAATTCATCGTAGTTTCTAGTAGTAATAACGTTGACTCTTGGATTATCCACAATTTCTCCTTCTTCTAACTCAGATTCCGCATCATCCATGAATAGGTCATTAGATTCTAATGGTCTATTAAGGTCATCAAGTTCAATGTAGTCCCCATTGTAAGGTTCTGGTGATTTTTCATGTACTAATACATCGTTCATAAAATTGTCTTCGAACTCGATTAGTTCTCCGAATCCCTCCATTATCCTTCTGAAATAATTACAAAGGCATCAGTAGGATCTGTCCGCTAGAAGAGAAATTAATGAATATTGAAACGGATATATGAATACAAGTAACTGATATCTAGAGACGATGCGCCGTATCCAAAGAGTTGGATACGCCGTATCTTATGATCGTTAAAATTAAATCAGACTTTATCCAGAAAATAGATACGCCGCTTAGAATTTATGAATGCGCCGTATCGAATTAGTTAATCAAAAATCAGTTTATCTAATTAAAATTAAATGCGTCGTATTAACGAAAGTTAATGCGCCGTATTTTCGTTACGTTTAAAAATAAAAGATTTTTGATTCAGTAAGATGCGCCGTATCGACGGAAATCGATACGCCGTATTTGTTTAATAATTCGCAAACTGTTTTTAATTAAAATAATAGATACGCCGTATCTTCAAAAGAAGATGCGTCGTATGGCGTTAACGTTTTAGAAAAGTTTTTATCAAAAACAGATACGCCGTATCTACAAAAGCAGATGCGTCGTATTACTTTATCGCTTAGAAAAATTTTCTTGTTAAAAACAGATACGCCGTATCTTGGGGAAAAGATGCGTCGTATCGAATTAATTAAACGCGTTGTATTAAAAAAATTAAACGCAATACGCCGTATCTGAGAGATCAGATGCGCCGTATCGTTTGATTTAGCACAGTACAACGATAGCAGAACAGAAAAATACGAAAAATAAAAATAAAAAATAAAAATTAAACACACCAAACAAAAAATAAAACACACAAAAATAAAAACAAAAGCAAACAAATAACACACAATACAACAAATATGCAAAATAGTACAATGATGCAATTAATCTAACAAAAAGAAAAACCTAATTAAAATACTAATCAAATTAACAGAAAATAACAATTCACTCCCCGGCAACGGCGCCAAAAACTTGATGCGCGTGATGTGTCGTTGCGGTTTAGCAGTTTTAATGCCTACTCAAGTTTTAAATTTATATTTAGCCGACTTATCAATAACACACACACTTAACGAGCAGTGTACCCGGTCAGTATGAAGATAATGGTAAGTAGAGTGTCGATCACTAAGAGTGGAACGTATAATCTCGTTAATCTAATCAGTATTTTAATATCCTAACGCAAGGGGGTTTCAGCCTGAGAGACTGGCACAGTTTTGTTTGCAATTAAATAATAAAATAAACAAATAGGCACGAATCAGCAAGTAGCACACACGTACACAGATAGATACTTGAGACAATAAGAGGGCTGTCCTTATGATTAAGTAGATTGTCACTTGTTTTATTGATAGCTTTATATGAAGTGTATGTAATTAACCCTTTCTCGTTGGTCCTATTCTCATCGGCGAGTAAACCCTTAATGACGACTTATGTCTAAAAGTTATTCCTAAGTGATCAATTTAGAAACAACCGTGGGAGCCACACCTTGTCCCGCAGTCGGGTGCCCGCAAGCCACTAATAAACACAGAGGTGGTCAATGCACTAATAAGTAGTAACCAAAGACATCAACATATAAACTTTAATTGATGGGAAAGCAAGTATTAAAGGGAGTGCAATCTTTCCGTTGTCACATTACACAAGCCACCAATCCTGATGAATTAAAGTTTGCTAAAACAATAAAACAAAACTACTTAATGAATTAAATACATGCAGCACCTTCTTACAGCTCTTGTATCTTCGATTTGGGTGTGTCTTGTGCTGCCTTCTTGACTGAATTCGTCCTTCTCTTCTGTTCGGTCTTTAGGTTTTCGAACTTCCGAATCTCCGGTCTTTTTTAATGTGTCTGGTCTACGGGGTATTTATAGTTTGTGTCTGAGGGAAGATGCGGCGCATCTACTTAAGTAGATGCGGCGCATGTACTTAACTTCGCGTGGGGTCCAAGATTATAATATTCAGGAATATTCGTACACCGCCAGAAGATGCGGCGTAACTCTTTATTAGATGCGGCGCATGTCCTCTTGTATCTTGGATCGTATCTGGTGATATCTTGATAGAGATGCGGCGCATGTTGATAGTGAGATGCGGCGCATCTGGAGCAGAATTGACTTGATCTTGCCATGTCAGTAGACTTCCACTTTATGTACGTTTTGCTCCATTATTAGTCCAAAATCGCCAAGTTTCACCAAATGCTTGTTTTTACCTGAGAATTACAAAAGTAAACGATTAAGTATCAATCCTCATACATAATATAGTAAAACAAGTCAAATTAATAGGATAAATGATAGTAATAAAATGTACTTATTTGAGTTCATCAACAAGTTTGATTGCCAGTTGCAGATACAAAAGTTTCCTACCTTCTTTCTTCGATAGCATATATACAAAACCTTCATTGGATCCAAGTCTCAAATGAAGCAGCTGAGAAAAGAAGAGTAATTACAGAGATAAGCAACGCGAGGTCCGTCACTTTGGATCTCTGTTGCAACCCGAAGGATGGGAGCAATTTGTTGGAGAGATGCGGGGACCACCTCGTTATCGAAAACCTCCATGGAGAAGGTGGTTGTGGCAGCGCTTCGGGAAGGTTTCCTCATCAGCCCTTGTGGTCCCAATGATGAAGACTTTACTGTTTTCTTTTCCACGCTGCCTTCCTCCATCGTTCTCCTTTCTTTACCACTTCATTATCTCTCCCTGTGACAGAGTACACCTGTCCGATAACAGATATCAATCAGTCTGAATAATCTCACTGTTATGCACGAAGAACAACAGATTTAAACCGATTTCAGTAACCTCGATGGTATATGAACGAACATTACTGAAACCAGTTTCAGGATATAAATTGGTATAACGTACAGTTAAAATTGAAGATAGAATTCTAGAAAAGACGTACGTGCAGGTAAGTCAACGTTGGAGTGTTAGAAAGCCCTCTCGGACACACCCCAGCATGTACGAATCCCAATTCCTATACAAAAACATATGAAACCATATCAATCGCTAAGTTAAAGTTAGGCAATTTGCTGATATCAGGACTGCAATTTCAGAGAACATCCCATAAATTCCACCACTCCAATATCAGTAAAAAGATGACAGATATTCATTAAACTTCTATAGGCTCTGTGTATATTATGCAAATAACTAGCCTACTGAACTCAATCTGTGGCCATGGCTAACCAAACAAACATTTCATTGATATGTAATCCCAAACAGCTACAGTAAAAGCAACTCGACAAGGTTTTAGATATGTATAATGAAACCTTTTCTTAAGACATTTTCCAAAGTAACTAGAAAATTTAACTTTCATTTTTTTTTTCTTTCGAAACTTAAATTTTATTTTCTAGATTCGTTTTTTTTTTTTAATTGGAGTCCCGCCCATCCATGACAATGCAGTCTCATACCATTTACAAAAACAAAAGTCAAGCTCCAACTATATGATAACACGCTAAGAATGAGTTTGACTAGATATAATACCAACATATCAGACATCTTAAGTCATAAGATATCTTGATAGAGCTCAAGTAAAAGTAAAAATGTTAAACCCAAATGAATGTAATTAATTAATTGTTACCGGTAGTCGGTGATGACAAATCTGCAACCACAGTTCACTTGACACGCTAGGCTCCTCGCAGTGGCGCTTGAGCTGAGGTGCTCCTAACACTCCATCTGGCATACCTATATACATAACCAACAGAATAAGAGCATGATAACATCCGGTTATTTTTATTAATTATTTTTTCAGATGATAAGTTCTACTTAAAAAACAACCCCGGAGCAACTTATTGTTAGATATTAGTGCTGCTTTCTTAAAAATGTTTAGGTCCATCCGTGAGTAAACAGAGATTACAGAAACAGTAAAACCAACCCTACAAGGCATTCAGATTGCATAAAGTGTATGCATAGAATATTACAATGACACTCTCGTTTTATTGTTCATTTGTACTATATACTTATAGTCAAGTTCCAATATAGATGATATCGGGCTAAGTAAAGTGGTGCAAAAGTTAATATGAAAACGAAGTGACTTGCCATTAACAAAATCCAAAGTCAAATTTTTGATCAGCTTTGGTAATCAAATTGATAAACGGTCAACGACTAGTATGTAAGAGTGGACTTAATTGTTACCAGAAGCTGTGTCCACGGATTCATCTGTCGGTGGCGCTTGAGCACAGATGCTCCTAGCACTTAATCTAGAATACCTATAGAATAACAGGGACAAGGCATTAAGTGGCAAGGTTATGAAAAGATGTTAATTAAGGTTAAGTAAACAAATTAGTAAAAAGTAACCTCGATGGTATATGAACGAACTATACCTGCTACCAGGAGTGAATGCACCTCTTTCCCTTGCTACCTCGAGTCTTACTGAACGACCCATTAAATCTTTATTGTTTAGTTTCAGAGCCTAGAAAAACGTATAGTCATTAGTCATCATCATTTTAGCAACAATTATCACTTAGAATCTTAGGTTAAAGAGGGTATGATGATGTATCTTCATTATGTGGAAAAACTAAGTGGGTTTTTGGTTGTGTGTTTTGAAGATAAAACTAGAAAAACATGAATAACCGTACATAGTTCCAATAACTAACTGGATAGAAGTATTTGATAACAATGAGATATGCATATTAAAGCAGAGCAAATAGGTAATCTTACTATTTCTTAAAAGTTCAGTTTTGGGTAACTAGTATGGAACTGGATATAACATCAAGACACAATAACCAGATAATCACTACTATAAACCACAAACATACCTTCTGAGCCACTTCTGCAGTGGCAAAATCAACGTGCCCATAACCTGCAAATCGGTCTTCTCTAGTGGTAAATCTGACCTCAACAACTTTACCAACATCTTTGAAGAAATTCCTCCTATGGCATCAACAAGTACATATAAAATAAAGTTGCAAAAGACAAACGCCAAAAAGCGCATACACGTCTTCTTCTTGAATTGAGAAGCTTAAATTGGCCATAAACAATGTCTTGGATCCTGTGGCTTGAGGAGTGACTGGAGTTTGAGGCTGCAGTTTTTAGCATGTATTAAGGCGATGAAATCCTGTCCAACATCATACAAAGAAAAAAAAATGCAACTATAGAACTACCGTTTTTGTTCTTGATAGAGCATCAACCATTTCCACATCAAATTCACAGATCTACAACTTTTATAAACAAAAAAACTTGTAGATCTGAAAAAATAATAAACAAATAAATAAATATAAATATATACCTTGCAAACACCCCGTAATCGGTAGAAGGATCGATTGATAAATGGTGGCGTGGAGTGGCTGTGGTGATGGTGGCGTGGAGTGGAGTGGCTGTGGTGATGAGTAGAAGGATCGATTGATAAATCGATTGATAATTAAGAGAGAGAGAGAGAGATGGAATGATTTTTAGAGAGAGGTAGGATAAGATCTGATATTATCTTATAAGAAAGAATATAAGAGGACACAAGCTGGCTAAATTTTACTGATTATGACCCATATGTTATGACGCTTCTGAAAACGAGTCATCCCCAATAGAAAATTTACTCGTTATGACTCTTATTTTATGACTTTGCTCTTTGCGCGTCATCTTGTAGCGTGTGTCATAAAAAGCGAGTCAAGGATAGCCCTTTTTCTAGTAGTGGATAGTGAAGAAGATGACCAACCGGACAAGGAAGCTACATGTCTTATGGCAATAGAATCTCACGAGGTACAACATAACCCTTCTATTTGTGAAAATAATCTAGATATTAATGAATTTCAAAAGGAGAATGAGGAACTACTCAAAAATTATGAAGATGTGATTAGAAAATTAAAATTAACCATTAAAGAAAAACGCTCTCATGAAAAGGAAATTTCTAAACTACTACATAAAAACAATGAACTTGAAGTTAAAATAAAGAGACTTGTCACTCTCCAAGAGAGGGTTGAACCATGTAAAAGTTGTGAAAATCTCACACTTAAGGTTACCTCTTTGAGTGAAGAATCTCTGAACTTCAACAAAAGTCGTTGAGTTTTACAAAATTCAAAAAGAGTAGCAATGATTTGGACGATATGTTAAGTCGTCAAAAAATGTACCAAGATAAGGAAGGTCTTGGATTTTCAAAACATGAGAAAACAACTTCCGAGAGCCTAACCAAACCTATAGTATTTGTAAAAGCAAGACAAAATGAAACTCCTAAAATTTCCGAGCCTGACGCGCTGGGTGATGCGCCGACGCGCCAGCAGCACGCCAGGACTATGAGGAAAAGTGGAGTTTCGTCAAAAAAATTTATTAAACCTACCACTCCTCAAGCTCCTTTTGCAAATACTCTAGGTAATCAAGGACCCATTTCAAGGGGTGAAACCTCAAAACAATCTTACAACCCGGTTTCACAAAATGGTCTTAGATATACACAAGCTCGAGTCGACCAAAGACCTCTCTTACCTACTCCAAATATGAGACCTTCGTACCCATTAAACCAAAGATTTGTTAGACCAAGCTTTCAAAACAAAACTCATTTTCAAAACAACCCTTGGTCTACTCTTTCTAGATACGGCATTGAACAACTATATATCTTACTTCAAGACCCAAGAGTATTTAACTTGGGCATTTTGTTTGCTAACCATGTCGGACCCAAGAAACAATGGGTACCAAAAGTTTGAGTTGGATTTTCAATTTTAGGAATGTCTCAAGGATAATCTACATGCGAGATTTCAATCTAGAGACAACACTAAGCTTAAGTCATACAATTCAAGAAGAGAAGTCGATAGTAGGCATGCCATTCTTGAAATAACCTCAAAGGGAAGGGAAACAAACCTAGGTAATGTTTCTTACAATTCTAAAATAAATCGTGCATCCATAGTAGATAATTCTAATCTTTGACATAGAAGACTAGGACATGCTAATATGCGGTTAATCCAAAACATAGCTTCCAAGGAACTAGTTAGGAAATTACCTAAAGAAAAATTTGATAATCATTTTTGTGATGCATGTAAAGTAGAAAAACAAGTCCATGCAAGCCACAAGCTTATAAATATGATATCAACGTCTAGAGTCTTATAACTTTTACATATGGACTTGTTTGGACCATCCTCTATCCAAAGTTACGAAGGAAACTTCTACACTTTAGTGATAGTGGATGACTATTCAAGATATACTTGGACATTATTTCTAAAAACTAAAAATGAAGCATTCAACAAATTTAAAGTCTTGGGTAAAAATTTGCAAAACCTGGATGTTCAATTGTCTCAATTCGAACGGATCATGGTAGAGAATTTGATAATGAAATACAATTTAGAGTCTTTTGTGATAAACATGGAATTACTCACAATTTTTTGGCTCCTCGAACTCCTCAATCTAATGGGGTAGTTGAAAGGAAGAACCGCACTTTACAAGAAATGAGTCGTACTATGTTAAATGAACAATCCATACCACAAAAATTTTGGTGTCATGCCGTTGAAACCGTGTCATACATACTTAATAGAGTTTTGATTAGGAAGACCATCAATAAAACACCTTATGAGATATTTAGAGATAAGAGGCCATCCTTAGAATATTTTAGAGTTTTCGGTTGTAGATGCATTATCTCCAACTCATTAGAAAACACTACTTTAGGTGATACAAGAGATTATAACGGAATTTTTCTAGGATATTCACAAACATCAAAAGCTTACATAGTACTTAATAAGGAAACCTCAAAGGTTGAAGAATCACCCAATGTAATCTTTGATGAAACTCCCCCAAGATCTAAGACATTGCCTTTGATAGATGACGATGTAATAGAAGAAGATGCAACTCAAAATAGGATAGAATCCCCAAATAATGATTTAGAGGAAGTAGTACCTAGAGTAGAAAACATTAAAGAAGTTAGGGATCACCCTATAGATCAAGTCATAGGTGAGTTAGGAGAACGAACTCTTAGGTCACATGCCCAAGACAAAAGGAATTTCTTTGAATTTGTTTCAACCATAGAGCCTAAGAATATTAAGGAAGCCATAAAAGACGAAAATTGGGTCATGGCAATGCAAGAGGAATTAGATCAATTCTTAAGAAATGATGTATGGATTTTAGTTCCATGTCCTAGCGGTTACACTATTATAGGAACCAAGTGGGTCTTTAAGAATAAGTTAGATGAAAATGGGATAGTATGTAGGAATAAAGCTAGGTTAGTTGCCCTATGCCCCCGTTGCACGCCCAGAGTCTATAAGAATTTTGCTTTCCTATGCATGTTGTCATAAGTTTAAACTTTTTCAAATGGATGTCAAAAGTGTTTTTCTAAATGGAGTCATTGAAGAGGAAGTGTATGTTGCGCAACCTCCCGGTTTTGTAGATTTTCAAAAACCCAATCATGTTTATAAGCTCAAAAAGGCTTTGTATGGACTTAAACAAGCTCCTAAAGCTTGGTATGATAGGCTGCAATCTTTTCTCTTACATAATGAATATAAACTGAGAATGGTAGACAATACTTTACTTACCAAAACAAAAGGTGAGCATCTGATTATTATTCAAATCTATTTAGATGATATTATTTTTGGTTCAACATGTCAATCGCTTTGCGATGAATTTACCAAATTAATGCATAAAGAATTTAAGATGAGCATGATGGGTGAACTTAGCTTCTTTTTAGGATTACAAATTAAGCAATTAAGTGATGGGAGATTTTTCAATCAATCAAAATACATTGGTTAGATGCTTAAGAAATTTGGCTTGGAACATTCCAAGGCTACCAAAACCCCAATATCTAGGAAAAGGGTTCTTACTTTGGATAAAGACAATGAATCCGTAGATAGTTCTAAGTATAGAGGAATGATAGGAAGTTTACTCTATCTCAAGGCAAGTAGGCCGAATATTATGTTTAGTGTTTGCCTTTGCACTATGTTTCAAGAAGATCCTAAGATTTCACACTTACAGGCCGTTAAGAGAATATTTAGGTATGTTAAGGGTACTCAACACTTAGGTCTTTGGTATCCTAAGGATATGGGGGTAAAAGTGTTGGTTTATGCCAACTCGGATCATGCGGGCGATATAGTTGATATGAAGAGCACTAGTGGAATATGCACATTTGTAGGTGCTTGTTTAACATCATGGTTCTCTAAGAAACAAACGAATTTTGCTAATTCCATAACGGAATCCGATTACGTTGCGGTCGGAAGGGCTTACCAACAAGCGTTTGTTGATTATAACATCATGTTTAATGAAGTACTTATCCTATGTGACGATAAAAGTTCCATCAATCTAACATCATGTCCAATTGATTACCCCCGGACTAAGCACATAGAAATTAGGCACCATTTTTTAAGAGATAATATCGCGAAAAACCATAATACTATAGAGAAAATACCTTGTGAAGATAATATTTCTAGAATCTTAGCTAACCCCCTAGATAAGGATCAATTCAATTACTTAAGATTAGGACTAGGAATGAGATTGCTAGAAGATGGGGAGGATGAAAATGGTAAGAAAGAAATAGTGGAGGAATCTTAAGTACAAACCTTTTCATAAAAACCCTCTAAACAATATCTTTCACAAATAATTATGTACTTTGTATGTACTATAGATCTATTATCCAATATTATATCTATTATCCACTAAACTTTCACTTTAAACAAAATCCTACTTTTCTTATATCAAGTCAACTCTTTACAAACACATTTCAACATCTTCTTTTCAACCAAAACCCAAAGGAAGAATTATCAATAAGTTTCATCAAGAAAGGTAATCTAAATCTATGTTTCTTTTTAATTAAATCCTTACAAACCAAAATGGTATCTTCCTTTGTGCATTACTAAGTTGTTGAAATGCACTTGAGTCAAAACCTTTTATAAAAATGGGGAGTAGCATGCTTTTCTACACACACAAAACTTAACACATCCTCCACTATTTCTAAGAATGCAACTCTCATAATAGGAATCATGTCCCTCTCGGAAAGTGATGAGTAGGTGAACAACAATCAAGGAAATCAAAATCCGGAGAGCTCTAGGAGATTGAAAAGGTCATTCTTGGACATGATGAAAAATGAAGGTGATGATAAGATAATGTTTGAGTATGAATTAAGGAGGTTTGCGGAGTGTGAGGTATGTGACTTAATTAAGGAACCTTTAAGTCCAAGGTTTTGTGAAGATGAGTACTCCATTTGTTGCGAGAATACCGCACATATGGTTAATGATCTCAAGGAATCAAGGATTTAAGCTAGGGTGATGCTTCTATCCATTCATAAAGGAATCATGGAGTTGCTAACCACTATCTCCAAAATGAATAGGAAGTTGGAAGATGATAAGTTGAAAGAAAAAAAGAAAATGGTGAAAAAGGGAGATAACTTAGGATCCAACTTAGGAAACTAGATCTCTTACTTGTTGTACCTACCAAGTACTAGTATAGTGCTTTTATAGAAAACTACTAGGATAGTTCTTGTAGAATAAAGAATGTGGCATATTTTATTCATGTATGTTTGGAATGAAATGAAATCTTTTGGTATTAATATGAATTATCATGCATGATATGATATTGGACTAACCCATGTTGCAAGTATCCGAATGGTCACCTAACCCATTTTGGACTTCCACATGTGAGGATTGTTTGTGTGTTGTGTGTTGGTTGTTTCTTGTTTAGCTAGGACACCGAAAATGTAAGGCTCTTGACCCATGGATCCCCGCCATGGAACAAGGGGGAGCAACGATCTAGGGGGAGTTATGATCAAGGGGGAGCATGTTCGGTTATATAGATGAGCTCCACAATATCCCACAGGCCCATGTTCGAAACCTGGCTTGATATGTAGTCCCGCCTTTTTGATTCGACAAAAAGGGGAGAAAGAAAGTAAAGAGTGAAGACCAATTGAAGATAAAGATCAAGGCTTCACCAAATTACAAGCCAAGGTCAAGATGTAAGCTAAAACAAGGGCGTTCTTAATCTTTGCTACGATTTGTAATTTTATTTGCTTTCGGAATTTATTTGTCATCATCAAAAAGGGGAGATTGTTGGGACAACATTAGTTAGATTTCCTTATGTTTTAATGATGACAAATAAACCTTCGAAACACATAAAATAGCAAACGATAGCCAAAATTCTCCCGACCCAAGAACTGGCCTGGCGCGCTGCCAGCGCTCTGACACTCCAGCAGCGTGCCAGCCTACTGTTTGGTTTAGGACGAAATTTGAAAGTCGGCTTTCCCCTTACCCGAAAAATGTGGATCTTTCAATACAGGTATGAATATGTTATGTTCTTCATTGGGAACACTCGAAATGAGTTTTAGAATTAGAGGGATCCAAATTTACAACCTCCCGTTTTTGGCAAAACGCCAACTCAAGTATTTTGATAAACGCCTCTAGCCAAGGCTTTTCTAAACCTATGGGACTTATATATTTCACGTGACATCAAGTGAAAGTATTCATATGGCCATAATTCGTGTTTACGTCTTCTCTAATCACGTAACGGGTTTACTCCCTTATTGGTCAAACTAAGTCAAAGGTCCCTTTGCTTAAACGCATCCTTTCCCGCTATGGGATATGCTTTACAATGATGCAAAGCACTTAGCTTGTTTGCATCAAGGTGATTATTGATTACGTCGAGTCGTGGAAATTCACGTATTATGAGATTATGAATACTCGACGTTGAGTTACTTGAGATTATAAGTAACCTTTGATTTTCTTATTCAACATACAACCCATAAACATAATTGTCAACTCTTTCCTTTCTTAATGACATTGTGATTAAGCCTTAATCACTCCTTTGATTATTCTCAACACCAAACAAACCTTCCAACCATTTCAAAATCCACCTAAATCTTATCCCCAGCATTCTCTTAATATTCACTTATACCTTTTGTACCTTACATGTACTCCTTGTCTCCTACATACCCACAACATATCTTCTAAACATTCCCTTTACAACATTCCAATCCAACCACTAAGATTTCACCACCTCATCATCTTCTTCATCCAACCCTTTATTTCAAAAACACAAATAAACCTTCACCACAAACCACCTTCATTCTCATCTCCAACATTCAAAATTCAAATTTTGAATCCAAGCCAAAGGCTCCCCATCTCATCAACATCCCATCCTTATCCAACTCACTCTTACACACATACAACTCACCCCCTCACATACAACCTCCCTCACTCTCTACTTCTCCTCTATTCAAATTTGAATCTTCTCTTAGGCTCCCCATCACATCCTTATTACATCACTCTTACACATCCAACTCATCTCTAACAACTATATTTCAAATTTGAAAATCAAACTCTCCCTCTCACAACTCACCCCAAACTCATCTCAGCCATTCATCTCAGCCTCATTTCCAAGTTTAGCATATTCTTGGAATATTCTCTCTTAACCCAACCATGCTAACTCATCCAACTCAACCATGGTTAGCTCTTTACCCTTATCCAACATCCACCCTTTCTCACCAAGCAAAGCCTATTCCTTTGGCATATTCTCTTCTCTTAACCATACCATCTCATCTAACTCAACCATGGTTTGATCTCAACCCAACTTCTCTCATTCACTTCCTTCTCACACATTTGAATTTCAAATTTAAATCTTCCCTCTCTAACCTCTACAATTCCTATTCCAAGCAAAGGAATATTCCCATGACATATTCTTTCATGTGAGGAATACCCAAACTACCCTTATCCAATTATCCCTTCTACCCTTCTCACTTTCATAATTGTTTTCACTTAAACACTTCACAAAATATTTTTACAAATTGGCTATTTGAGTTGGTAGACCTTGAGGATAAATAATGTAAAGGTTTATATGTGTGAAGTACAATTGGGGGTTTAGTAAGGTTGGGTATTTAAAAGACCAAGATCCAACAAGGAAAAAATTACCAGTTATCCTGACGCGTTGTTGGCGCTCCGACGCGCCAGCCTCGGTAAAATTTTCCCAACTTGGGATCTTGGCCTATAAATACCCACCCTTGCCTTTTGTATTCCTCACCCCTTGCCAATATTCTTTCTCTCTTACCCCTTGCCATTATTCTTTCTCTCTTATTTCTTTTTTCTCAATCTTCTAATTCTATCTTATGTTCTCTAATCTTTCACATAACATCATTTGAAAGAACACATCTCCTTGCAAGGGAAGAATCACAAGAACCTAATCCACTCTTGTGATTGTGTCGAGGGTCTTCTTATCTATACCCTTTCTATTGCAATCGAGTCTCTAGGTTAGGTTAGGACTTGATTAAACAATCAAACTTTTATTCATTCAATTTGATTGTAAGGGAAGTCTTGTGTCGAGGTGACCAGGCCTAGATCATTGGGGATCTAGTTGGGTTTTGATACTTCCTGTGAGAAGTCTTTGTGGTCTTTGTGGTTAAGTCGAATCACGAGTCCTTGAGGGTGGTTTCCGAAGGCGGAATACCGTTGGGAGTAGCTCTTCTTAGTGAGCGCCGATCTTTGTGCATATCGGTGGAGTGAAGTTGTAACGGTTTGTAGTCCACCGAAAGGATTATACTTAGTGAATAGTATAGTGTCGTGGATTCGCAACTGTACGTACGGATGGTATAAACCCCCCATCCCGAACCAGTATATATCGTGGTGTCTCTTTACTCGCTTTATATACTTGTGTTGTGATTGTGATTGTAGTTGTTGTTGTATAAACCACTTGGTACTCTTTGAGACTTAAAGTTTTTAAACATCTAAAAGTCGAAGAGACCGTATTCACCCCCCTCTACGGTTCGACAGTCTATAGTGAATCTCGCAAGTGGCTATGTTACTTATCCATAGACTTGAGATACAAGTAGGTTTTGTGTGTGTGGTACGTCAACCTTTGATATAGTTAAACGTTTTCCTGAACAAGGCTGTTATAAAGAGCATCTTCAGGAGCGATGTGAAGCACATGACGGACACGTGCAGTCAAAATAGGATTTGCTCCTCCATGTGTTTTGGAGTTAGATACTACTGGGCCCCTCGATGAATTGGACAAATGTTTGTGTGGCCGCACCAAAATGTGATTGAGATAAATCTTAATCAATTTGGTAATCTAATTTAATATCTATATCGAGAAACAAAATCGTTAAACATTAGAATCACTTTGGATCCATGTCTAATGTTCAACAAAGTATCTGCAACAAAGGGATGATTGATTCATAAACCATTTAAAACAAGATGTTTAAGAAACTATCATCACAAGTTTCTAGGGGCATTGGCGTGTTGCTAGATGCTTACCTTTGCTTGTGTAATTACTTGATTATTATGACGTGCGCAAGTGGGAGCTATTGGAGTATGCCCGTGTCATAATAAATAATTATATGGCTAAACACATGTGAGCCTATGGGGTTAGACACTTATATACAGAGGTACCATTTAATATAACGGATCTATTGTATTTACGTTATATATAACCTACGTAAATCATGATCAATAACGGGTTACTAATTGCTAAGCTAAGACCTAAGTTAATTGGATTGGACCAAACAAATGGGCAAGCCCATTCGGAGGCCCTTGGTGGCCGACCTAGACAAGGAAAAGAGAAAATAAAAAGTGGAAGGGGCTTGGTGTAACTTGTGGTTTGAAAACTTCTAAATTGATTTAGTCTCACAATTAGAATATCACAATTAACAACTTACCAAAGAACTCTCCCCCTCCTCTCCATAACCCACGGCCAAACACAAACTCCCTCTTGGATTTGTAGTTTTGATCCTAAAGCTTGTGTCTATTGTAGTTCAAGGTTTATTGTTACGTTAAGGGTTATCGGACTAGCATTAAGGTGGTGTTCAAAGAAGTGTTGTATGTTTCTACTTAGAGGTGATCAACCTAATTGATCACTTGGGTTTCTCAGATAGATCGGGTATTTGTAATAGTCTCCGTTCGATCTACTGAATCATGCTAAGGTGTACGTTTATTTGTTGTTGTTTCGATTGATTATATAACTCTATGGATATGTGTGGGGTGATTTGTTTCCGCTGCTCTTTATATTTATTTACATGTTATTTATCTATAAAATCACCTATACCTATTACTTATCTAATTACTTATATTTATCAACAGAAACATAAATTATTGTGCTTTTGTCTTTAATTACTCCGTAGTTGGATACCTTGTTTAATTTAACATAATTAGATACCTCACTAGTTGAATAGTTTTTGTTAGTTCAAAAAATTGTACCTCACATCATGATAACAAAAATACATTATTTTATCCACGGTTGATAACAAATACATTATTTTATGCGCCCTTATATATTAATCCATATACTTATGTGCGGTCTGCATAAAAATTTGTGGCCCTCATTAACATGAGGTCATGTGCGTCGACACTTGTTGCAACCCCTTTGGGCCGGCCGTGCTTGTCTCGACCGGAATGATCGTCTGGATAAAGGCTAGCGCTCCTTCCTTTCGCGCATCTTTCATTGTGTGTCAAAGATATAAAGCGACCGTAAAACAACATGATTGGGTCAAAACTATTTTTATCTTAAATGACCCCTTCACATACTATATGGTCAAGACATGCACAGTAAAAGTATGAAATAGTCAAACTTCACATAAAGAAAAGTAGAAGGACCAATTTTATAAACTTATCTCATTACTTTCTTTTAGGTAATGGACCAAATTTTATAACGTTAAAAAAATCATGTTCCAATCAATCAATTAATCAACCAAAAACATTATTCCTCTGTTTTTTCATATACCAAGCAACCTACCAAATTTGTCCATTCATGGCTGCTGCTGCTACTCACCAACAGGTAATCTTAACCACACACATTTTATATATTTCTATAAGTTCATCACCTTTGATTTAGTCAAAGAAGTTGACTAGCTGCATAAAGTCAATATCTGTGCAAACTTCATGTGATCTATTAGCATATATCAAGATATTGTATTTGAGTAACATATACCCATTTTAGTGAACTTGGTAATGTTTATGTTTTCATATTTGTATCTGTTATTGGTTTTGTGATTGAGTGAACTTTGGCTTGTGCTGGAATTTAATGTTATTTGCTTGTTTTAAGTTGATTGTTATATGTTTATTTAAGGTTTTAAGTTTGGGTTTGTGAATTGATAGTTTGATCAAGTTAAAGTAGTCAGAGTTATTTCCTTTGTGGATTGAGATCCTCTCAAGTTCACGTGAACATGACTAGTAATTTTTTCTCACGAACAAAACGGTGGAGCCTACTGAGGGATCCAATTTTCTTTTTGATTGTGAGAAAACTACGGTCATGTTCATGTGAACTTGAGAGGATATTAATCCTTCTTTTGTTGGACAAATATACATAGCGTGTTTTTCAAGAGATTATTTGATTATTGCGTTTTAAAAGCAATCTGAATTTGCATAGGATGAAATAATAGGATTTCATGATCAGTTAAAGAGTAACTTATTGGAGAATGGTTATGGCTTTTTTGAATCATATAATCCATTTTAGAAAGACCAATGCTCTACGCACAATGTTTGTTGTTAAGTTGATGCAGTTAGTATTGTACTTTTACTCAAAGAGTTCAAGAATTATAGTATTAATTTTAGAAGCGAAAAGCCCACACTTTAGGCTGTTGTGACAACTTTGGCACATATGAATTATGATGGACTGTAGTTATGTGTAATATTTCTAGACTTTATATTTTATTTTTATTGGTTGGAATGTTTAATGCCGTCGTTTATTGGTTTGTAATCATAGATCATCTTTATTACATATAACTTTGCTTATTGAAAGTTTGTGCAGCCGTGTTGGTATTAGTACTTATTAAATATAAATCTTATATATCAACTGGTAATCTTGCAGTGATTGTAAATCAAGTACCATTAGTGCATTATAACAATGGGTCACGAAGTTCAGTACTTATCCGAAACCAAGAGATTGGTGTCCCTTGTGGCAGTAGTATTTGCGGTGTTTATGATGTTCCAGTATTTTGAGTTTCCTTATGGTGATGTTGTATCATCCTTATTCTCCGCAAGCAGGGCTCAAGAAGTCGTAAATGGAACCTACCCAACTGAAGCTTTACCACAAATCCCTCAAATACATGGAAACATCACCCATTCTTACGCCTTAGATAGCAGTAATAATGTTAGTAATTCAAGCGTAGCTGCTTTAAGTACGATACCTGCAACCCTTTCACCACTAAGTTCACCTGCTCCTTTAACACTCCCTATAACAGTTGATACTACATTAACTGGTCCATCAATAGTTTTGGATCCCGACACATCTAAACCAGAAAAAGATGTATCAAAATCTGTCCAAGATTCTGAAGAATCACAGAAAAGCCCTGTTCAATTAGACGATAAATCAGCAAATGAAGTTCATCCAATCAGGGAAGTAGTGACAATCTCGGAGATGCATGATATGTTAGCTCATAATCGGGCTTCATCTCGTTCCATGGTACTGATATTTTTATTTTTATTTTTATAGTTTTTTGGTAGTTCTTACTAGTTATATGCTCTTTATTTGCTTTAATATGGTAATTCCTCTGAATTGATAGAAACCGCGATGGTCTTCAACAGTTGATCAAGAATTA
Source organism: Artemisia tridentata subsp. tridentata (assembly GCA_021014915.2). NCBI lineage: Eukaryota > Viridiplantae > Streptophyta > Magnoliopsida > Asterales > Asteraceae > Artemisia > Artemisia tridentata. The sequence goes on along the minus strand of CP139506.1, from coordinate 321,385,078 downwards.
CTAAACGCAAAAAGACAGATTGAAAATGCTCCTATCATTAGAAACGACCCCACACTTTATCCTTCCCTATATGTTAATGTTTCAAGGTTTAAGAAGAGCTATGAACTTATGGAAAAGACACTTAAGGTATACATATACAAGGAGGGTGAAAAACCAATATTTCACCAACCAACAGCAGTGCTAAAGGGAATATACGCATCTGAAGGATGGTTCATGAAACATATGAAAGCAAGCCAACATTTCGTTACTAATAAACCAAAACAAGCCCATCTATTCTACATCCCATTTAGCTCCCGAATGCTGCAAGTAAAATTATACATTCCCGAATCTCACAGCCACAAAAACTTGGATCAGTATTTGAAAAGCTACCTTGATTTAATTGTCGGGAAATACAATTTTTGGAATAGAACCGATGGATCTGATCATTTCATCGTTGCTTGTCATGACTGGGTAAGCTATATTGCTATAAATTATGATATCCTTATATTTGATGAATGATTATTTGCATAAACAGGCTATCAGGGCACTTTTTTATTTGTCCGGTTTTGGTCATTGTATCTTTTTGTGTGCACGCCTGAATTTTGGAGTTACTAAAAGTTGGTTTTTATGTCCTGTTGGATCATTTTATGACCCATAATCTTATCATTTTTACATAATTAAATCATTTTCAAACACTTTGTATTTAGCATATATTATATAGAAGTTATTAATTATACCTGAAAGCCTGTTACTCAGTATTTTTTGTTAGAATATGTCTGAAACTAGGACACAAGATCATCATTTTATGACTCACATGTACCCAGAAGTAAAATGTCTAACCAATGACTGAATGAGACATGAAAAGGTAGATTGCTACTTTAGGCAAATACTTCTTATGATATTATAAACAAATTTTGAATTCAATCATTTTCAGGCCCCATCCGAAACAAGGGAATATATGGATACTTGCATACGCGCTATGTGCAACGCTGATGTCAAAAGAGAAGGATTTAAGCTAGGAAAAGATGTTTCTCTACCTGAAACAACCGTCAGTAACGCTAAAAACCCGTTAAGAGAATTTGGTGGGAAACCTGCTACACAACGCTCAATACTCGCTTTCTTTGCAGGGCGAATGCATGGCAATCTCCGTCCAATTCTCTTACAACACTGGAAAAATAAAGATTCTGACATGAAAATCTTCGGGAAACTACCAAAATCTAAACACAACCAGATCTATGTTGATTACATGAAGAATAGCAAGTATTGTATATGTGCGAAGGGCTATGAAGTCAATAGTCCTAGAGTGGTGGAGTCTATTTTCTATGAGTGTGTTCCTGTCATTATATCAGATAATTTTGTCCCCCCGTTTTTTGAGGTTTTGAATTGGGAGGCGTTTGCGGTTTTTGTTCTGGAAAAAGATATACCAAATCTGAAGAATATTCTTCTATCAATTTCAGATGAGAGGTATTTGGTGATGCAGGAAAGGGTTAAACAGGTGCAACAACATTTTCTGTGGCATAACAAGCCTGAGAAATACGATATCTTTCATATGATACTTCATTCAATATGGTATAACCGAGTCTTTAGAGTAAATCCGAGGTAGTGGTGGTTAGCCTTCTTATATCGATATTTAGCAGTATGCACATAAAAGGGCTGATTCTTAGACATTAGTTTGGCATTTTTTCGCTTATATATTCTTCGTATCTCATTTTGTACATAGCGATATCAAAATTCGTTTCGCTTGTAGCATAAGAAATGACAATTCTAAAGTGTAGTAAACTCGTGGTATAAATGAAAATTCACTATCTAATGTTCTAGAATATTATTGTTGTTGCTTATCGTGTTCTAAGCAGTATTGATCAGCTACAATCTATAGACTATAGATCTTAATGGTGATGACATGAATCTTGTATGGAATAGATATATGTTTTAATGTATGCTCAAATCTTTTTGGCATCATTAATCATTTCTATGGGCTAAAGGAACACACTCTTGTTGCAACACTATACAAGGCCCATTAAGCACAGAAAGCCTTGTTTAACAAATTATTAGGAAATTCATTGAAATAGACATATCACAAATGGAAAAAGATGGGAAAACCTAAATGTACGTATGTCTAATTTCATGCCTAAACTTATATGGCATGATCCTGTTGATTTGTGAAAAAGTGAGCCTCTTGGCTGCAGCCAACAAGATGATGCCACATAGGTTTAGGCATATCTTTTAGGTCTCCCAATCAACTCTCATCCCAAATAAGAGTAAAATACACTTTTGAACGTGTACCAAAATCACACGTCGAGTCCGGCAACAAAATTTCAGTTACTCAAGGTTCTTACTTTTACTTTTTGCATCATCCAAGGTCCCTTTAACCGTTATTTGTCAGTCAACATCCGTTATTTCCTCCATGTAACTTGCACATGAGGGCAAAATGGTCATTTTGGGTCTTGTCTTCTTCCACCCTCCTCCTTCTTCTTTATCTCCACTTACCACCACCGATCATTACAACCACCCACCACCGCCCACCACCATTAAAACCATCCCACCACCCTCCCACACAAACTAATTAACACAAAAACACAAATTATTAATGTTGCAAAAATCGGCTGTATCGGCCGATTAATCGCCGATATATCGCTTATTGGCCTTCGACCTTGTAGAATTTTGAATATCGGTCAAAAAATCGGTCTGGGCAAAAAATGGCCAAAAAATCGGCCGTATCGGTCAGTTTTAAAAAAAATTAGGCATTCTACTTAATTTGAGGATCGTTTATTTCACTTATAACACACAATGAGCCTCATAATCAGAATTGGAGCCTTTTATTGAGGTTTGGAAACATAGTAGGCTTGGAATCAGTTACGATATTTAGTTTGGTCTCCAGAAATACCCAAAACATGCAAAAAATGTCAATCCGATTAATCACCGATTAATCCCGCCTTGGCCGATTAATCGCTGCAGAGTGGTCGACCGCCACACTACCGATTCACGATTTTTGCAACATTCCAAATTACCCATAAAAGATACATATAGATATGCGGGTTAAATGTCACATTTATTCCAAAATAAGCAGATAAGAGGAAGCGGTTTGGATAATAGAACACTCGGAACTGCTTATACATCATTGAATTGTGAATCGAGCATTTAAGATATTGGAAAGGTGGTTAATGAACTCGAAGTTAGCTATTGCCTCATAGTATCGCTTTAGAAACCGGGTTAGGAAGCAAAAAATTGGAATTTAGGTGTATTGAAAGTTGTCGGTAACTAATATCAGTGTTGATGTTAAAAGATTAATATTTATTAACCCTTTGTCCTATGCCCTCTACTTCGTGCCGCCTCGCCTCTATTTTAGTTACATGATGCCTCAAATATGACCAACAACATGATTTTCTCTTGTTTTCATTTTGGCAGCCGTGTTTTTGCTCGTAATAAAGAAAGTAGTAAGTGTTTTATAAAGAAGTGATGGAATAAGGAATATAGTTGTAATGTAGACATGTAGTATCTGTGAGAGGGTAAGGTAACTTAGATCACCCTAAAAGCTGCTTAAACCTTAGAGATGACGAGATTTGAGTGATTGTAGGCGTTGATGTGTATATCATGAACTAGTAGATGAGTTTATGCTAAAATATGATACTAGCAAAAAGAATGTTCAAATGGCCCTTGAGAAAACTTTAGGCTCTTGTCACTTTGCTATATTCTGATTTTGGATGTGAAGTATTTGATACTTGAGCACTTGTTGTATTCGAAGTTAATTGGCTCCGTTCTTGTGGTTGACATGACCCGATTGGGACCTAGTATTATGGAAAGCTTTCACTAGTTTAACTTTAGCAGGCAAGTTTGTTGTTAATTGTTTCGGTTATGCATTGTTGGGAAATAATTTTATATCAATCCATTGTTTTTGACATTTTTACATGTAAGCTGTATTGTTCTTGTGAAACTATGAATTGTATATGTATACCAAATATTACAAAGTTAGTCCATTTTCCCAGGACAAATCCCTTTGCAAAAGGAAACTAACCAAATAACCAAATTAAACAATCTGCAAAAGTCCTTACTCGTAATAATTACATAAAAAGTAAAACACTAATGCAAACAATATACAATCCACAATCCTGACATATGTAAGCTGTATCAATTGGTAAATAGAGCATCAAACCTTGTTAATGTGGAGTGACATAATTTTTTCAAATCAAGTACTACGAAATGATTTTGGCTTTCATGATTTATCAAGTCAGTTTTTATCATTTACAGTTCATATTCACCGTGAAATTGCTAAATATTTTGCTGTTATTAATTGTTAGGCACGAGAAAAGATTACATATTGGGCAATTGGTGAAGGACACCTCAGATAAACTCAAGAAAGCTTGTGAAACAGACCATCGTGCTGAAGTTAGTGTAAGTGACTGCCACTCAGACTCCATACACATCAGATAAAAGAGGTCGTGGTTTATTAGATTCATTTAAAGCTGATATGTGCTGCTTTGTGTGGCTATGTATCATTTTCCTCTAAATTATAAGTCTTTGTACTCAACTATTCTTATTCAGATATTTCTATATGTATCTTTAATTATGGGTAATTTGTGTTTTTGGGTTAATTAGTTTGTGTGAGAGGGTGGTGGATGGTTGTAATGGTGGTGGGTGGTTGTAATGATTGGTGGTTTTGGGTGGAGATGAAGAAGAAGGAGAGTGAAAGAAGAGAAGACTCAAAATGATCAAGGCACATGCGGGAAATAAGGGATGTTGACTGACGGATAACGGTTAAAGAGACCTTGGATGATGCAAAACATGAAAGTAGGGACCTTGGGTGGCTCAAATTTTGCTGCCGGACTTAGCGTGTGGTTTTGGTACAACTACTGTCTTTGAGAGTGTGCAAGGTGAGCGACCGCTCAGGACCCCAAAATTTTTAAGGGCCCCAAAATTTGTCCCGTTAATAATTATATGCATGTGTACACATATTTTTCACGAAGAAAAAAGTATATATTTAGATGAGAAAATATCTTAAATGAGTAATATGTTATAAACGGTGACACTTTATATATAACATTCCTGAGATGTGATCCTATACAAAGGGGTGAGAAAATAAAAAGCGTAAAAAGTATCTTTAGCCGTTCGATCTCCACCAAACCAATCCAACAGCCTGGATTAAAGAAACTAAAAGGGACGTGTAACCTTAATCTAATAGGGCTAAAATTGTAATTTTACCTACCAAAAACTTCTAATCTTCCTTTCCTCCGCTATCAGAATACATCATTTCAATTTGGGGATATATTCAATCACCTCTCTCTCTCTCTCTCTCCACCATCTCATTCTATCATTTCTATTCTGCAAAAATCTTGAAACTATTTATTTCTCTAAATCTGATCAAAATTTGGGGATATATCTAGTGTTAAATTCCGATCAAAATTTGGGATCTATCTAGGGTTTCATTCCGATCAAAATTTGGGGATCTATCTAGGGTTTCATTCCGATCAAATTTAGCAATTAAAATATAGAAATTTGTGCTCGAAAAAGATGAATACAAATGGTAAGTTCATTATTTATGTTTTTATTTTAGTTTCTTCACTTAAATTTGATTTAACAAAAAAAAAATGTTAAAAAATTAAGATTAAAACCATGGGTTTTATTTTATTAGGATTAAAACCATGGTATTTTATTTTATTTTATTTTAGAACTTATTTGATAAAAAATTTGGATTAAAACAACAAATGAAAATGAAGGATAAAAATGTATTTTTTTTAGAATTAATGTGTTGATCGGTTATAATTTTTCAGATAGCACGAAGAAGCTTATAGTTGTAAATTGTATACAAGTGGCGACCTCAAAAAAGCAACAAAGAACAGCTAGAAAGATGAAATGGGGCAGAAGCTAAAACGCATAACTTTTTTAATTTTAGTTTTTTGTATTCTATAAAACTGATGTAATTGATGAATATGAATTTTTTTGTATGAATTTAAGTTTTTTTTGTTCATCAGTTGATAAACATATTAACTAGGGCTGTTCACGAGCCGAGCCGAACCGAGCGAGGGTTTGCTCGAACTCGGCTCGAATTGAAATCGAGCAGCTCGACTCGGTTCGAACTTAATGAAACGAGCAGAAAACCATTGCTCGAGCTTGCTTGGTTTAAAACCGAGCAGCTCGGCTCGGCTCGAACTCGCTTGGTTTAAAATTTAGTACAAAGACTTCGAATTATATCACGACTAAAATGATAAAATAAACACTTTTGTTTAAAAACGTAACTAAAAAGATTGACGATTTCAGAAACTAGCAATTATCTTGCTTAGCAAATATATAAAAAAAATCATGTATAAGGGTGTGTTTCAGACTTCAGGATGAGTTTATGTTTTTAGAGTTCGATTTTCGAAAGCTTAGTTTTAAAAGCTTTTGACCATTGGCTTTTATTTTAAAATCTACTTAAAGTATCATTTGAGTTGAAATAACTAGTTTGCATATAGTTTTATGTTATTTTATATTTAAAACATTCAACTATTATCTTATCGAGTATGCGTTAAAAAAAACACTAACGGATAGTGCGTACGTGTACGTCTTTGGATTTTGGATGGACTTTTAATTGGGCTAAGTGTTATTTGGGCTAAATACAAAAATGTTAATTCATAAATCTAATAGAATGATAGTTACAAGATAAATTTATATTTATATAAATACATACATATATAATATATATAATATATTTATATATAATAAAAATATTCGAGCCGATCCGAGCCGAGCAGATCTTTGCTCATGCTTGTCTCGTTTACAAACCGAACCGAGCGGAGCGGCTCGTTTACAATCGAGCGACTGATCGAGCGAGCAATTTCCGAACGAGCGGCGAGCGGCGAGCGCTTTGAATGGCCCTAATATTAACTATCTGTCATGTTTCTTGGTTCATCAGTTATTGTGTTGTTTTTTTTTTTTTTTTTTTTGTTCATCAATTATTAATTATTGGCCCTTGTTATGTGTTATGTGTTTTTGGATCATCAATTATTGACCCTTGTTATGTGTTTTTGGTTCATCAACTATTGTCATGTGTTATGTTATTTTTTTGGTTCATCAATTATTGGTTCATCATTTATTGTGTTGTGTTATGTGTTTTGGTTCATCAGTTATTGTACTGTTATTTTTTTGGTTCATCTATTATTATCCTGGTATTATTTGTTTTTGGTTCATCAATTATTGGCTCTTGTTATGTGTTTTTGGTTCATCAATTATTGTCATGTGTTATGTTTTATGTTATTTTTTGGGTTCATCAATTATTGGTTCATCAGTTATTGTGCAGTGTTATGTGTTTTGATTCATCAGTTATTATGCTGTTATTTTTTTTGGTTCATCAATTATTATCCTGGTGTTATGTGTTTTTGGTTCATCAATTATTGACCCTTGTTATGTGTTTTTGGTTCATCAATTATTGTCATGTGTTATGTTATTTTTTTGGTTTATCAATTATTGGTTCATCAGTTATTGTGTTGTGTTATATGTTTTGGTTCATCAGTTATTGTGCTATTATTTTGTTGGTTCATCAATTATTATCCTGGTGTTATGCGTTTTTGGTTCATCAATTATTGACCCTTGTTATGTGTTTTTGGTTCATCAATTATTGTCATGTGTTATGTTATTTTTTTGGTTCATCAATTATTGGTTCATCAGTTATTGTGCTGTGTTATGTGTTTTGGTTCATCAGTTATTGTGCTGTGTTATGTGTTTTGGTTCATCAATTATTATCCTGGTGTTATGTGTTTTTGGTTCATCAATTATTGACCCTTGTTATGTGTTTTTTGTTCATCAATTATTGTCATATGTTATGTTATTTTTTTGGTTCATCAATTATTGGTTCAATCAGTTATTGTGTTGTGTTATGTGTTTTGGTTCATCAGTTATTGTGCTGTTATTTTTTTGGTTCATCAATTATTATCCTAGTGTTATTTGTTTTTGGTTCATCAATTATTGACCCTTGTTATATGTTTTTGGTTCATCAATTATTGTCATGTGTTATGTTATTTTTTTGGTTCATCAATTATTATCCTGGTGTTATGTGTTTTTGGTTCATCAATTATTGACCCTTGTTATGTGTTTTTGGTTCATGAATTATTGTCATGTGTTATGTTATTTTTTTTTTTGTTCATCAATTATTGGTTCATCAGTTATTGTGCTGTGTTATGTGTTTTGGTTCATCAGTTATTGTGCTGTTATTCTTTTTGGTTCATCAATTATTATCCTCATATGTATATTCTGGTTCCTCAGTTAGCGTCGATTCAGTATATCAGTTAAGTTACATCACTCATCTAATAGAGTTGCTCATCAATATAATTGATGAACATCTCTAAAATAAACTAATAAACAAAAGCTTTATTAATCAAAGTGTACTCTAAAGAAGTGTGTAAAATTAACAAAAACATCACTTTTTAAATCTTACATTAATAAAATGATTAATGATGAATTGTGGTACAAAAATTAGTGCATTTGATGTAACTTTAACACTAAAAACCGAAGCTAGACATTTCATCAAACACATTGTGTGCAACAAATATGACTAAAACGCTATCTTTAACGTGCGATATCTCACTCAGATCATTTTGGATTTGAGTGATTCAAATTTTTGTGTAAAGAGTGAACGAAAATCTATAACTTTCATGTTTTAAGTTTTTCACGATTCGGCATTAATAAAGGTAAAATATAGGGCCGAAAATGCCAAAAAATAAGAAAATTAAGACATATTTGATATGTAAAAAAAAAGTTTCGAAGTTTTTAACAAAATTTATACCAAATTAAAGAGGATTAAATTTTAAAAATTATGGTGAAATCAGTTTTTTCTAAAAGTTTTTCGTTTAAAAGATATGTGCGTTTGTAAATTGAGGTGGAAAAGTAAAAATCGGGTAAAATTACAATTTTGCCCCTAAACAGATTTTTTGAATTAAATAGTTGGGGGACACGTGTCACCACCATATCACTTTTTAGACTTTTTAATTTTCACCTTATTTCTAAAAGATCCGCTACCTAACATTCCTTATCGAAATGACTCATTATTTAATTTTGTCTAGAGCCCTCAAAAATTTCATAAATTCATTGGACGGCCCTGGGTATAAGTTCAGGGACCAACGGTATATTTTACTCCCCAAATAATTTCTAGAAATTAAGTGCTCATTCTCCTTTTATAATAAGTGTCAACTTTCATATGCACAAAGTTTTAAAAAGGGCTAATGGCCTCTAAATGTATCATAATTGTCATGATTTTCTTCTATATGTATCGAATAATTTTTTTTGCTATTCTGTGTAGTAAACTTGATTTTTTGGGCATTTTGTGTACTTTATGACCATTTTGCCCCTTCCGGGTTAATAAAATGAGGGGCAAAATGATCATATATATACAAAAATGCTCAAAAAATCAAATTTAGTACACGAAATAGCAAAAACAACTATTCGATACATCTAAAAAGAATAAGTGACAATTATGATATATTTTGGTGCCATTAGCCCTTTTAAAAAAATTTCTCATTAGTTGAAATATTTTCTCATTAGTTGAAATATAAATAAACATTTATTTTGAAACATCTCAAAACAACAATATGAACGATTAACACAGAATGGAGGTAGTATAACGATTTAAGTTTATACTGAAGTAGCAAATAACTCCACAAAGTATATATAATAGTCGATGATATTTGCATTACAAAAGTACAATGTTTGTAATTTCTCGCTTTTATACTTTTAAAAGGTGTCCTTTTTACTTATTGTTATAAAGTTTATAATTTGTCTTATAAAACTGAATTAGTACTCGTAATACATTTAATGCACTCAATACAACAAGTTTCAACCATCTTTCAAAAATACAATTTTGGGTGGTATTATTAGTACCAACGTTATATATAGAGTGGGACGTGACATTGTAGCATGGTCAAGCCTCATGTTTTAGAAGCTATGGCGAAGTTATAGCGTTTTTTAAGGCGTGATTTCAAATGACACAAAATATGAAAATATTTATTAGATTTACATATTATACCATATTCATATATAACGTGTTTATAAAAAATGTTATACATAAGGAAATTAAGTCAAAAAACTATCATTTGCATTTAATCTTTTTCGTTTCTTTCAAAAAACCATTTTTCATCAAAGTTAAATTCAAAAAGGCTTCATGCCTCGCGTCTTATCGCGCATTTTCACGCATTATTTCACGATACGCCTAGAGCCGACGCCTTGTTCTATTGCGTAACGTGGAGAACACGCCTTGCGTCGCCATGGCGCGGTTTTTAGAACCCTGATTAGTACCCCCCCCCCCCCCCCACCACCTTTCCTACCCCCTGATACCTACTTTATTGACAGGACAAGACAATTTTTTATTATTTTTGTTTCATATATTTTTTCTTTTACTGCTTTTGATTTATTTTTAAGTTTTTATTTTTTTATTTAACATTGCTTATTATTGTTTAATAATTTTATAGTTGTTTTTATTTTTTTTACTACCTTTAGCTTGTCAAACTTTATATTTTTCTTTTCCGTGTTTTTTATTCTTAATTTTATAATAAAAAGATTAAAAAAAAATTAAAAAAAGTACTGATGTCAATTTTGGAGATGTATCAATAATAGGGCTGTAAACGAACCGGACGAACACGAACGAAGCTATGTTCATGTTCGTTCGTTTAATTTTAACCGGACAAATGAACGAACACGAACACTTAAACGAACGAATTTTCTTGTTCATGTCCGTTTATTAAGAAAATGAGTTGTTAATGCTCGTTTATTAAGACACTAAACGAACATAAACGATCGAACATAAATGAAAATAGACAAACAAACATAAACTTTATTAAATTATACATAATATATTGTTTTATAAGTGTTGTTTTGTTTAAACTTTAAACAAACCAATTTTAAAATTATACAATTAAAAGATATGATATACGAATATAAATAAATAAATAAAAATAAACGAACGTCAACTAACGCATAATTGAACGTTAATGAACATAAATAAACGGACGCGACTCTTGTTCATATTCGTTCGTTTAAGTAAACGAACGTAAAATGTTGTTCATGTTCGTTCATTTAATAAATAAACAAATGTAAACGAACTTTTTATCGAACAGTTCATGAAATATTTACTTTACGTTCAGTTCATTTACAACACTAATCAATAACCAAATCCATTTTAATAACCTGTCAAAATAGTTAAATAGCCATAATAATAAGTTAGTGACATATTATCTTAACGGCAAATTCACACTTCAGTGAAAACGTTACAAAAAACCAGCTATTTAATTACATTAAAGACATATACTCATGACTATTTTTTAAATTATTGATATACATTAATTCGGCTATGTTTTTTAGTATGAATTGGACCATTTGGGTAGGATCTACTCATTTGGGAAAACGAAGGTATAGTAATACTATGTCGTCAAAATTAATTCGTGATAGCGAACTCACCTTCATGTAAACAACTTTTTATCAACAACAACTACCAAAAATGTTAATAAACTAATATATATATATATATAGTGAAGGGTATATATATATATATATATATATATATATATATATATATATATATATATATAGTGAAGGGTATTTTCATAACCAAAAAATGTACAGAACTGCGAGAACCGATCTGCACCGTTGGATATTTGATCAATGGATATAAATACAAGTGGCATGATGGTAATTAACTGAAATAACATGTGATCTATTGTAAAAGAAAGAGGGGCATTTAGGGTATATCAAAATTATACATTTAAAACCGTATGAAACTATTTCTCCACAATATACGTGATCTTTGGAGAGATGATTGATTTGTATTTATCTCTCTCTCTTCCTCAACCAAAAACCTAACCTCCCAATCTAACTTTTTCTCTCAACGCCGCCACCATTCATAGCCTCAATCCAAGAATACTTCCATCCGTCATTCATTGCCTCCTCACAAATACGAGATGGGATGATGAAGGTTTCCTTGCTACTTATCTTGAAAGATGACGATGGTACCACTTGCGACCGACCATCATTTTGAAGAGAAGCAGATCTGAAGAAGAGTAGCAGTTTTGGAGCAGATTCGTTGAAAGACAAGAGCAGATCTGGTAAATAATTCGATTGAATATGAGGTAATCGTATTTAATTTAATTTTTTTTTTATTTGAGCAGATCGATGGCTGTTTTAATTGTTAACCTCGTACTATCATTGAATTGGTTAATAAATATGAACGTGTGGGGATATGGTCAATAGGGTTTGTCGCTTATGGTTTGATGATCCGTTTTATAATGGTTAATGAATTGGTCTATTACTGTTATTGGGGTCATATAATCAATGCTGCTGTGTCGTCGTGTGGTGTTTGGTCAAATTAATGTGTGGAGAAGTGATGCGATTGTTGAATACAGTTGGTATAATCAGACTTTGATCCATTGTAAGTATTTTATATATGCCTAGATGAATAAAAAGAACAAAAGATGTACTCCGTAGAGTGAATATTAGTCGGTATGCCTAGATGAATAAAATATCGTTTTCGTTCTTCTTGTATGGAAAAAGAAACTGCATTTTAGTTGATAAACACATGTAATTCGGTTAATATGCACATGTATTTTTATAAAGTGGTCATTTTTAGAAAATTATGCACACGTATTTTTATTATTGTTTACTTTCGATCTCAAGATTCTACAAGTTTTAGTTATGTTTAAATGGCTTATCAAGTTTTAGTTATGTTTAAATGGTTAAACTTTGGCTATTGTCTTCCTTTTAATAAATTGATTTCAAAGGCAACATGTTTCACTTTTTTTTCTTTGATGTATCTGATTTTTTTTCAAATAAATTACTTTATTCTTATTATAAAAGGTTAGATGCTTTGATTGCTATAATAAAAATTGGCTAGGGTCCTTTTTGTGATTATTGTTACAAAACTCCTTTCCGTAACATATATAAAGAATTTTTTTGTTTAGTTCTATTTTAAGTGTGCACTTTTATTTTAAGTGTGCACTTGTGTTTTTACAGTTTCTGGTGAATTTGATGCCTTCTGTGCATATGTGTTTTTATAGTTTTGGAGTTAAATATATTGAAAGTGCATATATGTTTTTAGTTATGATATAAAGATTTTTTTTGTTTAGTTCTATTTTAAGTGTGCACTTGTGTTTTGTGGTTACAGGTACGAGTATGATAAGCAATACGAAGAGTGCACATGTGTTTTGTACATACTATCTAGCGATAAGATAGTTAAGCTAAAGATTTAAAGATTAAAGACACAAGTGCAGCCGCAGATACAAGTGCACATATACATACAAAGAAATACAAAGTGTCCAACGAGGGAAAATACATGTGCCTATATGACAACATTTTTGCTTTTAGAAATTTGTATTTGAAGTGTATTATCACATGATTTTAAATTTTGTATATAATATTTTTGTTTTAAATTGTAAACAATACATGTAAAATACTTTTGTTTGCCATTCCATGTACTACAAACACACGTAAATTTACATTATCTAAAAAAATACATATGCACCTTACCAAATACACGTAAATTAAACACTACAAATATACGTAAACATACATTATATTAAAAAACACATATGCACCTTACTTTTGAAATCATACATACTGAAAATAAAAATTATTTAAAAAAAAAAAAAAAAAAAAAAAAAAAAATTCTAAAATTTAGGAACTAAAAAACGTTTTTTTATTAAAAAAAAAAAGCAAAAAGAAATTAAAAAAATGTAATTTTACTATTATGCCCTTTTGAATTAAATAATAAAAATAAATATTCAAAAAAATCTGATTGGTTGATGCTGGTTCTCGCAGTTCTGTACTTTTTTTTTGTTCTGAAAATAACCCGTCATATATATAGTGAAGGGTTATTTTCAGAACCAAAAAAATGTTGAGAACTGCGAGAACCAACGTTAGCCTTTGATCAAAAAAATCAATGGATGAAAATGAAATGGCATTATGGTAAATAAGAAGAATTTCGTCTGATAATTTTTATTAAGTTGAAGGTCAATTATGGAATTCCACCAAACATCAATCAACAAAAAAATAGGAGCAGTTACAGATCTATTTTCTCAGATCCCTCTCTCCCTTTCCCACTCAAACCTCTCTTTCAACCCTAATCCTAAACTCAGCCGCCACTACCATAAATCCAGAAAGAAAAAAAGAAAAAAAATCAATCGTTTTTATGATGGTTTATTCTGGTGAAAAGGCTGAACAAAAAACTTAGCAAAAAAGAAACACAATCCATATCCAACCTTCATCAACAAATTTGACGTCTTCTGTTGCTCTTCTTGTTTATATTTTTGATCCAGGTATCCCCATATATTATTATTTTGTCTTAAATTGATTAGAGTTTAGATTTAAATCCCTTAATTCTATTTATTTGAATGTTTAAGTTTTCTTCTTTCGAATCACAAATAATTGTAATTTGGATACATGTGGTTATCATGTTTGTAGGTTCTAGATATATTTTAATTCCATAAAATAATCATGTATGTTGTACCGTGTGGATGTTATCATGGATCTTATATTGCAAAATGGTTATTATACCTAGTGAATTGCAATTTCCCTTAAAAAAGAAATACGTAAGATCTTATGGTGATTATATTTTGTTAGAGATTGCTTTCTTGGAACAAGAATTAAAAAAGCCAATAAGATTTGTTGAACATCGATGCATATTGTGATTTTTTTTTTGGCTATGTCAAGTTTTTTGGCTATGCATTCACCATCTTCTAATAAGTTTGCGGTTTGTTAGTTTATATAAATATGTTTTTTATTCACCTTTTTTTTATTATTTGTTTTTTTTTTTAAGTTTTACGGAGTAAGAATGATTTACTCCATGCGGAGAGTTTTTGCTATTAAAAGAATGATTTACTCCATGAGGTTTTAAGAATGCACCTGACTGGGATGTTTTTGCTATTAAGTCTTTTTTAAACATGTATGCACCTGTGACATGACTGGGATGTTTTTGCTATTAAGTTATAAGAATGATTTACTCCATGAGGTTTGCTTTTTTGCTTTTCTTTGATGGTTATGAACTATTATTTTTAACGACGTTATGAACTATTGAGTGTGTCATGATATATTTGAAAAGCTTGAGGAGAGTTTAGAAAGGTTTTAGTTTTAAATCTTCTGTATATGTATTTCATTTTGTTGGTTCTAACCAATTTGTTTTTTTTTTTTTTTTTTTTTTTTTTTTTTTTTTTTTTTTTTGAATATACTTGTAGATTTGTTGAAGACGATGATGAAATCTAAGACGTTAAAAATAAATTTACATGGCTCAAGACTATGGGTACCTGGTGAATAAAGACGATGAAAATACACGTGCATTGTTCAAGACTAAGTGTACCTAGTGAACTAAGATGATGAAAATACATGTGCATAGTTGAAGACTACGTATACCTAGTGAACTAAGACGATGAAAATACATGTGCATGGTTTTAGATTACACGTACCTAGTGAACAAAGATGATGAAAATACATGTGCATGGTTCAAGACTACGCGTACCTAGTGAACAAAGACGATGAAAATACATGTGCATGCTTCAAGAGTACACGTACCTAGTGAACAAAGACAACGCAAATAGATGTGCATAACTTATTTGAGGCCAATGTTGTATAAAATGATGGTTGCACATGTATTTAATTAGCAATATATATATAACATTTTCTTTTTCTGAGAAGAATATTGTACATTCATTTTTTTTCTCATTGCATGCATATAGAACATTCAATCTTTGTTAATTTACTTGACACATGCGTCTTGAATATATAAAACCTAATATGAAGACTATTCAGAACACCTGTGCTTACGTTACAAGCAGTGCACATATGCACATGTATTTTTTGAAATCATGCATGTTAGAAAAAGAAATTATTTCACACGAAAAAAAAAAAAAAAAAAAAAAAAAAAAAAAAAAAATCCTAAAATTTAGGAACTTGAAAAACGTTTTTATTAAAAAAAAATTTAAGTAATTTTACTATTATACCCCTTTGAATTAAATAATAAAATAAATATCCGAAAAAAATCTGATTGGTTGATGCTTTTATTGGTTCTGAAAATAACCCTACCCTCTATATCTCGACCTTTTATTGGTTCTGAAAATAACCCTACCATATATATATATATATATATATATATATATATATATATATATATATATATATATATATATATATATAGATTTCTAAAAGCGTTAATAGACTAATAAAAATAACCATCACACCTATAAGTATCGACATTTTTTAGATTTTTCCACAATTCAAAATGTAAACTTTTTTTTGACACAATTATAAAGGTGAAAAATCTAATGTTTTACAATTATAATCTTATCATTTTTTACACATTATTATGTGTTGATAAACTAATAAAATTTTATGATGACTATGCGGATCTGGTCTACAATTTAACAGGGAAATTGAATGCTTTTTATGACATGTATGATATCAAGTTTCAAGGTCGTGGTAGATAGTGATTTTGTTATTAGTAGAGGTGTCTTATCTAACCTAGTGAGTAGTGCTTTGTTTTCTTGTTTAAAGGATATAAAGTGTCTTGTTATGTAAGCTCTTCTGCCTATATAACGGGTTGAGATATGAGACTTCACCCATATCTTTTGTACTTAAATGTTTTTTGGAGTAATACATTTACCCGGGAAAACCCTTTACACGATTAGAGTTAACTAGAAAGTTAATCTATTTCGTGTTATGACTAATACAATGTTTAGGATTAATTCTAACAGTTATAAAACGTGAGTATAAAAACAACAATATTTTTCAACGTTTAAATTCTTATTAGAAATAATTCCAAGAATCTATACCCAAGTGTTTTGCGGAACAAACACTTGGGATTGAATAGACAAGGGTATGGGGTGTCTCCTATCGAAACTCAAGTTTTGCTTGAGTGGTAACAATATACCCACTGAGCTATCTCAGTGAGTTGTATACTCTTTGTAGGAGAGAAGTTTCTTTGTAAAAGTTCAAGACTTTAAATATACAAAGCACACTTAAACTTCTCTCACATCTGATCTATTTATACACAAGTAATCTAAGTATAAGTGATTAAATATAATACAAGTTGTTGAGGTTGCGTGTCTGACAATTACAAATAGTAATTGTCATTTCCAAGAACCAATAGGAAAGGGCTAAGAAGACTTTGGGAGTTGTTGGCTGACACTCCATGACTTTTAGCCGCAATAGGGAAGGTTGGATCTGACAAGAGAAGAGTGTTGGGTTTACACTCTTATCTTCTCAGATCTTTTCCCTATTGTTCCCGCCTTTTCTTCAGGCGATGGTTCCTCAGACTTCAATCACTTTGTTGTTGAGGAGACTGGGTTCAGTGAGTTCTTGTCCAACACTCACTGAACCATCATCTTCTTCTTTGGCTTAAGTCCGACTCAGGGAGTGCCGCCTTCCTGAGAGGTGAATCCTTCTTCTTGAATTCGTCTTAAGCATCTTGAAGATGACTCACTGAGAGGCTGTTCTCTCAGTGACTTGAATTGTTCTCGGTTTAAGTTAAACACTTGGTTAATTTGTGTCCAAATCAAGTTTTACGTATTCTTGGGTTTTTCATGACCCAACAATCTCCCCCTATTTGGATATAAATTATTCCTTAGTGTTTTTGATCAGTATGAGTGAGCTAACGTCTTCTGCTCATACTGAATGTACTAGAAAATAAATAAAGATTGATATAGCAAAAACATTCATCAATTTATTCATCATTACAAGTCCTATTATTCTAAGTACAAAATACTCATGGTTCCTCAACAAGACCCATGAGTTCAAGCTTCGCCTTCTTTGACATCAACACCTCTTTGTCAGGTCGTTCTTTCATCAACTGATCCATTAACTTTACAAACTCCTCATTTTCAGGTCTCCTGATATTAAGCGCCATCAGTTTGTAAGCAAGGAGTGTTGTTGTTTCTACTTTGTCGATGTCAGAGATTCTTTGAAAGGCTTCCTGACCAAACTCATCCACAAAGAAGATGCCATACTCAGGTTCCTTAATGACTAGGTTGGGACGGAATTTGACTCCCTGAGGAGGAACTCTATTGCAGTGAAGTGCAGCTATATATTGTTCAGGCTCCATAGCTACAGCTTTCCTTTTCTTCCCAACCTTCTGAGTAAACTCAGGGATAGTTAGTCCCTGAGAAGCAAGTGCCTCATCATGGTTAATGCCCAGACTCTTTGCCACTCTTGCAAGTTCCTCATACTTAGCACTCAGTGACTTGATGATGATTGGGGCATTCTTGCTTGCGGTTTTCTTCCTTAGGATAGGCATCATCATATCCCATTCTCTTAACCCACAGTCTGAGAATTTGACAGTTGGAAGATGTTCAGACTTTCTTGGACCTCTATGGATTGTTAAGCTCAGAGGTCTGGTGGGGTGAATGGTGATGTCATTTATTTTGCCTTCACCTTTGGTATTGGTCATGTGCCATACATACCTCTCATAAATCCTCTGCCTCTTTTCTTCCTTAAGTTTGGCTTGTTTGTTGTGTTCCTTAAGGATTTCAGCCTGAAGCTTGAGAAACTCATCCCCTTTGATGTCCTTTTTCTCAGACTCCTTGATGAAGCGAAAATTGTACCGCTTTTAAGGGGTCATTTAAGCCCTAAATCGTATTTATTTGATCAAATATTGCCCTAAATCGTTCCTTTTGTCATTTTAGGTACTTTTGAGGAGAAATCTGGAAAAGGAGGCATTTTGGACGTTTTTGGAGCATAAAAGTGAAGAAAACGACAAAGTCTCAAAATCATGCTAAAAGTTACCTTTGACGGCGTCAGGATTATCCCTGGACGGCGTCATGGCTTGGCAAGAAAAGGTGGATGTGAAATTTACTCATGATAAGCCAGAGAAATTTGCATGGGAATTCTGATGGCGTCACGCTTTAATCTGATCAAGGTCGTCACGGCTTAATTTAAAGAGGGACGGCGTCACCCCTAATTCTGACGGCGTCAACCCCTGATAAGCCAGAACGGATTTTGGAGAGCTAAAGAGGGACGGCGTCAAGAAGGTCATCCGGGAACCCTAAAAGCGGCGAGGTGACGGCGTCACACTCTATAACGTGACGCCGTCAGATCTGAAAGTCTATATATAGTTTTGCAATTTTTTGTCATTAGAGTGGAACTTATTGAGGAACTTTGTGTATGAAAACCCTAAGACGAATTTGGCAGCTTTTTCAAGGCTTTTTGCCTTGAGATCTTCCATGTTACATTGAAGATAAGTTATCAATTAATCATTCAATATGTCTATGTGTTGTTTGATTCTATCTTGTTCTTGTCTTTTGTTTAACATGCTAGGCTAGATTTATCTTGTGTTTGCTTAGATCTAATGAAACCTAGCTATTGATTATTGGTTATTAGTGTGTTGTTAGTTGTATTGGATGATTGTTCATCTATGTTAGGCTTAAGAAAACTGGCTAACTTCCTATTCGGTAACTTGCTTGAACGTCTTAAGAAACATGAACCAATGCGTACTAAAGGTTTTTATGGTTGTATTTAATGCACAAGCGAATTCTAGTGATCCCATGTTAGGAGCTTCCTAGCCGGCTCGACATAGGAGTGAAGTAGGAGCTTGTAGAGTTGGGGAAGTACGTACGCCACCCCACGAATGGTATTAAGGAATACACCCGTCATCCACGCAACTAATACACACTAATCAACCAGTAAAAGATAGTTAGGGAGTAAGGAAATCTAAGTAAACACATTTCTCTCTATATAAGTTTTACCACCTTTTCATTTTCAGTTATTTTATTTTATTTGCATTCGTAGTTACTTGGGTTAGTTGACTAGCAACTAATTCCGCCCACTCTTTCAAACCCGAGATTTTACTTGCTTTCATAAAATTATAAAAACATAAAAAAGAATCTTCTCTCACCCTTAGACCTATTAGAGTAATTTTTCATACCTAACGAACACTATTCCCTGTGGAGAACGATCAATCCCCCGTACTTACCACTACACTATACTACATCGGTCAGGTACACTGCCTGGTGGGGTTGTAAGCCTCTTGAGATCCCTCGAGAGGTAAAACCTGTTGTAAGGTTGCAAAACCACGCATCAAGTTTTTGGCGCCGCTGCCGGGGAATAGTTATTGTTTAGGTTGAATTTTTATTTTATTAGGTCTACTCACTAGATTCCTTTCTAGTGAGATTTTTATTTTATTTTTATAGGTCTTCTTTAGTCTATCTTATTTCTTTGTTTGTTTGTTCGTAATTTCCATTGACTCTTCCATTCACCATTATGGAGAACGCGAATCCACCATACCACCAACCACGTAATTCACCCACTCCATATGACATCTTGATGTTTAAACAACATAAAGATGAACCTCTCTATGATGCATGGACTCGTTTTAAATATTTACTCCAAAAAGTCCCTCATCATAACTTCGATTTTTGGTCCCTAACTCAAATCTTTTACAATCATGTCGACCGACATGCCCAAAGGGACATTTACCATATTGCCGGCAGGGATATTAGGGAATTAAGTTCTGAGAAAGCATGGGAAGCTATTGAGAATTGTGCCCAATATTATTATATGGTAGACAACCCAACAAACATTAATACAAGTCAATTGACCACAAACTTCAAGGATCATGAAACAAGTTTGTTTGGGGATGAGGGTAGAGTTGAGCCACCTAGCTGCATGTCATGGTTAGGCACTACCATAATACAGGGTGAACACTTAGGTGATCTTGATGTGATGGAGGATCTAGCCGAGCATGATCACATTGATCAAAAAGACCTAGGTTTTATGATCGATGACGATGAATCTCAAGAAACACATGATGAATCTTTTGGGCAATTTGAATATAGCAGTCAGAATATTGAGGATGATCCTTATGATTCGGACATTGAAGTTGAGATGCCTAGAGAAGCACTTGAGATACTTGGTAAAATGTTAGGGTTAGATCCTACTAAAACACATGATGAACATATAGGTGATTTAGATACTATGGAGAATGAGGTTAGAAATGCAAGACCACTAAATACCCCACAAATCCTACCATCATTTGAGGTTAACACACCGCCCGTAACTTACCCGGAAAAAGTAGAAGAGACTATAGGAACCCCAATAGAGGTAGAGCCCTTGGACCAAACACAACTAGAAGAAATAGGTTTGAATACTTGTAGTCACAACCTTTCTTTTAGTTCTATGGAAGTTCCTAGTTTTGATGAACCGGAGCCTAAACCAAAACCGTTACCTAATCTTCCATCCTTAGATGTGAACTTAGGAATTGAATTAGGTCCCGACCCACCCATCAAACCATATAGTCCGGGTAGTTTTATGTTGAAGGTAGTAGACTCTAGGCCATGTGGAGTGGAAGTTAATATAGGAGTGAACCATGACCTTACATACTTACATCACCCATTCATGAGTGATCACAAGAAATATTATGGGTTTAAACCGGGTTTATTAGGTCAAGATGGATTCCCAACTAGGAATTTCTCGAAGTTGATAGAAGATGATCCCTTTTTAGGAGAACACTTTAACTCACCCATTGACCAAAGTGAACTAGGTAAGGTTATGATGAAAGGAGCACACCCCTTTGAGCATATAATTCATCCACCAATCTTTCCTCACGTGGCATACTTCCACCAAGATGGTGTGTATCGCTACTATCACCCGCACTTAATCCTAAGTGTAGGGAAAACCTCCCCTATTTCCGTTAAATAAGGGTAGAGTCAGGCTCGTGACTCGAACAAAAACAAGCGCTTCTTGGGAGGCAACCCAAGTTTTATTTGCTTTGTGTGTTTATTTATTTGTTTGTTTGATTTTATTTGTTTCCGTATGTATGTTTAAATTTTATTATTATTGATTCATGTTAAAAACTAATTTGTGAAAATGCTTTATTTTGTTTTTAACTTCGTCTTAACTACATATAAAGGTATTTTGCAAAAGTTAAGTGTAAGGGAAATCTAAATCGGTTTATTAGAACACAAATGAACATGAATCGTAATAATATTAAATGAACATACATATTAGTATTTGTTTGAGTCAAATGCTTGTATCGAGTCATAATGATGTTTTGCAGGAATTCCAGGAAGTAAGGTATAGGTTTTTCCAAAAATTTTTCGGAAACTTAACATGAGAATTCTGTCAGATCATATCTGACGGCGTCAGGAATTACAACCTGACGGCGTCAGGTTTAATTTTCTGAAAATTTTTGAAAGTTTTGTTTTCATAAAAAGTTTTTATTAAATCTCTAACTTATAATCTCCAGGAATCTGCAAAATTATCATTCCACAAGCATTATATCCTTATATATAGATTTTATCCCGCCGATGTTATGCAGGTTTTCGTGTTTGTTTTCTCAGGTTTAACAGGTTATTTTGGACAAGGAAATGTTTTTGAATCAAGCTTTTGGCGAAGCATTAGTCATGGAGCTTCAACATTACCTTGGAAGAAGATCTAACCGTGTTACTTCATTATCCACCGAGCGAATCAGGGAGTATTTGATTTCATTCTTTTACTTTATGCTTTTACATTTGTTATTTGAACATTGGGGACAATGTTCATCTTAAGTGTAAGGGGGGGGGGTAAAAGTACGATTAGAGAATGCTATTACGCTTGATTTTTGTTTGTTTAATAGTAGATGTGTAATAAAACTGAGATAAATACCTGTTAGGGCAATTTTAGTGCCAAATTTAAAATTTTTTACAACATATAGGAGTGAAACTTTGATCTTAATGAGCGTCTCACGGATAGGAGTTATATGACTAGCACGAAACCGTACCACTAAAAAATTTTCCACTCCCAAATATGTGAGGTTCGCCCCTAGAATTGGTAGGAAAAGCATTTATGCTATGATGTGTGTACCGGTAGCACTTAGATTCTAGAACTTGCGTTAGGACCATTCCGAGGCCACAAGTGAGACTACATTCGTGTAGTTAGATTTACTACATGATAAGAGGCATTAGGATTAACCCATTGTTTTACACCTGTGTTTTTGTTATAATTACATTGGCTAAATTGGTCAAGTAATTCTCCCACACCCTTTGCGTTGTACTCATTTTTAGTACACGATACCCCTAGTACACCCCTCAGAGCCTATCTTTTCGTTTCAACCTTTAAGCATTTTACTTGAAGGAAGAATTTGTTTACACCCCACTAAAATGTACACCCAAATCGTCTTAGCCTACCTTGTATGCACTCATTTTTAGTGCATTATTGTGTCAACATTTGTTTAAACCCAAGTTAATTATCTAATTGATTACATGGTTGCTAAGTCGAGTCATATCCTTGTACATATTGTTTTGGGACGATTGGGACTCATGGGTAAAGTACTAGTGTAATGGAGTAATGGGGAAGAACATCATTTATTACCCCCATATGTGCTAAATATTTTAAAAGTACTCCAAGTGTTTTAATTATCTTAATTCGAGTCATTAGATTAGTTAATTGTAAAGTTATGTAAAAGTTCAAGTGTAAGGGGAATGCAACGCCCCTATGATGTATTATTTTGGATGGTAGGGCAAAAGTGTATGCAAAAAAAAAAAAAAAAAAAAAAAAAAATCGAAAAAATCAAGAAAAATACAAAAAAAATGAGAAAAAGAAAAGTAGAAAAAACATACGGACTACCATCCCGTTTCATTTTATGTTTGTTTTATGTTTTTGTTATTTTCTTTCATTAGCTTAAATCGAGTCGAGTCTTGGCTTATGCAACATTGTATAGTACATGTAATTAATCAAGATCTTTAACTCGCCACCAGTAAAATATCCTTTATCCAACAAAACCGTGTTTTCCTTTTCCCTACACCTAACGTTATAACCCATGTAAAATCCCTCTTTGATAGTTTATCTTAGGTGCTTACGCCTAGTGGAGGAGGTTTTTGATCCTTTCCCAAGCCTATGGTAATCTATTTGCTATGACAGGTAGTGAGAGATATTATCCGTTTTCATTTATGAGATTTATTTTGATGACACTTGAGAGATTTGAGTATCTAAACACTACTTGTGAGGTGCTAGTTTGTAATCTCCGTGCTTATTATGATTAAAGTGGAACGATTATTTGTTGTAATTACTTTTATGTTAGCATCAAATGACCCCTAACTTGTATTTTGATTAGAATAAAAGCGCATTTGCTTGAGGACAAGCAAATCTCAAGTGTAAGGGTATTTGATGAAGCGAAAAGTGTACCGCTTTTAAGGGGTCATTTAAGCCCTAAATCGTATTTATTTGATCAAATATTGCCCTAAATCGTTCCTTTTGTCATTTTAGGTACTTTTGAGGAGAAATCTGGAAAAGGAGGCATTTTGGACGTTTTTGGAGCATAAAAGTGAAGAAAACGACAAAGTCTCAAAATCATGCTAAAAGTTACCTTTGACGGCGTCAGGATTATCCCTGGACGGCGTCATGGCTTGGCAAGAAAAGGTGGATGTGAAATTTACTCATGATAAGCCAGAGAAATTTGCATGGGAATTCTGACGGCGTCACGCTTTAATCTGATCAAGGTCGTCACGGCTTAATTTAAAGAGGGACGGCGTCACCCCTAATTCTAACGGCGTCAACCCCTGATAAGCCAGAACGGATTTTGGAGAGCTAAAGAGGGACGGCGTCAAGAAGGTCATCCGGGAACCCTAAAAGCGGCGAGGTGACGGCGTCACACTCCATAACGTGACGCCGTCAGATCTGAAAGTCTATATATAGTTTTGCAATTTTTTGTCATTAGAGTGGAACTTATTGAGGAACTTTGTGTGTGAAAACCCTAAGACGAATTTGGCAGCTTTTTCAAGGCTTTTTGCCTTGAGATCTTCCATGTTACATTGAAGATAAGTTATCAATTAATCATTCAATATGTCTATGTGTTGTTTGATTCTATCTTGTTCTTGTCTTTTGTTTAACATGCTAGGCTAGATTTATCTTGTGTTTGCTTAGATCTAATGAAACCTAGCTATTGATTATTGGTTATTAGTGTGTTGTTAGTTGTATTGTATGATTGTTCATCTATGTTAGGCTTAAGAAAACTGGCTAACTTCCTATTCGGTAACTTGCTTGAACGTCTTAAGAAACATGAACCAATGCGTACTAAAGGTTTTTATGGTTGTATTTAATGCACAAGCGAATTCTAGTGATCCCATGTTAGGAGCTTCCTAGCCGGCTCGACATAGGAGTGAAGTAGGAGCTTGTAGAGTTGGGGAAGTACGTACGCCACCCCACGAATGGTATTAAGGAATACACCCGTAATCCACGCAACTAATACACACTAATCAACCGGTAAACGATAGTTAGGGAGTAAGGAAATCTAAGTAAACACATTTCTCTCTATATAAGTTTTACCACCTTTTCATTTTCAGTTATTTTATTTTATTTGCATTCGTAGTTACTTGGGTTAGTTGACTAGCAACTAATTCCGCCCACTCTTTCAAACCCGAGATTTTACTTGCTTTTATAAAATTATAAAAACATAAAAAAGAATCTTCTCTCACCCTTAGACCTATTAGAGTAATTTTTCATACCTAACGAACACTATTCCCTGTGGAGAACGATCAATCCCCCGTACTTACCACTACACTATACTACATCGGTCAGGTACACTGCCTGGTGGGGTTGTAAGCCTCTTGAGATCCCTCGAGAGGTAAAACCTGTTGTAAGGTTGCAAAACCACGCATCAATGTCCTTCTGCTCAGACTCCTTGATCACTTCTTTGGCAACCTTAGAGATTTCAGACCTGTTGAGTACCAGTTCCTTCTCTCTTTCCTTCCTGAGCTCTTCTTGGTGTAAAATTTCAGCCAGTTGATCAGGAGTCCCATAGACCCTTCTCCCATCCTCTAAATCAACATAGAATGGTGCATCAGGATCTGCACGTCTTTCAGAAGAAGCCTTGACTATGAGTGATTCAGGAGGAGGGTTTGTTTCAGTCACCATGATTTTCTTCCCTTTGTCAATGGGAGGAGGTTGACTGGTGGATGTCTCAGGGACAGTCACTAAAGCAGAATTGGGATCAGGGATTAGAGGATCATCAATTTTCTCCCCCTCAGCAGATGGCGGAGCTTCAGTGGAGACACCTGCTGACTGAGGAGGTGGAGGAGTATGAGAGGCCTGAAGAATGGATAAAATGTTGGAGACCATAGACTTTGTTTCAGAAGTCTCATTTTTCACGGCACTCAGTTCGGTAGCCATTTCGCTCTGGTGGGTGGCGAGTTCAGATACTTGGGTGGTGTAGTGTTTGACCAGCTCATTATGTGTTGTTGAGAGCTGCTCAAAGGCTGAGAAGATTTTGATCAGGCGCTCCTTGGATGTATTAACAGCCTGAGAAATGGACTCTTGCTGTGTCCTTAATCCTTGAAGGTCTACCCCCTGAAGGAGCTTTAGAAGCTCAGTTATGCTGGTGGATGTGTTAGCCTGAGAGGCCAAGTATGCATCCAATCTTGTGACAAAAGTGGGATCATCTGCAAGATGTTCTTGTACTGATTCTATAGCCTTGAGGATGTTGGACAGTTCCTGATGCTGTCCAGTGGCTATGTCATCTACAGATTTGTTTAGGTCGCCAAGTTGTTTATCAGTGAGGGTGGCGGCCTGAAGAATCTTTGCCTGAGATTCTTCCACTGAAGCCCTGAAGTCAGCATAGGAGGATGCCACTTCAGTGTGCTTATCCCATAGCTCATCCGCAACAGAGTTGTAAAGACCTTCGTTGGCTTTGCGAAGGACTCTTGCCATTTGTCTTTCAGAAGCCGGATGAGCATCGTCATACTTTTGCAACCACTTGGGAGTGGTTGAAGCACCTGATGATGATGATGAGGTTGATGGAGAACTGGGTGGTTGATCATCAGGATGAGGTGAGGAATGTTGTTTCTCAGAGGGCTGAGGAGGGCTTACTTGTGTTTCCATTTCCTCCTCAGCATCAGGGATCTCATCATCACCAAAATCAATCTCCTCCTCTGACTCATCAGCCAACAAATTTTTATAGTCAGCCAGAGAAGGAGCCTTCAGTAAATCCGGCTCCCCCTCAGAAGAGGGCTCACCTTCGTTGTGGCCAGGTCCTGATTCTTTTGTCATAATAACTGGTGGGGTTTGCCCAGCCTGACTTTTAGAATCAGTTCCTGAGAGAACAAAAATGCCTGAGGTGGGTTTGGGTTCCGTATCGGCGGGTGGTTTAAATCCCTCCGAGTCTTTGTCCCCCTGAGCGCCTTCATCCACTAATGGGTGTTTTTCAGTGGAATCATGAGGCACTCCTTGTGAAGATGTATGGACCCCCTTCCCATCAGGATTGGTCTGTCCTTTTGGGGATTTAGGGTCCTGAACTCCCTGAGACCCTGAGTGTGATTGCTCAGGGACGTTAGCAGGATGTGAGTGGGTATGGGTCCCCTTCTCAGTGGAGTAGTACTGCTCCACCGAGGATATAGAACCCTGAACTCCCTCAGGCTCTGATTGTGATTTATCAGTGCCTTCATTAGGATGTGAGTGGGTGGATGCTCCTGACCCATCTGACTTGTTTTTGTCAGAAGGGACATTTGGAAAGGGTTTGCCCGAGGATACTGAGGATGATTGCTCAGCACCCTCCGGTGGCGTTTTTTTTGTGGCCAAAGTGGTCTCTTGTATGGGAGTCTGAGAGGTCAAGGTCACAACAACTTTCTTGGTGCCTGAGGCAACAGTCTCAGTGACGAGTGGTTTAGGTCTAACCACCTTATTGGATTGTCCCCCTTTCCCTTTCTTCTTCTTCACCTTCTTGGTTGGTGAAGGAACTGGTGAGCATACATTTTCACCCTGAATCACCGTTAACATGTAGGTGGTCAGGGCGACCGGTTGTACCGCAGTAATGTCACTACTAAAGTTGGTCTTATGCAAGATGTCAGGTTTTGTACCTTCATCGTTAGACCTTAAGTAGTCAGGACCAAGAAGATCCTGAAGCACACAGGAAATGAACCTAGGATAAGACATATGTCTTTGCCTATGTTTCCCTGAGAGCTTTGACACGAGGTCTCGGAAGATTATTCCTCCGATATCAATTTTTCTACCCTCCAAGAGACTGAACATCATCAATTGTTGTGATGAGTTCAACTGCTCAGTGGAGGATTTGTTTCCTCCGAGTACCTGAATGATGAATGTCATCATAAGTCTCCAGACAGGGTGAAACCATGTCTTCACTATTGGAGCCTTTGCCAACAAGGCTTCAGGAGACTCGCCAGGACGCCTAACATCATGTGGCCCTAGGAATAGCATTTCCGCTTTTATTTCCTGATCAGTAGGGTTAGCCTCAAAGTTCTCAACAAAGTTAAGACCAGTGGCCATGATGAAGGTCTTGTAGTTCAGGGAGAGAGTCTTAGTTCCATTCATCACAGTGAAAGTGATGATAGACTCTTTGGTGTCCTTAGGGCTAGTAGCCGTTGCGGTACACCAAAACTCCCTAAGATAGTCATTATAGATGACTTCTGGGGTGGTTGTAAAGGCTGTGGCAAGAAAGCAATTTTGTAAATACTTAACTACATCCTTGTAACCCGCATATTGCTGCGGGTAATGGAAATTTCCAACCACATTGTTTTTGGTCAAGTCCACGCCCTCCATTGTGAAGCTCACATTTGGGGCGGTGGTAATAGCATTAGAGGAAGCCATTTTATGATCGGGTTTAGGTCGGAAAAATGGTCGGATATTTCTTAATGCTAAGAACACACACACAATTTGTTTGAGAAATAAAAAGGGTAGAGTTTGCTTATAAATTTCTAAAAAACGTGTGTGTGTATTCTTTTGGATGGGTATTTATAGGATAGTGGAGATGGGGGTATTTTTGGTATTTGAGTGATCTTATTTAATCAAAATATATTTATTGGAAGTTATTTTGAATAAAATGTTTGAGATCCGCATTAAATGCCACCACTCCACTTTTCCTCTTTTTTCTCAATTGGCAGAGTGAACAGTTGAGTAGTTTCTGCAAAAGGAGAAGTTGCAGAGTTTCCATCATCACACAGTGTTTTGTGTGAGAGAGGGCATTGAATGCCAAGTTGGGAAGTGGGGGCCCATTAGGTGTATGCCAGAAAGGCAAAAAGAACAAATATTCTTGAATTAAATATAAGTTCAGTTACCAACCTCGGACATTTACTAACTAGATACTTAGAGCATTTAAGTCAGTATTTAATGTCTTTTTCAGGGCCCTGAATGATTTTTCATTCAGTGAAGGTATTTCAGGGACTTGGGACTAGTCACTGATGGTTCAGGAATATGGAATGATTCCTGAGAGACAAGGATTCAGGAATTTGGGTTAAGTTCCTGAGGATGAGGATTAGTGAAATAATTCACTGACGAACACACATTGAGTCAGGGACCTGAGATTTTAAGAATTTACACTTCAGTTGGTAGGAATCAATCAGTGGACTAATTCTCTATATCCAACATTCCTAATTCAGCTTTCAGTCTTGTGAAAGTTGGTTCATCCAAAGGTTTGGTGAAGATATCAGCTAACTGATATTCAGTAGGAATGAAGTGTAATTCAATGTCACCATTCATGACATGGTCCCTGATGAAGTGATATCTGATATCAATGTGTTTTGTTCTCTGATGAAGAACAGGGTTGTTTGAGATTGCAATTGCACTTGTGTTATCACAAAAGATGGGTACCATCTTATACTGAATTCCATAGTCACTGAGTTGACTTTTCATCCAGAGTACATTTGCACAACAACTAGCTGCCGCAACATATTCAGCCTCAGCAGAGGATAAGGCAATTGATTGTTGCTTCTTAGCACTCCAACAGACTAATTTCCCACCAAGGATTTGGCAAGAGCCTGAGGTGCTTTTTCTGTCCATGTTGCATCCAGCATAGTCAGAGTCTGAGTATCCTTTGAGATCAAGTCCTGAGCACTTTGGATAGTATAATCCAAGGTTAGGAGTGCCCTTCAGGTACCTGAATATCCTTTTCACAGCAGTGATATGAGATTCTCTTGGGTCAGATTGATATCTGGCACATACATAGACGTACTGAGAATTGGATATCAGGTCTTGATGCAAGTAGATACATCAGTGATCCTATCATTCCTCTAAAGAGAGTTTGATTTACTGGTTTACCAGTTAGATCAGGACCAAGGTTGTTTGGGGGTACCATGGGAGTTTTGACTGAGGCACAGTCACTGAGATCATACTTCTTCAGTAGATTCTTTACATACTTCTCTTGACTGATAGTGGTTCCTCTATCAGTCTGCTTGACCTGAAGACCAAGAAAGTATGTCAGTTCTCCCATCATGCTCATTTCAAACTTCTTTGCCATTAGTTTTTCAAATTGTTTGCAAAGTTTGAAACTTGTTGAGCCAAAGATGATGTCATCAACATACACTTGTACTAGTATGACATCATTATTTGTCTTATAGATAAACAATGTGTTGTCTATCTTGCCTCTGACAAATTTGTTTTGGATTAAGAAGGCTGAGAGAGTCTCATACCATGCCCTGGGAGCTTGTTTCAGTCCATAAAGGGCTTTGTTAAGCTTACAGACATGATCAGGAGACTCATGACTTTCAAATCCAGGAGGTTGCTCAACATAGACTTCTTCTTTCAGTGAACCATTTAAGAATGCACTTTTAACATCCATTTGGTACACCTTGAAGTTCATGTATGTAGCAAAAGCAAGGAAGATCCTGATGGCTTCCATCCTTGCTACTGGTGCAAATGTTTCCTCATAGTCAATGCCTTCTTGTTGATTAAAGCCTTTGGCTACAAGTCTGGCTTTGTTTTTAATGACTATGCCATTTTCATCAGATTTGTTTTTGAATACCCATTTCATGCCAATGACTGAGACATTCTCAGGACATTTGACCAAGGTCATTACCTTGTTTCTGTCAAATTGTTCCAGTTCATCATGCATGGCCTGAACCCAACTTGGATGTTTAAGTGCTTCTTTAACACTTTTGGGTTCAATTGTGGAAATGAAGTCCACAAATAGGCATTCATTGGATGAGGCTGCTCTTAGACTAGCAGCCATGCTCCTGGTGAGCATGCCTTCTGTAGGCTCTCCAATAATATTGACAAGTTCAATATCCTGAGACCTAGTCCAACTTTCTTGAGGTCCTGGATACTGATTTGAACTTGTGGAGGCCTGATTGGGTAGAGGGTTTGGTTCTGGAGTAGACACATGATCATTGATTGGATCTTGAGTGTCTATCAGATCACTGAGATTGTTTGGATCTTGAGTATTTTGAACTGGCTGATTGATATCATCAGTATGTGTATGTGTCTCAACGAACTCAGTGATGGTTGGGTTAGGTAGGTTGTGGGGAATTATGTAATAGGAGAGATTAGCATCATCTTGATACTGAGTAGAAGGATTGTTTTCAGTCAGATATTCATCAGGAGGATATCTTGAAGAATTATCAATTCCTATCTCTTCTACTGAGGCAGTTGAGAACCTGATAGCATCAGTGCTCTCATCAAAGGTAACATGAAATGTTTCCTCAGTCTGCTGTCTCCTTGTGTTGAACACTTTGAAGGCTTTTGAGACAAGTGAGTATCCCAGGAAGTATCCATCATCAGCTTTTGCATCAAATTTCCCTAAGTGATCCTTGTGATTATGAATAAACACAGGACACCCAAAGACATGAAAGTAGCTGATGTCAGGGATTCTTCCTTTGAATAACTC
Source organism: Artemisia tridentata subsp. tridentata (assembly GCA_021014915.2). Taxonomy (NCBI): domain Eukaryota; kingdom Viridiplantae; phylum Streptophyta; class Magnoliopsida; order Asterales; family Asteraceae; genus Artemisia; species Artemisia tridentata. The sequence continues at coordinate 321,353,586 of CP139506.1, read as the reverse complement.
ATATGGAGTTTTCCCATGTCTCTTGACAATTATGGATCTGTTTTGTGTATAGCAGGCAGTTTTGACTGCTTCAGTCCAAAAATGGTTAGAGAGGACTGATCCACATAGCATTGTCCTAGCAGCTTCAATGAGTGTTCTGTTTTTCCTTTCAGCTACACCATTTTGTTCAGGTGTGTATGGAGAGGAAAAGTTTTGGGAAATACCTTTCTCATCACAGAAACATTCAAGTTCAATATTTTTGAACTCAGTCCCATTGTCAGTTCTAATTTGTTTGACCTTAATGTCATTTTGATTTTCAATGTTCCTGACAAAGGACATGATTGTTTCAGCTGCCTGACTCTTTTTGATCAGGAAGAATACCCAGGTGTATCTTGAGTATTCATCCACTATGACCAGAGTATACTTCTCATGGTTAATAGACCTTGGACTGACAGGTCCAAATAGATCCATATGGAGAAGATGTAGGGAGTTCTTGATGGAAAAGTTGGTTTTGGTTTTAAAGGATGCTTTGTGATGTTTACCTTTTTCACAAGCTGAGCATGGTTTATCCTTAAAAAACACAAGAGATGGTAAGCCAAGGACCTTGTTTTGTTTTACAAGATTGTTAATGTTTTTAAAGTTCAGGTGGGTAAGTCTCTTATGCCAAAGCCAGTTGAGTGTATCAGTGGCTTTAGCAAAGAGACAAGTTCCATCCTGAGTTAGACTGGACATGTCTAATACATAAACATCTTGTCTTCTTGGTGCAATGAGGACAATATCCTTATTTGCATTGAAGATGGTTCCTTGCTTATCATCAAACTGAACTATGTATTTTGCATCACATAGTTGACTGACACTGATCAGATTATACTTAAGACCATTTACATATGCTATCCTAGTAAAGACAATACCATTGCAGTTTACTGAACCATAACCTTCAGTGAGACATGATGAATTATCAGCAAATATCACTTTGGGTCCTGGTTCTTCCACATATTTGTGCAGACATTCCTTAACACCAGTCATGCTCCTTGAACATCCACTATCTAGATGCCAAACAGGATCCCTGGCATGCTTCTGCACAAATAGTAAACTAGGTCAGTTCTTTCTAGGACTCCATTTCATGGAGGGTTTGGTATTGAAGGTCTTTATGAAAGAATTAATTGATTCATGGTCAGAGGTTGAGTGGACTGAGCTACCACATGTTTTGCATTTGGTTGTAGGGGTAGCCTCAGTAGTCTGAGAGGATTGTTTCATTCCTCTTCTCGACTGAATGACCTTCTCTTTTCCTGAGGATTTCTGAGTGGAACTTCCACTAGATTCACAATGTTTGTCATATTGACAATCCTCAAGGTGGTGGTCATTGAATCCACGCAGAGGGCAGGGTGGAAAAGGCTTGGCCTTTTGCTTCTGTTTCTGCTTAGAATCAGAAGGGTAGTTCAGGTACTGAGCCTTAAGTCCTGAAAAGTTTGACATGACTGAGCATTGTTTATGATCAGAAATCCTGTGATCTTCCTTTTTGCAGATCATGCAATAAAGGACTCTATAACAATCATCAGTGAGATGATTTGTATAGTTGCATAGCTCACATCTTTTCAGGGGTTTTGTGGGTTTGGATTTGGTCTTTGAGGAAGTAGGTTTTTGTTCCTTCTTGGATTGAGAAGATTTCTCAGAAGATGCAATCTTCTCTCCTAGCTTCCTGACCATTTCAGCCAACTGATCAAATTTTGAGTCAGGGCTTTGGGTTGTTACTTCAGAAGGGACTGAAGTTGATGAGTCATCAGTATTTACTGAGACATCAAGGTTTGCTCTCTTCAGGATGGTTGTTCCCTTTCCTGATCTCTCCTTTGGAGAGTGTGGTGAGAAGACCATAGGTGGGAGGCCTAAGTTAGGTGTAGCACCCTGAAGGGTATTCAGTGGAGGAAGTGGAGGGTATGATTCTGATTCAGACTCATCCAAGGACTCAGTGAGTGGTTCAGTGAGTTCAAGCTTACTGAGTTTTTCAGTGAGTCCAAGCATATTTTTCAAAGCCTGACTTTCAGGAAGCAAGATCTTTCCAGTCTCAAAGTTTGGTAACTTACTGACTGGGTTGTCCCTGACAATCCAGTCATTTGACTTGGGAAGTAATTCTTGCTCAAAAGATATGCCAGCTGGAACAAAGTTCATTTCATTTTGACACACAGTTGGATCAACCATAAGAGGGTCAATACCAATGGTTTTCTGAGAGATTAATCCCACAGTGTCAAAAACCTTAGGGTTCTTCTTGGTCCAGCTTTGAATAATGGCCTTTTCTTTGTTAAGTTCAGTTTGAAGGACTTGGTTTTGTTTCAAAATCTCAGTGTTCTGAATTTGTAGAGTTATAGTTTCTAGTTTGGCTTGCTTAAGTACAAGCAGTTCATCTCTACATTTGTTCAATTCTGACACAATATTGTTATATTTTGAAAGCAAGTTAAGCCTTTGTTCTTCAACAAACTTTAAATCAACACAAATATAATTCATGTAAGACTGCCAATCAGAATCATTATCCATAGAAAGTAAAGTAGTTACCTTCTTCATGGTGATGTTGACCCACTCTCCATTTCTAGCATGACCTTTTCCCACAGCCACCTGATCCTCTTCTGAAAGTGCCATCAGTGCACTAACTCTTATTTCCTCATCTGAGAAAACCTCTTCATCATCCCAATCATATGCTTCAGCTATTAAAACCTTGTTCTTTGTCTGAATAGGTTTAGATGTTTGAGGAGCCTGAGACAATATGGGGTTAGTTTCAAGAAGTGCAAGTTTAGCTTTGATATTCCTATATTTTGTTTCAAAATCCTTTTGACCCTTGTTTTGGAATTGTTGGGTGGACTGAAACATTTTAGGTTGAAACTTGCTAGTTCCTGAAAATTTGTAAGAGGGTTCTGAGATAGTTTTAGAATAACAGTCCCTAGCAAAATGACCCTTTTTACCACATTTAAAACATTCAGTGGTCTCATTTGCTTTTGATTTTGTAAAGTTGGACTGATTCCTTTTGATGAAACGTTTTGAACTAGCAAGGAGTGCCCTTTCTTGGAATTCCAAGTTTAGATCATTAAGGTATTCCTCATCAGTTCTTTCATCAATTTCTTCTTCAGAATCCTCTTGAGTATCCTGCACAACACCATTAGAATAGAAAGCAGTTGATATGGGTGTGGAGGTTAAGGCCTTTTTGGACTCAAAAGCTTTTGAGTCAGGATATCTCCTTGAGATCAAGTTGTCTTCATAGACAAACTTCCCATAAATTTCAGGGAGCTCAAGGGTCTGAATGTGGTTAGCATTCCTCAGGCCTTGTGAGAAGTTGAGCCACTTCTCAGGGAGACTGTTGACAAAGCCAACATTTGTCTCATGTTTGGTCAGTACAACACCATCATTTGATAATTCATTTATCAAAGTTTTGTATCTGGTGTAGGTCTGTGAGAGACTTTCAGAGTCTTTTGACCTGAAAGTATTATACTCAAGTTTAAGGTCCATGACCCTATTTTCCTTGGTATCTGAGGGACCCTCAAAGCTGTTTACCAAGTCATCCCAAGTTTGCTTGGCTGTAAGACAGTTGATGACTGATTCCATTATATCGTCAGGAAGACATGATATAAGGATGCTTTTCAGGCGTTGGTCTTGATTGACCACCCTCCTCTCATCAATGGTCCATTGGGCCTCAGGCTTGTTTAGCCCTGTGGCAGTCTTTGGGACAAATGGGCCATCCCTGATACAGGTGATGTAGTAGGGTTCCATACCAGTAAGATAGCAAATCATACGCTTCTTCTATTTGCTAAATTTCCCAGCTTCAAGTCTGGGTGCAACAGCTGAGTAGCTGCCACCCTTTTTGTCGACTAGCTGGGGTACATTGATATCAGCCATAGTAGGATCTTGGTTTTAAAAACCTAGAGCACTCTTGGTTATTTTAAAAGATTTTATAAACCAGAGGCTCTGATACCACTTGTTGGTCCCTTTACACGATTAGAGTTAACTAGAAAGTTAATCTATTTCGTGTTATGACTAATACAATGTTTAGGATTAATTCTAACAGTTATAAAACGTGAGTATAAAAACAACAATATTTTTCAACGTTTAAATTCTTATTAGAAATAATTCCAAGAATCTATACCCAAGTGTTTTGCGGAACAAACACTTGGGATTGAATAGACAAGGGTATGGGGTGTCTCCTATCGAAACTCAAGTTTTGCTTGAGTGGTAACAATATACCCACTGAGCTATCTCAGTGAGTTGTATACTCTTTGTAGGAGAGAAGTTTCTTTGTAAAAGTTCAAGACTTTAAATATACAAAGCACACTTAAACTTCTCTCACTTCTGATCTATTTATACACAAGTAATCTAAGTATAAGTGATTAAATATAATACAAGTTGTTGAGGTTGCGTGTCTGACAATTACAAATAGTAATTGTCATTTCCAAGAACCAATAGGAAAGGGCTAAGAAGACTTTGGGAGTTGTTGGCTGACACTCCATGACTTTTAGCCGCAATAGGGAAGGTTGGATCTGACAAGAGAAGAGTGTTGGGTTTACACTCTTATCTTCTCAGATCTTTTCCCTATTGTTCCCGCCTTTTCTTCAGGCGATGGTTCCTCAGACTTCAATCACTTTGTTGTTGAGGAGACTGGGTTCAGTGAGTTCTTGTCCAACACTCACTGAACCATCATCTACTTCTTTGGCTTAAGTCCGACTCAGGGAGTGCCGCCTTCCTGAGAGGTGAATCCTTCTTCTTGAATTCGTCTTAAGCATCTTGAAGATGACTCACTGAGAGGCTGTTCTCTCAGTGACTTGAATTGTTCTCGGTTTAAGTTAAACACTTGGTTAATTTGTGTCCAAATCAAGTTTTACGTATTCTTGGGTTTTTCATGACCCAACAAAAACCCTTTACAAAAAAAAAAAAAAACTAATAAAAATTTACACACTTTTAAAAGTATGAAATAAAAAATGTGTAGATTGAGCTAATTTTTGTAATGTTCTTACGCAACGTGAAATTTGAAACCGTTTTTTGGGATAACCCAACAATATTTTTTCGCATTTATGGGAAACTCACTAAGGGGCTGTTTACTTTTGTTCTTAGCTAAGGTTCATGTGGGTCCCCCTTCCCTTAATACCTCTGATTGGGGAAGAATACAAAATTTAACTCTCTAGTGAGACAGACGAATTAAGGGGAATTTGTGGGCCCAAAAGAGAAAAAAACAATATTATACTAGCACTTGTGGATTCAGATGCAACAAGAAAAAAAAGTAAACAGGGCTTATGGGAAACTCACTAAGTTTATTACGGTATCTTTTAAGTCAAACAAATTGCATGTTTTGGTGAGATAGTAGTAAATAATTCTAAAGGTTAAATATATATAATATTTTTTTTTTAAAGATAAATTTTATTCAACCCAAAAAAGGCCAAAGGCGGTCCTCAAAGCAAGGACCCCTGAGTAAGCGAGATTACATCAAGTTCATATGATATTTACACCAACCATTTCAATGAATAACTTTTAATCTAGACCTATGACGAACCCAAAAGAACGAAGACGACTTTACTGTTTCCACCACTTCAATAGCTCTCCGACATTTACCATTGAAAATTCTAGCATTCCGTTCATTCCATATACACCACATCGTAGTAAAAATGATACCCCGAATGAGTTGTTTGTCCTCTTTGGTCTTCGTATGATTATCCGCCAACATCAAGAGGTCCCTTACTTCAAAAGCGAAAATGGGGCTCAATCGACACCAATTCCCCACTCGATCCCAAACCTCTGAAGTGAACAAACATCCTGTGAAGAGATGGTTTGCCGTTTCCGGATCGGTGTTGCAAAGAGGACACGATAAGTCATCTAAATGAATCCCACGCTTATGCAGCTCCAATCTCGTAGGAAGTCTATTAAGATCCGCTCGCCAAACCATAATTTTACACTTCAAAGGGGTCCAACCCACCCATTTCATTTTTGAAACTGGATCTGTCAGGCGCCTGTTCGAAAGCAACTTCTTTGCTTTGTTAACTGTATAAACGCCCTCCTTGTCACCCCTCCATTCCCAGCGATCATTTCCTTCTATCCATTGATGATTATAAATAGCCGCTAACAGGTCAAATAATTCCATAAACTCAACATTTGTAGAAGGATTTCTCCGCCATTCCCACGCTAACTGTTTGTCACCGTTGGATACCATCACTCGGCTAGACACAGGAGCCCATTTATTTTTCTCTAAAGTGAAAAGGTTTGGGTACTTACTTCGATGTATCACCCCAAAAATTAATCGAAGATTCGTCCCCAACAATGCCAACAAAAAAGCTATTGAGATCTCTACCATTCGTGAGCTTTTTCTCACCGAGTTTCACTATTTTTTTCCAACACCCACTAGACGAGGGGCTACAAGGTGACATAGTCCATGCTCGGCTCGACCCATGACATCCAACCACTACCTTTTTCCACAAACAATTTCCTTCTTTCTTAAATCTCCAAGCTCATTTAAGAAGAAGAGCTGTTAGGGCACACTGAATTTTCTCTCCTTACATGAAGCTCTCGGCTTGGCGGTCTCTTTATAAGAAGAGTAAGGTTAAAAAAGGTGCACTGATGTGGTGATTTAAACCTTTATTTCGGTGCTTTGGAAACATTGCAAAGTGTAACATTTAATAATGAGTTAACTACATTTTTGGTCCTTGTGGTTTACCGGTTATAACACTTTTAGTCCATTAGTTTGAAAAGTAACGGATCCAGTCCAAAATCCGACGACCCGTAACAGGTTCAGTTCATTTTTTTGTTGACTGTTAGTTTGACCAGTTAACTAATGTAATATGACTAAAATACCCTTGTTTGTTAATGCAAAATGACTAAAGTACTCTTCTTTTATTTGTTTCTTTTTTCTTTTTCTTTTTATTATTATTTTGATTTTTTACACATAAATACAAACATGACAGACACATCCAATATCCAATATATACACATCATATTAGTTTGAAGTTGTTAAACACATGCACACAAGAAGACAGGCACATCATACTAGTATGAAATTATACACATCATTTTAGTATGATATTATACACATCATACCACATTTAAGCAAAAAACAAATAAACACACGCACACAAAAGATCAAAACCAAACACAAACATAAACACTTCAAACCAAAAAAAGAAAGAAGAAGCATTTTCTTCAAACCCCTACCATATTCATCAAACCCATCACTGACTCCCCTCAGCTACCACCACCACGAATTGGTGATCGTTAATCGTTTTTAGTTTTTTCAAAAATTAAGGATTTTGTTTTTCTATTAATTTGGAGGAATTGGTTGAAGGTTTGTGTTGTTTGAGTGTAAGTTACTTATTTATGAGGTTAATTTTTTTATGAGTTTAAATTCTAGGATTAGGGCTTTTAGTTTTTTTTTATTGCAAATTTGGGGATTTTGAGGTTTTTGTTGAAACTAAAGAAATCTGTTACAGGGTTAATGTTTGGTGTTGTTAGCTCGGTGGTTAGGTGGCGGTTTCGTGGTGGCCGACGGTGGTGTTGGTGAATGATGGGTGAAGATGGTGGAAAGTGTTGGTGCGTGGTTAGGGTTTTTAGTATTGTTAAATTTGGGGATTTTAGGTATTGGTTTATAATTTGGGGGTTGTTGATGGTTATGCTGATGGAGGTGGTGGTGGCCAGCTGTAAATGGTAGTGGCGGCCGGCGATTGGTACTGGTGGTTGTGTTTGTGTGTTTTTGAGAAGAAAAAGAGATTATACAATGTGGTTGTAGAGAGAATTTGTGAGAAAAATGTGAATGTGGGTTGTGTTGGTGTGTAGCTTTAGATAACATTTGTTTTTCATATAATATAGATGAAAAGACATAAATACCTTCACATTTAACAGTCAAAGTTAGTCAAACTAACAGTTAACAAAAAATTAGACTGAACCTTTTCAAACTAATGGACTGAAAGTGTTATACCCGGTAAACCACAAGGACCAAAAATGTAGTTAACTCTTTAATAATATTAAACCAGGGTGTTATAAGAACGGTAACGGTAACGAGCGAAGCCGATCGACCCCGATCCTGGCAGAGCTTGAACTCGAGCTTCTTTCGAGCCTTATGCTTTTAGCTCAAGCTCAGCTTGTCACATATTTCTCATGCTTGAGCTCGTCCCGTTTGCTTGATTGGCCTAAATGAAATATAGCTCGACTCAAGCTCGGCTTGTTTAGTACACTAAGCTCCATTTCCTGTATTTAATTTCAAATTCGTTTGTATATACTATGCATTAGGCAATATATGATTATAAGTGAACGAATTGAAGTGATCATGAATACATATATAAATGGATACATTTCTAATGCTTGTTTAGGCTTGTAAGCCTAATCGAGCCTTGAGCATGAAGCTTAGGTTCGAGCTCGTTTACTAAATAAGCCCCAAATAAGGATTAAGCATGAGCTTGTTTAAGCTTCGTTCATATTGAGCTTTTACCAAGTCGATCCCAAGTAGCTCACTAGGGGCTTGACTCGTTTACGCACCTACAATCCTACATGAGCCACTTTTGGTGGTGATGTTAAACTTCTTTCTCTTATTGGGATTTAGAATGGTAGAGTTGCAATCCTTAAAATGCTCTTGATCAACTTACATGAAATTGTCATATGAAATGGTTCAAAATAAGTTGCACGGCTGGAAAACAATAAGTAACACTGCATTATGCCTATAGCTCATTCATGTTGTTTCTATCTATTTGTGTTGATTAGACTATTCTCAATGGTCACACTACTTCACTTTTTACCTCAACGGTATATCGGTTTTCTTTCTTCCCTTACTCCCTCTCACTTTTCACCACCAATAGTTACCACTTCCTCACTTTTCATTAAAATACTCACTTTTATACAAATATATATCACTAAATACCCCACCAAAACTCACAACCCAAATAATTAACAACATAAACATTCAGGGTCCCACTTTTGCACACAAACCAACAAGGTAAGAGCTCACCTTTGGTTTTCAAATTTGCATGTTCTCACGCGTGAATTTGGGACCTTCCAGTAGAGGTGGCTCGTGACTTGGAGTCTAACGGTGTGACAAAGCTCCCCACTGGGAGCTGTTAGTTTATGGACATAAATTAATAGTCGTGTGTTAGGATCAAACTCGAGATCACGGGATTGCACACTTTACGTATGAGAATTAAAGATTAATACTTAAATATAAAATGTTGTATTTAATTATTAAATAGCACAAAACGTATAACGACCGTTAGTAATTAATGAAAATTGACTAACGACCGTTAAATGGAAAAGGAAAGGACTATAGATGAAAATAGAGGAAAGAAGGTTCCGGATCACTTAAGGATTAATAGGGCCGATCGGTTATTGGGATTAGTTTCATAATCCTCATCCAACTTGTCCTCCAAGTTTTACATCCTATATAAACAAACACAAGGGTCATTGTTTCATTAACTTTTTGTACACATAATAACCATAAAATTGTTTTCTTCTTGTTTTCCTTTGTTGGCCGATCGTACACCCATCAAAGGGTTCGATTGGTTTTGTTTTTCCAAACAAAACGCTTTGTGTTCTTATTACTAGCATAACTTTAATTCGGTTATAGTACATGTGTACAAGAAAGTGATTCAAACACATTATTGTTTGAATCTTGGATTGAATTACAAAACGGTGGGTAATTCTTATAATTCACATAAACCCTAATTAGGGTTCTTTGTGATTCAATTGAAGATTGATTCTTGTTTGGCTAGAATCATAAGGTACGCATACTATTTATGTTTGGTTAATTAGTTTATATATTATATGATTCTATACGTTTCCGCATGTGTACTTAATTGTTTATGTTTATTTAATTATGATTGTCATGTATTAAAATTCAACAGGAGCAATCTTATCTAGTAATCTCAATGACTTTATATCAAGTACAACTTTAACAAGGCCACACAATCCGAACTTTTTTCTGTGTAACGCTAAGTAAACCTGAACTGTACTTGTAAATTTACATGATAAATTAACTAACATTAAATTTAAACGTGTTCTTCAATGGAAATACCGAAATTGCTTTGCTCAATCATGCACTCATTTTGGGTCATGTTTTTCTTTATTGTTGAAAATTTTGAAAGTGATTCTATGTTACAATAGTGATGATAATTCGAGGTGTAAGTGTACCTGCAACTTTTGTTCCTCATGGGACTTTTGGATAGCAATTACTCCAGCATTTAAGATGTAGGAACATTTCTGAGACAATGATAGTGACTTAAGATAAGAATACTCTTGACTTCCATGCAAATTACACTAAAATTTACCCATGCAAACATCCCACATGATCCACCTTTTTGTCTGTCTGTCTATTCTACCTTTCATTTTCATTTCCCTATTTCTCAAACCATATTTTTGTAAAACGAGATTGATTAATCGATTAATTGAATTGATTGAATATGAGAGAATGCATATGATCTAATATTTATAGTCTTAACACTTTGGCTTATACCGATCATAATCTAATACAAATACTAACATAATTCTAACTCTAATACAAATCCACTAACAACCCCCCCCCCCCCCCCCTTGGAGCGAGAGTAGAACGAACACTCAAAATGTCTCAAATAAAGCAAGCGGTACTCAGAGGCGGAGCCAGGAATTTATATTAAGCGGGCTCAAAATTTTTTTCCGGTAGTAACATACAATTCCTTAATTAGTTGAGAAAATGGAGAAACATTGAATGATAGTGAAGATGAGGAATTGAAAAAGATAAAAACGTCGTTGCTTATTAGAAGTGAGTCATTGACAAAGATTAGATTGATGACTCTATAAAACATACTTAAAAGCTAAAAGAATGAAAATTGAAAGCTAATTACAAGAGGTATGTATTAACCGAAACCAAAACAAATAATTAAAAACGTATCATCTATACTCTATAGTCGATTCTTTGAGCAAAAAATTACTCTATAAATGAGAAGAGCTGTAACCAAAGCTAAAATTGCTTTTTCCAGAGTAAAATTACTAATTTACCGTCCCTAAATAAATGTCCGGTATTGACTTTTAAGTCTTTTCTATTCAACTCTGATTTTAAATTATTTCATTTGTGTTATGTAATACTTAATGAAAATTATAACAATGAAAATACATTAAAAAGTCAATTCATTCATATATTTTGCATCAAATATTATATAACACAAATAAAATAATTTAAGATCAAAGTTAAAAAGTGAAAACTTTAAAAGTTAATAGTGGACATTTATTTAAGGACGGAGGAATAACTTCCCAAACAAAAGCAACGTACTTTTAACATTTCTAGTCTTCTTATTGGTGTATCCAAGAAAGTTGAGTGGGCCCAAGCTAGTTGTACAATTAGGGGAGGAGGAGTCATGATTCTCAAATTTTCAGCCCTCTCAAATTTGACCAATAAAATTATGCCAACTCAGTTCAACCCTCCAGCCCTCCCAACCAATTTCACTCGCGTCCATTATATTCCAGCCCTCCCAAATTTTTTATATGGTCAAAGAGGTAACTTTAAATCCATCTAGTCTCATTCCAACGGCTTGCTCAGAGGGTATCCAACCCTCTCACCAGCCCGTTGAGTGTGGGGCGGTGTTACCGCCGGTTTGGCAAAGCCCTTTGGTGAACCCGATGGGCACTCCGCCTTAAAACTAATATTAAGAGGGTTTATCCTCTCCATCTTCTTCACAGCTTCCCTGTACAATATCTCTGATCACCGTCTGGATTCTTTTATTTTCTTCTTGTTTTTCTATCTTCTTTTTCTTATAACTTAGATCTAAGCTAGTTAGGCCGGTTGGGGGAAGAACTTGTAGATTCACATATGATATGCTTTGTGACATCAAAATACTCAAACTCTCTCGAAACTCGGCAAATTAAGTAGGCAATATACTTGTTGATTCACCAATGATGTGTCTTAAGACATCAAAATTTTGACAGTGATTCTTAAAGAACACTACACGGCATATTGAGGAAGTAACGCCAATAGTCAAGATTTAGTCGACCTTAGGTGTAAAGAAAAAAACGTAGTGAATTTTAAAGAAACAAAACAAACGAACTTAATTATTTCTTCAACTAATACCGTAAATCAAAACAAACGATTTCTTTAAACACGATAAAACAACTTTTTTTCGTAAATTGATAAGACGTGAAGACTAGGACACAAGCATTCGACTAAAAAACTGAGAAAGAATCTTTAAAATTAGCCCAAAAAAAAAATCTATTTCTCGAACGAAGGTCGAGAAATCCCAACGTTTGATTAACTCAAAACAAACCCAAACAATGATTTTTCTTTTTCTTTTTTTTTTTTTCTGTTTTTTTTTTCTTTTAATTAATTTTTTTGAAAAAAAAAAAAAAAAAAAACAAAAAAAAAAAACCTAATAAGATAAGTTGATCATTCATTCTAAATTCAATCATAATTCAACCGACTCATAATTTGTTGTGAGCCAATCAAAGAAAAGTGCCTAAGTTTGGATTATTAAATTCAAACCCAATACAAAATCATGAAGAACCAATTTAACGATCAACTTTTCAAACCAAACCCAAAAAAAAAAAAAAAAGTCGAGTTTTAGTCGACAAAAAGTGAAAGAAAGTAAATAAATAAGGATCCCTCCGTATCATCGGCGATTAGCCGATGACCGGAGGAAAACTATTTGTGGTGGGTTAAATATAAAGCTCCGATATTATGTAAAGACGAGATTGATTAATTGAATTGATTGAATAATGAGAAAGTACATATCACCTACTTCATTTATAGCCTAACACTTGAGATTATAACGTAATTAATCTAATACATATACTAATATAATTCTAACTCTAATATAAATCCACTAACAATATTATTTTTTCAAAAAAATAAATATATTTTTGTCTATTGAAAAAAAAAAAAAAAAAAAAAAAGTACCTGTGTAGGGATCATATAAGAAGTCCTTAGTTTTGATTAGACACGCCTATTCATATATAAGAGGTTGATGACTTAACGCCAGAATTGACGGTGATCATACATGTTTCTAAATTATAACCTTGAACTTTTAGTAGCATATACGATCTGCACATTGTATAACAACACAACAAGCTAAAGACCTTTAACGTGAAAGATCATGTAATTTTGTAATGTGAATATTATATTACATGACATCACATTGCATAAAACCACGGACGGATCCAGAATTTCCACATTCGTGTTGCACAAATATTTTTCGAAAGAATCTTGCATAATTTGTTTTTTGTTTCTTTTGTTAAAGGGGTTTCCCCGGTAAATATTATTACTAAAAAAATAATTAAGTACAAAGGATGTGAGTGAAATCCCACATTTGAGCCCAAATCAGGCAAAACAAATGCACCTACTGTGCATCAAACCTAAAGTATCATAAGACTCACATGTCAAACTTATGAGACTCAAACTATGCTATCTTAGATGACCACAAAGATTAATGTCATAAGCATCAGCAAACGCCATTTGAGATTCATTCAAGCCGCAATCATTAAAATCATCATCATACGGGTCTTTAGCATAATTCTTCTTCCATTGTTCATACAAGCTTTTCTTACCCACTCCACTGCCACTTTTAGAAGCTTTGTTAACTGTAGAACTCGTAGATGCCATAAAACTGGCAAGTTCATCGTAGACCTTGTCTACCTCATCATCACAATCATCATTTACCTCATCATTAACCTCCTTCCCTTCAGTAAAAGTGTCTACTATCTCGAACACCTTATTTTGATTGTTCAAAGCATCAAACTAGTTTTTAAGAGAAAATAGATTGATGTTATTCGCCTTTCCATTACCACTTTTACTTGCTGATTTCGTGACATCATTGGAGTTTTTTTTAAAGTCGATGCCACATTTGTAGCATTATAATGGTTCGATTTTGGAGAAATATTTGACACTTTAGCCGGTTGTACAGCTTTCGGAAGAAAATTAAGTTTAGACTTCACAGAAATCGGTTTACTACTTTTGTTAAACCCGCCTTTTTACCACCCGAGTTCTTCTTTTTAACTTCAATAAAACTCTCACTATCAGCTCCCGAAGTATGACTCTTGCATTTATCCATCCCATTCACCACTTGTTTATGAGCAACTTTGGGACAATCATCAAGCAAGTGATCATATATCAAGCATGTACTAGAACGAGAGGGTTCCTACTCGTATTCAATACGAATAGTCTCTTTCATATATCCTTCTCCCTCAAGCTTTGGATCAGCCACCAGATTATCTCTAAAATCATTCCACGTATTTATTTCAATCAAAGCTCTTGCATAGCTACTCTGTAATACCTGAAATTCAGATAACCTGTAAAATGACCAAATTACCCCTGAAACCATAAAACCTAAATAAATAACTTATAAAATTCTGAAACAATTCCAAACTTCTGAAAACGAGCTACATATCAAGTAAATTAAATTCTGGGACAACATCACATTAATTTGAATGTCCAAAAATATTAAACTCACATATACATATATATATATGTAATCCGAAAATTATATAATTAAAGTTAATATATTTACTAAATCATTTAAACTAGGATAAATACAAAACTAATTTAAGGAATTATACACAAAATAAAATTGTGATATTGTGATAACCTTGGGCCGAATTTCTGGACCCTATTCCCCCCTCCTAGTCGGTTTGATAAGCATAACAACAAACCATATTATTTTGTAAAACCCTAAATAGCCGAAACCCTAAATCGACTAAACAAAAATCGACCAAACCTCCATACCACTTTCTGGACCTGATCAAGCAATTTTCTGGAGTTCTTCAAGGTGTAATCTAGCTAGGAAAAATAAGGGTTGGCTTATGGAAGGCTTCGTTCGATCGTGGCACATTTGTTTGTTCGGTTCATTGCGTACGATAGGTAACAATTCACACGACTAATTCTTACGTTCTAAAATTAATCTAGCATTTTTCTAATGATCCTTAGGTCGAATATAACTCAGGGAAAAATGATAAACATGAATCATGCAAGATTAATCATGCGTACGAAAATTAAAGGGATAAAACACACTTAATTTCCAAATATTGCTATACGATTTTTCTGGGTTGTAACCATAATTTTTACATATTCTATGATGATAATATAAGCATAGAAAAATAACCATGTGATTTTTAGAAGCTCATAATAATTGATCATGAATTGTTTTAAATTGGATTATTTGAAAAATAAAGAAAAATTAGGAAGAAACCCTAGAACGAATTAGGGTTAGGGTTTATGTTTTTAGATCTGGTGTAATTAATGCTAATAATGATTGAATAATGATGGTTTAATGATTGGGACAAATTAGGGTTTGGTTTTAGAATAAAAAGTGCAATCCGATTGGTTTTTAAAAGTATAAGGGTATGTTTTGCCAACTTTGAAACTTCTGGGATATTTTTGTAATATTATATAAGTCAGTAGGAATGTGGGAAAAATATAACTTGAGGGTCCTAAGTGTAAATATTGCAAGAAAATGAATTAATTATATTTGCAAGGTACGAATTGTAATTAATTAAAATAGAGGGACTAAAAGTTTAAATTTGGGAAACTTGAAGTTATTCTGAGTAAATAATGTCATTAAGGGTGTAATGTGTAAATTTGAGTATTTATGGGCTTGATATGTAATTATAAATAAATTATGATTTAAATTGTAAGTTTTGTAAAGTTAAGGGACCAATTGTGTAATTACTAAATTCTGAGGGGTCTAATTCGTACTTCATATAATTCTGAGGTTATGTTCTGTTACTTTATAAAATAAGGTGCTTGTTTGGTAAATATGAATATTATTGGGATTAAATCATGAATTATGTAAATGTAGGGTTTATTTTGTAAATTATATAACTAAGGGGTATAAAATGTAAATTGTGAAACTTAAGAGATTAAAATGTCATTCTGAATAAAGTGTGTATTAAATCAGTAACTTAAAGTATTTTCATGTTAAACCTTTGAATCTAATGAATTTACAATTATAACCCTAAACTATGTATACTTGTCATAATTAACCCTAAACTTTTGTAACTGATAAAATGTACCTTAATTCCATAATAATCTTGAAATAAGGACTTAACCTAATCTGGGATACTGATATCTTACTAAATATGGAAATCTGTTAATTATAGAAAGTTACTTAAAATGGAAAGATAACTGAAAACCGTTTTGAACTTCTGTCTTCTACTCCATTAGGTTCGAGGAAGGAGTAATTTGATCCTTGTCATTTGCTATCCTTGTGTTCTGCAATTAAGGTACAGATATTCTGCCCTTCTTGTAAGGTGCCTTCGTTCTCTTGATCTCTTGTTTTGACTCGTTTAGGATTTCCCTAAGCCATTGCTATGTTCCCCTACACTTTGGTTCGTTTGTTTGATTCATTTTGACCTTGATGTTCGATATGACCCTTTTTGCTTTGAGCCTCTATAATGATCCATTTGATATTCGTTCGTTACCTTGTTATATATTAGTATTCGAATCACATTCGAAGGTTCATTTGATTTTGGTAAATAAATGTGAAAACCTTTTTAATTTATGACCTGGAAATGTTTTGAGAAAAATCAGTTATTTTAAAAGAATGATTATGGGTGGTGGTATGATACTATTTTTATATGACATTTGTTAACCTTTGTGGATACTAGTTTAAAGAATATTTTTATGAAAAACCGTTTTGCAAGATTATTTTATAAACACTATTCGGAAAGATCATTTTATTGAAAACCATGATTAAAGAAATGCTTTAAATGAATTTTGCTACGAACTTTAATTATGAACCTGTGAAATTCTTTTCTGAAACATTTGATGTAGTCCTTATAATCTGAACTTAATTTTGATATAAAACTTAATTTGATAAACTCTGATTTGAACCTTTGATAGTTATTTCTGGACTGTTTGACATGAACCTTTTGCCATGTACCCTTAAGATATGACTTTTGATTAGTTTGATAGTACATTTGACCTTGACCTACAGTTTGATATTACGAGCCAATCACTAGGCATGAGGGTTTCATGTCCATGTCATTGACGCACCTTTGACATGACTCTAGGGCAGGAGAGTGATGACCTGTTCCGTCCCTTATTTATTATCTGCTATGGCCATTATGATTATGATTATTGTTTGTCTGCGGGGGCGTATGGGTGCATCCTAGATTTGACCTGTTATCTGTATATGTTATTTGTTTATTGTTATATTTATCTGGTGACTGATGGTGTGTGCGATACACGTCTTTCACATATCTGGGAGCTAGCTACTCTATTTGGTTACATTTGAGATGATGTGATTTGGTTTGTTTCTGGGCTCGTGGTGGATTGCTGATCCTTTTATTTCTTTTTATTTCCTTCCTTTTCATTCCATCATTATTATATTCTTTGTCTATACCTTATGTTATTCCATTTGCACTATACCATGTATGCTCGTTTTCTTTTGCTTTCGTTTCCGTCTATTACATATCTGTTCACTGAGCTTTTTAAGCTCAGCCGCGTTTCTTTTTCCCGCGGCAGGTTTAGTTGGAAGCTGGGTATGAGTGAAGAGACTTTTGGACTTAGAAGACCTTGATAGTTATTTTGAAGTAGAGACTTGTAGAAGGATTTGCATTTGCAGACTTAGTATTTAGCTTTTGTTTCCTTTGTAACCTTGTAAATTTCAGAATTTCATTGTAACCCTTGAGAACCTTTGTATTATTGTTGATGTATGCTTTGTTTGATCTTATATGAAACCATTATTATGACATCTTTACCCTTATCGGGTTGGGGTGTTACAATTTATGGTATCAGAGAGACAGGCTGCGATTCGTAATACATTTACCCTTGACCTGTGTAAGTTAGGACCACTAAGTTTTCCCTGTAGGCGCTCGTAAGACAACCTTTGAAAATTGCTTTAAGATTTTCCCAATAGGAACGTAAGTTTTGACCGGTGAGGAATGGGTAGACTATAAGGTATTTTTTTAAGTATCATTGCTTCCGCATTACTCTGATTCGTGCCTATGCCTTTAGCTAAGCCTTATAAGAACTTTTGTTTCAGAAGCTAGAAATCTTGCAACTTAAGTTTAGTAACCAAGTAAGTTTGAAATACCTCGAGAACTACGTGAAAACCTTACACCATTTAAGTTTCACTTCCTGATTTTGAATCCCCATTTCCGATTTGTTTGATAAATGGTTTGATACCTTTCCGACCATCCAGATGGTCATTCAACCATAATGTGTTTGACACATTCTACGAATTCATTACTCATGTCGGATATGAAGTGTATCATCTGATACTACTCAGTTCTGAGTGATCCATTACTACTCCTATGAGAATCCTAACAATTATCACTATTGGTTAGATCCTGTTGATATCTGATATCACTTTTGGAAATAGAAAGCTTATACTTTGCACCACCTAAGATTTGAACCTAGTAGCTTGAAGGCATTAAGAATAGCACAATAATTGCCTGACACTCTTCGATCCTTATCTTCAAATTTTGACTTTGACCTCTGATCCTTTCGTCAATCATTTTGATGCCTCTTCGGTCATTCTGAGAATCTTCATGGCGATGACGTACTTGATGTATTCTCTTTTTGTCTCTTGCTTTTGATAAGTATCTATAAATCTTCCGACACTATTTGATTTCGTTTCACCCATCTCTATTCCTAAGGGAGGTCTTGTGGTGTGTAACCACAAGTATAAAAAAAATCTTCCCCCTCACTTTTGAATGATAAAGATTTGATTTGTGATCCGTCTTTCTTTGTATAATTAACTTCGATTTTATTCTAACAATGAATTGGTTAATTAAGCATTCAAATATTGACAATTTTCCTTTCTATGTCTCACCTTTAACGTTGGCAACAATTTTGAACTCCTACTACGATTACCGATCGTTAAACCCTTTGCTACCACTATTACTCTGGAGACTCGTGTGTTACTTTCGCGGTTATGAAAGTTTCCCTAGGACCCATTTCGTACACCAATAAATGAATCGTATCTTGAACGTTATTTAGCACCCTGAATTTCTTGAATATGATTCCTGGTTGAACCACCAAATTTTCCACCCGAGCGTGAAATAGGATTTGACATGATACCGAAAGATTGTCTAGTCACTAAGCGAAGGTATCTTCAAGATGTGTCCGGAGTCATGCCAGTTGGGTTGAACAACCGGGAAGAGCAGCAACCGAAGACCAGGAAGTGAGTTTACCTAAGTGTATTTCCTGGGCGTGTTTTAGTTTCGCTCGCGATAAAGAAGGATGGTAACTGGAGATAACTGAACTGTATTACTGTTAGGAGCCAATATTCCTCCACCCTGAAACGATTATGTGTTTGTTTAATTTCAGAGCGTGAAGTTTTCCTTATGACAAAGTAATTTATTTCTTGGAATCGCCTTCCGTATCCGTAAAAGAATGCTATGACGGTTAGTAATGCTAATAGTATTAGCTAAAAAATCCGACCGTTTATGAGATTGACAATTAATGTTTTCTTGTGAGTACTTGGACAAATGGTCATTGTGTGACTTAATAGTACGTTCGGAGACGAGGAAGAGCATGAAAAATCATCTTTGCACTTTGTTAGGAAATTCGTCGATCACTTGTGCATTCTGAGAGATTGATATTTGTTGAGACAACGATGTTCTTAATTGAGAATATCTCTTTAAATCCCGCAAGTTTTGAGAACTATCACAAATTGGTCAAGACCGATAACAGAATGGAGAACTGAAACCTTTTTGAACCTTGCCGAAGAATTCTGGATGATGTTCACAAGTTGCGATACCATTGAGAAATTTCGTGAACTGAGAGAAACAGCTTAGTTTGATTAAGAATGGAGTTTTGGAAAAGCTGAAATAGAAATTAGTTTCCTTACCCTCGGGCGGAACAATTTTGGGATACTTCAGAAAGAGACTCGGTGATACTCCCATGCTGCACAGAAAGTTTTTTTTCGTACGCATCAAGACAACTAGAAGCGCATCAAGACAACAACGGCGGCCACCCTAAAGAGCGAAGACTTTCCTTACAAGGTAGAAGGGTTGGCAATGCAAAATAAGAGATTCTGGTCAAGATGGCGAACCTGGAGCTGATGAAAACATGCAGTCTCATTTCCCTATTCATCTTGGTTGTACTAAGATGAATTGAGAGCGGAAGCAGACTGGATGATGAAGGACTTGAAGATCGTGCCAGAAATTTACATTACCCCATCACATTACAAGAAGAACTGCAGAAGGCTTGATGAACCAGGCACACTTACACGATTTTGTTTCACTTCCAGATTGATGGACAAACGAAGACAGATTAACCGGACTTGAAGATAATTGGATGTGTTGAATAAACGGATTTTAGAAACAGACCCTTTATGTTTGGAATAATTGATTTGATCAAAGATATTGAGGATAAATTTCCACTTCCGTTGAATCACTTAAGTTTCGTTATATAGTAAGAAGATCCTCTCGTGATTTAAGTTTCCCTAGAAGCATTTCTGTTCGTGTTTATTTTTCGTGTGTTCAGTGATAGCTTTGTTTTTAGAGATTTTGGTGAATGGTGGAAGATATGATGTTGTGATGGCGTGCCTCACTTTTGCTAAGCAATCTGAGGTTGTGATACCCTTGCGAATAGTTTTGTTTTCTCCCTTGACTATGGCATTCGATTTTGTTGACCTCGATAATCTAGAAGTACTAGGTGGATTAAGATAGGCGGTTTTGATTTCGACTTGAGATAAGTATGACCATCATGAGGGCATATTTATATGATGCCAGTATTATGACGTCTAGCCAACGTGATAATACTTACATCATATAACGTGCGCTTGTTGTGGGCATAGGATATCTTGGGGAGTACCTAAAAAGTTTAGATTTTGAATCCCCGTTGGATTATCCGTGATTAGTGGGACTTTAGGTTCATTCTACCTATGCGTAGACTCTATTTTTGTTCCTTTGATATCTGGATAAGTTTGAATCTCGTTTCACATTCTGTTGACCTCAGCTATAAATCTTAGATTCCTATAAATCTCTTTTCTGTTGATACAATTAGTTTGATTTGAACTCTTGTTCGTATTCCATAGGAGATCCTAAAGATTCACTTATCATCCATTTTATGATATATGGACCCTCCGATCAAATTAAATTAATGTCTTCTTCTGAGAAATTTGAACCCACTTTGTTTTGATTCGAGTCATGAGAAATAAAGTTATTCCATTCGTAAAGATTCTTTGGAGGAATCACCCGGAGCGTGAGGCTACCTGGGAAACCGAGGAATCGATACGAGCTAGTTATCCGCAATTCTCGTTCTAGTCTGGTACGTCTTTGTTTTGTTTTCCGCTCTCTTTTCTTTTTGCTTCCTGCAAATTTCGAGGATGAAATTTTTTTGTTAGTGGGGAAGAAGTTGTAATACCTGAAATTCAGATAACCTGTAAAATGACCAAATTACCCCTGAAACCATAAAACCTAAATAAATAACTTATAAAATTCTGAAACAATTCCAAACTTCTGAAAACGAGCTACATATCAAGTAAATTAAATTCTGGGACAACATCACATTAATTTGAATGCAAATTTAAATCACATATACATATATATATATTAATCCGAAATATAATTATATAATTAAAGTTAATATATTACTAATCATTTAAACTAGGATAAATACAAAACTAATTTAAGGAATTATACACAAAATAAAATTGTGATATTGTGATAACCTTGGGCCGAATTTCTGGACCCTATTCCCCCCTCCTAGTCGGTTTGATAAGCATAACAACAAACCATATTATTTTGTAAAACCCTAAATAGCCGAAACCCTAAATCGACTAAACAAAAATCGACCAAACCTCCATACGACTTTCTGGACCTGATCAAGCAATTTTCTGGAGTTCTTCAAGGTGTAATCTAGCTAGGAAAAATAAGAGTTGGCTTGTGGAAGGCTTCGTTCGATCGTGGCACATTTGTTTGTTCGGTTCATTGCGTACGATAAGTAACAATTCACACGACTAATTCTTACGTTCTAAAATTAATCTAGAATTTTTCTAATGATCCTTAAGTCGAATATAACTCAGAGAAAAATGATAAACATGAATCATGCAAGATTAATCATGCGTACGAAAATTAAAGGGATAAAACACACTTAATTTCCAAATATTTCTATACGATTTTTCTGGGTTGTAACCATAATTTTTACATGTTCTATGATGATAATATAAGCCTATAAAAATAACCATGTGATTTGTAGAAGCTCAGAATAATTGATCATGAATTGTTTTAAATCGGATTATTTGAAAAATAAAGAAAAATTAGGAAGAAACCCTAGAACGAATTAGGGTTAGGGTTTAAGTTTTTAGATCTGGTGTAATTAATACTAATAATGATTGAATAATGATGGTTTAATGATTGGGACAAATTAGGGTTTGGTTTTAGAATAAAAAGTGCAATCCGATTGGTTTTTAAAAGTATAAGGGTATGTTTTGCCAACTTTGAAACTTCTGGGATATTTTTGTAATATTATATAAGTCAGTAGGAATGTGGGAAAAATATAACTTGATGGTCCTAAGTGTAAATATTTCAAGAAAATGAATTAATTATATTTGCAGGGTACGAATTGTAATTAATTAAAATAGAGGGACTAAAAGTGTAAATTTGGGAAACTTGAAGTTATTCTGAGTAAATAATGTCATTAAGGGTGTAATGTGTAAATTTGAGTATTTATGGGCTTGATATGTAATTATAAATAAATTATGATTTAAATTGTAAGTTTTGTAAAGTTAAGGGACCAATTGTGTAATTACTAAATTATGAGGGGTCTAATTCGTATGTCATATAATTCTGAGGTTATGTTCTGTAAATTTATAAAATAAGGTGCTTGTTTGGTAAATATGATTATTATTGGGATTAAATCATGAATTATGTAAATGTAGGGTTTATTTTGTAAATTATATAACTAAGGGGTATAAAATGTAAATTGTGAAACTTAAGAGATTAAAATGTCATTCTGAATAAAGTGTGTATTAAATCAGTAACTTAAAGTATTTTCATGTTAAACCTTTGAATCTAATGAATTTACAATTATAACCCTAAACTATGTATACCTGTTGTAAAGTCGCAAAACCACGCATCAGAGTAGAAGACAGAATTACAATTGGTTCTAAATTTAGATTACTCATTTTAGTTTATCTTTCCATTTTAAGTAACTCTAGTCATTAACATTCCCGTTTATCAACTTAAAGTATTTAAGAAGACCATTTTAGTAGTTTAAGGTTCATATGGTTATTTACATACAATTAAGGTTATTATGGTAGTTTTACAAATTTGAGGGTTTATTAAGTAATTATGATAAGTTTAAGGACCATTATGCAATTATCATAAAATTAGGGTATAAAGTGTAATTATTGTAAAGTTACAGGTTTTTACAAGTTAAGTCCTTTAGTATTAGCAAAATAACAATTTAAACCCTTTAGTTTTGGAAAATAAACAATTAACACCTTTTAAATGTCTTTTTACACTTTACCAGGTTTTATGTATGAATTGGACCTGTTTCAAATAATTTATGAATCATATTAGAATTTCGAAATAAAATCTACAAAAATTCACAGAGATACCTCAATGTCCCTAGTATTTTACCTAATTTTTTCAGATTTTATTAACTAGTATAGGTACGAATGAAAAATCCATTTTCTTAACCTTTTCCAGAATCGTATCTGATGAAACACCCGGACAGAAATTAATTCTTTACCCCATCTATAAAATTTATATAAATCTAGAAAAATTCCAGTAACTAATAGACATATCAAATATTATCCAGTTCAAAGGACACCTTCTAATTCGACATGGTTTGCAATTTAAAAATCATAGACTCGGACTAATTTTCCAGGTATACGAATTCGATTTGACACTTGTTTTTCCAAAAATCAAAAAGTGGTCTTCCAGGCCTCTAAAATTACAAGATTAATTTCTCCAGAAAGCTATTTCATTAAAATTCATTCTAGACTTGAGAAACTCCCAAAAATACGTTTTTATCACAAAGATACAATCGATTCAATTAGGACAATTTTCCAGGTCAGTAGCAGACTTATCATAACATGCAATCTTTTTATGGTTTTCTTAATCCAACCTCTAGTTCTTGATACAAAACAAATATACATTCATTAAAATAGATATAGGTCGATTCATACATCTCATAAACACGTTCCTACCCATTAGATTTCAGATTCATAAGCAAGTTGGTTCATATTAGGGTTTATATAAGATCATTATTTCATGTAACCATTTATCATTTTATGTGTTCTCTTTTATGATCATATGTGAATGTATACTTGCAAAATCTTCAAGAATTGAAAGGAAAAGGGATGATACGAATACCCTTGAAGCGTGATCAAAACACAAGAACGAGACGCCACAAAAATCACCACGATTTCCTCCTTCTTCTCTTCTTGGGTCGTACGACAGAAAGGAGCAAAAACAAGGCAAGGATTCGATTAGGGTTTGCTCCAAATTCGAATAGATTGATATTAGTATAACATGGTTACCTTACGATGTGAAAGAAACAAGAGTAGAACAAGATCAAACCTTCCTTTTGGGGTCTTTGTGGATCGACAGCAGCAGCACCAAAAGGGAGAGAGAGAACCGAGACTTTGTTAGAGAGAAAATAGGGTTTCTTTGGCTTTTGTGATATTCGGTTATAGCAAGAAAAGGGAAAACCGTGTGGTGGTTTTTGGAAGGCTTTGATGGACTGAATATGTGCTACAATTTAGGAGATATGGTGGGCTTTTATCAAGTTATTTGTTACAAGATGAATTTGGTCACCATTCTAGTTAAGGTACATTTTGGTGGCGTTTTTGTATAAGTAACATAGGTTAGGATATTTTTAATTTGATTAACATATAAATATTAGCTTAAGTAGTTAATTTCAAGTCTTAGGTAGTTTATAATATAACTTATGTTAGGTTAAATACAATTTGTTACTTATATGATTTTCTTAAAGTTCTTAAAATTTTATCTCGAGGGTGATGAACTCAAATAAGTACATTTTATTACTATCATTTATCCTATTAATTTGACTTGTTTTATTATATTATGTATGAGGATTTATACTTAATCGTTTACTTTTGTAATTCTCAGGTAAAAACAAGCATTTGGTGAAACTTGGCGATTTTGGACTAATTATGGAGCAAAACATGCAAGAAGTTAAGAGTCTACTTAAATGCACAAGATCAAGACAAATCTGCTCCAGATGCGCCGCATCTAACCTATTACAAACGGCGCATCACTATCCATATCTCACCAGATACGATCCAAGATACAAGAGGACATGCGCCGCATCTATTTATGGAGTTACGCCGCATCTTCTGGCGGTGTACGAATATTCCTGAATATATTAATCTTGGACCCCACGCGAAGTTAAGTCAATGCGCCGCATCTACTTACTAGATGCGCCGCATCTTACCCTCAGACAGAAACTATAAATACCCCAAGACTAGACGAATTCGAGAGATATATATATTATATACGAGACCGAAGACCAGAAACCTAGGACGAATTCAGACGAATAAGCAGCACAAGACACACCCAAATGAAGATACAAGAGCTGTAAGAAGGTGCTGCATGTGTTTAATTCATTAAGTAGTTTTGTTTTATTGTGTTAGTAAACTTTAATTCATCAATATTGGTGGCTTGTGTAATGTGACAACGGAAAGATTGCACTCCCTTAAAACTGCTTTCTCATTAATTAAAGTTTATATGTTGATGTCTTTGGTGACTTTTATTAGTGCATTGATAACCTCTGTGTCTAGCTGAGCGTTGATCGGGTCGCCATGCCTCTGCCCTCGCCTATTTATTAGATCGCCTATGCATTCTATCGTCTGTAGAAAAGTAGGAAGAAAGATAAATAGGATAGTCATAAGTAAACATTAAGGGTTTACTCGCCGATAAGATTAGAACCAACGAGAAAGGACTTAATCTCGGTGCGTTGCATCGAACTATACACTTCATATAAAACTAGCAATAAAACAAGTGACAAACTACTTATCTATCAGGACAGTTCTTCTTATTGTCTCAAGTATTTATCTGTGTACGTGTGTGCTATTCGCTGATTCGTGCCTATTGGTTTAGTTTATTATTTAATTGCAACCAAATCGTGCCAGTCTCTCAGGCTGAACCCCCTTGCGTTAGATTAGGTTGTATAGCTAACTTAATATATTAAAATACTGATTAGAATAACTAGATAATACGTTCCACTCTTAGTGATCGACACTCTACTTACCATTATATTCATACTGACCGGGTACACTGCTCGTTAAGTGTGTGTGTTATTGATAAGTCGGCTAAATATAAATTTAAAACTTGAGTAGGCATTAATACTGCTAAACCGCAACGACACATCGCACGCATCAAGTTTTTGGCGCCGCTGCCGGGGAGTGAATTGTTATTATCTGTTAATTTGATTAGTATTTTAATTAGGTTTTTAATTTTTAATCTAACCGCTAATTCTGTTGTGTATTAGATTAATTTGCATTCATTGTATTATTTTGCATATTTTCTGTTTTTGTGTGTGTATTTGTTTACTTTTATCGTTGTACTGAGCTGAATCGACAGATACGGCGTATTGCGTTTAATTTTTATAAAATACAACGCGTTTAATTAATTCGATACGACGCATCTTTTCCCCAAGATACGGCGTATCTGTTTTTGATAAAAAAAATTTTCTAAACGTTAACGCCATACGACGCATCTGCTTTAGCAGATACGGCGTATCTATTATTTTAATTAAAAACAGTTTTCGAATTATTAAACAAATACGGCGTATCGATCTTTATCGATACGGCGCATCTACTAAATCAAAAATCGATTATATTTATTAAAATCTGGATTTGTTACGATTTTTGATAATTTAAACTTGATACGGCGCATTCTAATTCATAAGCGGTGTATCTGTTTTCTGAATAAAAGTTTGATTACATTTTAACGTAATATGATACGGCGTATCCAACTTTCTGGATACGGCGCATCGTCCGCAGATATCAGCCATTTTTTCTTTATATTCGTTTCTAAATTCATTAATCTTCTAGCGAACAGATGCTACTGACGATTTTACCTATGATAACAGGTTTTGCTATGGAAGATATGTCAATGAACGGATATCTTGCTAAAGGAACAAAACAACATGATTAATGGATTGGCAATTGAGTGCACCAATTGTCAACGGTGCTTAACAAAGTTCTTTTGGTAAAACACGATTTGAAAGGGATTACAACTAGAGGCGGTAAGTCAACCTTTCAAATGTGATCGGTATTAAGGAGCTGAACGTGAGTCTAACTTGAAGACTCTGGAATAAAGACAAGTGTTGACCGGGAGACAACCCGGATTTATCTTTTAATTTTCTGTTTTGTGTCGAGTCAGTCAGGCCGCAGAGGATACGGCGCATCTCAATCCTGAGATGCGACGCATCTCCTGCAATGGTCATATCTTATTTTATTTTTTCTGCTTTTATTTTTTTTATTTTCGAATTTAAAACTTTTTATCAGTTTATTTCAATGCGGCGCATCCCTGGTTAAGGATGCGACGCATCTTCTATTCTGATCCGTATTTATTCCAGGCTCGATACGGCGTATCTTCTTCCATAAGATACGGCGCATCGACTGACCTGATGATTTTCATTTTTAATTTTTATGTTTTATCTTAACTAACTACTAATGTATTATGCAAGTTTGAACCTTTCTTAACTTAGGTGTGTTTTAAATCCTTGGTGGTATTATAGATTCCTGCTTTTCCTGTGGATACATCGATTATGAAGCTTAAACGTTCTAATCCACAAGAAAGATGATATTTGCTCTTATACAAATGGAGGATCATACCGAGCAAATCTCAGGGGAGTTTTTCTGTTCTAATTCTTTTATTTTCCAGTTTTTAACCTTTGATACAAACAACGAGGACGTTGTTTAACTTAAGTGGGGGGATTGAAGAATTAGAACACTTAACACTTACTTGTCCTAAACTTTTCAAAATATGCTTAAAATGTGCTTAATATATAAAAATTTAAAATTTTTTAGCATGTTTTTGTTTAAAGTCTAAGTTGCATAGCTGCACACATGACGTTATTTTCAAAAATTGTGATTTTTCAAAATTCACAAATCTATGAGTGTGTCGGTGACTTGTAAACTTTAGAACTTGGCTTGTATACTATTCGAGACCACCATAATAAGTATTATTTATATAATTGGAATGACATGTCTAAATTGGTAAATTTCTAGGATTACACCCAAATAGCCTTTATATGTTATGTGTTATTAGCTAACTACACTGGTTAGTTAACCCCCGTATAAACCCTTTTGTTACTCTCACTTTTAGAGTAAGATACCCCTAGAAAAACACTCAGAGCCATTCCTTTCGTTTCTTACACCTTTGTTTAAAATGTTTCGTTACACCTTATACCTTAGCCTACCCTGTAGATTAAAATCCGTGGTTGGTTAATTGCTATAGGCAAAGTGTGTTTCCTTACATTACCTGTGTTCGCGTGCGTAATTCATTATCTTTGGTTAGGTCGGGAAATTGCACAATGCAATTGGAGTGAAAGTAAATATTGTATATCTTTGAGTTTATTTTTCGTGTGTTTACTACTTTCACTATTACCGTTATTTCTGAAGTCATGAAAAGTATGGAAAAATTATCCAGAATTATCATTATAGTGATGTGGTGAAATTTTACACATCTATGTTTATGTTAGTATGTTAAAAAAAAAAATCGAAAAAATAGAAAAGAAAAAGAAAAAAGAAAAGTTGGATGTTTATTTTAACCAACTTATGTAAAGTTTTGTATTAAGTGGCCGATATCACCACTAGTTGTTGTATATTATATTTATGGATTGAATGGGAGTTGGCAGTTATGGGAACACCAACTAAGGTTTATTCTTTGATTAAGATCTTGTTGAGTATAATTCATGTCTACCTAAAGCGTGTGTTTCAAGTGTTAAAGCGTGAGTTATTCAATGATATGAGTCTTATTCATGGGATGGTTGGGATAGTGATTAACCACACTTAGGATTTTAATTTATTTGTTTTGTTTATTTTTCATTTTTACACCAATTTATATCCCAAAATATTATCCATACCCTGTATTATTCTTTATCCAACCAAACCTTTGATTTATTGAGATTAGGGATTTGAGCAATCTTAAGTATCGTAGTCGTGGATTCGGCTATGTATTTATGATTTTGTCGCCCTTTTTGATATATTATTATTGGTGAAGTTTGGACCTATCTTTAGCCTATTCGAGTTAAGGATTTGAGCAATTGCAAGTATCGTGTTCGTGGATTCGATCATGTATTTGTGATTTTGTCGCCTTTTCTGGAATTTGAGATCGATAGAGATTAAGAATGATTAACCCTTAAACCTCAAAACCCTTTTTACCGCTTTAGACTTGTTATTCCTTGGCTTTAGTGGGGGAGATGTGTATACTTGCCAAGCTTATGATAGAATATTCGTCACGACTGGACAGTTAAACGATTAGATTTGCTTTTATCAAAATATTTTATTTTACCTCTAATTCGTTAAGTGTTTGGTTGTGTGATTATGACAAAAATGAATACATGCTTAAATATAAAAATAAATCCTAATATCTTTTAGGATACATTTTCATAAGATTAATTCTAAGGGTTACTTGGGGACAAGTAAAGTTCAAGTGGGGGGATATTTGATGAACTCAAATAAGTACATTTTATTACTATCATTTATCCTATTAATTTGACTTGTTTTATTATATTATGTATGAGGATTGATACTTAATCGTTTACTTTTGTAATTCTCAGGTAAAAAACAAGCATTTGGTGAAACTTGGCGATTTTGGACTAATTATGGAGCAAAACATGCAAGAAGTTAAGAGTCTACTTAAATGCATAAGATCAAGACAAATCTGCTCCAGATGCGCCGCATCTAACCTATTACATACGGCGCATCACTATCCATATCTCACCAGATACGATCCAAGATACAAGAGGACATACGCCGCATCTAACCTATTACATACGGCGCATCACTATCCATATCTCACCAGATACGATCCAAGATACAAGAGGACATGCGCCGCATCTATTTATGGAGTTACGCCGCATCTTCTGGTGGTGTACGAATATTCCTGAATATATTAATCTTGGACCCCACGCGAAGTTAAGTCAATGCACCGCATCTACTTACTAGATGCGCCGCATCTTACCCTCAGACAGAAACTATAAATACCCCAAGACCAGACGAATTCGAGAGACATATATATTATATACGAGACCGAAGTACAGAAACCTAGGACGAATTCAGACGAATAAGCAGCACAAGACACACCCAAACGAAGATACAAGAGCTGTAAGAAGGTGCTGCATGTGTTTAATTCATTAAGTAGTTTTGTTTTATTGTGTTAGTAAACTTTAATTCATCAAGATTGGTGGCTTGTGTAATGTGACAACGGAAAGATTGCACTCCCTTAAAACTGCTTTCTCATTAATTAAAGTTTATATGTTGATGTCTTTGGTGACTTTTATTAGTGCATTGATAACCTCTGTGTCTAGCTGAGCGTTGATCGGGTCGCCATGCCTCTGCCCTCGCCTATTTATTAGATCGCCTATGCATTCTATCGTCTGTAGAAAAGTAGGAAGAAAGATAAATAGGATAGTCATAAGTAATCATTAAGGGTTTACTCGCCGATAAGATTAGAACCAACGAGAAAGGACTTAATCTCGGTGCGTTGCATCGAACTATACACTTCATATAAAACTAGCAATAAAACAAGTGACAAACTACTTATCTATCAGGACAGTTCTTCTTATTGTCTCAAGTATTTATCTGTGTACGTGTGTGCTATTCGCTGATTCGTGCCTATTGGTTTAGTTTATTATTTAATTGCAACCAAATCGTGCCAGTCTCTCAGGCTGAACCCCTTTGCGTTAGATTAGGTTGTATAGCTAACTTAATATATTAAAATACTGATTAGAATAACTAGATAATTCGTTCCACTCTTAGTGATCGACACTCTACTTACCATTATATTCATACTGACCGGGTACACTGCTCGTTAAGTGTGTGTGTTATTGATAAGTCGGCTAAATATAAATTTAAAACTTGAGTAGACATTAATACTGCTAAACCGCAACGACACATCGCACGCATCAGAGGGCATCATTGTCAATTCATATTATGTTAAATTTTGGGTTTTACAACTTCTTCCCCTCTAAAAGAAAATTTTCGTCCTCGAAATTTGATGTCGCAAGGTTAGTCGAAGTCGTAGCAAATCGCAAAAGATCGTCACAACATACTCACGCCCGGGGAGGTTCTTCCAAAAAGGATCTTCAGACCAAATAGTTTCTCAAGACTCAAATCAAAACAAGGTGGCTTCAAATTTTCAGAAGGAGACAAATTGAGTTGATTCTGATTAAAAGGTCCATGTGACATAAAATGGACGATAGGCGAATCTTCTAGAAAACTCATATAGAATACGAACAAGATTTCAAATTAAATTAACTGTATCCACAGAAGAGAGTTCTACGAGGAGTTCAAGATTTATAACTGAAGTCAACAGAATGCAAAACGAGAGTCCAAACTCATCCAGATATCTAATGAACAAGGGCAGAGTATACGCATAGGTAGAATGAACCTAAGGTCTCACTAATCACGGATAATCCAACGGAGATCAAATTCTAAACTTCTTAGGTACTCCTCAAGATGTCCTATGGCCACAATGAGTGCACGTTATATGGTGTAAGTATTATCACGTTGATCAGGCGTCATAATACTAGCACCACATAAATATGCCTTCATGATGATCATACTTTATCTCGAGTCGTAAACAAAACAACCTATCTTAATCCACCTAGTACTTCTACAGTCTCAGAGGTCAACAAAATCAAATGTCATAGTCAAGAGGGAAAACAAATCTACTCGCAACAGTATCGGAATCCCAGATTACCTAGCAGAAGTAAGGTACGCCGTCCACAATCATCAGATCTTCCACAATTCGCCCAAACACCCCAAGAAAAGCCATCATCGAACATACGGAAAATAGCCACGGAACTGAAATGCTTCTAGGGAAACTCAAATCATTAGAGGGTCTCATTACTATATAACGAAGCTTAAGTGAGTCAATGGAAGTGAAAGTTAGTCGTCAAAACTTCGGTCTTCTCAGAATCAATTCTTCCAAACACGAAGGGCCTGTTTCAAAAATCCGTTCATTCAAAACATTCAATCTCTTCAAGTCCGGTTAATCTATCTTTGTTTGTTCATCAATCTGGAAGTGAAACAAAATCGTGAACTTGTATCTGGTTCGTCAAGCCTCCTGTAGTTCTTCTTGGAATGTGATGGAGTCATGTGAATTTCTGGCACGATCTTCAAATCCCTTCATCATCCAGTCTGCTTCCGCTCTTAATTCATCTTGGTACAACCAAGAGGAATAGGGAAGTTAGACTGCATGTCTTCATCAACTTCAGGTTCGCCGTCTTGACTAGATTTTCTTCTTCTGCATCGCCAACACTTATGTCTTGTAAGGAATGTCTTCACTCTTCAGGGTAGCCGCCGTTGTTGTCCACTCCAGGTCATGCAGTGAAGTAATGCTTCTAGTTGTCTCAACAAATACCAACCTCCCAGAATGTACAAATGATCGTCAAATTTCTAACAAGGTGCAAAAATGATTTTCATGGTCTTCCTCGTCTCCGAATGTACTATTAAGTCATACAATGACCATTTGCCCAAGTACTCACGAGAAAATATTATTTATCAATTTCACAAAACAGTTAGAGCTTTAGCTAATACTATCAGCGTCACTAACTGTAATAGCAGTCGTTACAAATACGGAAAGCGATTCCAAGAATATCCTTAATTTATACTTTCATCTGAAGGAAACTTCGCGCTCTGAAATTGAACAGGTACATAGTCGTTTCAGGGTGGAGAAATAACGGTTCCTAACAGCTATACGGGTCAGCTTCCAGTAATCAATACATATCCTCAGTCACCATCCTTCTTTATCGCGAATGAAACTGAAACACGCCCAGAAGATACACTTAAGCAAACTCACCTCTTGGTCTTCAGTTTCTGCTCTTTCCGGTTGCTCAAATCAATTGGTATGATCTGAAAGACATCTTCGCTTGGTGACTAGACAATCTCTCAGTATCATGTCAAATCCTACTTCACAATCCGGTGGAAAACTTGGTGGTTCAACCAAGAATCATATTCAGAAAATTCAGGGTGCCAAATAACTCTCAAGATAAGGTTCATTCATTGGTGTACGAAATGGGTTCTAGGAAAATTTCATAACCGCGAAGGTAACACATGAGTCTCCAGAGTAATAGTGATAGCCAAGAGTTTAACAATCGGTAATCATGGTAGGGAGTTCAAAATTGTTTCAAACGCCAAAGGTGAGGCATAGGAGGATAATTGTCAACATTTTGAATGCTCAATCTACCAATCCCTTATCAGAATAAAATCGAAGTTAACTATCCAAAGATAGACAAGTCATCATAGCAAATTTTATCGTTCAAAAGTGAGAGGGAAACATTCTTATACTCGTGGTTAAACACCACAAAACTTTTCATAGGGACAGAGATGGGTAAGAAGAAATCAAATAGCGTCGGAAGATTTATAGATGCTTATCAAAAGCAAGAGACAATAACAGAAGGTATCAAATGCTTATCAAAAGCAAGAGACAAATAGCAGAAGGTGTCAAGTACGTCATCGCCATGAAGATTCTCAGAATGCCCGAAGAGGCATTAAAATGATTAACAAAAGGATCAGAGGTCAGAGTCGGAATCTGAAGATAAGGATCAAGTAATGTCAGGAATTACTATGCAATTCTCAATGCCTTCAAGATTTATTTAGGTTTCAAATCTTAGCTGGTGCAAGGTATAAGCTTTCAATTTCCAAGAGTGATCTCAAGAGGCTTTAACCAAAAGCAAGGCACGAATCAGAGTGATGCGAAAGCAATTAAACTTAAACAAATGCCTTATAGTCTACCCATTCCTCACTGGTCAAAACTTCAGTTCATATTACGAAATCCTAGGCAAGTTCTCGAGGTGTTCTCCTATGTTCTTACAGTGGAAGCCTAATGGTCCAAAACGCACAGGTCAAGGGTAAATGTATTACGAGTCGCAGCCTGTTCTCTGATACCATAAATTGTAACACCCCGACCCGACAAGGGTAAAGATGTCACAATAATGGTTTCATATCAGAACAAACACAAGCATATGACATAAATAATACAATAAGAATTCCAATGGTTACAAGAGAAAAATCTAAAACTACAAGGTTACAAATGAGAAATACAATAAATACTAAGTCTGAATATAAGCTCTTCTAGTCATCTGATTCAAAATAGCTATTAAGGTCTTCTAAGTCCAAGGTACTCTCCACTCATACCCAGCTTCCAACTAAAACCTGCCGCAGGAAAAGAAATGCGGCTGAGCTTAAAAAGCCCAGTGAACAGATATAAAGGTAGCAAGCAGTAATAATGGAATAGTGAAGTAAGTGAAACAATGCAAGGTATAACAAGAGTTAGGAAAGAATAAAAGGTTATGCAGATATAACAGGAATTAAGAAAAGTTACAATAGATGAGAGTAAAGGGAACAATAATCCCAACCCGAGCCCAAGTCATATCAAGTCCAGTCAAGTATCAGGTCAAGTATGTATCCGGAGGGGTGACCTCGGGATACTAAGTACAAGGTTATAAGGTAAAGGAAACAGTAATCCACTACGAGCCCAAGTCAAGTCAAGAAATCAAGTAGCAAGGTGTACGGAGGGGAGACCTCGGTACCAAGTACAATATGAGGGGATACCTCCAAGGGGTGGAGTCATGAGCTCCCAAGATGTGAAAGACGTGTATCGCACACACCATCAGTCACCAAGTATAACAAGTAATATAAACAAGTCAAGTCAAGTCAAATCTAGGATGCATCCATTCCCCCCAGTAGGCCAGATTCTTCCTCTACGTAACAAGTCAAGTCAGGTCAGGGACGGGATAGGTCATCACTCTCCTACCCTAGAGTCAAGTCATCGGTGCATCAATGACAAGGACATGAAACCCTCATGCCTAGTGAAACAAGTAGTGGCTCGTAGTATCAAACTGTGGGTCAAGGGTCAAGTATCAAGTATCAGATGTTCAAGTTCAAGTTTCATATCAAGTTCAAGTTCCATATTAGTTGTTCAAGTCAAGTTTCCCATTTCAAGTGGTTCAAGTCAAGTTTCCAATTCAAGTGTATCAAGGTTCAAGTCAAGTTACCAATTCAAGTATATTAAGGTTCAAGTCAAGGTTCAAGACAAGAGATCATAGCAAAGGTTCAATTTAAAAGTTCATTTAAAAGAAATCCTTTAACAATGGTTTTAGTAAAAATGATCTTTCAAAATAGTTTTCACAACAATGGTCTTTCAAAACAGTTTTTCATAAAGATAGTCCTTACAAGTTATTTTCATAAAAACTTTAGTAGAATTACATTTAAAAGTGGTATCGCATCATTTTAAAATAGCTTTTCTCAAAACATTTTCATATATAATTAAGAAAGTTTTCACATCCAGTTTTAATATCAAGTAAATCTTCTAGGTGTCCAAGGATTTGAATATTCAGGTCAAAGGTGATGAACGAAGTATGTCAAGTATCAAGGGAACATGGCAAGGTTCAAAACAAGAAATCAAGGCAAGGGTTCAAAGCAAGGTTCAAATCAAGTGGATCATATCAAAGGTTCACAATACAAGGGGAAATATAGCAATGGCTTGGGGAATCCTAATGAATCAAGATCAGAAGTCAAGAGAACGAAAACACCCTTACTGAGAAAGGGTAGAATATATGTACCTTATGAGCAAAGCAAACAGAAACAAAGATAGCAAAACTGATAGAAAGCAAGTCACTCCTTCTTCGCGCCTAAAGGAGTAGAAGACAGAATTAAATTGGTTCTAAATTTAGATTACTCATTTTAGTTTATCTTTCCATTTTAAGTAACTCTAGTCATTAACATTCCCGTTTATCAACTTAAAGTATTTAAGAAGACCATTTTAGTAGTTTAAGGTTCATAAGGTTATTTACATACAATTAAGGTTATTATGGTAGTTTTACAAATTTGAGGGTTTATTAAGTAATTATGATAAGTTTAAGGACCATTATGCAATTATCAAAAAATTAGGGTATAAAGTGTAATTATTGTAAAGTTACAGGTTTTTACAAGTTAAGTCCTTTAGTATTAGCAAAATAACAATTTAAACCCTTTAGTTTTGGAAAATAAACAATTAACACCTTTTAAATGTCTTTTTACACTTTACCAGGTTTTATGTATGAATTGGACCTGTTTCAAATAATTTATGAATCATAATAGAATTTCGAAATAAAATCTACAAAAATACACAGAGATACCTCAATGTCCCTAGTATTTTACCTAATTTTTCCAGATTTAATTAACTAGTATAGGTACGAATGAAAAATCCATTTTCTTAACCTATTCCAGAATCGTATCTGATGAAACACCCGGACATAAATTATTTCTTTACCCCATCTATAAAATTTATAAAAATCTAGAAAAATTCCAGTAACTAATAGACATATCAAATATTATCCAGTTCAAAGGACATCTTCTAATTCGACATGGTTTGCAATTTAAAAATCATAGACTCGGACTAATTTTCCAGGTATACGAATTCGATTTGACACTTGTTTTTCCAAAAATCAAAAAGTGGTCTTCCAGGCCTCTAAAAATTACAAGATTAATTTCTCCAGAAAGCTATTTCATTAAAATTCATTCTAGACTCCAGAAACTCCCAAAAATACGTTTTTATCACAAAGATACAATCGATTCAATTAGGACAATTTTCCAGGTCAGTAGCAGACTTATCATAACATGTAATCTTTTTATGGTTTTCTTAATCCAACCTCTAGTTCTTGATACAAAACAAATATACATTCATTAAAATAGATATAGGTCGATTCATACATCTCATAAACACGTTCCTACCCATTAGATTTCAGATTCATAAGCAAGTTGGTTCATATTAGGGTTTATATAAGATCATTATTTCATGTAACCATTTATCATTTTATGTGTTCTCTTTTATGATCATATGTGAATGTATACTTGCAAAATCATCAAGAATTGAAAGGAAAAGGGATGATACGAATACCCTTGAAGCGTGATCAAAACACAAGAACGAGACGCCACAAAAGTCACCACGATTTCCTCCTTCTTCTCTTCTTGGGTCGTACGACAGAAAGGATGTAAAACCCAAGAATTTTGAGCAAGTTAAATACCCAAAATACCCTTATAATTTAAAACTTTCGATGAGTATCACCTAAAGTATTTATACGATAATCCTCGAACCTTTCGCGACATAAGAGACTAATATGATAAAATTATACTTATGATACACATTAATTAAAACTATGTCACATGGTTAAAATGTACACGCCTAGAATATTTTGCATGGGACGAAATCTGTGAAAGTATACAAGTGAATCACAACTAAATATCAGTCTACATTTATGATTGTTTTCAAACTTGGAAAGGATCAATTTAAATACCACAATGATCGGTAATTTCCCTAGGGAACCAAATCAATATACACGGTTTCCCTATCAATTTTATAACCGAACCTCATTTTTCTCCCAAGAAATATTTAATAGAAAACTACATCAAAACAATCTAAAAACCCTAAAGAAAGGATCCATTCGGCTGCTACCTTTTCTTGATTCTTTTTTTTCCGTTCGATTCGAGGCGTGCAAGGGTGGTCGTGATCGTGATTAGTTGTTGTTCGAAGGGTGATAGTGATCGTGATTCTGCGTGGATTCAAGGAGTTTCATTGTAGAATAAAATTCTGAATTGGGTTCATTTAATCTCCTCTTGTTTTCCGCTTGCTCTCGTTCCATTCGACAAGAGGTATCTCTCTTTTATTCTCATTTTACTCTCGTCATGACCACATGAAAGGCAAATCGTTGTAACCGACAATACTAGCGAGTGAACGGGTATAAAGAACACATGAAATAATAAGTAAAGTTGCTTGAGATATAGATAATGTAGGCTGACATCTAAAACCTTAAAAGACTATGCAATTCGGTGCAAATATAAGGCGCATAATCTGGTGTTTTCTGCATGGAATTGGGACCCTTATGGTGCATGTTATAATAAATCAGAATACAAATATGTGAGGACTGCTAGTTGGGAATTGATACGGGTACATGCATTAGATATATACATTGTTGGGAAACCAAATAACAAGAGTATTATATGGAAATAATGCTTGCATGGTGAGTGTTAAAATGGGTGTGTCGAGTAGGGCAAAGTAGGGGCTGTGAAAGAGTGTGATAAAACTGTGAATTCATGTGACGAATATGGTTGTGTTGTGGTGTTTGTGTGTCGAGTTGTTAGGCTATGGGTGAGTCTCATGGTTGGTCGATTTGGGGCTGGAAATAGGTGCAAATTGGAATGTGTTTAAACAGTTCGATGGGGTTGTCATGGGGGCTTCGTGTAGGGTCAAGTTGGATGGGTGTGTGTGTCATTAAATCAGATCAAAACATGAGTTCTTGTGATTTTGTGGGTCGACATGGGGTATTGTGGGCTGAGGTAAATGGTGCATCGATCTAGGGCTGTTCGTGTTTGCGATTTTAATGTGCACCTTATGGTGTGCTTGTGGGTGAATTGGAGTGTCAATAAAGGTGAACCTCCTACGTGATGATATAGTTAAATTGGTCTAAAAATGGTCGAACTGTGTGGACAAGTGAAGGAGAGTATGTTGCAGTTCACGTGATGTTTTGTTGTGTGTCGAATTAGGCGTGTTCACATGGGCCCTTGAGGTGTCAAACTATGGAAAATAAAGAGGTGTCGTTAAATAGGGTCAAGATATGGTACTGAAGATTGCATGAGTAAAAGTTGCTACGTATGGAAATAGAATATATAGGTAAATTACACTCTAGGCCACAATTTTATTTAAACGACAAGTATAAACCTTGTAATATTAAAAGTGTCATATATAGCCCTAAACTAAAATATTGATTATAGTAAGTCCTCAAGTTTATTTAAATTAACATTTATAACCTTAAACTTGGGTAAATTACGTATTTAGCCTAACTTACTAAATTGACATAATTAATCCTAAATTATTATAGCTGTCATTTTAACTCCTAAATATTATTAATTGGCGATTATAACCTTAAAGTATTAGATTACAATTATGGAAACCTGCCTAAAATGGGAAGTTACTTAAAATGGAAAGTGTTGTAACACTTGTCTACCCTCTAGGTGTGAAGAAGGAGGAGAACTGAGTTCATTCCATCTTGTTCTTTGTGTATTGTGCTGTGCTGGAATAAGGTACAGATATTCTGCTTCTTTGATAAGAGGCCTTCATTCTCTGATTATGATTCGTATTAGGGTTCCCTATACCATTGCTATGTTCCCTTCATTCATGAACTCCGATCTTTTGAACCATCATGATATTGAACCTTTTATGATTATGAACCTTTCATTCATGAACCTTTAATTATGAACCCTTGACCATGAACCTTTGCTTATGAACCTTTGCTTATGAACCTTTGCTTATGAACCTTGCTTATGAACCATGATTATGAACCTATGATTATGAACTAATGAAACATGATATTGACCTATGTAAGTAAACTAAAAACATGATTCATGATACTTGACCTTTACCCTCAGTTTGATACTACGAGCCACTCACTAGGCATGAGGGTTTCATGTCCATGTCAGTCGATGCACCGATGGCATGACTCTAGGGCAGGAGAGTGATGACCTGTCCCGTCCCTGCACGTTTATGTTTATGATTCATGTTTATGTAGAGGCAGATTATGGCCACCGGGGGCGTATGGATGCATCCTAGATTTGTTCATGTTCATGTTATGTTATGTTATTCATGGTGACTGATGGTGTGTGCGATACACGTCTTTCACACTCTGGGAGCTAGCTACTCCAACCCATGATTGAGGACACCCCTCATATTTACAGGATACCCATGATTGAGGACACCCCTCATATTCACAGGATACTAAGAGGTCTCCCCTCTGCATGTTTACGATTATGATTATGATTATGATTCATGTTATGTTATGGGCTCGTAGTGGATTTCTGACTTCCTTTACCATGTACCCTTTTACCTTTCCTTATGATACCATGTATTCTTACCTTTCATCTTGATACCATGTATTCATGCTTCCACACTCTTTTACTCATGTAAATTATACATTATACTACTGCTTGTTACGTTATATCTGTTCACTGAGCTCTAGTAGCTCAGCCGCGTTTCTTTTCCCGCGGCAGGTTTTAGTTGGAAGCTGGGTATGAGTGAAGAGACTTTGGACCTAGAAGACTTTGAGTAGAAGCCATTAGAAGAGATGTACTTATGGATTTGATAGGCAGCTTTTATTTTCCTTGTAACCCTTTGTATTGCAAGATTTCATTTGTAACCTTTGAGAACCATTGTATTACTATTGATTGTATGCTTTGTTTGATCTGATATGGAGCCATTTGTGTGATACTTCTACCCTTGCCGGGTTGGGGTGTTACAATTATGGTATCAGAGACAGGCTGCGACTCGTAATACATTTACCCTTGACCTGTGTAAGTTAGACCACTAAGTTTCCACTGTATGCGCTCATAGGATAACCTTTAAGAATTGCTTTAGGATTTCCCTATAGGAACTTAAGTTTTGACCAAGTGAGGAATGGGTAGACTATAAGGATTTTGTTTAAGTAGCATTGATTCCGCATCACTCTGATTTATGCCCTGCTTGTTAAGCTCACGCTTTGCACCACCCAAGATTCCGACTTCGACCTCTGATTCTTTTGTTAATCATTCTGATGTCTTTTCGGGTATTCTGAGAATCTCTATGACAAAGACTTACTTGATGCATTCTGTTATATACTTTTGATAGTCTATGAATCTTCTGACCCTATCTGAGTTCGTCTTAAACATCTCTATTTCCATGAGTATAAGAATGCTTTCCTCTCACTTTTGAACGATAAGACTTGCATTGCCGATATGTTTTCATTGTATGGTTAGCTTTGATTTGTATTCTGATAAAGGATAGGTTGATTGATCATTGACGACTACCCTCCTATGTTTCACCTTCGGTGTTTGAGACCATTTGAACTCCCTACCATGATTTCCGATTGTTAAACTTTTGCTATCACTACCTGACTTTGATTTTCACTTCCAACCTGTTTGATAAACAATTTGAAAACTTCTCTGACCATCCCGAAGGTCATTTAACCCTAATGTGTTTGACACATTCTATAAATTCATTACCCGTGCTGGATGAAAATGTATCATCTGATACTACTCTGTCATGCAAATCCATTACTACTCCTATGAGAACTCTGGCGATTTTAGTCATGGATATGACGATAATTTTGTCTCGATGTGAAATTGTTAGCCGAGCATGATGATGCTGATTACTGATATTCTATATGCCTCACTCTTGACAGTTATACGATGTTTTATATTCCCGATGACTCACAACCTACTTGCTACTTATGCTATTTAGCCAAACAAGAATCCAACACCTTGAATTGTTCGCTTATCTATTTCCACACTTTGATGAACCATGTACTTGACCTTGATATATGAACTATCCGTCTGGCTTGGCGACCGTACTCATTCTACGAATCCGTTTACTTTTGACATACTCGATTTTGAGGTCTTAAAGTTATGGATTGACTGGCCCTCATACGCTGCCAACCATATCTGATTTGTGACCTT
Source organism: Artemisia tridentata subsp. tridentata (assembly GCA_021014915.2). Classification (NCBI taxonomy): domain Eukaryota; kingdom Viridiplantae; phylum Streptophyta; class Magnoliopsida; order Asterales; family Asteraceae; genus Artemisia; species Artemisia tridentata. The sequence continues at coordinate 321,312,028 of CP139506.1, read as the reverse complement.
TAGTAATATGTTTCATCCCACTTTCGTTATGATAACTTTTAACCGCTCAAATCTGTTAAGCCTAATCTGCTATGGAAACTTCTATCTCGATTTCATTTGATTGTTGATTGCCTCCTGACACCTAGTATCCACTCTTAGAAAACTCTGGCCTTGGGAGTTTTATTGTGCAAATTTTCTGGTGTCCTATGATGGCACTCTTGGATTCCCTTTCCGGTTGAGGAGTAGAATGAAAATTTGAACCAATCCCAGTTGACGGACCATGATACTATCGAATTTGAGAAATTGGAGGGGATGATGAATTGTGATTTGTTCACCTCAGTGCTTCATTTTGAATACCCTGTTAGCTTGTGAAGAAGAAAGAGAAAACTTAGAGTATCAACTATCGTAAACCTAATCGTATCACTACCATGACTATCTTTCAATTCAGCGTATCAATGATCGATTCTATTCCTGTAAACTCCGTACCAGATGGCCTCTTTTAATGACTGAAGGACTGTAGAGGCCACGCCAAGGACTTTTAAGAAAAGAGATGACTATTTGAGAGTAACCCTGGGAAGCATTTCAGTGTTAGGCACGAAGAGGAACATGTAGACCATCTTGGAGAATGACCCTTTATTCTGGAAGAAGTAGGTTTGATTGGCGTCCAGAGATTGTAGCAGACAACACTACCATGCATCCGGCGATGACGGCAGTTGGAGTTGGCGAATTTCGAACCGTGCTAGAAGACCTATCAAAAACACGCAGTCTTGCTTCTCTATTCATTTTAGTTGTACTAAGATGAATTGAGAACAGAAGCAGACTCGCGGATGGAAGAATGCACAGTGACCATATCGGAGATTCACGTTACCACACCACAGTCCCAAGGAGAAGTGCCGAAGGCTTGAGGGACCAGACTCGAGTTGATATTTCTTTCCACGCTATGATCCTACGACAGACTGCATGTACTTGGAAGAAGTTTAAGATCATGTATTTGAATGGACGATAATTCTGAAGCGAACGTTGTAATTCGGAAGAGTTGATTTTGTGAAAAATTAAGCTATGGACGACGTAATCCATTTCCTCTTGACCTACTCAAATTTCCGTTAACTGATGATAGGACCCCTTTGAATGAGTTATGTTTCCCTGTTAGAAATTCCGCTCGATGTTCATTCTACGTATGCTAGACGATGGTTTTGTTATGAGGAATTTGGCGAATGATGGACGATTCGATGCTTAAAACGATGTACCAAATTCCGATAGACATTATGGGACTTCCGTTAACTCGTTCGAGTAGTTCGTTCTCCTCTTAGCTATGGATTTGATTTTTGATGACCTCTGAGACAGTAGAAGTACTAGGTGGATTAAGATAGGTGGCTTTGATTACGATTTGAGATAAAGTATGACCATCACGAGGGCATATTTATATGATGCCAGTATTATGACGTCTGGCCAACGTGATAATACTTACATCATATAACGTGCACTTGTTGTGGGCATAGGATATCTTGGGGAGTACCAAAGAAGTTAGAATTTGATCTCTGTTGGATTATTTGTGATTAATGAGACTTTAAGATTTATTCTACATATGCGTTTAATCTGCTTTCATCGTTATACGACTGGATACGTTTGGATACTCGACACGCGTGTATTGACCTCTGTACTTCCGATAAGAATCTTGGGTTCTGTTGTAGAACTTTCTACCGTCTATTGTCTGTCAGTATGGATCTGATCTGTTACTATTGAAAAGTACACCTACATTTTGCTATATGTACGTTTCGCATCCGTTGATTATGTTCCATTATGACCTGCTATAAGTTGATTGAGGCTTCTGATTTTGAGGGGCAAGACCTGTTTGTTTATGAGAACACCTATGAAAGGTTATACTGAAGCTGAGACTATTTGAGAATTCGAAGAGTTTGAATCTATATACTACTCCCATGTTCGCTACAATTCGATACGTTCTCATCTGATTTGTCGAATCAAATTCCATGGACGATATATCCGTCAAATCCTACGTATTCCCTGTATCTCTTCCGAGAGAATACGATTATCATTTTTCGCGGTTGGTGTAGTATTCTTTTGATCTGAATTTAGTATGGTATGTCTTTTCTGAGGAAGCCGAAGCTATTTTGATCAACAAGATAGAGTCATGAGAAACAAATCATTCACATTTCCGTTCACGGTCCGTTGTGCTTTCCTTTTTGCTTCACTTCAATTTTCGAGGACGAAAATTTTCTTGTTAGAGGGGAAGAGTTGTAAAACCCAAGAATTTTGAGCAAGTTAAATACCCAAAATACCCTTATAATTTAAAACTTTCGATGAGTATCACCTAAAGTATTTATACGATAATCCTCGAACCTTTCGCGACATAAGAGACTAATATGATAAAATTATACTTATGATACACATTAATTAAAACTATGTCACATGGTTAAAATGTACACGCCTAGAATATTTTGCATGGGACGAAATCTGTGAAAGTATACAAGTGAATCACAACTAAATATCAGTCTACATTTATGATTGTTTTCAAACTTGGAAAGGATCAATTTAAATACCACAATGATCGGTAATTTCCCTAGGGAACCAAATCAATATACACGGTTTCCCTATCAATTTTATAACCGAACCTCATTTTTCTCCCAAGAAATATTTAATAGAAAACTACATCAAAACAATCTAAAAACCCTAAAGAAAGGATCCATTCGGCTGCTACCTTTTCTTGATTCTTTTTTTTTCCGTTCGATTCGAGGCGTGCAAGGGTGGTCGTGATCGTGATTAGTTGTTGTTCGAAGGGTGATAGTGATCGTGATTCTGCGTGGATTCAAGGAGTTTCATTGTAGAATAAAATTCTGAATTGGGTTCATTTAATCTCCTCTTGTTTTCCGCTTGCTCTCGTTCCATTCGACAAGAGGTATCTCTCTTTTATTCTCATTTTACTCTCGTCATGACCACATGAAAGGCAAATCGTTGTAACCGACAATACTAGCGAGTGAACGGGTATAAAGAACACATGAAATAATAAGTAAAGTTGCTTGAGATATAGATAATGTAGGCTGACATCTAAAACCTTAAAAGACTATGCAATTCGGTGCAAATATAAGGCGCATAATCTGGTGTTTTCTGCATGGAATTGGGACCCTTATGGTGCATGTTATAATAAATCAGAATACAAATATGTGAGGACTGCTAGTTGGGAATTGATACGGGTACATGCATTAGATATATACATTGTTGGGAAACCAAATAACAAGAGTATTATATGGAAATAATGCTTGCATGGTGAGTGTTAAAATGGGTGTGTCGAGTAGGGCAAAGTAGGGGCTGTGAAAGAGTGTGATAAAACTGTGAATTCATGTGACGAATATGGTTGTGTTGTGGTGTTTGTGTGTCGAGTTGTTAGGCTATGGGTGAGTCTCATGGTTGGTCGATTTGGGGCTGGAAATAGGTGCAAATTGGAATGTGTTTAAACAGTTCGATGGGGTTGTCATGGGGGCTTCGTGTAGGGTCAAGTTGGATGGGTGTGTGTGTCATTAAATCAGATCAAAACATGAGTTCTTGTGATTTTGTGGGTCGACATGGGGTATTGTGGGCTGGGGTAAATGGTGCATCGATCTAGGGCTGTTCGTGTTTGTGATTTTAATGTGCACCTTATGGTGTGCTTGTGGGTGAATTGGAGTGTCAATAAAGGTGAACCTCCTACGTGATGATATAGTTAAATTGGTCTAAAAATGGTCGAACTGTGTGGACAAGTGAAGGAGAGTATGTTGCAGTTCACGTGATGTTTTGTTGTGTGTCGAATTAGGCGTGTTCACATGGGCCCTTGAGGTGTCAAACTATGGAAAATAAAGAGGTGTCGTTAAATAGGGTCAAGATATGGTACTGAAGATTGCATGAGTAAAAGCTGCTACGTATGGAAATAGAATATATAGGTAAATTACACTCTAGGCCACAATTTTATTTAAACGACAAGTATAAACCTTGTAATATTAAAAGTGTCATATATAGCCCTAAACTAAAATATTGATTATAGTAAGTCTTCAAGTTTATTTAAATTAACATTTATAACCTTAAACTTGGGTAAATTACGTATTTAGCCTAACTTACTAAATTGACATAATTAATCCTAAATTATTATAGCTGTCATTTTAACTCCTAAATATTGTTAATTGGCGATTATAACCTTAAAGTATTAGATTACAATTATGGAAACCTGCCTAAAATGGGATGTTACTTAAAATGGAAAGTGTTGTAACACTTGTCTACCCTCTAGGTGTGAAGAAGGAGGAGAACTGAGTTCATTCCATCTTGTTCTTTGTGTATTGTGCTGTGCTGGAATAAGGTACAGATATTCTGCTTCTTTGATAAGAGGCCTTCATTCTCTGATTATGATTCGTATTAGGGTTCCCTATACCATTGCTATGTTCCCTTCATTCATGAACTCCGATCTTTTGAACCATCATGATATTGAACCTTTTATGATTATGAACCTTTCATTCATGAACCTTTAATTATGAACCCTTGACCATGAACCTTTGCTTATGAACCTTTGCTTATGAACCTTTGCTTATGAACCTTGCTTATGAACCATGATTATGAACCTATGATTATGAACTAATGAAACATGATATTGACCTATGTAAGTAAACTAAAAACATGATTCATGATACTTGACCTTTACCCTCAGTTTGATACTACAAGCCACTCACTAGGCATGAGGGTTTCATGTCCATGTCAGTCGATGCACCGATGGCATGACTCTAGGGCAGGAGAGTGATGACCTGTCCCGTCCCTGCACGTTTATGTTTATGATTCATGTTTATGTAGAGGCAGATTATGGCCACCGGGGGCATATGGATGCATCCTAGATTTGTTCATGTTCATGTTATGTTATGTTATTCATGGTGACTGATGGTGTGTGCGATACACGTCTTTCACACTCTGGGAGCTAGCTACTCCAACCCATGATTGAGGACACCCCTCATATTTACAGGATACCCATGATTGAGGACACCCCTCATATTCACAGGATACTAAGAGGTCTCCCCTCTGCATGTTTACGATTATGATTATGATTATGATTCATGTTATGTTATGGGCTCGTAGTGGATTTCTGACTTCCTTTACCATGTACCCTTTTACCTTTCCTTATGATACCATGTACTCTTACCTTTCATCTTGATACCATGTATTCATGCTTCCACACTCTTTTACTCATGTAAATTATACATTATACTACTGCTTGTTACGTTATATCTGTTCACTGAGCTCTAGTAGCTCAGCCGCGTTTCTTTTCCCGCGGCAGGTTTTAGTTGGAAGCTGGGTATGAGTGAAGAGACTTTGGACCTAGAAGACTTTGAGTAGAAGCCATTAGAAGAGATGTACTTATGGATTTGATAGGCAGCTTTTATTTTCCTTGTAACCCTTTGTATTGCAAGATTTCATTTGTAACATTTGAGAACCATTGTATTACTATTGATTGTATGCTTTGTTTGATCTGATATGGAGCCATTTGTGTGATACTTCTACCCTTGCCGGGTTGGGGTGTTACAAAGGAGCAAAAACAAGGCAAGGATTTGATTAGGGTTTGCTCCAAATTAGAATAGATTGATATTAGTATAACATGGTTACCTTACGATGAGAAAGAAACAAGAGTAGAACAAGATCGAACCTTCCTTTTGGGGTCTTTGTGGATCGACAACAGCAGCACCAAAAGGGAGAAAGAGAAACGAGACTTTGTTAGAGAAAAAATAGGGTTTCTTTGGCTTTTGTGATATTCGGTTATAGCAAGAAAAGGGAAAATCGTGTGGTGGTTTTTGGAAGGCTTTGATGGACCGAATATGTGCTACAATTTAGGAGATATGGTGGGCTTTTATCAAGTTATTTGTTACAAGATGAATTTGGTCACCATTCTATTTAAGGTACATATTGGTGGCGTTTTTGTATAAGTAACATAGGTTAGGATATTTTTAATTTGATTAGCATATAAATATTAGCTTAAGTAGTTAATTTCAAGTCTTAGGTAGTTTATAATATAACTTATGTTAGGTTAAATACAATTTGTTACTTATATGATTTTCTTAAAGTTCTTAAAATTTTATCTCGAAGGCATCATTGTCAATTCATATTATGTTAAATTTTGGGTTTTATATAAAGTGTGTTACCGACTACAAACTAATTATATAAAAATCTTATCCTTCTAGAATCTAAAATCCTAAGTCAAATCTTTGTTTGTTAGTTTCGTACATGTTATACTCCGTAATTGATATCATCGCTTATTCATTTTCTTCTCTAACATTGTAGGCTACCATCAAAAATCTTTAAATAAGCACTAGTATCATAACCACTTTTGTCTTCGGCATCATTGGGTACGTCATCACTATTTTGAATATCATCATCCATATTGTCTGATTATAGTTGTACACCTTTAATTTTGATTGTGATCATTCATATTTTGATTAGCATTATTCACATTTTGGTCATCAGTAGTACTTTACTAACTTGTAATATGTAGAAATACAAATCAAGGGCTCACTCATGGAATTAGGTTTTCTTTTTTTCTTTTTCCATTCACTACTATATAAAAATCTCATTAGGTACGGTTTTTAAGGCTTTTTGGTATGGTTTCTAAACCGTACTAGATAATCGCGTACCAAAAAATAAAATATTTTTTGACACGGTTCTGAACCGTAGCAAAAATGGACTATTTGGTACGGTTTCCTTTATAACCGCAACAGATTTCTCCACTTTTTTCTGGTACGGTTTTTTATTAACCGTACTAAAATCTATTTGCTTCATAAAAAAATATTCAATTTCCTGTTCCAAAACCTGTAACCAAACACTACCATAATATTCAATTTCCTGTTCCTGTTCCAAAACCTGTAACATTGCCGCATACACAAATATTCAACAAACCTGAGTTAGACAAAAGTGTTATCCATTTCAATTGTTTACAAGTCATCATCACGAAATTTTAAAACCTTAACTATTGAGGAGCCGTTGCATCTAAAGGATCAACTACAAACTTATAAAACTCGTTCGACGTCATAAGAGCCACTTGGTCGATCTCCAACGGTTTTAAATGGCGTGTATCATTCCAAAGCTATAAAAACAAATATAGATATATATTAGTCATATTTTTTCGCAAAATCAACAAAATTTAATAGAATAAAGAGTAACAAAGTATAAAAACAAATCTTCTTAACAAAGTATGTGCCATATATATTTTCTAGAAAATCTAATGTAAGGACATCAGTACTAAGTTTGGTTCAGTATTAAGTTTGGAAGACATACACGTTTTGGAAAGTCAACTTGTTTGTATAGAGCAAGGTCATACATGAACTTCATCATATAGTAGCCGCATTCCCATAGACCCTCTTGTTGGAAACACTAAAATAAACAAACATAGTTACACAAATGCAACAACCAAGTCAATCATATATACACAACAACAATTGTAGATTACTTACCTTAGCCATCGTCCAATCAAACTTGATCTCGAAAGCCCTATATTGAAAAGCAAAACTATAACTATCTTTTAAAAAAATACATGTCAACTCAAAGTCAATATTTGAAAATTTACCTCTCTACTATCTGTGGGAAATAATAATTTTTATCAGTATTATCACGTTTCGACGAATCCACTAAATAACCCCTCCTCAAATTTGGGCAAACCACAAAAAGAAGCCAATGACTCTCACTACACGAAAGTTTCATCATTTAAGTATAGATACAAAGCACATATAATAATATCCGTATAACAAGCAAAGACATTACCCTTGCAAATACGGTGCCACGTATATGTCTTTTTCTGGATTTTGTCCATTAGTACTAATAATGTGATCCACAACTTGTTCGTTGTTGCTTAAACATTCACTTGATGCAATGAGATGTGGATTGAGGAAAACGCATCTGTTGTGATGTAGACCTTTCACAATCGAATGTAAATGCCTGTCATCAAGAAAATAAAATACGAGTTAGTGGGTGTTTGGATGCTGCTGCCAGAGGGGTGTTTTGATTGCTTTTGGGGGCTGTTTGGGTGCTGTTCTCGGGGGTGTTTGGTTGCTGCTATATAAGTGTCTTTCTTTCAGAAAAATAAAAAATAAATAGAACATAAGTTACTTACATCGCCCACCAATGTATAAAGGTAATATCAACCTTCGCCTCAATGTGCAAATCTAAAATTGCCTCATATTCAATCCACTCATCCCAAGGTTTGACATACATGTTGTGAGGTGCATCAATTGGAATATTTCGATTCTTGCATTTCGTGAATCGTCTCGCAGATTCTTTAAAAAGTTTTGGCCTATCTTCTAATTTATCAAGCCGCTCTTTATCTCTTTCCTCTTGGGTTTGCTTGGGCTTATCAGGTTCAACAGTTACAAGATGAGATTGCATTTGAGGATGCAATGCCACTTGACTTTCCAACTATATAAAAAAATCAATTTGGATATATCAGCTCATTATACACACACGCACACACATAATTATCAAGTATAATGATTGAAGGACTACCAAGCTCATATAACCACCGATTGGAATTTGGTGTTGAAATGTCATTAGATCTTCTTCCTGCATTAACACACCTTGTTATATCAGCCTATGTATGTTTATCGTTACTTCCTGTATAGACATATATATTAAGTAAAATGATTGTGTGACTACTGATCCGTGTGTAGTATATATAAATAATATTAGACGGATATGCGTGATACAAGGAAAATTACAAATCAACCTTTTAGGAAAAAGGTTAACTTACAAAACCCGTGAATACGATATGTGTGATACCGGGCAAGTGATCACCCGGGTCGTGTCCCAGCGAGGTGTGAATCGAGGATTTCGTTTTTGGTTTGGAATTAAAGTGCTTGATGATTGGAATTTGGATTTTTGTGTTTGATTAAATACCCTAAAACTACGGGAAGCATAAATAGGCTAAGGGAAACTTAAAAAGCATAAGATACAAGTCTACAAAACGTAAAAAATAACGAAATTAAAAACGGGAAAACGCGAGACTTAAAACGTGAAATCTAAAAATATTAATCCTAGGAATATCAAATTAATTTTCCTACGTTCTAAATTACAAAAGAAAATTTTGGAAAAAAGAATTGTATTTTTTTGACTTTTTAATTATTTATTATGAATTAAAAACTAATTAAACTAAATTAAATTAGGAAAAATAGCAAATGAACAGTAAAAAATATGAAAAATTACCAGAAAATAAATTACACTAAAACTAATCTAGGAAAAATATTGGATCCGAAAAAGCTACTGGAATAAGCACAAAATAAGCGGATAAGCAGTTTAAGCTACATGGGCTTAGACTAGTTTAAAAATAAAAAGGGTAAGAAAATACACCAAGCAGAACTTGGTGCATTGGTAAGGGGGTGTGTGTTTGAGCAAGAGGTCTGGAGTTCGACTCCCACTCACACCCCACTTTTGCAAAACTATTTTTTTTTTTGTTTTTTTTTTCTTTTTTAACACACAATAAGCATAAACCAATAAGCACTTTTATAACAAAAACTATTTTTAACACTAAAAGTAAGCTCAGAATAGACTTATGGTTTCAGATCAGTTGGCTTTTAAGCCAAACAAGCAAAAGGCATGAAAAGGGCTTAAAGCTAATCTAATAAGCTAAAGTGAAATGTGAAATAAGCAAAGAACTACAAATAAGCTGAGAATGAGAATAGGAAAATTAAATAAGCAACAAGTTAAGCAGATAAGCCCAGGCACAAGTCAATAAGCTCAAAAAGCTTAAAAACTGATGCACATGGCAAAACAGTTCCCACAAGGCTACTTTTGGCTTATTTTTAAGCACTCAAATAACCACCACAGACCTCAAAAACTGGCAATAATTAAAGTAGACCTAGCTGAGATTACCTAGAACCAACAATCAGACCATTTGCAACTTATTGATTGCTTAAAAATGAGCTGGAAAGTGGCTAATCTAGACAAGTATACACTGATTGCTCAGTGTATGCTTGTCTGGGATAGGAGACTTTTGAGCTTAATTTTAAGCTCAAATAAGCTAGATATGGGTCTGGACTTGAGAATTAAGCAAAGGACAACCAGCAACCTACTAAGAACTAGCAAAATCAACCCCTGAAAACCACAATATAAGCACTTGAACAGTCCCAAAAATCTGATGCAAACTGCACTAAGGGTGTGGTTCTGTGCAGACCCTAAAATCAAACAAATAACTTCAAATCCTTTTTGTAATTTGACGAATACTTCAAAACAAACTTGACTTTCTATTTTGAGCTCAGAAATGTCAATAACAATGACAAGAATAGCTTATTGCTATTATAAGGTCCAATGATCAATTCATATACTATGAATGCACTAACCAATTCAAAACATCCAAATCCACCAAAACATATTGAAAACCCCTACTAACAACTAATTTGAACTAAAATAAGCAAGATTAAAAGTCCCAAGAGTGCACATGAACAATGGTTAACCAGTTTAACCCATTTTGGGTCTTAACCCAAACAGCCCTTATATAGAGTCTGTTTTAATTTTTAACTATTAGTGACCAGTTTAAGCTATGAATCTGACCAACAATGATTAGATGACTTAATTTAACCCTAATTAACAACCTTTTAAACCTAAATAAGCACTCAGATAAGCTGAGCCTTATTTGCCTGTTTTTAGCTTTTTAGTGAGATTTTTGAGAAAACAAAAACAGATTCAATTTAAACTACAGAAAACACAATAAGAAAAGTATTAAGCAAACAATAAACAGATAAGAAAGCAAATAAGCAGGAATTAAGCTAGTGAACAGTGAAATCCAAAAAATACAAAGAAAATTAGAGATTGCTCACTTGAGACCCTAGCTTAACTAGGGCTCCAAATTGGCAGCTACAAGCTCCTAGCTTATCAAATATAAGCTAGGTAATGTCCATCTTGCCCCTCCATTGCAGGCAACTTCCAAAAAGCTTTCCAAGGTCAAATGCAAAGGTATGGTAACTTGTTGTTTTGTTCTGATTTGATCCTAAACAACCCATTAATAGCTATAGAAGCTAGAATGAGTAAAAGCTACTGAGAAATAAGCTTATTGAAGCTTGAGGTTCTGTTTTGAAAATAACTTGCATAAACAGGATTCGAAATTTAAAACAAGAATTTAAGATGAAAATTATAACTTGTATTGAAACAAAAACTGAGTACAAATACAGGAAATATTAAAGCTTTTTGAAAACTAAAGTTAGCTAAAAAAAACTACTTAAAATCTACTTGCCCTTAGGCTTACAAAAGGCTAGTATTTATACTAAAACTAACTAGGCTCTTCTCTCTCTTTTTGTGCTAGTTCTCTGAGAGAAACAAGCCTTGGATGCTTCTTGAGTTTCTTGGGATTAAATCCCACCCGTTGGATTTCCATGGAATGATCTCAGCCCTCTAATTGGATTTTGGCGCCCAAAATGAGATAGTGGGATTTCCAGAAGGACGGCTTCACGTGAATGTTGTACTTGGGTAGGAAGCTTATTGGAGGAGGGGGAGGTGGAGTGTGTAGGGGATAAGCAGGGTAGGGTGTGGGGTGGAAGGTGGTTTTGCAGTGAAAATGGTGGGTGTGGTGGTATTGGTTTGGCGGTAATGGAGGGTTTGACCGAAGTCAAACATGGTGTTTAACTAAAAACGGGATAAGGGGTTTTGGGAATGGGCTTATCTTATTTGTTGGGCTGGGTTATAGGGTAAGGATTGGGATAAAATTGGGTTGGGTTTGTTTTTTTTGGTTTTATTAGTAGGATAAGGTTTAGCATTAGGTTAAAGTTTAGGGACTAATGTTGCCAAACTGAAAATCCAGGGACCAAGGCTGCCAAAATCTTAAAATTATTTCCAAGGACCTTTTGTGTTATTTTGGTATATTTTGAGATTGACTTTGACTTTGACTTTGATCAAATGCACAATTGTTGTAGAGTCGATCCAAAAATGCCCGTTTTTGCTCCGTTTTCAATCATTTGTACATGAAACACATAAAAACACAAACCAAGGATATCTGCAGTAATATTTGGTGTATTTGGCCGTTTTCAGTATTTTTATGGTCTAAAATGGGCATAAAATGATGAGTATTTACACACTCATCAACTACCATTTGAGGGCGATAACATGAACTTGAACTTAAATCGCTAATCGGGGGTTGGCATGACATAGATGGACTACGGCGAGAGCGACTCATAGAGTGACGTGGTGAGATTGTTTGGTGTGTCTGCATATAAAAGAAAACATTTTATTAGACAATACCAACTTATAACACAATGTCATATCTAATTAATGCATAATGATACCTTGATTTTTTTCCGAGGCCACTGAATAAATTCCAAGATTGTATGTTCTAAAACAGAAACAGTCTCGGTCGTTTTAGGCACAGGTATTGCTTTAAAAGCATCTTCGATCGTGTCTACTTGAACCTTAATGTAACCCTCGGAAATACAAGATCCATGTAGTATCGCGTCCCTAGTCGGATAAACATTAATGCAAGAATCATTGTTTTCATTAGTATTTGATACATGACTTGATGTGCTATTATCAAATAGTGATTCCCCATGCTCTGACCAACAAGTATATTTATGGACAAAACCGAATTTGTGCAAATGAAACTCAATCGCTTTGATATCAGTATAGGGTACAAAATTTTTACATTTCGAACAAGGACAAAAAATCTCAATTTCTCCATTAGCCACTCGGTTAGACTCAGCAGCTATAAGAAAACTTTGCACTCCTTTCACAAATTCTGGGTCATTAACGTTCATCCCATACATCCATTGTCGTTTCATCTGAAATTTTAAAACAGCATAATAAATCATATGCACGTAAGAAAGAAACATAGGTGGTCACATGTGGCAAATCCTAACCTACCTTTTGAATATTTTATCTCATATGTGTATACGTTCTACCGGGTTGACTATTTAAGAAAAAATCAGCAGCATCCCCTCAACTCCCCAAGTATGCGTATAAAACGCAAACTCGTAGGAGTAAGGAGAAATGTATACCGATTTGTTCTTAAAATTTCAACCCGCTAAAACGTGTACGCAGCCTAAATGAGACAAAATATTCAAAAGGCAATCCCAAACGGGGACTGCCCGAAATTAATCTCTATTAAATTAGTTTCGGACGGGTACTAACTAATTTTATATCATGATCTACTAATAACTTCTAGATGCACATGCTATATATACAAAAATAAGCGTATCAACAATATAAGTATATAAAAGTATTTAGAACTAATAATAAAAATAATAAATAATGTTACAAATAACAAAAAGTTTATAAACTCACCTTATGGTCCGAATTTTTTTAAATTGAGTGGAAAAGCTCTAATATGGATACATGATGAAGAAATTTATACCAATACAAATATAAAAAATATATTAGATAAGTATAAAAGAATTACAATGAGTAAAAATAATTAAAAATATCCACAAAATATAACTATTACCTTGTATGTAGTTTTGTGAGGTTTAAGGTAAATTTATTATGGTTGTTGATTGGAGTGTTTAATGTTATGGTTTTGAAAGATTTGATTTGAGAAGGAGTAAATGTGTTATTTGGAATGATAATGAAGTAAATAATGTGGGTGAGGCAGCAGGTTCCCGTTGGGTGAGCAGATGTATGTTTTGATTTTTTTTTTTTTTGCTACGGTTCTAAAAAAATTGTAGTAGAAAATAGATCAGTTAACACGGTTATTAAAAAACCGTAGCAAACAACAATTATTTGGTGCGGTTTACAAATAAACCGTATCAGATGACAAAGAAAATAAATAAAAAAAAAACCGTACCAAATGGGTTTTAGTTAACACGGTTTTTTTTAAAACCGTACCAAAAGACTTATTTTTTGTTTTTTGATACGGTTTTTTGTTTAACCGTATCTAATCACCGTGTCAAATAACACTTTGTGTAGTAGTGATTTACGTTTTTCATATTCGGAATCATATTTTTTGATCGTGATATAAAAAATAATAAAATTTATTAACAAGTAATTAAGATAGCAAGAAATTACTAAACACGTACAACGGCAAATATGATGAACAAAATACAATCCAACGCAGGTCCGTCTAAACAACAATATATATATATATATATATATATATATATATATATATATATATATATATATATATATATATATATATATATATATATATATATATATATATACATATACATACATATATATAGGATAAAGATCAAATAAAAAGACAAATATCCGTACATTACGTAAAAAGATTTTTTTTTTCCAAAATTTTCTCGAAAAATTCCAAAAAAATTTCACAAGATCAGGTATGTTGGTGCATGAAAAAGTTGTGAAGGAAGTTTTTCTAAAAGTTTATATTTTTTCCGAAAAAAATTTATGAAAAAATACGTTTGTTTATTAAATCGCTTTTTTGTGCATCAAAAATTCGTTTTTGCACCCAAGTTCATTTGACTTTTTTAATCAAAATAACATTGCGCATCTAACTAAAACAAGTTGAAAATTTTGTGCATCAAAAATTTTTTGCGCATCAAAATTCGTTTTTTGTGCATTAAAAAAACATATAAAAACTCAAAATTAGAAAAACTTCTTTCACAAAAGTTTCATGCACCAACATTCCTGATCTTGTGAAATTTTAATAGATTTTTTCGCGAACTTTTTTGAAAAAAAAAATCTTTTTACGTAATGTACGGATATTTGTCTTTTTATTTTAACTTTACCCTATATATATATATATATATATATATATATATATATATATATATATATATATATATATATATATATATATATATATATATATATATTTTTTTTTTGTAACATCCCAACCCGACAAGGGTTAAAATAACACATTCATGGTGTCAAACAGAACATACACAAGCGGAAGACTTTAATAATACAATTAAATTCAAAGGTTACAAATGAAACCTAAGGCAAATGAAATACAAGAGTTACAACAAAGGTACAATAAGTCTAGGAATGAAAAATCTCCAAGTCAACTCTAATCCAAGGTAGCTATCAAAGGTGTAGTCCTCTAAGAGCTCTTACGCACTCTTCACTCACATCCCAGCTTCCCTCGAAAACCAGCCGCGGTGAAAAGAAATGCGGCTGATCTTAAAATGCCCAGTGAACGGATATACGATAATAGAAAACAGAAATATAAATGTGAAGTTCAAATGAAGTACAATGGGGAAATATAAGTAGGCATAATGTAATGTAAGGGAAACATAGTATATAGGTTAAGTAATAGGAATCTATGCAGTCGCCTGCATAAACAAAATCATAATACCATTGGCTCGAACATAACATAATCTTCACTTCTCATAAATTAAAAAGAGGGGAGACCTCTTAAGTAACATAAATGGAGTAGCGAACTCCCATGTGTGTATGGTATGTATTGAACACAATTACCATACACCAGATACAAAACATATACCACATATGTAACAGATACAGATCCAGATCTAGGATGCATCCATACGCCCCTGCAGAAAATCATAATCATCGTGGCCATACATATTACATAAACAAAGGGACGTGATGGGTCATCACTCCCCCACCCTAGAGTCATGCCATTGGTGCATCAATGACATAGTCATGGAACCCCCATGACTAGTGATACAGATACAGAATACATAATAAGAGCCATTATAATCACATCAAGGGTTTATAGCAAAGGTTCATGTCCAAAAGTTCATAGCGAGGTTCATATCAAAGGTTCATAATGAAGGTTCATAACTATGGTTCATGTCAAAGGGTGTCATATCATAAGTGTCATATCAGAAAGCTCATAATATCTCTAGTTTGAAAGTCTCAAAGGAAACCTTAAAGTAAGGTCAGAATATCCGTACCTTGAGTAAATGAAAAGCTGAATAAGGAAAGGATCACAGAAAGGGAAATACTCCTCTTCAGAATCTACACATGATATCGTAGTACTTATTAATAACTTGTTTTTTAAAGTTGTTTACTCATTGATGTTGTTCTTATTACATATTAGGGCTTCTTTCCATTTTTGGTAACTTTCCTCTTTTAGTAACCTTCTATTTTTAGCAGGTTTTCAAAATTAGCATGTTTTCATATTTGGCAAGTTTCCATATTTAGTAACCTTCCAGATTAAGTAACTTTCCATAATTAGTAACTTTCTATATTTAGTAACTTTCTATATTTAGTAAGTTTCCATATTTAGTAACCTTCTACAATTAGTAACTTTTAATACGACTTTCCAATTTAGTTTAGATTCGATTTTTGGGTTCGGAGTTATCAAATAGGTTTAACATATTCACACACAAGTCAAAACGTCATTAACAAGTCATACACGAAATAATAACAAGCATTGGGCATCAAGCATCAAAAGAACACCTTGAACATATAAACAATACATGTATACACATTAACAGATTTTATCATAAAATTTAGCCCATTTAACGAATTTTAAAAACATATCAAAGTCCCAAACTAAAAATCCAAAAAATATAACAGAAGCCCACATGTCTTAGGAGTCTACTGGAATTTTTCCAGATTTTATTTTTCAAGTGTAAACCTCTTTTTAAAATCGTCTAAATTAACATGTTCAGATTTGGATCTGCAGATAAACTTCAAAAGTATGCACCTAAAAACCTAACCATATTACTTCAGAAAATTCTACAAAAATTCTAGAAGGGAGTCCACATATGATATATGATTCCTGAAAATTTGTGGCCTATAATTCCCTACGGTTTGGAAATTAAAAATCATAGAAACCGACTGAAAAACAACTCAGCAAACACATTTTAACATATGAACACATTAAATTCAGAAAAACGTCCATATCAAACTCAAATTCGTTCAAACCAATTGGGATACTTTCCTAGGACCTTAAACTGAGTTTACAAACAAAAATCCAGCATTAAACATCAATTAAACTCGTCTCATGAAGCATACAATTTCAACTATTCCTGCTGTCCCAATTGAAAACAACCCATAAACCTTAATTTCCTTTTTCCTTTTACTCTAATTAATTTTTGTGACCAATATACATAATATTTACAGAATCTAATCATCAAAAACAAATCTACAAACATCTCATATGAATCATCCAAGACAAATAAACAAAGCATTCACACAAGTACATCAATTAACCACATCAAAATCACAAAAACCCTAATTCTCTAAGCATCAATTATGTTAGGGTTTTCCGATTTCCAAGCTTATTAATCATGACATAAATCATATCCATGGTTCAAAATTATGATGGTCAAATCATATTAACATGGGTTGAATTATACATAAATTAAATAGGTTGATTACACAAGTTTTATCATGCTAGATTTTATGATTTCATGTGACAATTTTTAGAATTAACAATTAACATAACAACCAATTATCATGAGAATTAAGACATATTACTAAATAGGTTTTCTTGTAGATTTAATCCGGATTCATAGCATACCCTTTTGTTGTGTCGATTGGAAAGAAAAGAACAAGAGAAAAAATGTTGTTACCTTCGGCTTATTGAGAAAAAGGAAGAAGAACAAAACCTAGAATTCCAACACTCGATACCCACGAATCAACACCAACAAAAACCCTTAAATTCCTTTGTTCTTGAGAGAAAATTGAAGCAAGGCTTGTGTTCTTTTTTTTTTCTTTGCCGTAAATTTTGAGAGGGATGGGGAGAGAAGACCGAATTTTTTTGAGACAATATAGGAGAGGAGCGGCTTAATGAATTGGAAAGATTTAATTGTCATTTAATTTGATTGATAACTTCCTGGTAATTGTTTTATGGGCTAATTAATACAAATCATTTCTTTTAAAATGGGCTAGTTAATACAAATCATTTCTTTTAAAATGGGGGGTGGGGGGCACTTATCTTTTTTATTTTTATTTTTTTAATTTAATTTTTTTTTGTTCTAGACTTGTAACAATTATCTTATATATATAAAGATTCACTTTTGGTATATTTAATGTGGAAGATTAAATGTGCACAGAAATTTGTACGGTGCAACATGCTTAAGCTCAAAAATATATACCGAAATAAAATGTTATCATATAATCAAATCGCATATCAAATACAATCATGGTTCACTTCAATGCAATTACTGCACAACTCTTCACATGGCCTGCAATTAGTGTAGTTACAACCAAAAAGAGAAGGGAAGATGAATACGAAGTGTTACAAATAAATACCATCTAATTAAATCAAAAAAGTCTTAAAAAACGAGGGTAAGTATTTGTAAAGTCTCATTCAAGAAGCCTGGCATTAAGACACCACCAAAACTACTTCCCTTCCATCTTCTCAGCATTGAATGAGGCAAGATATCTTTCACCTTGGTGGAGTTGTATAAATAGGCCTTTTGGGACATGTCAAACATCTACACTTTCCACCTACAATCAGTGTAATAGTATATCAAAGGCAAACAAAAAACAAGTCTGAAATTACACCCTAGATCAGCTGAAGGAGGGAGATGGGGGCCTTAAAAGGTTATTAAAGGTTTGTCGAATTTGAATACACGACAAAGTTTTAAATCTAATAAAATTTCATGTTATGGTTGTTTTGATCAAGTTAGGTTGCTGTTTTTTTGGGATTGGATGATAAGAGAATAAATGAACGACGACAACATTTGATACAAGAGCTGCAATCAGATTCCCACAAGCACAAAATGAAAAGGTTGTCTCCATCACTGTCAACTTCACACAACCGCATCTCAGTTTTAAAAAATAAGGAAACACAGATCTCAGTTTTTGTATGCAAATGTCTAATGTTATCATAGTCCAAAATAGTAAAAGTTTGTTGAAAGGTATACATATGTAATTGTTGCACACACATATACACGATGAAACAAAGGTAAATTAAACATTTCAACTAATTTTTGCCAATCCTTCTAAAGATTGGTTTATCAAAAATTATGAAAAATGACCCAAGCAAGTCACACCCACCTAAAAGTTAACCCAAAAGAATTTTACAGAACCCACAATCATTGACCAAAAGAACCCAAGAATTACTTTGACTTTTAGATCATCGAGAAAAGTGATTTAGTTTTTCTTTAAATTATAACCTTTTGACAACAATCATGTAAACATATAAAAAGCTCTTTTAATCATCAGATCTTATGGCAAATATGAAAAGCAATTGCATGATGTATACAAAATCATAGAGATCAATTCGTTTAATATTTTAAAAGATAAATTAATCAATTGTGCTTACATACCTGTGATGGATTCAATGGGGACGTGGATGTTATGGGTAAAAGCATATAAGAGGCACAATTAATTTCTCACATTAGGTATAGAAAAGGGGGTGTATCACATGAGTGAGAATGAGATTTAGAACAAATACACAAAAGACTAACCATCATAGACCAAAAAAAAAAAAAAAAACAAGTGTTCCATCTTTCTCTCTTTCGTTTAACAAGAACAAGAAATGAAAAAACAACATATAAACCTACCCGTGACCATTTTTAAATGATCTTGAAGCACGTCCTTTGTATGGTTCGACTGAGAAAGAACAAAGGATAGGCTTTTCGTGGTTTCTGTTGATTTTGTGTCTGTGACTGCGTGTGATAGAAAGCGATGGATTAGGGTTGTGGTTGAATGAGAAAATTAGGGTTGGCTTCTTTTAGATCCCTTAAGTTACGGTAACTCATTGGACCAGGCTATAAATGAACTAACGGGCTATCATCTTTAACCGAAAATTGGTATGTTGGACAAATGAGTTCGTATGGGCTGCACTAATATGAACCGGATTTATCCGTTGTTTTTGAGGAAATGGTAAAAATGTACTAACTTTTAGCTATATTAGTGTTGTATCAAGTGATAACATGTGGTTTTTTTTACGAATATACGTTATAAAGTGTAATTTAAAGAAAAATGAGTTGTGTCGTTTATAAATTATAGCGTTACGTTTGTTTCATGTCGAATTTTACTATGCTATCGGGCAAGTTAAATGATGATTCTTTATAGTGAACAAAGCCCGTGCATCGAAGATTGGAAATTCGAGGATTGGAATTCGAAGATTGGAAATCGTTCATCAACGATTACATTGTACAAATGATGCGTGCCGATTAAGAGTATATACAAAAAGAAATCAACGTGTTAAGATAACCCGAACACTTTTTACCCGAAAATAAGTATGCTTTCATCATGGCGAACAAAGCCCGTGCATCGCACGGGATTTGAAGATTCACTTTTGGTATATTTAATTTGGAAGAGTAAATGTGCATAAAAATTTATATGGTGCAACATGCTTAAGCTCAAAAATGTATACCGAAATAAAATGTTATCATATAATCAAATCACATATCAAATACAATCATGGTTCACTTCAATGCAATTACTGCACAACTCTTCACATGGCATGCAATTAGTGTAGTTACAACCAAAAAGAGAAGGGAAGATGAATACGAAGTGTTACAAATAAATACCATCTAATTAAATCAAAAAAGTCTTTAAATGTGAATCTTTTCAATTGCTTCTTTGAATATTATAAATAGACAATTATCACCATCTTCACCACATAATTTTTTTTGCACCAATCTTCACCACCGCCCTATGTATCATCATGCTCGAGTGAACCAGTGTTAGAAATCATACCAATATGCAAAAAAGTAACTGATAGTGTCATTTAGCCATGGGTAGTCGCTAAAATCTTGGTGTCCACACTCATGGACAATAACCCATAAACCCATCTGGACACTACCTTGAAGGATCCAGTAAATCGGTCACGCCACATACGAAATGGATGTTGGTAGGCGAGGGACGTGCATGGCTGCAACATAGTAGAAAAAGAAAGGAAAAAAAAAGAGATCAAGGAAAAGGTATGATGAGGATCGGAGCAAAGAACGGTTATAACAGTGTGGTAGTATTGCTTTCTTTATGTCGCTAAAAGTAAATGGTGGTCTCGATGTGTCTCCATTTTCAGTTGGGAGAGAAGAAATGAGAGGGAGGCGGAGGCTATATGATTAGGGGTGTGTGACATTATAACTTTACCCTAATGTCATAAAGGGTTAAACCCACGAGTATCTTATTTGATAACAAAGTGTCATAGTAGATTAGAAGTTATCAAATTGGGTCGGGCTGTTATGCTGTCCATGTCTATTTCGTTTATCTAATACGCAAATACACAACATTAAACTAAATAGTCATCAATCACTTTCAATAATCTAATAGATAGTTACAATATTTTAATCATTAGTCGACATACACTATATATTCATAATTAGTGAACTTTACGACTCAAATATATAGCATATGTTACATATACAGGGTCATGTATGCATGTCACTTTATGTACAATTACTTGAAAAGACATACACTTTTGTTTCTCAATAAATGTACATATTAGAAAAAAGTCTCTTCACGTATACTCTTTTAATGTGAAGAAAATAACTTAAATACTGGAATGCCCTTTTATGTGTGATGTCGCATCTATTACAATGTTATCGAATCGTGATATTCGATCAAAGTACATTACTTTTGAATATACAAATTATACGTTGTTATATATTTTAGACTCACCATCACGTTAACAAGTCAACAAATTATTATAACATTGCGCAATGAACATCAAGATACAATTCGTGCAACGCACGGGTTTTCCACGCCTCGTCTATTTAATGTATGACTTTTTATACTTAGGTTAATATATATACTTGTCCTTGTAATATTTATTTTATGCTTGTAAAATTTCAAAATTTTTTGAGGGCCAAAAAGGGAATTTCAAATGAACGGAAATTTTGGGTTTTACAACTCTTCCCCTTTTGAAGAAAAATTTCGTCCTCGAAATTTGAGTAGATAGATCAGATGGAAACGTATCAAATCGCAGAAAGCACATGAATAATAAATACGCATAATTCTTCAGTTTCTCAAGTAGCCTCGTGTTCAGTATAACTCTTCTAAAGGGTTCTCACAAACAGACATATCTTGTTCCTTATAATTCTTAGTCTCAGAACTCTATCTAGAGTAGATCATAATGAATCAGATTCAACGGAAAGGAAACGTACATGTAGCAAGTGGTAGGCTTAACATATAGAACACATACAGACAGAAGACAGATAGATAATAATGTCAAACGGTAGGGAGCTCTATGATGAAGCTTAAGATTCTTAACGTATTTGCCAAGGTCAAAAAAATTCATGACGAGAGTTCAAACTTATCAAGATGTCTAACGATGAAGGCAGAATGTTCGTACAAGTAGAAATGAACCTAAGGTCTCACTAATCGCGGATAATCTTCATTAAATTTTAGAAATCTAAAGCTCTTCAGGCACTCCTCGAAATATCATATGATCACAATAAAGGTACGTTATATGACGTAAGTATTATCACGTTAGCTACGCGTCATAATACTAGCATCATATAAATATACCTTCATGATGATCATACTTTATCTCAAGTTGTGACTAAGCAACCTATCGTCAACCTCCTAGTTCTTCTTCACTCTTATAGACTAACAAAATCAATCAACGGAACAAAATAAGGAAATGGAACTTATCATAGAAGCAACGGGAATCTAGTATGTCTATCAGAAATGGAGTACGCCGTCAATTTCATCAATTCTTCTACGAGTCACCAAAATTCTCCTAATAAATAAATCAACCAACATACGCCGGGTTACCACAGGACGAAATTACCAATTGAGAACTTAAAACATTCAAAGGATTTTATTCGATAAAACACCACACCAGTGTATCATGAAATGGAAGGAAATAAATGCCAAAAGTCTGAATCAAATGGAAATGAAATTAAGGAAACTAGTTGCGAGAGCGATTCCTTGTCTGAGCTGGCCTGTCTTCATCTTCATTTGTCCATCCTCCCTGGACAGTCCCGAACCTTATACTCTATGGATCCACATCTATAACATGCTCCAGAAGTCTTGTAGCATGGTCTCCCTAGGTGAAGTTTTCCACATGTGACACAAGAGGGCTCTCTAGCTTGATCTTGATTCTGCTCTTGATTTGTAGGCCTTGATCCACAGTTGAGTTGCTGTGATTGATCTCTATTCCTCCATGGCCTATGGTTGTTGTTGTTGTGCTGTCGATCATATCCAGGTTTGTCTGCACCCCTCTGATCCTGAACCCTTGGCTCATGTCTTCTTTGGTCGTTACCCCTACCTGTCTGACCTCTCTGCTCGTAACCCCTGTGACCACTACTCGATCCCCTCGAATATATAAGATCACCATCGCGATTCCTCTTGTTGTAACCACCACTCTCATGTAGAATCTCGATATTACGGGCGGCATCGGCAACTAACGACACATCTGCAAAGTCAGTGTTGACGACGCGATCAAGTACCCACTTCTTCAGACCTCATTTGAAATGCCTTGCTTGTCGGCGAGCATCTCCAGCAACTGGTCCCACAAAACTAACCAACCGCAAAAACCGCTGCATATACTCTCCAGAGGACTCATTCTCAAACTGATAAATAGAACTATACTCACGCTCGAATCTCTGCTGCTCTGATAAAGGAAAGTACTGTTGGAAAAAGGCATCACGGAAGTTACTCCAAGTACAAGTAGCAACAAAGGCCTCTCCTCCCTTGGCCTGTTTGTAAGCCTTCCACCAATTGAGGGCATCCCCCTCAAGTTTGAAAGTAGCCAGCCTGGTCTTGAAAACATCAGCACAGTTCAAGACCTCGAACAACTTCTCCACATGAGTTATAGTGGCTTGAGTTTACCAAACCGCTCGAGCCAAACATGAATGTCTGTAGGAGGATTACCACCACCTCCACCAGATGAACCAACACCATTTCGAATGTCGTTGGTGATTCGCGTGGTCAACTCAGTAGTCAAATTAGGAAGAATGGTATTGAGGGCATTAGCAATCATTTCCACGAAGTTTGGGGCACCATCATCATCCCCATTGGGTTGACCGTTGTTACGACGTGTGTACACCATCTAAATGATTATCAAAACGATTAGCAAAGGCAGAAATGAAATGGAGTACCATAGGAAAAAGACGCAGAAGGAATCCTAATTTCTACCCAATCCTCACCGGTCATAAATTAAGTCTCTACAGGGAGATCCTAAAGCAAGTTCTCAAAGGTTGTCTTATAAGCTCTTACAGTGGAAGCCTAAGGGTCCAAAACTTCACAGGTCAAGGTTTGTATGTACTACAAGTCGAAGCCTGGGCTCTGATACCATAATTGTAACACCCCAACCCGAAAAGGGTTAAGATATCACATTCATGGTGTCAAACAGAACATACACAAGCGGAAGACTTTAATAATACAATTAAATTCAAAGGTTACAAATGAAATCTAAGGAAAATGAAATACAAGAGTTACAACAAAGGTACAATAAGTCTAGCAATGAAAAATCTCCAAGTCAACTCTAATCCAAGGTAGCTATCAAAGGTGTAGTCCTCTAAGAGCTCTTACACACTCTTCACTCATATCCCGGCTTCCCTCTAAAACCGGCCGCGATGAAAAGAAATGCGGCTGAGCTTAAAAAGCCCAATGAACGGATATATGATAATAGAAAACAGAAATATAAATGTGAAGTTCAAATAAAGTTCAATGGGGAAACATAAGTAGGCATAATGTAATGTAAGGGAAACATAGTGTATAGGTTAAGAAATAGGAATCTATGCAGTCGTCTGCATAAACAGAATCATAATACCATTGGCTCGAACATAACATAATCTTCACTTCACATAAATTAAAAAGAGGGGAGACCTCTTAAGTAACATAAATGGAGTAGCGAACTCCCAATGTGTGTATGGCATGTATTGCACACAATTACCATACACCAGATACAAAACATATACCACATATGTAACAGATACAGATCCAGATGTAGGATGCATCCATACGCCCCTGCAGAAAATCATAATCATCGTGGCCATACATATTACATAAACAAAGGGACGTGATGGGTCATCACTCCCCCACCCTAGAGTCATGCCATTGGTGCATCAATGACATGGTCATGGAACCCCCATGACTAGTGATACAGATACAGAATACATAATAAGAGCCATTATAATCACATCAAGGGTTTATAGCAAAGGTTCATGTCCAAAAGTTCATAGCGAGGTTCATATCAAAGGTTCATAATGAAGGTTCATAACTATGGTTCATGTCAAAGGGTGTCATATCATAAGTGTCATATCAGAAAGCTCATAATATCTCAAGTTTGAAAGTCTCAAAGGAAACCTTAAAGTAAGGTCAGAATATCCGTACCTTGAGTAAATGAAAAGCTGAATAAGGAAAGGATCACAGAAAGGGAAATACTCCTCTTCAGAATCTACACATGATATCGTAGTACTTATTAATAACTTGTTTTTTTTAAGTTGTTTACTCATTGATGTTGTTCTTATTACATATTAGGGCTTCTTTCCATTTTTGGTAACTTTCCTCTTTTAGTAACCTTCTATTTTTAGTAACCTTCTATTTTTAGCAGGTTTCCAAAATTAGCATGTTTTTATATTCGGCAAGTTTCCATATTTAGTAACCTTCCAAATTAAGTAACTTTCCATTAATAGTAACTTTCTATATTTAGTAACTTTCCATATTTAGTAAGTTTTCATATTTAGTAACCTTCTACAATTAGTAACTTTTAATACGACTTTTCAATTTAGTCTAGATTCGGTTTTTGGGTTCAGGGTTATTAAATAGGTTTAACATATTCACACACAAGTCAAAACATCATTAACAAGTCATATACGAAATAATAACAAGTATTGGGCATCAAGCATCAAAAGAACACCTTGAACATATAAACAATACATGTATACACATTAACAGATTTTATCATAAAATTTAGCCCAATTAACGAATTTTAAAAACGTATCAAAGTCCCAAACTAAAAATACATAAAATTATCACAGAAGCCCACATGTCTTAGGAGTCTACTGGAATTTTTCCAGATTTTATTTTCAAGTGTAAACCCCTTTTTAAAATCGTCTAAGTTAACATGTTCAGATTTGGATCTGCAGATACACTTCAAAAGTATGCACCTAAAAACCTAACCATATGACTTCATAAAATTCTATAAAAATTCCAGAAGGTATTCCACATATGAAATATGATTCCTGTAAATTTGTGGCCTCTAATTACCTACGGTTTGGAAATTAAAAATCATAGAAACCGACTGAAAAACAACTCAGCAAACACATTTTAACATATGAACACATTAAATTCAGAAAAACGTCCATATCAAACTCAAATTCGTTCAAACCAATTGGGATACTTTCCTAGGACCCTAAACTGAGTTTATAAACAAAAATCCAGCATTAAACATCAATTAAACTCGTCTCATGAAGCATACAATTTCGACTATTCCTGCTGTCCCAATTGAAAACAACCCGTAAACCTTAATTTCCTTTTTCCTTTTACTCTAATTAATTTTTGTGACCAATATACATAATATTTACAGATTGTAATCATCAAAAACACATCTACAAACATCTCATATGAATCATCCAAGACAAATAAACAAAGCATTCACACAAGTACATCAATTAACCACATCAAAATCACAAAAACCCTAATTCTCTAAGCATCAATTATGTTAGGGTTTTCCGATTTCCAAGCTTATTAATCGTGACATAAATCATATCAATGGTTCAAAATGATGATGGTCAAATCATATCAACATGGGTCGAATTATACATAAATTAAATAGGTTGATTACACAAGTTTTATCATGCTAGATTTTATGATTTCATGTGACAATTTTTAGAATTAACAATTAACATAACAACCAATTATCATGAGAATTAAGACATATCACTAATTAGGTTTTCTTGTAGATTTAATCCGGATTCATAGCATACCCTTTTGTTGTGTCGATTGGAAAGAAAAGAACAAAGAAAAAATGTTGTTACCTTCGGCTTATTGAGAAAAAGGAAGAAGAACAAAACCTAGAATTCCAACACTCGATACCCACGAATCAAAACAAAAAAAAAAAAAAAAACAAAACAAAACAAAAAAAAAAAAAAACCCTTAAATTCCTTTGTTCTTGAGAGAAAATTGAAGCAAGGCTTGTGTTCTTTTTTTTTTTTAAATTTTTCTTTGCCTTAAATTTTGTGAGAGATTGAGAGAGAAAACCGAATTTTTTTGAGACAATATAGGAGAGGAGCGGCTTAATGAATTGGAAAGATTTAATTGTCATTTAATTTGATTGATAACTTCCTGGTAATTGTTTTATGCGCTAATTAAAACAAATCCTTTCTTTTAAAATGGGCTAGGGGGCGCGGCACCGTAATACAAATCCTTTCTTTTAAAATGGGCTAGGGGGTGCGGCACTTTTTTTTTTTTTTTTTTTTTTTTTTTTTTTTTTTTTTTTTTTTTTTTGTTCTAGACTTGTAACAATTATCTATTTAATGTATGACTTTTTATACTTAGGTTAATATATATACTTGTACTTGTAATATTTATTTTATGCTTGTAAAATTTGAAAATTTTTCGAGGGCCAAAAAGGGAATTTCAAATGAACGAAAATTTTGGGTTTTACATTTTCTATTTATTTATTTATTATTTTTTTTAATACCTGGATTTTCAATTCGATATTGCGAGCCGACTAATCAAAGGACGACTATCTTTTTGGATAGCCCGAAATCGTCGCAGGTGAACCTCCGTGGCTAATAGGGTCTCTTTTTATAGTTGGTTCTATTTAGGTTTTATTTTTAGTTTTGTTAAAGAAAGATCATGCCACTGCACATGACCCCTCAAATTATTTAAACGTCGAACATTTGGTCCATTTTAATATATTTAAAAATTGCCTGGCCTTCTTTGTCAAAAATAAATATGTGTATACTTTTTTCTTAACGGCATTGAATTATATATATAAAAGAACACTAGCAAGTTGCTTGCTAGAAAAGAACGATTACAAGAAGTTAATACAAGCGGATTTAGGTTTATCAATCCAATCTTACCAAACGGAATCTATTTTTTTTATCCTATGCTCAAGCCATGCATGAACGAGTTAGAACCTTGATGTCTTCAAATAAAGTATCCTTTCTAGGGGGGTTCAAGCAGATACGATTCCTAAATCTCCTTATGATCCACAAAGTAGATTGAACTACCGCATCAAAGTATAGCTTCGTGGTAGAATCACTCCAATATGTTGGGAGGGTAGTTATCAAGTCTCGATCCATCAAGCCGATACCAAATTCAATATAGAGACAGCCACTTCGCAAGCAACAAAAAGGTGTTGGACAGTTTCCACAGGGGATAACAAAGGTGTTGGCTGATCGGGTATAGTACCTCCGGACCCAGCAGGCTGGTCCGGACATCCCCATAACTTGATCCGCGGCAGAGTCAGTTCTCACTAGAACGGAGTCTTGCCAAACCAAGACAAGCACATGCCTCGGACTCCCCAGACCAGGGCAGAACTCATACTCTGCCGCGGCAAATACGCAAGTGGACTCCCCCACTTGATCTGACAGATAAGGCATAAGCGAACTCTGCTCTGACAGCACAAGTGGACTCTGCTCTGACACACGTCCGCAGAGACGGCGCAAGTTGACCCTGACACTAACCGATAAGGCACAGGTCAACTCAGCTACAGTAAATACGGGTAGTATAAATACCCCAACTCATTTATTACTGCTCACCTAACTGCATTTACTACACACACAGTCCGCACTTAAATTATCTCTCAATATACTCACTCTCACACCCGAGGTTAACCGCGGAACCCCCCTTCCGCGGTAAGACTAACGGTGCTACTTTTCTCTCAGCAGTTTACGCAAGATACTCAGTGCAAGATCTACTCTCCAAGAGCTAGTCTAACCTAGGTCTGGGAGCGTGCCAAAGATTTGTACTAACAAGTTGGCGCCATCCGTGGGACCAGTTACACAAACTGCGTTTCAAAAGGAAGAAAAATCTACCATTAGCAACCAAGAAAACAATCCTTCTCCTTCCCTGGAACCTTCCACCGTGCGCAACACTCGCGACATGGGAAAAGAGAAGGAGCGGGAACACTATGTGGAATCCCTCCCGGATGAAGCAATCAGGGAGTTTTGCAATCAGCACTACGACCGATTGCTGCCACTAATGTCCGAGAAGGTCCGTGCAGAAAAGCTGAATCAAGTGAGAACTCGCCTTGATTTCGAGGATGAGTCGCGGGAAAACCCTTCCCCGCAAGAACCATCCAAAAACTCTCAGTCAAGATCCCTATGGGAAAGAAAGAGCGAAAAGAGGCGGAAAACCAGCCCTAGCTACAGATCGGGACCCTCTGAAAGCTCCCACTCTCGAAGCATTTTCTCCAGGCTTGGCAAAGAGCCCAGGGGCGGCGACAAAGAAATGGAATACCCCCGATCTACCATTTTTACCCGTTTGGGAGAAAGGAAGGGGGATGTTAAGTCGCGCCTAGGAGAAAAGAAGGCGGACGTATTCTCTAGGCTCAGAACAAAAAGCAGTGCTAGAAGAGAGCGCAGAAATGAAGCACAGCGTTATAGACAAGGTGGGCGTCCCCATGAGGAGAGAGGCCCCGAAAGTAGCAGGAAAAGATCACCCAGCCCAACCCTCAGCCGCGTCCCTCGTTCCAGGGAACATGGAACCGGGAGTAGGTCCACATACTCCGGCCCTGAGCGACCTCGGAAGAGGACACCCGTAGAAAGTGAGGACAGTGCGGGGGAATACTGGGAGGCAAGGTCTGAAAAAAGCAAGGGGCAAAAAGATGATCTTTATCATCCCTACGACGTTGAAGACACTAATCCCTTCACATTGAGGATTAGGGGTTTCAAATTCCCAAAAAGAACCAGAATGCCTAACAATGTCAAGACTTACGACGGGACCGGGGATCCGGAGGACCACATGAAAAGCTTCTACACCGCAACCAAAGTGGAGCGGTGGGCCATGCCCACATGGTGTCATATGTTCAACTCCACCCTCATGGGGCATGCCCGAATGTGGTTTGATGACTTGCCGGCGAAAAGCATTGACAACTTTGAGGATCTCAAGAAATACTTCCTGTCCTACTTCCTCCAACAAAAGAAGTATACTAAAGATCCGGTGGAGCTCCATCACATCAAACAAAGAGAAGGGGAAACGACAACGGCATTTGTTAACCGTTTCAAGTCAGAAAGCATGCAAGTAAAGGGTGCCCCGGAATGCATGAGAGTCTCAGGGTTCATGCACGGAATTAATAACCCAGAGTTAATCAGGAGACTTAATGACAAAATTCCAAAGACCATGGACGAGATGTGGAAGATTACCACCGCTTTCGTCCGAGGGGAGACTGCCGCGGCAAATCTATCTAGGAAAAAACAGGACCGTTCTTCGTGGAAGTCCGGTGAAGGAGGATCCCGGGCAGCCCATAACCAGCTTTTTGACAGAAAGACGGAATTCAAACAACGCTCCAGGGCAGACCGGAAGCGGAGCGATAGGTTTACACCCCTCACGAAAACACCAAAAGAGATTCTCGCAATGGATTCAGTCAAGTTCACGGCCCCACCGCCAATGTCAAGTCCGGCCGAGTCCAAAAACAAGGACAAATACCGTGACTTTCACAGAGAAAGAGGCCACCACACGGACGAATGTTTCCAATTGAGAAAACAAATTGAAGAAGCAGTCAGAACAGGGCAGCTGGCACATCTAGTGAAAGAGATTAAGAATGGGAGCCAAAAAGGCGGGACCCCCAAGAGCGGCAAGAAAGATACAGCGGCTAAAGATAAAGCCCCGGCCATATTCATGATACAGGCCTTGCCGCGGAATGTGAAGCAAAAAACAACCTCTAGCGCCTACCCCAACATGGAGATATCCTTCCCTCCTATAAGGGAGGATGACTGGGACGATCATCCGCTGGTGATAAAGGCAGAAGTAGGCGGACACCATGTGCACCGGATGTATGTGGACAATGGAAGCGCCTCGGAGGTTTTGTACGAACACTGCTTCAATCACTTGAGCCCGGAAATTAAGAAAAGAATGATCCCTGCTACGACCCCCTGCTCGGATTCAGTGGAGAGTTGTCGTGGCCTTTGGGACAGATTCTATTGGAGGTAACCTTAGGAGATGAAAAGAACTCCTCAAGTGCGTGGATGAATTTCATGATTGTCAGATCACCCTCCCAATACAATGGCATAATAGGCCGACCGGGGATAAGACAGCTTAAACTCATTCCCTCCACGGCCCACGGCATGGTTAAATTCCCCACCCAAGGAGGGGTAGTCACAATACATAGTGACAAAATCACGCCCAGGGAATGCCAGATGGTAGCGGAACCCTCATCACAACAAAGTTTCGAAGAAGTACCGGCCAAAGAAGGCGTAAAGGTCGCGATACATCCTAAGTTCGTGGACCAAACAGTCACCCTGGGGGGAAGCCTGACGAACCAAGGAAAGAAAGACCTATGTGATCTGTTGCAGAATAACTTGCACATTTTCGCTTGGCAACCGTCGGATATGACGGGCGTGCCGCGGAACACAGCAGAACATAGGCTTAATATCCGGGAAGGGTACGCGCTAGTAAGGCAAAAGAAGCGCGGGCAAGCTCCTGAAAGAAACAAGGCCATCACCGAAGACGTGGCAAAGTTGGTAGAGGCGGACATAATGCGAGAAGTCCATTATCACGACTGGGTGTCAAATCCGGTCTTGGTCAAGAAAAGCGACGGAACTTGGAGAATGTGTGTCGACTTCAAAGACTTGAACAAGGCGTGCCCAAAAGACTGCTACCCTCTACCGGAGATTGACTACAAAGTCGAATCTCTCTGCGGCTACACCTTCAAATGCTTCTTGGACGCATACAAAGGGTATCACCAAATACAAATGGCCGCGGAAGACGAGGAAAAAACCGCCTTTCACACAAACCAAGGAATATTTTGTTATAAAAAGATGCCTTTCGGATTGAAGAATGCCGGAGCCACCTATCAGCGACTGGTGGATAAGGCTTTCAAAAAACAGATAGGGAGGAATCTAGAAGTGTATGTGGACGACTTGGTCATTAAAAGCTTTTCGGAGACGGAGATGTTAAGAG
This sequence comes from Artemisia tridentata subsp. tridentata, assembly GCA_021014915.2. Lineage (NCBI taxonomy): Eukaryota > Viridiplantae > Streptophyta > Magnoliopsida > Asterales > Asteraceae > Artemisia > Artemisia tridentata. The sequence continues at coordinate 321,280,198 of CP139506.1, read as the reverse complement.
ACGTAGAAGAAACCTTCAAAACGTTGAGGAAAATTAACATGAAGTTAAACCCGAAAAAGTGCACCTTTGGGGCAGAGGAAAGAATGTTCTTAGGGCACCTGATCAACAAAAACGGAATTGGGGCGTGCCCGGATCAATCTGCCGCGGTTGCTCAGTTACCTTCCCCCCGCACACTCAAGGAAGTGCAGAGCCTGAATGGGAAATTAGCAAGTCTCAACCGTTTCCTATCAAAATCCGCAGAAAAATCCCTGCCGTTCTTCAAAACTTTAAAGAAATGCATCAAGAAAAGTGACTTTCATTGGACACCAGAGGCAGAGCAAGCGTTCAAGGAAATGAAGAACCACATAGCCAACCTTCCCACCCTGACGGCTCCGCAACCACGGGAGGAACTGCTAATGTACCTATCCGCGGCACAGGAAGCCATCAGTGCAGTCTTGCTGGTGGAGAGAGGCCCAATCCAGCAACCCATCTACTTTATCAGCCGCACATTGCAACCTTCGGAAGTAAATTATGCCCCAATGGAAAAGTTGGTTCTAGCACTGATCCACGCGGCCAGGAGATTGAAGAGATATTTCCAAGCACATCCGGTAGTTGTCATCACGGATCAACCCATCAAGCAAATGCTCGCAAAAACAAAAAAAACTGGGAGATTGGCTAAGTGGGCTATTGAGCTAGGAGGACATGATATCAGCTTTAGGCCGCGGACCTCGATAAGGGGACAGGTGCTAGCTGACTTCATTGCGAAAATCCCAGAAGAAAAGACTCCGGCCTCCGCTGAAGCCGCAGCAGAATATCCATATGTTGAACCCTGGAGTTTGTACACTGACGGATCATCCTACCAAGAAGGATCCGGAGCAGGCCTGATTCTCACAAACCCTGAAGATGTGGAATTTACTTACGCGCTAAGGTTTGATTTTGATGCATCTAACAATGAAGCGGAGTATGAAGCACTAATAGCAGGTTTAAGGATAGCTGAGCAAATGGGAGTCAAGCACTTGTCCGCGAATGTTGATTCCCGGCTAGTTGCAAACCAGATTAATGGGGCCTACGAAGCCAAGGAAGCAAGTATGGCATCGTACTTGGCGAAAGCCAAAGCCTTGATACAAGGTTTCCGCACATTCTCCATCAGGCAGTGCCACGCAGCCAGAACAAACAAGCAGATGCTCTAAGCAAGATAGCCTCCACCAGTTTCGCTCATTTGTCAAAGCAAGTTCTTGTCGAAACACTGAAGGTGAAATCAATCGAAGAGAAGGAAGTAATGGCTGTGGTTGAGGAGGAAGAGGAGACTTGGATGACCCCCCTCATAGCCTACATAAAAGACGAAGTACTTCCAGCAGACCCGAAAGAGGCTAGAAAATTGAAACTCAAGTCGCGACAATACTCTGTTATTGATGGGGTATTATTCCGCAAGTCCTTCCTAGAGCCATGGCTGCGATGCGTAGGTCCGACACAGGCAAGCTACGTCATCCGAGAGATCCATGAGGGCTCATGCAGCATGCACTCAGGACCGCGGTCTGTTGTGGCCAAGGCGATCAGATCCGGATACTACTGGCCCACAATGCATAGGGACGCAAGAGAAATCATAAACAAATGTCAGGACTGCCAGGTACACCGGCCGGTTCCCAGGAACCCCCAGCAAAAGTTAAATCCCATCACCTCCCCCTGGCCGTTCTACAAATGGGGGATAGACATCTGCGGCCCATTCCCAGAAGCACCAGGAAGGATCAAATACCTGATAGTCGCAATCGATTACTTTACAAAATGGATCGAAGCCAAGGCTCTTGCGACAATCACCGGCAATCAGGTCAAAAAGTTTGTGTGGGATAACATTGTATGCAGGTTCGGGATTCCGGGGGAAATAGTCGCGGACAATGCCAAACAATTCCGGGACAACCCCTTCAAGGATTGGTGTGAAAAGCTCAACATCAAACAACGATTTGCATCGGTCAAGCACCCTCAGGCAAATGGACTAGTAGAAAGAGCAAATCGAAGCTTGGGTGAAGGAATCAAAGCAAGGATTGATCAAGGAAGCCGGGACTGGCTGGAGGAAGTTCCGCACGTGCTATGGGCACACAGAACTATGATCAAGTCCAGCAATGGGGATACCCCGTTCTCCCTGACATATGGGACGGAGGCTGTCATCCCCGTCGAAATCGGAATGCCATCTCTAAGGTGCGCCCTGTTTGATCCGATAGCAAATGATGAAGACCTGCAGCTAAATTTGGATTTAGTTGAAGAAAGAAGAGAGGTCGCAGCAATCCAAGAGGCCAAAAGCAAAACTCAAATGGAGAAGTATTACAACGCCAAAGTCCGCGGCACAAACTTCAGACCGGGAGATTTCGTCTACCGCAGCAATAATGCAAGCCTTGTGGAAGACACCGGCAAGCTAGGCCCCAAATGGGAAGGCCCATATGAAGTCGTGGAAGCTTTGGGGAAAGGAGCTTATAAGCTCAGAGGTCAAGATGGTCGGGATATAACCCGGACTTGGAACATCCGGAACCTCAAGAAATGCTATTTGTAATTAAGTGTAAGCACTCCCATCTTTTGTATGCAATAGCGGGAGCCCATGTTTACAAGCTAAGTTATCTACTATGTATTACTCTTATAATCAATGATATGTGGGGTCTGATCAACTCCACAACTTTTCCCAAAAATTTACCTTGTCATTTTTTACGTTCACATTTGCATGCATGTACGACCCGGACTACGAAATCCGGACGTGTAAGCGGCCTCACAAGCCCGGCATGAGGACATTGCACCTCAAATTTTCCAAGGCATATAAGTGGTATTGCAAACCCATTGACCATATTACGCTATCCCCGGAAATCTTAAGTACGGATACACAGAGATAGTAAACTAAGTCCGGCCTTATGAGCCCCGGCAAAAACAAACAAGTAATGAAAAAACAACCAAGTGTTAATACACATGAAAATTGGTCAAGTTATATTCATTATCCCAACGATTACAAGATACGCGGATGCATTCATCCGGATTACATTCCCAAAAAGATAAGGATTAAATAGCTTCACAATTACGCGGCAGGGCAGATATAGTCAAAATATCCCCCGAACAACAGCCGCACGTACCTAATTCTGAGGGTTCTCAGGATTCTGGGAGTCAAGCATGGAGGAGTCAAACATGTCATCATGAGTAACACCTTCTGCAGTAGCTCCGGTTTGAGAAACTTCTGTAGCAACAACGGTCACAGGCTCGGCAGATACCGCAGCAACACTGGAGGAAGGCTGGGGACCAAGAGGATTAGGAAGCACGACGGCAAGACCCTTGTCAGAATAATCAAACTCCACCCCATACCTCTTGTTCTTGAACTCTTTATAAGTCGCAATGGCTCGGGGGCGGCGAGTAACAAACCGGAGCACAGACTCCGGTAAAACCGTCTCTTCGGCAACCGGAGGTTTGAAGGTAAGCTCCTCGGACTTGGGATCACAATGCTCCTCCAAAACCAATTTCGCCATTAAATACTCAAGTGGGGCATCCCGACACGCCTCCAAAGAGTCCAACAAGGGGAAAGGCACTTTAGCCAACCGGACTACAGACTCGTCATATCGTTGCTTGGCCTCCGGGTCATAGGCCTCTATCTGGTCAAGTTTTATGCCTTGTGACCCATGCACAATCCCGGCCTCCAGCCCCTGGCGCACACCGTCCTTAATGGCCGCGGAAATACAACCCCCAAGTCTCAGCTTCAAATCCTCGGACTCCTTAAATTTTTCAATAACATACCTGAATCCGTGGCCGATAACCCAGCGGTGGCCTTCAACAGCCCTCAAAGTCTGAGGAAAGAGCTCTGTGTCAAACTCTTCATTGATCGCGACCAGCCTTTTATCCATCTCCGCAAGATGATTTTCAAAAGTGGCATGGGCGGCGCTCATACTCTCCTCAACAATTTTCTCTGTCTCAGTCTTAAATTGCTGCTGAAGTGTGTCGCAAAGGACTTCCAGGCCGGACACTTTTTCAGACAGCACCTCCTTCTCACCACGCAGCTCTATAACTTCCATAGCTAACCCTGCATTCTTCCCAATCAAGGTTTCAACTTCTGGAGATAACCTTTTAACTTCAGCCCGGAGCTCATCCAGCTCCTTATCCTTATCATCCACGACCGATTGCAAAGTAGACACTTGGTCGCGGATAGCCATAACCCCGGCATTCTCACCCTCCAGCTCGGACAACTTAACCTTCAAATCAACAACCATCTTCTTCTTCCCTTCCAGTTGCTTCCTCAACCTGCCATTTTGGTACAGAGTGTTTTCCAACCTCAGTCGCACCTCAGAATTAACACAGATCTGGCGGGTAGATAGCCTATTGAACTCATTCATCAGGTCCTCGTTAGACATGTCCCTCATATCAGACGCGAAGACCGGAGTTGCAACATTTTCAACGATACCGCGGCAGACCTAGGGATCGTCCATCTTGAAGCCATTAGTAGACAACCATTTGGGGACATAAGTGGAAGAGGTGTCCGCGGTCTCAACAGATACAGACTTCTCAAATTCATCAGAACCACTCGCATCCTCTTCCTCATTGATCGCATGACTGGACGAAGCAATCACACCCTCAGCATGTCCGGAAGGTTTGTCCTGATCAGATACCTCAAGACTTGGCATTTTGGACTCCACATTCTCAGACTCGTTAACATCCGCATGGGGAGTCTCAGAATTCCCCTCAGACCGCTCTTGAGTAGGTGTGTGGGACGAAGAAGAGAGGAAAGTTGTATTCTTCGTAATCCCCTCATCCGTCTGAGGACCGGAACGGTTCAAGCCTGACCCCGACTCATCTTCAAGATCAACAGTAATAGGACCTTCCGCGGAAGGATCGCCTGAAAAACGCAAACGCGTAAGTACGGATATAAAACAAAAAGAGAAGAGAACAACACACAAGGATATTGCAAGCAGCTCATACCAGATCCAGCCGCAGCCCCCTTGCGGACCAGCTTCTTCTTCTTTTTGGGTGGCTCGGGCACATCAATAACCACCCTCTTCTTTCCGGCTTTCTTACCCTCCTTAGCCGTAGCAATCTCATCAACCACCGTATGTTGAACCACCTTCACCACACCCTCCCGCGGTTGAAGCACACGCGTAGCAGTCTCAGCCCTTAAGGACTTCTCGTCTTTCTCCAAGGTGCGTTCCCCGACCTTCACCTTGAATACGTCAGGCTGTTGGATATAAGAAAACAAGTCCATCTCTGCAAAGCAAAGCAAATAAAATTAGACGCGGAAGAACACAAATAGAAAACGGAGATAAAAGCAAGTCTATTCAACCCACCCGCTTCATCCGGCCGTAGAAACGTCGGGCGGGCACTATCGTCATCCCAAGTTTGGCTCAAACCTATGACATTCAGAAACTCCTCCGGATATTTCTTAAAAGGAGCCCTATTAGTATCAAGGCGCCGCAACAACTCTAGATCCACACCCACATCAGAAGGAGGAGGGTCGCGGTCCACAGACGTTCCCTCATACCATGGAATATCCAAAGGGAAGATGGTATTTTTAATGAAAAAGAAATGGTCCTTCCAGTTCTTAACCGAATCTAGGGCACTAGTATAACAGACGGGGACAACTAAAGATTTTGGGCCTTTCCTCTTCTCTAACGTCATCCAACCATTGTTAACACCCGCATAATAGAATTTCCTAAACAAATCTATAGTCGGTACTGTAGAGACCAAGAATCGACTTTTAAGACCTTCTGGAGGTCGAGGTTGACCAAAATAGAAGAGATTCATGTTAGTTTTAGTGAGAGAGTTTAGAGAGAAGGTGGAGTGAAACTTTGTTATTATTTCTGTGTTGAAAGTTTATCACAGCCACACCCTTCAAGTGACAACTTGAAGGGTATTTATATGCCCACTTGACAACTATTAGAATATTACACACTAAGTCCTTGCACTATATGCAAGCTAGTTGTCTATTTCCAATTCACGTAAATATCGTCCAGCTTTATTTCTAACAATCTCCCTCCAACTGGAGATATACGTGAATTGGTTACAATGATTCCTAACAATTACATAACAATGATAAAAGCAATGCTGATGTAGAGCAGTCTCCTTTTGAGGATGTCTTCACAGCTCTTGATCTTCTCGAATCTTTCTCAGCTTGCTTGACTTACTTGCAGAATCACTGTAATGACCTAATTGGGTTATTACTCCCTCCCAATTAGTAAGGCATATTCTTTACATGCTCCCTCCCAAAATGACAACCCGTTTGATATAGCCTTGAAGCTTGTAGAAGAAGTTTCTCTGAAATCTTGCCAAATTGTCTTCAGTCTCTTGCACAGCGGAAAATGGATCATAGACTGATAACTTGTAACTTCTTCACAGGTTTCTTTGGGGAGCATCATATCGACATCTTCAGCTCACTTAGAATGCTTCCAGTTCTTCATAAACAGCCCCGATGTACACATTTCATACATTTCTCCCTCCAGGATGATGACGATCTTTCGGACTCATCCTACATATGTGTACATAGACATATCAACTAGAAGCAACAAACAAATCAATACCCCATGAGTTGATGTCGATAATTATTCTCTCTACGATTCTCTTAGGATCAATCTCTTCTCAAACCTCTTGTATCAAATCAACGGCCTTTTGTAGTGACTGCTGATGGAGAAACCCACTATGACTAACTTGAGACTGAAGTAAAATATCCCGGACTTGTGACTTAAACTTGCACGATAGTGTGACTAAGAACCTATACTGAGCACTACAATGTAACTCCTTAAAGCATATAGGTCGTTTCATATACCCATCCATCCTTCCTTATCTGTATATGAACCTCTCTTGAATTATCCACATCTTTGTGTGACACTGAGTACTACAACGTATCTCCTTTAAGTGATAGTTAACTAGGTCTTCGTCCATCCTCCCCTTGACCTATGAAAACTAGATAACCCAAGACTTAATCACTATTCTATAAATGCTCAAACAAGGATCTCGAAGAATCATGCATCCAACCAACCCCGATATCTTCAAGATACTAAGTACACGCACCCGTGATATTCCAATTCAACTTCAAGTAAGTAATAATGAATCATCCTTGTAGTCACGGTTGATAATTTAGCCATTGTCATTTGATTGCGATTCTTGATCAGGATGTTTTTGGCAAAACGTGGTGATGTAGAAGGTGCAGTCCGATAATATCATTTGTGATTTTGTTGTGAAAAATGCCATAAAATGCAATTCTAATGATGCCGGAAAAATTTGAGTTTAAGAAATTTTTACGCCGAAAATTCCCCGAAAAATTCGAATTTTGGCCAAAAAATTTGAATTTTAGGCCAAAATTTTCACACTTGTACCAGAATTTGAATCTCGCGTAAAAATGGACCGTTAAGTCTCCGGTGAAAATTAAATTTTACTCAAGTTTTCCCGCCAAAATACTCTTTTTTTTTTTTTTTTTTTTTTTTTTTTTTTTTTTTTTTTTTGCAATTGCGAGATGAAGGTCCAATTGCGAGAGGAGCTTGAATTGCGAAATGTTGTTCAATTGCGAGAGATTGTTGAATTGCGAAAGACAGTATCAATTTCGAAAGTCTGTTGCAATTGCGAGAAGGGAGTGCAATTGCGTAAGTCATGCCAATTGCGAGAAGGAGTGCAATTGCGAGAACTTGGACAATTTCGAAGGAAGATACAATTGCGAGAGAAAGCAGCAATTGCGATACAGTTTGCAATTGCGAAGAAGTGGCAATTGCGAGACCAGAAGCTGAATTGCGAGAGCAGTGCAATTGCGAGAGAAGATTGCAATTGCGAGAGATCTGAGCAATTCCGAAAGATCTGAGCAATTCCGAAACTTTTGGCAATTTCGAAACTTTTCAGCTTACCAACTCTTGTCTTTTAGCTACTTTTTCTCTTCCCCATGCTTTGCCAGACTGTCTTTCACCAATTCCACCAACTTTGACCAATAATTCATAAACCAATGAATAAGATATTCAATATATTCCAAAACACAAATCTTATACTAAGATAATGTGATTTTCGATCAAAGAAGCTTAGAACACACAACTTTCTGCCTTTGTTCATGCGTATGAATCCAGAAAGACCACAAAGGCTCACGTTTTTTATGATAAAAACGCAGCAGTTGGGTTCTTTTAATCACATATCGAACATAAATATAACACTAAACTCGGCTGTTGGAGAAAATGAAGAAAAACCGAGATAAGACACAACAAAAATCACCTTTATCACCTTGAAAACACCACGAGCAGCCACCCGGTTAGCTCTTGATACCAATTGTAACGACCAAGAATCACGTTTTAACACCTTCTGGAGAACGAGGTTGATCAAAATAGAAGAGATTCATGTTTATTTTAGTGAGAGAGTTTAGAGAGAAGGTGGAGTAAAACTTTGTTATTATTTCTGTGTTGAAAGTTTCACACAGCCACACCCTTCAAGTGAAAACTTGAAGGGTATTTATATGCCCACTTGACAACTATTAGAGTATTACACAATAAGTCCTTGCACTATGTGCAAACTAGTTGTCTATTTCCAATTCATGTAAATATCGTCCAACTTCATTTCTAACAGGTACACCACCATGGACGCGGCAAAGTATCTCAAAGTGACTAACCCTACAAGCCGCTAACACTGATAGCTGTGATAAATGAATCTGGAAATACTCCAGTACACGGAGCAAAAACAACGAAAGAGGAATCCTAAAGTTACCGAACTCAAAAAACCTAGTATACACACCTATCATTCCGTCCGGAGCATCTTTAATAGTATCCCTAGGTCCAGGCGCTATCGGTAAAAGATACCCTGGGATCTTATACTTATCACAAAAGGTGTTTACATCTTCCTGCGTGAGTTTGGAGGTTACCGTACTTATATGCGCCATTCTAAATGATAAATGAAGAATCAGTATGAAAGAGGTCTAACCTGAAAAAACTAAAGTCCGGAAATAAAGGAAGGAAGAAGATCAAAGGCGGGAGGAATTCTTGTTTTTAAGAGAGAAGGAAAAATTTTCACTGTGTGTAAAAAGCTTAAAAGTGGTGTAAATCTTAGTATTTATAGCCACACACACACGTGTTATCAGTTCAATCGAAAGGCCACAAAACTGACACGTCCCCGGATGCTTATTGGACGGTCACAGATCTAGCCAGATGAACTGCCAAGATGATCGCAGAAAATGAACGGTCAGCCGCCGCAAACGTCCCATCAGTCAGCAATTGCGTGGGTAAAAACGTTTCGCTATTCCCCATAACAGCCTGTCACCACCACGTGGAGGGTGGTGGAATGTCCAGTCAGCAAACACGAGACACATCCTAAAAACCAACCGCGGAGACTACAACAGCCTCCGCACAGCCGCAACCTCTAAAGGCCGCGGAACGCAACTATAAAGTCTAGAACACTTGCTCTTCAACAAAACAAGTATACTAGACTGGGGGGACTTGATCGGGTATAGTACCTCCGGACCCAGCAGGCTGGTCCGGACATCCCCATAACTTTATCCGCGGCAGAGTCAGTTCTCACTAGAACGGAGTCTTGCCAAACCAAGACAAGCACATGCCTCGGACTCCCCAGACCGGGGCAGAGATCATACTCTGCCGCGGCAAATACGCAAGTGGACTCCCCCACTTGATCTGACAGATAAGGCATAAGCGAACTCTGCTCTGACAGCACAAGTGAACTCTGCTCTGACACACGTCGGCAGAGACGGCGCAAATTGACCCTGACACTAACCGATAAAGCACAGGTCAACTCAGCTACAGTAAATACGGGTAGTATAAATACCCCAACTCATTTATTACTGCTCACCTAACTGCATTTACTACACACACAGTCCGCACTTAAATTATCTCTCACTATACTCACTCTCACACCCGAGGTTAACCGCGGAACCCCCTTCCGCGGTAAGACTAACGGTGCTACTTTTCTCTCAGCAGTTTATGCAAGATACTCAGTGCAAGATCTACTCTCCAAGAGCTAGTCTAACCTAGGTCTGGGAGCGTGCCAAAGATTTGTACTAACATTGGCAGCCATACATATGTGTATACATATATATGAGATAAATTTAGAGGTCTCGGGCCGTCGCCCACTTTTCTCCCCATCAAGGATGACGCTGCCGCCAGTTATTATCAACGTTTTGCAAGGAAGATATGTATTATCACTGTTCAAATGCAAAATTGCAAGAACAAGGGTATGAACCAATAATTTCATCGGATTAATTTAATCACACATATTAAATATTCACAAAAGAATATTTACAATACCAAAAAAATTCTATTCACACAACAAAAGAATGTTTACAATTTTTTTTTTTTTTAATTTTACCAAGAGCATATATAATTTTTCACTCTTTAATGCAGGTCGGCTAAGGAATTCTCTTGCTGTTTTGACTGATGATACTGTAGAAAATGTGACAAGTTATCATATCATATCTAGGTTATGACATGAATCATCGACAAACTTATTGGATTGAAAAATGGGAATGAAAGCGAAAGCCACAAGTGTCACAAAAATTGTTTCTCATTTATTTCCAATTCACATAAGCCGACACCACGAAGTGCCTATTTTCAATGCCTTTAAAGGTCAAAGGCGACTCGCTCAGGTGATAAATCAAAACTGCAGTGTCTGCAACTTTTAGCTGGTCCAATTACGAAAGTATGAACTGGCAGCAAATTGGTTCGACCAATCCTTTAAAACAGTGACCCCAACTATTTTGGATTGAAGGGGACCATACATTATCGTCAACATTGTTTGAAATTTCATCAATCTTTCTAAATTTTCACCAGCTTCAGAATTAAAAGGCACGACGCTAAAAGGCGTATTAATTTCTACTATTAACAATGATTGAAACTTTTGTTAGAAACTTGGTTTTGCTGGATTAGGAGTTGATTTGTCTTAACTCAATTAGATCATGCGGTTTCGTATTTGCTGGTTTATCTAGAGCGGACCCACGAATCAAGAGCTTTTCCGACAAGATCTCGACAAAGGGTTATGATCCCTTAATGCCGAATGGCATCAACACGCATACGAGATATAATTTTAGACTCAAACATTTATTAAACTTGAGAAAGAAAAGAAGATATAATTTGTGCCTCACCTTATCCTTAAACAAAGAAGCTAGAGACATTGAGAAGGTACTACCATACATGTTTTAAAAACCGGATTTTTCATCGAACCGGTTAGTCAGTTGGAGACCGGTCGAACCGGACTGGCCAAACCGGACCCAAAAAGAAAAAGAAAAAAAATCAAAACCGCTTGAACCGGACCGGTCGAACCGGAAAAACTGGCCAAAACCGAAAAACCGGCCGGTTCTAAACAGTGAACGGGACTTATAAAAATCGGGGTTTTTTAAACCGGCCGACCAGCCGGACACCAGTCGAACCGGCCGGTCCGGTCCGGTTTTTAAAACATTGAGAAGGTACTACTATACATGACTAACCTTTTGAGCTAAACTACAACTAGATCCTTAGACTTATATCATAAGTATTATACACGTACTAATAATTAACAGTTTTGTGTTTAGGTGTTACTCCTTTTGTCCGTTTTTGTAAGTCAAAATTGCACACATTCCACAAATGAAATTTATGAAACTCAATCAACAGTTTTCAATTCTTTTCCTCTTTATATATAAAACGAGTGGGGTAGCCCGTGCGTTACCACGAGAGTGCTATGTCGATAGTGTCAGTTTATGTTTACAATAGGAAGGATGATTAAGAGGATAATCACTTCGGAAAAAAAATTGTGACCGGCGATTTACAATGGTTTTTAGTATATAGCGAGCATGTAAACCCGCGTGTTGCTAACAAATGATATATACGATTCATTGTCGAAATAAGGACTAACAAATGGTACGTATGATTCATTATCTAAGATATAAATAATTCTTTTAAGAGTAAGAAATTTCATTGACTAAACTTTTTTTTACAACTGTTTTAGCGTATAACACGCAACACTATTTAACCCATTGCATCGTCCCCTATTTGGCATTCTTTAACCCATTACACTTATTCAATATAAAACATGGAGTATTCTTTCCACTTAATATGAAATATACCAGAAAAGTGTGTAGCCCGTTGTTGAAGTTGTTTGCGTCGTAACTCAATTTGCACATTTAGCGACCTGCAAACAAATCAATGAAAATGAAACGAAGTGAAAACAAAATCTGGTATAACAAAATAGGACAACTTATGACTATGTTATTGACTGCAACCTCACATACAATACTTTCACATACAATTTGAAAAGAGAATAGCATGTAAATACACCTCCACGCCCCCACACAGATACATAAAAACAGTTCAGACTTCATATAAGAGAAAATTACCCATGTCATAATCTTTGCTTATTAAAGATTGCTTCGAATGGTAGTTGTAACAGTCCAGCAACTTAGATAAAGCGGGGATGTTTTATTACAAAAGACTAAGTAGTTAAAAAGTTATCATTTTATTCCTTAATGGCCTGTTTTTTCCTTTCAACTATTAGATGCATTTTGTTGATCCCAATTCTACAACATAACCATTCTGAAGTTCCCAAAAATTGATAAATCATTATAGTAGATAGTTTTACCAAGGCTTTGACTCCGACTTTGTTCATATAAGCTGCAGAAATTCTTGTGGGCATACGCTCCCCAAATGAGACCAGGTGATCCATATTACGCGGTGTAAACTCTTTAAGTTCAGCAACCAATCGTCTGTTTTTTCCATGTCGGCGAACACTGCATATTGATGGCCTTGGAGACACCATTGTCTTGATCGTCACATTATGTGCATTCTTCTAGCTGAAACTGTTGCAGCCTTCAGCGAATCAGGGTCGACGATTCTGTATCTTCCAACATATTTAGGTTCACACCCTGCAATATCCATTCATAGTAACTATACATGAGCATCCATTAGGTCAGACTTAAAATATTTTCAGCTGAGTGCTGGATAAAGCACATATCAATTCATGTCTTGCAGTTAACTTTTGAATGTGAAATAAAAAATTGTTGGAAACACGTACCGTGCAGAAAGAGTACATACGGTGGTGTGGTATCCTAGTAAAGGGCACATATGCTTCAATAAAGACAAAGACCTTAAAAAAATATGAAACCTTTAAAAAAGATGAAACCTTAAAAACAAAAATAAAACCTTTAAAAAAGTACCTGATTAGCAGCCAATGTAGTTTTTTTCTTTCGAGATATCCTTCTGATCACCTTGCAATTCACATAAAAGTGCTATGTAAGTGGTTGAGCAACAGGTATTGCGATTGGGAAAATTCCACAGACCCAATAATCGAGCACTTCGTGTGTTAGACATAGAGGTCGTAAAATGGGCAGATCAGGTGTGTTGTCTAACGGGTTATTAAAAGCAGTGTTTCTGGTTGGTTGTTGTTTAGGACAACTGACTATCCGAGGGCCACGTTAGTGGATCTGCGACATCCTGAAACAAATGTCTGAATATTAGCACTGCAGTTCTAAATTTATGATTAAAATGTCATTCAAGGTTTTGCGAATACTTTTCTAAAACATCTTTTACAGATGACGTCACATTAATTAAAATATATAAAACATCTAGAATCCTATACCTTGTGGTGCACTCCACAGCTGCAACCGTGTCCTGCTCACTTTTTGCCACTTTTTCTTGTTAACCTCAACCACCCCACTTTGCTTCACCCCTTGTGTAATTCAGCTGTCTTCTTCCTTTTCGAAACAAAAGTGTGTCAGTACACCTGAAACGAAAACATGAGAACGATTTTATAGGGACATGTGATACTAAAACAATATTTATTAGATTAGTCTAGCTTTGAGTGCATACCAATCCGGAGGTCGTCTCCCAACTTTAGGATCCTGACCATAGTATTTTAACATAGGTACTCTTACACTATTAGTTACCGAGATGCAATTGTGCAAAACTATTTGCAGTCCGTTTGTCTTGCAATGGCCTGTAACCATATGTCAATGGAGAGTGAGTTTACGCAACACGAAGAAGAAACAATTTTTAAGTTATCAGATATAGAAAGCCGTCAACGATAATTGTATACGGGTATTTGGTAATGTGTTTTGAGAGCAGATCACATAATTACGGAAATTGTCATTTTCAGAGATACATGTCATTGGAAGATTGTGTAACTACTGTTGTCCAAAATTCAGGCTGGAAAACCGCAAATATTTTAAGTCGTCTGCATTATGTGTTCCCAAATGATTGCCATCGACATCCGTTACAGGTAGATGTCTATTATCACACAAACAATAGATACCTGTAACAAATAGTTTTTAAACTCGTAAATAAAAATTCGACATAAGTACATGAAATGAAAATTGTATTTTAAAATTAACTGAACGGAGTATGAGGAAACATTTTTTTACCATAAACATCAACATAAAGCAACTTCACATCGAGAGTTTCAGTATTATTAGTCGTTCTACCACCGAAGAATAATTTTACTCCAGTTCAGCCTATGATGCCATTAAAAAATCATTAAATGTTAATTATGGCCTAATTGTAGTAAACCTTATATCCCACGTTAAATTGTAGCATATCCCTTTAAGTAGGTTTCTGAAACTACTGAATCGTATACAAAATAAGAATATAACAATTTTGGAGTCAAAGCTTTATGTGGCTTTATAAGGACCCCCAAAGTTTAGTTGCATCTACCAAGTGAAACCCACGCGTGTACAAACAATTATTGGACATCAACACTACTTTTAATTTAAGGCCGTAAAACGTATAAAATGCAAGAACACGACATAACACAATCAGAATAGAGATCATCATATTTTTTTATCACTTTTCATCTAGTAGTTTCATACATTTTACCCTTAGAAACAGTCACACAAACCAACTTATTGAGGATCAAGTTTCAGCATTAAGTTTTGAAACCGCATCTACTAATTTAGTAGGCTTGTTAATATCAGTCAGTTATAGATAATGGTTTCATGAATTAGATGAAACAATGGTAATCAACCATACCTTGGTCTAAACATCTCACAATTCGAGTAATGTCCCCTGGCCAGGCATCAATACTCTGCTGCTTCTTTACCGGATCCTCTTCATTTTCCAACAACAACTACAAACAAAACAAACTTAAACTCTCACTACAATTTTTACTTAAGACATTTCCTCAAAAATTTGGTGTGCAACCAAACAAAACCCAAGTTTTTTTTTTTTTTTTTTTTTTTTTTAACCCTCAATCACATTGACACTCTTCCTCACCAACAGTAAACTAACCAAAAAAAGCACTCACTAATAGTAAATCAATAGAAAGCTGGAAAAGAGAAGTTTACCGTACCAATTGCAAAGTTTATACCATGGATCATAGCCAAGAACAACACCATGAATCGGTACCTGATGCAAAGAACCCAAATCACTACTAAAATCTGGAAAAAAAAAAAAAAAAAAAAAAAAAAAAAAAAAAAAAGCTAGTTGGTTTATCACTTCTTTCTTTGTACGAATGTTTATATTCCTGCTACTAAGCCGCTGATGTTCTCGCCGGTAAAGTGATTCACGGGTGTTCGGATTTGCGCTGATGTTCCGTAATCCAAGGTTTCGATTGATTCACGGGTGTTTGGATTTGCGCTGCCGTGGCGATGGTTCTGGGTTTTTGATGATGAACATGGCAAAGATAATTCATAAACCATCGATGATGGTGGTCACCTGTGATTAGGGGTGTCTGTAGGGTCGGGTCAACCCGACCCGAACCCGAACCCGATCGGGTCGGGTCTAATCGGGTAAAAAGTCGATAACACTATCGGGTTACCGGGTTCGGGTCAAATAAAAAATATTATCGGGTTATCGGGTCAACCCGATAAGACCCGACAATTCCCATCATCTGGCTTTATAGTTTAGCTGGGCATGGTCCATCTGCTAGCAAATGCACTACAATACATACATATAACAACTTGATGATTATATATAAAATACAAATATTATTCTTCAACTTGTAAAGAAAACAAACAACACTGGGCATGGTCTATCTGCACGCACACATACTTCCATTTCATAATCATCCCCACCACTAACAATAGTAATTAATTAATGTCACATTTTAATCTATGGAATGAGGTATCAATAAATTGTTAAAAAAAAGTTACCTTTCACTTTATTTTGTAAGCTGCATTACATTCTAAGAATGTGTCTAGTTTCTTTTCTAGACAATATACCATAAGGCCATCGATATAAGAAAATGGCCACGAAAACAGTACTAAACTAATTAACCATAAAAATGATGTCATTAGTTACTCAATGAAGATATATGAATATGCATGCAGATGACATATCCGAACATGCATGGAGTTGTTTGAGACGCTTGGAGTTGATATTGAGCTTTCTGATATGTCCTTAACACAGTGGCGACATTTACTATCGGGTCACCCGATAACCCGAATCACCCGACCCGACATAACCCGACCCGACTACCACCCGAACCCGATAACCCGAATCCTTATCGGGTCGGGTGTCGGGTGAGTTTTTAAAAAATCCAAACCCGACTCAACCCGACCCGACAGACCCGATAACCCAACCCGATAACACCCCTACCTGTGATTATGATTTATGGTAGTTTGAAGAAGTGTTTTTGTTTAGTGTGTGTGTTTGTGAAAGATATATATATATATATATATATATATATATATATATATATATATATATATATATATATATATATATATATATATATATATATATATATATATATAGTGTAGAGTTATTTTCAGAACCAAAAAAAGGTCGAGAACTGCGAGAACTAACACTAGCCGTTGATCAAAATAATCAATGGATGAAAATGAAATGGCATTATGGTAAATAAAAAGAATTTATTTTTATATTTTTTATTTAATTAAAGGGCAATTATGGAATTACACGGAACATTACACTCTGAATTTTTCAGATCCTCTCTCTCACTTTCCCACTCAAACCTCTCTTTCAACCCTAATCCTAAAGTGAGCCGCCACTACCATAAATCCTCCGGTTTAGAAGTCACAAAGAAACCCTACATCGAAGAAACATTAAGAAAAATATCGGCAACAAAGTAAAGGAAGTAATGATTTCGATTTTTATTCCTAGCCATATACATAAGGTAAAATCCTGCTTTAGATGTCGACGTTTGCGTTCTACAAATTATGTAACAATTAATTTGTGGTACTTAGGTGCACTATTGATATATTTTTCTAAACTGGATTTTTGGTTATTGCAAGTTGTAGATCTTGAAAAGTTTAAAAACTGATTTACATGTCCAGATCTTCATCAAACGACGGGGTTAAAAAATATTGGTGTGCTTGAAAAATTATTTTTATTTCATATCGCAAGTTGTAGACGTAATGAGAAAAAATAACAGCGGGTTAAATTTTTTTTAATTTCATATTGCAAGTTGCAAGTTCTAGACGTAATGACAGTTTCTAAACTTAACCCCATTTGAAAAAAGAGATGAATAGATAAGGCTTCTAAACTTCATTTTTATTTCATATTGAAAGTTGTAGCCGTAATGAAAAATTTAGTAATTAATTTTATAACGTTTGATGAAGATTTACATGTCCAGATCTTGAAAAGTTGTGGATTATTATGTTAGAATTTAGTTATCCATGGTGGCCTTAATTGTTTGTTTATTGTTCGAAGTCAACAGAAACATGTGACCACTTTATGGTGAATTATCTATTATCTATGTGTTAAAAATGTTGTAGTTTTAAATATGATTTTGGGTTTTTTTTAAACTAGTGTGATAATAGTTGGGTAGGTATTTTTATAATGTTTTGTCATTTCCACCAACTAAACTAATGTTTTGGAAATCCTTTTTTTCTTAAGTGGCACAAATGATTAGAAGTTCTTGTTATGTGGCATGGTCTTAAAAGAGTGAATGTGTTTGCTTTTGATTTTGAATGGTTTCCCATTGTTTCCATTTGTTGTGCTATTTCATTCAACTATTGTGCACATATGTTTTTGTTATGATATGCACATATGTTAGTTGCAACCTTAAAAAAAGGTTTGCATAATTTGATATTAACAAAGGGTGCATAGTGATTTATGACGGGTGTTAGTCAATAAAAGGGTTGCGCATATGTGTTTTAAGGTTCATTAAAATCAAGGAAGAGGTATGCGCATATGTTTTAAATTATGCATATATGTTTATTTTGTGCATATGTGTTTGCTAGTTGTTTATATTAAAAAAATAACAATTGCTTGTAATTTCGAAAACAAGGTGGATAGAAGATGCACATGGCTCTAGACATAACATGTATGCTAAACGAATACGGCACAAGTGCATTTATATGATATTTGGTATTGATTATTTATAATATATTTTAGTATTCTTTTTTGTGTGAATTTTTAGGGAAAATAAAAAGCTGTTATCATGAAGAATATGTGTGTGATCAAGTGTATTTTGTATTTTGTAGCTACATGCTACCTCAAGGGCTCAAGGTATTGTAGTTATATATACTCAAGATTTCATCAATTTAAATGGATTATACATGGTGGAAACTTAATTTAGTTTGTTTCTGGATGTAGGTTTGGTATGGTTTTATGGTTGTGAGCATCCCGAGATACATGTGCACAGGTACCATTTGTGCTTGATATATGTAAAGATTGTGCATATATGTTATATATTTATTTTAAAGAAAATATTTGGTATGTTGAGTTGATGGGTTTGTTGAATCTAATATAAGTAAACTTGGTTATGTCAATGATGGTGGCAGGTTACTTGACGTTGTAGATGTTGGCACAGACTTGTATCATTTAAGATGAGCGAGACGATAAAAACACATGTGCAGATTTCATGGGTTCTTGAACTAGGCGAGGAATACATGTGCACGCCTAAAAGATGAACCAACTGTTAAAGACATTGGATTATGCACATGTGCACGCTTCATATATTTGTAATAAAATTGAATACAAGTGTAAACAAATGGATGTTTGTGATAAAACTAAATATCATATCACTAGAGTAATACAATTTGTAAATTTTGAAATTGCATAAATCTATTGTTAAAGTTTTGTTGTTTGTATTTATATTTATGTTATGTTACTTAAAGATATATGTGCATATACAAAACATCTATGCATAAATGAAAAATACAATTGTCATAATATAGTTAGTGGTTAACCTTTTTTTTTTTACAAAACACATGTGCACATAATGTATTTCCAAAAAAAAAAAAAAAAAAAAAAAAAAAAAAAAAAAAATCCTAAAATTTAGGAACTAAAAAAACGTTTTATATTAAAAAAATTCAAAAAGAAAATAAAAAATGTAATTTTACCATGATACCCTTTTTTATTAAATAATAAAAATTAATATCCAAAAAATTCTGATTGGTTGATGCCGGTTCTCGCAGTTCTGTACCTTTTTTTGGTTCTGAAAAGAACTCTTCCCTATATATATATATATATATATATATATATATATATATATATATTTTTTTTTTTTTTTAATTTTTTTATTTTGATAATGGATAGAATCTGGAATGCTGGGGAAGGAAGGTTCTTGAAGGGGGAAAACGGAAGTTTGTGTTTATTAATGTGTAATATTTGTGGATCTTGATAGGTTTTGGATTTGTAGAAGAATGATAGATGAATCCAGTGTGTGTGTGTGCGTGTTTTTTTAGGTTTCATATGTGGGATGAAGCATCTGGAAATAACGCGAAATATAATGAGCAATCACTGTAGGGCGGGGTACTTTATTGGGTAAGAAAACGGAAAATGGAAGTGCTACAGTGTTCGAAACGGATAAACAGTGCTAATAACAGTGTTTTTACGGGGCTCCATCCAATAAGTGGGCGCTTTTTGTATAACGGAAATCCTGGGTTTTAGATATATTGATATTGATAATTTGACAACAGATAACCAATATCTTGCTAACAGAAACCGGTTAAAAACAAAATTAAAAGTTCTAGAAGTGAATCATGTTATTAATACGATATATGGTGAAGATAAATTAAATATCTCCTGCATTAGATTTTGCTGGCACGTATCACATATTAAATGTGATTAGATAATGCATGAACATGCGGTAATTAACTAGCTAGGACCCAATGCTTCAAAACCTAATAGTTGTGAAATGTGTATACATATTATGAGAGAATTGGTTCGAAATTTTGTTAGTTAGCTTGGAAACCACAATTAATAACTTAGAGGGAAAATACGAAGTGTGGATGCAATCCGTAGAAAGATTCTGACGAGTGGACGCTGGACACAGCATTTAGGAAACCGCACCAAACTGGCCACTCATTTGCTAAAACGTCTAATCCTATACGTCTTGACGTTGCACTTCGTCGCCATTTTCGGCGCTGAGATTGATTTAAGGTTCCGAGGTTGGCCCCTTGTAAGTGACAGCAAACAACGCGCTATACTAGAATGCATCTTCCTAAGTGTACGTACGTAGGAATGTAGGATGGCCCAAATATCGTGCAGGTACATAGGACCTACGTTAACATTATTATTTAAGAAAGATCTCCATGTTGATTTTCATCTTCTAGAAACATTAGGACCCATGATTTTGTATATACATTGTGGCTGTGAATTAAGTTATCCCCATCATCTGTACCATTCTCAATGTTCACCCGTAGTCCCGTACATATACATTCAAGCTCATGCCATCAACCAACTTAAAAATAGTCCAGAGACAGCGAAAAATAGTCTAATCCAATCAAATTCTCACGTACCAATCAACAGCTCATTCAGTTCGTTCGTACAAAATCAAAATTCTTGTGGGGGAGTTTATACGGATCCTCCCATAGGGGGTTTTGTGGGGCTCTGTGCATTGCGGGTTTGTACAATGTGCATCGTGGTTTGTATATTTTGACCAAAACCTTCTATTGTCACTGTTGAAGTAATTTTTTGCAATCACTTCGGACAAATAAAGGAGACCTTTCGGTTGAACTAGTCGACGGTTCTTCCGAGAGGCTTGTGTGTCGATCCCTTCGGCTACTAAGGATCCTTCGGGTATCTGCACACAACAACACGCGTTAGGCTCGCCCCGGGTGTTATCCCAGGACCCACCTCCGGCGTGAGAATAAGTATTTGGTATTCCGAGAGGTTATGAACAGTAATGTGAAGTAAATGCTAATAACATAGTTAGTTGAGAGTAGTAAATGAGCTGGGTATTTATAGTGCCCAGCCTCGATACCTGAACTGGCGGCGCCGGGTTTTCAGGGGACATGTCGCTGACATAATCCCGTAAATCTCGGGGCGGCGGCGGCGGCGTCTGCAGCTGCCATCTGTCCAAAAGGTGGTGCCACATGTCCTATGACTTACAGTTGTATTGGCCGGATGAGTTGAGTGCCCTTCGGTATTTCCGGATGGCTCCCTGTCGTCCGGACGGCCGGTCAAGATAGGCCGTCCGGACACATACGTCAACATGTCCCCCCAGTATTGCATTATCGGTTGAAGACCGATGATGTAATACTTTAAAGAATATCTTTGTCCCTTCCGGCATATGTCGCTCGGACGCATATACCTGCAATACTTAAATAATACCTTTGTGCCTTTCGGCAAACATCATTCGGACACATACACCAACATGTCCCCCCCAGTATCACAGTATCGGTTTTACCGATGTTGTGATACTTTGAAAATTCTGACATTACCCATGACATACAACTAACATGATGACTTTGATGTACAAAAATTATCATTGCAATACTTTCTAAATCCTTTACGATTTACAACATACGCCTTGCGACTTATATTGACTTAATGACCATCGTCCAGACACGTACGCCCCATTCTTACCATTTCCGAGGGGTCTAGGTTGTTAACAATCATTATTGCTTTTTTAAAGAATAACTGTCATGTTTGCCTGATGAGTCAATGTACTTTTTGTTTTACCCGGAGGGTTTCGTCCTTCCCCCAGTATCATAATATTGGTTGTGCCGATGGTGTGATACTTTAAAACGATCTACGGATTCATGTTTGACATTTTCCGGTCGACCCGGACTGTTTGGTTTGAGCATGTCTTGCGTCATTTTAAACTGGCCGAGAGTCATTTTATATATATTTTATTATTATTGAAAAAGAATCGCAATCACATAGTGTTGACACGTGTGCATGTGTCTAACGCGTGAGTGGAGGCGTTGCCACGTCAGCGCTTGACTGGGCGTGATATTTCACGTCTTCCTTTTTACCTATAAATAGCCTCATTTGTGTCACTCTCATTATTACCGTAATTTTATACATTACTTCGAGACGCCTTGCGGTATTATTTTTCAAACAGTAACCGTGAGTCAATTCAAGCGGCTTTCATATTAGTCCTTCGTCTGCAAAGGTACGTTCCGAACCACCCATATCTTGTATTTACTTTGCTGTTCGGCTATATCCCGCTTTCCTTCTGTTAAACCATGTCGGATTCTCTTGCTTCGACTCATGACGAGGATACTCAAGGGGTTGAGGTATTTCTTCCCAAGTTTGACATTCAAAAATACACCTCTCGGTTGGACGAAGAGGCTGTGCACAAGATAACTATGGACTACGGTATACCGACAGACCTGCATCCGCGGCTACCCCCGAAAGGTATGACAATGGACGAACTACCGGACGATGCTATCGGCTTGTACTTGGAATATTTCATTGAGGGTGGCCTTAGTGTACCTTTTTCTACCTTCCTGTTGGGTGTTATTAAATATTATAAAGTTCATATTTCTCAATTGGTTCCGCTGGGAATGCATCGTGCGACCTTGTTCGAAGTGTACTGCCGAAGCTTACATATCAATCCTACTACTCCTCTGTTCCGGGCCTTCTACAAACTGAGTAAGCAAGGCCATTGGTTTTCTTTTGAAAAAAGGGTCGGTCGGGAGAAGAGGGTATGCTTTCGGGAAATTTTGACTGGTTTGAAGGGTTGGAAACGCGACTTCTTTCTAATAGATAGACGAGCCATCCCGTTCGCCATGCCTTGGAGACATCATGATTCGGATATATCGGATCCGTATCCGAGGGGAGAGTTTGATGTTGCAGATGCTGACCGACTGGCCCAGGATGTGATAGATCTCATCCAGGTTCCTCGGGGTTTTCTCTACGCCGTTGGGCTTACTTCTCATTGGGAACATCCCGGCTATCGGGCCGCCATAAGGGATGCCGAGGGGAAGGGTATAGCCTTGCAGCCTTTGTTTTGTATTTCCCTGACTGGTATATTTTATGTGCTTACTTCTTAACTGTTTAACGTTCTTATCTTTTGCAGCTATCACAATGTCTCAGTATTTGAAGAAACCAAAAGTCCGAAAGGATGCGTCTGTGATGCAAGGGGATAAATATCCGGAGGGTCAGTCTCACGAGACGCATGTGACTACTCCTGCTACTTCTAATGCCGACATCCCGAAGAAGACGGCCGAATTGACAGGGGTCGAAGTACCTGATGATAAGGTATTGGAGGCCAAGAGGAAGAAACAGGAGCAAAACGCTGCTCGGCAAACGTCCCAGTCCCAGCAGCATGGGACTAGATTTCGCCTTCAGCGCAGTGTGGAAGGAGGTGGAGAGTTCTGGCCGGTCAAGCGAAGTAGGCCGAACGAAGATGCTGATGTGGTGGAGCTAGATGCTTCGGCCGCAAGAAAACAGCCGGAGGGCCAAGGTTCTTCGGCCGGAAGAAAACAGCCGGAGGGCCAAGGAGGTATTGGCGTGGGCTTCACGTCCGAGGCCGCTGGTGCTGGTAAGCTTTTCGAAAATGTTACTCCCTGCATTTTGCCTTTGCATTCATTTTTGATAACAATCGTTGCTCGTTCTTACCTTCTCTTTTGTCTCTTTTCTTTTTACATAGGGGGTTCTTCCGGCGCTGGCTCTGGCCATGGGAAGGAGAAAGTAACTGATGAGGATGACCCCGCTGCTTTGCACGTTCCGGGGTGGAAAGTTCGCAAGGATGATCGTTTGGATGGTTGGGAAGTTTGTCGGGATTTGATGTTGAATCTGCCGACTCCGAAGGAAGAGTCGTTCCTGGAGAACTTAGGTGATGCTGAAGCTGCCCAAAGGGCCTGGAAGCTACTGGGTATGGGAGCCGTAGCTCAATCGGACCTGTTACTCCGGTTCGAAAATCTTGTTCATGAGCATCATGAGCTGTATCGTGCCCATCAACAGTGCGGAAACCTCGGAAAGAACGGGGGAGAGCTAAAACAGCTGAGGACCGAGCATTCCACCTGTATGGTGAAAGAATCGGAGTTGATGGGTCAGGTTAAGGAGTTGGAGAAGTTGGTTGAGGACGAGAGGCTGGTCGCGGCGGAATGGATCAGTGCCTTGGAGGCTGATTTGGAAAAAACCAAGGCCAACCTGGGCGAAGAGGTAAAAGACAATCTGGCCCTCCTCCAGGTGAAGAAGGATCTCATCGCCCGACTGGGCCGAACGGAGGCGGATCGGTTTAGGGTTGTGAAGGATGTTATCCCGGATGTGGTTCACCGTCTCTTGAATAGTCATGAATATAAAGAGCATTTGGCGGGCCCTTTCAGCTCGTCCTCGCAATCCGGTTTTTTTGAGGTTGTGGTTTTAGGTCGTAAGCCGGAGGAGGTGGCTAAAATTGTGGCCGAGACGGACGACCTGGATGTGGAGGCTGGTAAGAAGTTCGACCCGTTGTACGACGGGCTATTCACCGCCGAGTATCCCTACATCAAGAAGATTAGCAGCTCCTACCTTAGATCTCTTGATGAAATCCTGAAGATCTTTCCTGACCCTGCTCCATCTACTTCCGCCGAAAACCAACCTGTCGGTGCTGCCGCTGGATCAACTTCCGGTGTTCCTGAGACCGAAGTTGCTAACGTCCAGGGTTCTTCTGCTGGAGGGGATGAGTCGGCCTCCTGATTATTCCGGATTTCTTGTGAAGTTGTTTTAAACTGTTACTTTGAAAAAACACTTGGGGATGTAAGGCCTTCGATCCAAAAAACAATTTATTTGATTCGGATGACTGTAATAATTTGTAGCGTACAATTTGTATGATTTCTGTTTATTTGTATATCTAGCCGTGTGGTTGCTTTACGTAATTCGGCCTGTACTATGTTTCTTATTTTACGCATTGCTTTTATTTATTTCCGGAGTAATTTACCCCTTCGTTCAACCGGGATGCTTAATGCTTGCTTTGATCTTACGGAGCTTTCATCTTGGTTCGTGTGATGGTGTATTCCTTTGAATACTCGGATTGGACTATCGGATTTTATAACTTGCCATTATCAACGATTATCTGATCTTTCTTCCCCCTCTTTTCTCTCTTTTTTTTTTTTTTTTTTTTTTTTTTTTTTTTTTGGTCATATCACATGTGTGGAACAAAAATGTAACAACTTAGTTTCCCAAAGATGATAGTTTCGAATTGCTTGGTCAACTTTAGCTTCTGTGGACCACATATTATCCTTTCGTTCCGCTTGCGTTTTCGACCCCCGAACGCGTGCCGAACACTTGTTTGTTATTACCGTTACTGCTTGCGCAGTTCCGGAGGTACAAGCTGACATTCGGCCTACATTCGGGTTATGAACGTACCACTTGTTTTTTATTACCTTCACTATTTGCATAGCTCCGGAGGTACAAGCTTACGTTGGAGCTAGATTTTTGTTACGAACGTATAATACTTGTTTTTTATTACCTTCACTATTTGCATAGCTCCGGAGGTACAAGCTTATACGTTTTTGGGCGACAAACGCCGTTCTTTGAACATTGACCACAAAAATCTCCGGAGGGCGCGAACCTCTCGGAGGGGTCACTTTTGGCTTATGTTCAAAGTATAATAAATGATTACTCGGTCACCCCTTTTTGGGTGCCGTACAGCCTTTCCGCCAGGATTTATGGTAACCCCTTTTTGGGTATCCCATCTTTGAACATTGACCACAAAGATCTCCTTAGGGGGCCAGCCTCACGGAGGGATCACTTTCAACTTATGTTCAAAAATTATATGGTAGGCCCCTTTTTGGGCATACCATCTATGAACATTGACCACAAAACTCTCCGGAGGGCGCGAACCTCTCGGAGGGGTCACTTTCAACTTATGTTCAGAATGTAACAAGTATTGCAAGAACGTATTGTAGGAAAATTGCCTCCCTTCAACGGTGGGATAACTGCATTTGTCATTTAAATAGTTAATACCAAGCCTTTTCGGGCGTTACATAAGATATATAAACCAAGTATTCATAGGAACATTTTTAACAATTGGTTGCCCGTTATGTCAATGGTGCTTTCCCTTCCGTCCTTGCATGGCTCGTGTGATCCGGTTTGGTAAATTTCCATTCCTTCAGCGGGTTCATGCTTTTCTTGGTGTAACACCCCAACCCGACAAGGGTAGAAATGTCACAATGATGGTTTCATATCAGAACAAACACAAGCATATGACATAAATAATACAAAAGAATTTCAATGGTTACAATGGAAAATCTGAAACTACAAGGTTACAATGAGAAATACAAAAATCACTAAGTCTGAATATATACTCTTCTGGTCATCTCTAATCCAAAGTAGCTAGTAATGTCTTCTAAGTCCAAGGTACTCTCCACTCATACCCAGCTTCCCAACTAAAACCTGCCGCAGGAAAAGAAATGCGGCTGAGCTTAAAAAGCCCAGTGAACAGATATAACGATAACAAAGCAGTAATGATGGGATGGTGAAGTAAGTGAAACAATACAAGGTATAACAAGAGTTAGGAAGGAAAATAAAGATTATGCAGAGATATCAGGAATTAAGAAACAATTACAATAGATAAGAGTAAAGGGAACAGTAATCCCAACCCGAGCCCAAGTCATATCAAGTCAAGTCATGTATACAATAATCCCAACCCGAGCCCAAGTCATATCAAGTCAAGTCATGTATACAATAATCCCAACCCGAGCCCAAGTCATATCAAGTCAAGTCATGTATACAATAATCCCAACCCGAGCCCAAGTCATATCAAGTCAAGTATCAAATCAAGTATCAGGTTATATGGTAACAGTAACAGTAATCCACTACGAGCCCAAAATCAAATCAAATCAAATATCAGGTTGTACGGAGGGGAGACCTCGGTACCAAATACAGTATGAGGGGATACCTCCAGGGGTGGAGTAGCTAGCTCCCAGGATGTGAAAGACGTGTATCGCACACACCATCAGTCACCAGTAATAACAGTATATAACAGTATATAACAGTAACAGTAACAGTAACAGTAACAAATCTAGGATGCATCCATACGCCCCAGGTGGCCAAATACCTCCTCAACACACCAAATCAAATCAAGTCAGGGACGGGACAGGTCATCACTCTCCTGCCCTAGAGTCATGCCATCGGTGCATCAATGACATGGACATGAAACCCTCATGCCTAGTGAGTGGCTCGTAGTCTCAAACTGTGGGTCAAGGTCAAGTATCAAGTATCCAGTATCAGGTATCAGTATCAAGTGTCAGGTATCAGGTATCAAGTGTCAAGTATCAGGTATCCAGTATCAAGTATCAAGCGTCCAAGTTCAAGTTCAAGTGGTTCAATTCCAATTTTCATTTCAATTATATCAGAAGGTCCATATCAGGGTTCATATCAATAGTCCAATATCAGATGGTTCAGTATCAGAAAGGTCAATATCAGAAGGTTCAATATCAGAGGGTTCAATATCAGAAGGTTCAATATCAGAAGGTCAATATCAGAAAGGTCAATATCAGATGGTCAATATCAGAAAGGTCAATATCAGATGGTCAATATCAGATGGTTCAATATCAGAAGGGTCAATAACAGCGGTTTATAATCAAAGTTTCATAGCAACAGTTCAATTAAGAAGGTTTCTATTTAAAAGTCCATTTAAAGCAATCTTTCAAAAATGGTTTTCATAATAAATGATCTTACAAAATAGTTTTCATAAAAATAGTCTTTAAAAACGGTTTTCATAAAGATGGTCTTAAAAATAGTTTTCTTAAAAACTTTTAGTAACTTTCATTTAAAAGTAATATCACATCTTTGAAAAATAGCTTTTCTCACACATTTTCATACATAATTCAGAAAGGTTTTCACATCTAGTTACCAAAGTCAAATAATCCTTCAAAGTATCAAGTGATTCCAATATTCATGTTACAGGGTAACGAACGAGTCATATCAAGTATCAAAGAAACATGGCAAGGCTCAAATATCAAGGTTCACAAATCAAGGAAAGCATAGCAAAGGCATAGATTAAATAAGAAAGCCCCAAATAAAAGGCTCAGATCAAACCAATATAGACAGATGTATGTGAAACATGAAGAACGAATCAAAGTATAAGGGAACATAGCAATGGCTTAGGGAATCCTATAATGAATCAGAAATCAAAATGAAATGAGAAAGAAGACACCCTTACTGAAAAAGGGCAGAATATCTGTACCTTATTAACCAAGCAAGCAGAATCACAAAACAAACACTAACAGGAAAACCGGTCACTCCTTCTTCGGACCTAGAGGAGTAAAAGACAGAATTACTACTGGTTCCAATTTACAGATTTAGTTATCTTTCCAGTTTAAGTAACTTTCCAAATATAGTAAGTTTCCACTTTAAGTAAGTTTACTCATTTTAAGTAACTTCTATTTTTAGCAGGTTTCCAAAATTAGTAAGTTTCCATTTTTAGAAAGTTTCCTTATTTAGTAAGTTTCTATAATTAGCAGGTTTTCCATAATTAGAAAGATAAAATTAGGTTAAGTCATCAATTTAATAATATTATGGAAATAAGGTTCATTTTAGCAAGTTACAATATTTTAGGGTTAAATATAACAACTTTCCATATTTTAGGGTTTTAAATGTAATTATGTCAAAGATAAAGGTCTAAAGTGCAATTATTACAAGTTATTATTTTTAACCCCTAAGTTTCCCATATTTACCATTTTAATCCTTTAATTATAACAATTTACAAGTTAAACCCTCTAAATAAATTAAATTACAAATCAACCCTTATAATTAAATAAATTACAAATTAATCCTTACAGTATTCATATTTACACATTAAGCCATTAATTATTCAAAATTACACATTATACCCCTCACATAAATGTTTGTACGAATAACCCTATACTTTTCATAATTTACAAAACTAGTCCCTTAATTTATAAAAATCACAATTCGAATTAAATATAAAATCAATTTACCCTTTAAACCTTTTAATTACAAATTTTACACATAGGACCCCCATATTATAATTTTTACGAATTGTCCCTGGTCTAATACATGTTACAAAAATATCCCATAACTTTATAAAATTACAAAACATACCCTTTTTATTTTGTTTTTAAATCGGTAACACACAAAATCAATCTAAAACCCTAACCCTAATTCCAAAATCATTTTCTAATCATTAAAGTATCCTTAAACATTAAATCCAAACAACGATTACACCAAAAACCTAACCCTAATTCAATTCGACCCATTTTATTTAAAAAAAACCCTTTTTATTTTAAAGATCCGATTAGAACAAAAATTAACAATACATGATCTAAGCTTCTATAAATCTGACTAGCATTTTTCTGATGGTATATGACTTGTTTAGGATCGAAATAAAATATATAAAAAGCCTCAAAAATTCGTATGGTTGTTTTAGGGTTTTATGTACGTTTTTAACATATAATTTTCATTCGATTGATCTAGGCTTCAAAAATTACTAAGAACATTTTAATGATATTATATGACACATATTTAACTCAGGAAAAATACATTAGAGACCCAGAAAAATCACATGAACAATGTAGAATTTATTTGTGTTTTTAGGGTTTACTTCTCATTAATTTTCATATGATCAATAGAGAATGCATGATTCGAATCTACCATTTTATATGAGTCATATATGATGTAAAGAGTGCTAGAAAAATACCAGATGAATTTTAGAATGAAAGAACAAGTCGTGATGATTTTATGTTACTCGGCTCAATATTTTCGACACCAAACAATTCCCAGCGATCAAACGAACGACCCAGAATCCTTGGCACTATTTTTCCTACCTTCCTTGGACTTAGATGAACCCACGAAAAATATGTAACAGCTTCCAGAAATTCGTATGGAGTGTAGAGGAGTTTTTGTGTGAATCGTATAATGTTTTTGAGATAAAAAAGGATATATTAAATAGAAACCGTGTGATATAGGGGGAGGGTGCATAAATTTCGGCCCAAGGAGGATTAAATGAGATCAATTTCTGATTTTCAAGATTTCCTTAATAATGGTAATGCTTATCCCTTTATTTTGTACATTTTTATTTAATTAACAAGAAAATAAAATGTATAACTATAAGTATATTAAATGTTTTTGGCCTATATAGTTTTTAAATAATGTGACAAGTATTTTTAGAACATGTAAAAAAAAAATATATTAAAATGTTCATGCAAAAATTATCTTACTTCATATGTTGCAAATTTTCAAGAGTTTGTGATTTATTTGGTATTTCATGTAATTATTAAGTGAAAATTTAAGTTACAAGGGTATTTTGGTAATTTTCCATGTTTTGAAATTTTAGGTATTACACTTGGCTTGCTTTCCTGTTAATTTCGTTCCATCGGCATGTGAGACTACCTGCCTTTAGTTACGAAGGTATTTTTGTTCTTTCCGTTAGTTTATAATGAAAGCAAACATCGGCGAAAATGAAATAGCATTATGGAAATGTTAATTTTGTATTAATAGTTACCTGAACCGTTATTCCTACCTTGGTCGACCTGTAAGGATCCCTTCGGTTGTAGTATCGGATCATTTTTCCAACAACGGATTCCTTCCCTTGTTCCTGCGGTAAATCTTCCGAATGCCAGGCATTCCTTCCGGCATACCCCTTTGTTATTTCAGAGCTCCCAGCTTCTCCCCTTACCTCCTTTTCCTTCATCCGCTCCTCCATTAACCCGTGGTGCTCTTGAATTATTGGCCGCGCGACCAGCATTGCTATACCGCTTGGAGTAGGGAACTTGACCATCGAGTGAATAGTCGAGGGGATGGCCCGTAATTTCCTTAACCCGGCGCATCCCAATATGATGTTGTAGGAGGAGGGCAAATCAATCACAGCGAATTTCATCCAGACTTTTCGGGATCGGCCTTGACTTCCGAAGCAGATTTCTAAGTCTACCGATCCCCGCGGCTTACAAGGCTTCCCTGCGAATCCTACGAGAGTAATGCCAGATTCTTTCAACCGGGCTTTAGCCGAAGGGTTTAACCGTTCGAATTGGTGTTCGTACATTATCTCCACCGAAGCGTCAGGGTCCACGTAGACTCCCTGTATTGTCATCCCTTCTACCTCGGCTTCAATCACTAGGGGCTCGTCCGACATCTTATCCGTAAAGATAGACGGGAAACTTATTGGAAGGCTCATCCACTCTTCTGAGTCTGTCTTTTCTCCTCCTCGAGAGGCTACTGAGCTTCGGATCATGTTAATGATTTTTCCCTTGTTCCACTGGTGGTTATCCCCTTGGGTGACTTTTCCTTTTCCTCTGAGACCTTTCAATAAATGTTCTAACTTCCCTGTATTTAATGCGGCTCTTATTTCCTCTTTGAGCTGCCACCAATCATCGGTATAATGTCCCTTCTCACCATGATAGTCGCAATACCGGTCTGCACAATCCTTTTGTATTTTCCCCTTCGTGGGAGGAGGCTGTGGTAACTTCAGTTGGTGCTCGGTTGCCAAAATCTCTTTTGGTGTCTTCGTCAGAGCGTTCAGATCTATCGGCCTTGTCTCATTTCGGCGGTTATCAGTGCGGCGAGGATCGATCCGGCTAGAGCTGTCATGCTTCGAGGGAACATAAGGAGCATAGTAATCACTCCTGCGTCCTTTGAAATCAATCTTGAGGTTATTCCGGCGGCGATCCCCTCCGAAAGGGGGCCTTGGTTGTTGGTCACTTCTGCTGTGGTATGGGTTAGGCCGAGATTCCACTCTCTCTCCCTTCGGCAGTTCTGTTGTCCGGAAAGCCTCTTCGGCACGGATGAAATCATCAATTCTTTCCAACATCTCGTCGACAGTCTTAGGGATCTTGTCAGAAAACTTTTTTGCCAATTCCGGGCAATGGTGACCATTCAGAAATGAACCGATTTGCATGATTTCTGGAGCGTCTGGGAAATAATTGACCTCGCACACCCATCTTTCCTTAAAGTCTGGAAGGCTCTCATTAGCCTTCCGGTGAATCTTGTTGATCTCCGTGAGGTCCTTGGTGCTTACCCTTAACATACTAAACCTATTCAAAAACCTCCTCTGAAGCTCATCCCAACTATCAATGCTTCCTGTCGGAAGCTTATCAAACCATCCCCTGGCTTTCCCATCCAAGGTTTGTTGGAACATTCGACACCATACGGGCATGGGCCATTCTTCGTGATTTCCTGCTCCGGTAAAATGATTGATGTGGTCGTCTGGGTCAGTTGTTCCTTGGTATAGTTTTAGGTTCGTCGGTATCTTGTGCTTGGGAGCTGAGAACTCTATGATCCTTTTCGTGAACGGGCACTTAATCACTTCCTTAAACGGTTTGCTCAAGTCATCGTCCACTTTTTTCCCTTTGCCGTATGGTGACCCTTCAACGTCCTCTTCCTCTGTATCTTCGTGCTCGTCACCGAGCCTCAGCATTCTGGGGCTTATCAGGTTGCGATTGCTCGGTTGCTTGAACAACTCCTTCAAGGCTGAAAGATGACCCTCGATAAGGGCTCGGACATCCGAAGAGTCTTGGTCCCCTCCGAATCCCCCAGCTTCCCCCGCATTCCGGACAGGGGTAAAAATAGGTGTAGGACCCGTCATTCCAAACCTCAGGTAGATCGAGCGGCAGGTCCCACGGATGGCGCCAATTTGTTGAAGTAATTTCTTGCAATCACTTCGGACAAATAAAGGAGACCTTTCAGTTGAACTAGTCGACGGTTCTTCCGAGAGGCTTGTGTGTCGATCCCTTCGGCTACTAAGGATCCTTCGGGTATCTGCACACAACAACACGCGTTAGGCTCGCCCCGGGTGTTATCCCAGGACCCACCTCCGGCGTGAAAATAAGTATTTGGTATTCCGAGAGGTTATGAACAGTAATATGAAGTAAATGCTAATAACCTAGTTAGTTGAGAGTAGTAAATGAGCTGGGTATTTATAGTGCCCAGCCTCGATACCTGAACTGGCGGCGCCGGGTTTTCAGGGACATGTCGCTGACATAATCCCGTAAATCTCGGGGCGGCGGCGGCGGCGTCTGCAGCTGCCATCTGTCCAAAAGGTGGTGCCACCTGTCCTATGACTTACAGTTGTATTGGCCTGATGAGTTGAGTGCCCTTCGGTATTTCCGGATGGCTCCCTGTCGTCCGGACGGCCGGTCAAGATAGGCCGTCCGGACACATACGTCAACAGTCACATCATAAAAGGGTCTTAATAACATAACCCAATTCTTATAAGTTCAAATTAAGTATGATCGACTCAACCATATCACTCATATATTGATAGTTAATTATCTGGAGGTTTTTGTAAGCGTATCTGTTTTATCTCATTAATCAAACCGTAATGTACATATAAAGGGTTACAGAATAATCTAATAAGAATCATCCAAAACTAATTAAGAAGAGTTATTTGTTGCAAATTTTCTCATTTTAACCTTACTTATTCATATAATAAAAGAAAGATTTAAAAGACAATATCAATAATGAAGGAAAATATAGTATTGATATTTTACCAATTAAAAAATGTATTACGGAGTATTACAGTTACCATAAGTCTGATATTTTTGTTTGTGAACAATTTTTGTTAGAAAAAAGAAGAGTGAATACATTTTTATTTTGCCCTTTGAGAAAATGTTACTCAACCTGTATTCCCTTACCCTACTAAATATTTATTGACCAATGGCCTACTTTAAAAAGTCGATGAAATCCCAGCTAACTCCAGCTAGGTGTTCAGCTAGTGTACTTCGTGACATTCCTATAAACTCATGAAAGGATGACCGCCTCCATGTTTACCAATTTACCATCCTCATAGTAGGAAAGAATAAAAGAAGAAAAGAAGAAAGAAGCAGGATATAGACGGACCCAGGATTTTCAAGTGGGTGTTGCACAAAATTTTTTTTCGTAAATACCAAAAAATATATATACATATTAACGTTATATAATTTGTAAAAATGAAAAACTAGTCAATAAAGTACCATGTCTCTTACTATTGACCTCTTCGATGTTTCGAACCTTGAAAGCGCTTCATCACGTCTTCATTTGTAACCTTCGCAAATAGTTCTTTTTCTATGTTACAAATTAAAGCATCATTCATATAACTTTCACCCATTATGTTGCGGAGATTTGTCTTTATCAATTTCATTGCCGAAAAACATCTTTCTACGGTTGCGGTTGCCACATGTAAGACTAAAGAAAGCTTCAATAACTTATAGATCAAAGGAAAAGAAATATGCTTCTTTCGTGTCACCATCAACGTAGCAAGCTCGACAATTCCTTTCAACTTCATAAAGTCTACATCATGAATAACAGTTTCATAGTAGAGATCAAGTTCCCGCCGAAGAGAAAACCTATCCGCATCCGTAAAATCATCTCGATAAAACGTAGTTAAAGTAATTAGCTTTGATGCATCAAACATCATAAATGAATCACATGGACTCAAAGCTGACATGTTAATAAGCAAGTCGGTGCTTATCTCACCAAATCGATCTCCAAACTCTTGTATTTGCATATCCAAAACTGTGTTAAATATATCAATCTCAAAATAGCGTCGATTCTTTATGCCAGCTACTCGGTTTCTTTTAGCAACACAAATTTCGTCCATCTTCAATACTACGATATCATGTTTTTCACAAACACAATTCATTGTCTTCAAAAATGCATCGAATCCACTTGTTCTAAGTCTTACCAATGCTTGTTTTGTTCCTTAAATCATTGAAACCGCCTCTACAATATTTTGATCTCGTTTTTGAAGAGATTTCGACAATAGTAGGCTATTTATTTCTTATATCTTGGGCTAAACAAAAAGTGTACTATAAAGAATTGCTAGAAGAAACTCAGAAAGTCATTCAAGTTATGCATTTAACCACGAATCATTAATCAGATGTTGATGTTTTAATATATGTTTCTATCTCTAATTATTTCAGTTACATTTTGTTTCGACATGTGTTTTCTCTTTGCACCATAAAAAATGAAAATAGCAAAAAAATTTATTGGGGGTTGCACTTATCAAGAAATGACAATTTTCGAAAAAAAAATTTACACTTCGTGACCTGAAAAAGGGTGTAGCCCGTGCCACACCCGGCACCAATGTGGGTCCGTCCATGAAGAAGTACGATATAAACTCTGTGTGTGTGATTAAGTTCTCTTATTGGATTTAAGAATCTAATATCTGCTTGCAATCTTACCTTGTAACTTTTGCTTTGCATCTAAGCTTCTGCTAATTTTAAGGGATTGTCAAATAAGTGCATTCGGAGCATTCCACAAACGCTGTAGATATTCTACATATACATACACCTCTCGATACAACAGTTATACATATACACTACATATCACATGGACAACTTTACTCGTTTTTCTTGTTTAATGTACCTAGCTACTAGAAGGGTTACTGTCTAATTTTATGTCGTATCAAAAAACTTTTTTTATCTAAATTTGAAGTCGATTTCAAAAAAAAAAATAATAATAATAAAAAAAAGACAAATAAATCTATATCCTCTTGAAGGTCATCAATGACCAAACGACGGGTGCACTCCTTATGACACCGTCAAGAATTTGAAACTTAATGTCAATTCCATGTAATCAGTTTTGTTTGCCCGTTGTTCCTAAAAATGAAGGTACAACACAAAGGCCTTCCAATTCTTTTCATTCGGTCAATACAATAAAAAAAGTGTGTTTCATTCCGAACCAAAGTACTTTGAAAGACCAAAAACACACTCCAAGCTCACATATTAACGTGTTGGTCAACAAAACTAATGAAACACCTCAATCAAGAAAACCCGAAACAAATCTTGAGAATGAATTTAAAGATTTAAATCTTAAATTACCGGTTCTCAAATTATCGGCTCATGCTCCTAGCTGTATATAACGCCATGTTGATAAATATGTTGAGAGTCTTGAGTTGGGGAAAATGGGTCACTTTTGTCCAAAACAAATTATCTTTGGAAGACCCCGGATTGTTTATACAACCACACATCAACCCATTTTGCCAATAAGCAGGGGCGGAGATAAGGAGGGGGCACAAGGGGCATGTGCCCCACTAGCGAAAAAATTGTAGTGTAATTTTTTAAAAATATTTTACTTTTTTTTTGTAATTTGCCCCCTTTAAGAATCAATTTGTAGTGTATTTTTTAAAAGTTATTAAAATGTGTCCCCTCGAACAAAATTTTCCGGCTCCGCCCCTGCCAATAAGCTACATTAAACACATCAAACAGTAAAACAAATAATAAATTTCATTTTTTAACCAGCCGTGATTACAAAATCAACAACTATGACTGCAACATACATACCGGACTTTAGAACATTTCAGGAGGGACTTACACAACAACAATGCACATTTTTATATATATAGATACAAAACACGGATCGCCAATACGATTTGATAGTAATTTAAATCATGAATTCAGAACTCCCACTACAACACAACTGGCCTAATGCAACGGTACAAATCCGTTGCAAACCTGTTGCAAATGATCGTTTGCAACGGAATTGCAACAGATTTGCACCGTTGTAACTTGTATTAATGTTCCATGGAAATTTTTTTTGCTACGGATTTGCAACAACCCAAAAAAAGTTGCAACAGTTTTCTAACAGAACAAAATTATTGGGAAAGCCTCCTCAGAGGGATCCTCAAAATAGAATAGAGAAGGGCGGGCAGGGCTCCCGCAAGAGCCTCCCCCCTCTTCCCAGTCAAGATAGTAAGAGTAAGCGCCTATGGAAAAGAGATTTGAATCGCTTTGTGGCGGGATAAGCTGTGATCGGAACTGGCACAAGCATTTGCAACGAAGACTCTTTTCTAACCATTTTCCAACAAAATGCATTTGCAACAGAAATATTTGCAACAAATATTTTGCAACGAATTTTGTAACAATTCAATAGCAGCGGTTTTCTGACACGAATTTCTGCAACAATTTCGCTACATATAAAAACAGCAGAATTGGGATTTTTTCAAATATTTCTTTAATATACCAATATTCAAAAGAAATACTTCTGATATGCACAAATCAAAACTTAAATTAATAATCTTACATGTATCCATGTCATATTACATAATCAACAAATGTACCAAATCCAAAAAAGTAAACCAAAACTAAATATAAACTGTATCAAATACAATCACAGGAAAGTGTTTACGCAATAAAGGGGACTGTTTTCGAGCCACGTCCACACCTCAGCAACATTTGCTCATTTTTATCTGTTGTGAATACTTTGTTGAATTCTAAATCTTGTTTAAACCACTATCCTGCAGTTACAGAAAAAAAAAATGTTACTTACATAACATGCTATAAAACTATATGACTAATAGCAACAGGTACAAAGAAGCTATTAAAGTTAGACTCTGCATAAACTTTTATCAAAGATCATGGGAACTACTTTGTATGGTTTGGGAAAAGGGCATGGAACATTTTAAAAGGATGATAAGAGGGTCATAAAGACTTATTGGTGCCATGACAACGTGTATAAAACAAAAGTTCATCTCTGTAAAATACCATAGTGTTTGCATTAGACATGGTCTTATGTAACCCAAGACCAACCCACCTACATTACTTTGATGTATATTTATCGTTTTAGAAACGCAACATAGTGTAGATAACTTCAAATGAGACGCATATCATACTCATAGTGTAAATCCAAATAACTAAAGTTATCACAACTCAAAAGGCAAATTTATCACACAAAACTATACATCACTCTTGCTCATTAAAGAATCTGAACAGGTTTGAACCAAATGTAAAGAACATGTCTTAATGAGCCACCTATTGTCATTAAAAACCTTTCATTTGTCATACGTACTTGGTAAAATTATTGAATATCTCAATCTCAGATCACTTATATTCCTAAATAAAAAAATCTCAATAGCTTTTTCTTATCAATTTTATTTGTTGACTAACAAGGTCCTAACTAATAATACTTGCAAGTTACAAAGATATACACTTTGTATAAGTACACACATTACACGGATGATTGAATCTACCTCTACTGCAGCTCATAATACATTACAATATCATTAAGAGAGTGTTTGTTTAAGCTTATATAGCGGGCTTATAGCTTGTGTGAGCTTATGAAACATAAGCCGAAAACTAATTAATCCATAAGCCCACTATATAAGCTTAAACAAACAACCCCCTAAAATAATATAACTGTGCATTTAAATTACATGTATAATCCCTTAACCTAAATACTTTTAATCACAACATACTACTCTATACATATTTCATACCTTCATGGTTGTGGTGGTGGTGTAGTAGTGTTGTTGCGGTAGCAGGGGCGGAGGTGGTGTGGTGGTGTTGTTCCAATCAACTATGTAAAATAGTCTTCAATCCATCAATATAAAAACACTAGCAAAAGTCAAAATCAAACCAAAATTCATGTAAGAACCAAAACTTCAGCCCAGTTTTCAGTTTCACAAAATATTGGCTTATCGAATCTGAAATCATGTTTTAATTTGTAGTAGGATACATCATAGCACAATAATCTCATAACAATGAAAGAAATAAAGCTTGAATAGTTTTTCTGGCGTATGGCGCATTCGGGTTGAAATATACTTTGAATTAATGGCAAAAGGAAGGTGGGTGATGTTTGCATACCTTGTTTTTGGTGAATTTGGAAGAAACTACCAGAGATGAAGCAAATATAAAATAGACTGGTTTTTGTGTGTGTGCGCGCGCGCGCAACTGCAAGTGATAAAACAAAAAGGGGGCGGGGGATAGAGAGAAAAGTATTAGGGTTTTGATTTTTGAGGAAAGAAGGGCGGGATATTTCGAACAAGTGAGGCGCGATGCTAAAATTTCATAAAATTTTGGTGTTTATGAAATTGAATTATCAATAAGTGATACTCCACTTTATTGTATTTATCAAAAAGAATCATAACCTCGTATTAAAAATAAAAAATAAAATAAATAAATAAAAATAAAAATAAAATAAAAAATAAATTTGAAGATTATAAGGTCTAAAGTACAATAATTCATATTTAAATCTGATATCGTATCAATATTATGGGTATAAGCCCACTAAATACACGCATGAATCAAGGTCATTACTAAAGCCTATCAATAAACACTTGATAGCGGCCGACTAGAAACCCAGGCCACACTTGGCCTGGCGAATCCCAACAAGCTATGCTGAACGTATAGTAATACTGCTGCCAATTATTACTAACGGTTAAGATGTATAATCTGACATATGATAGTAGGGACGCACGACAAGCACCAATTTGTACGAGCCAAGAAGGAGAGACCACCTGTCCTCCTTATCTGCTCATAAGATGATCAACACATAGCTTTTTCAAAGCCGTTGATCATCTCTCAAGGTTTTATCTTTAAACCCTTCAAGCCTCTTTATAAATAGAAGGTTTCACACACGGTTTGTTTAAGTGGTATCCAAGGTTCTTGATCTTTATCAACTCATCGGGTCCTTACCATTCAACACGGGAAACCAAACAATGCAACCATCCCAATCCAGTTTTAATACCGATTTACATATCATACGAAAACAAAATCCTTGTCGTGTAATGTAAATGAGTCGATTTGTTCATAAGAAACTTAAGTTGGGTTTGGCCGAAACTCGACTCAAGCTCCGCCTTTAATGAGCTCAAGCCAAACATGAATTTGACTCGATGACTAATCCTGAGTTAAGATCAATCCTTATAAAGAACCAATAAGTCGGGATCAAGTTTTACAAAAATTGATCTATTAATAAAGATTTATGAATGATATAAAGTTGTGTGTTATTTATTTATTTATTTATTTATTTTAGACGCCCTTATAGATGTGATCACTAATTCTCATTGATGAAAAAGTTACTCGTGTGTTGTATCACCTGGATGATGGTGTCTGAAGATCATAAGATGAAACCAAAGTACCATTTTGATCCGTCAGCACAAACACAAAGACTTTCGAGCACCAGATTAGTCCTTCGGAGACACCGATCTTAGATAAGACCTGACCAGTTTAAGAGGCAATAACATTATCCGGGAGAAACATCATATGAGTCGGTGGATCAATCAATCATTTATGTAACGACGCATCTCAAGTACCAATGGAAACAATACCGATGTATTATTTGAGTGTACTTGATGCATCAGGTTAAACGGTATATCATGCGATATTATAATGACTAAACTACATCATTTATTATGTCGAACTAAGATATTCATTCTCTAACTCTTGTACGTACTCTCATATTGGAGTTGGTCATATGTAGTTATCCATAGCGAGGCTAATGATTTACTCTGATTTTAGAAGCATACCTCTCCACCACAAGACCCGGATTACCGAAGTAGCTCTTCAGTCATACAAAACATATAACTCATAAATCCAAAACATTCTAATATCCCAACTCACAACCCTTCATAAGAAAGTATGTTGAACATACCAATTGATTCCTCCTTGAGCCATTCTTTTTCATTTTTTAATCATTTTATCAGCGTTTGTTTTCATAAACGTCTAGTGAGTGTAATCATGTATAAATATACTAATTTGAATATTTAAAGTTCATCAAAAGGACAATAGTCAATAAAACCATTATATTACATATATAAAGGAATATGTATAAACACTCAACTACAATTTCATAATAAGTATTTAAAAGTTTGCAAC
This sequence comes from Artemisia tridentata subsp. tridentata, assembly GCA_021014915.2. NCBI lineage: Eukaryota > Viridiplantae > Streptophyta > Magnoliopsida > Asterales > Asteraceae > Artemisia > Artemisia tridentata. The sequence goes on along the minus strand of CP139506.1, from coordinate 321,239,688 downwards.
GGATTCACAATAGAAATGAAACATAATTTGTTTTATATATAAATTTATTATTCCGTTGCAAATCCGTTATCCAAATAATTGGAAATAGTATTGTAATGGAAATCACAAATAATTTCTTTTACATTTTATTTTAAACTTTCAATGTATATCCCGTTGTAAATTATCAAAATTTGCAATGGGATTGCAACGGTAATAAAACATAATTTCTTTTTAATTTAATTTTAGTTTTTCATTGCACCTCTGTTGCAGAATTTTCAAAAATTTCAATAGAATTGCAACGGGAAAAACGTAAATAAATGTAAAAGAAATTAGTTTGTTTTTTTTGCAACGGATTTGCAACAGTTTTCTATGCCGTTGCTATTCGGTTTGTAATTAGTTGCAAAACAGTTGCAAAGTTGCAACGGAAAATTACCGTTGCAAATTTCCGTTGCATTAGCCTGTTTTTGTAGTAGTGTCATTATCACTTATTTAACACATAACAATCTTACTAAACAATCTCGAACACAACTTATAGGTTGTTGAGATAATAACTTAAATCATGGATTCATAACTCCTTCTCAATTGCAAATAACACTAAAATTAATCAAACCCTCTAGCCAAATTTTCACACTCTTCAAGATTTTAATGGATAGACAAGAGAGAATGAAAAGCTGTGATAAAAAATTGTACCTTGCTAATTTGAGCAATAATGCATTTGCAATCAAGAACCAACAAAATATCTAAAGGTTCAGTAGCAAAAATCATAGCCTCAAACTGCACTAATTTAACCAAATCGAATCAAAAAACCTAGAAGCAGTTCCAAACACCACATGCAACACACCCTATCCAAAATCTTATATGCTTAAAGCAACGTGAAACTTACACATATCAAGAACGGCCAAAAAATGCCCTTAATAAAGGTCGAAGAACCCAGATCGCCGCTTCAAGCTGTATAAATTTAATCAAATCAACTAAGAAAACCAAGAAACAGTTCCAAACTCCACATGCAATACACTATCATCATCAAACTTACCTTTAATTTGTAAACTACCATTAATGATACAACTACCAATTCAGTTTTTTTATATGGTTAATGAAGTGTAATTTTATACGTTTTTAAGGCCTCTAAATTCGTACATATTCGATCAATTATTACCCTAAATCGTTTCTATTTGAGTTTTACGTACTTGGGAAGCGAATGCTGGAAAATGGAGAATTTTTTGCTCGATTAGACAAGAAAACAAAGAAAATGACAAAGTCAAGAAAAACGTCACAGAAAGGGATTGTGACGGCGTCACAAACACAAGGTGTCGCCGTCACTTGAAGACTAATGAAGATGATCAAGTTATAAATTTTCCAAGTGATGGTTCAGGCGATGGAGACGGCCTTGAGCTGACGGCGTCATGACTAAGAATTTGAAGAGCGACGACGTCACAATCCATAAGGTGACGCCGTCACAACTAAGTCGGTGCAATTCTCGAAACCCTAATGACGGAGAGCTGACGACGTCACAGTTACTAAGTGACACCGTCACAAGTGTATTCCTATATATACTTTCGTATGTTTTTCAATATGAGAGAGACACTTTTGGAGAAACTTTGTGTGCAGTCAAGAGTCCGAATTTTACAGCTTTTTTAGGGTTTTAGCCACCCATAAACTCCATGTTTTTTTAAAGATAAGTTATTCAATCCTTTATCATTACAATATATCTATGTGTTGTGTGATTACTTGTTTTTCTTCTCTTCAATCTAAAATGCTTGGCTAAACTTATTAGTGTTTACTTAGGATTGCATGAAACCTAGTTATTGATTATTGAATATCGTCTATTGTTTAATTAGTTGTAAATTGCGTTAGGAGTAGTAAAACTGGCTAGGTCAAATATATTACTAGCTTGAACGTCCGACTAAACGATTAGTTATTATTAACTTGATGTTCGTTGTATTTAATGCATGAATTTCGTTTGTTGAAGTTGAGAATTTAAAAGGGCATTCTTAGGTGCCGCTTAATGAGAAATTAGTTCATAGAGTTAGGGAGTGACCAACCCCGATTGATATTAAGGAATACGACGCTCTAATTAAACAAGGACGTGGCAATTCGACTAATCAATAGGAGATAACTAGGGAGTAATGAGATTCTAAGTAAATACGCTTTAACTAACATACGAGTTTCTATCAATTTACTTTTCAACATATTTAGTTTAATTATTGATTATTAAACCAAACTCTTCAAACCTCAAGATTTTACATTGCTTTCTATAAAATATAAAAATATAAAAATATATAACCATCCCTCAACACTTAGACTTAATTCGTCATACACTTCGAGCTTACCTCACTATTCCCATAGAGAGCGATCAATCCCATGTGGCTTACCTATACTACACTACAACGGTTAGGTACTATGCCTAGGAGGATTGTAAAACTTTTTGTGGTGTTACAATCCGCCGCATCAATGGTTCTGGTGTCATCCGCATGGCCAATAAAATATGCACAGCGGAATAAAACATATAACATAACCAATAAACACTTGTCAACAAGATCTTAACCTAATTATGGATATAACCTAACCCTAACACGTATAAGTGGTGTTTTATAGAAGACTTGTTATCCTGCAGTTGCGTAAGCTTCTAGATCAGTCTGCTGCTCGGGTTCACCTTCTTCTTTTTGGATCGACCATAGTTAGGGTTTTTGGGAGAAAACCTAACTTCGGGTTGCGTAAGGTATCCACCAATACTGCACAAGTAGAACCAGGGCTCGAACCTAAGCAAGTTAGGCAAGATACAAAACACCGAGTATACCCTAAATCGAGTTCGGTCGACTTAGGGATGTGTGCGATCGGTTGAAAGTGTTTGGAACCCTTTGATCGACGATCGTGAATGGGAGGTGGAGAGGGGAGACTTTTGAGGTTATTGTGAGTTATGAGGATCCCTCAAAGTCCCTTTGTATTTATAGGGGACTTAATACTTGTTGAACAAGTATTCTAGTTCGTTTAGGAAACAAACACCCCATCTTTCCCTTGAGTTGGGAGAAAACCAACCACCCTTTGTGTTTGTTGTTTTGCTTCTTGTCATTAATTATCCCTTAATATTAATCCCTTGATAAATATTAAGTTTCGGGTAATAACCGTCTAACCCTTCATTGAAAATAACGCCGTATTTTTATTTCTTCATTTCATGCATTTCATTTCGTATATTCGTTTCTTATTTCTGTTTGCATGACTTGTTTAGTGTGCACCGGTGTGACCCTTCAGTATTTCTATGAAGGTAAGTTGTGAAAGCTTGTTGTGTTGTTCGCACATAAATCCTTTCATTTTTAACGCCACCCAAAATCTTGAAAAGAGAAATCTTAAAGTAGCACCTCTACCTCAATATATGAACTCAGGATACCACCAAACAACCACTACTCCTTCAGATCCAACCCACCCTATTTAGAGGCAGAGCTGAAACCACATATATATATATATATATATATATATATAATATATATATATATATATATATATATATATATATATATATATATATATATATATATATATATTGGTTCTTGGAAAAAATCCACTTTGGTGGAAAAGTGAGAAAATAGTGCAAATCACCCTCTCCTTCCCCTCCCTTTTTTCACACCAAACTACAGGGACCTTATTGTATTTTCCTCCATTCTTTAAGGGAGGCTTTGTACATCCGCACCCTACCCCCCACCGCCACCCCCCCCCCCCCCCCGGAAAAAAAAAAAAATCCAGCCAAAAAAAATTTTTTTTTTGGGCAAAAAAAAAATAAAAATTTTCAGGCCAAAAATTTTCCCGCCAAAATTTTATAACTGTGATGCACCTTTTTATTTTGGTGCATCACAGTTATAAATTTTAGTTATAACTATGATGCACCAAAATAAAAATGTGTTTTTTGGGGTCCAATTTTTTTTTTCCAGGCCAAAATTTTTCCTACCAAAATTTTATAACTATGATGCACCTTTTTATTTTGGTGCATCACAGTTATAAATTTTGGTGCATCATAGTTATAACTAAATTTTATAACTGTGATGCACTAAAATAAAAAGGTGCATCATAGTTATAAAATTTTGGCGGGAAAATTTTTGGCCCGGAAAAAAAAAAAATTTTTGCCAAAAAAAATTTTTTTTTTTTGGCGGGAATTTTTTTTTTTCTGGGGTGTGGGGGGGGGGGGGGGGTGGGGGGTAGGGTGAGGGTGGGTTTCAAAACTTACCCTGAAGTTTGAGATGTTTCAAATCCTACCCTATAACTTTTTTTCTCACTTTTCTATCTAATTACACTTTTCCCTAGAACCGGACCCTATATATATTATATATATATATATATATATATATATATATATATATATATATTATATAATATATATATATATATATATATATATATATATATATATAGGATAAAGATCAAATAAAAAGACAAATATCCGTACATTACGTAAAAAGATTTTTTTTTTTCAAAAATTTTCTTGAAAAATTCCAAAAAAATTCCACAAGATCAGGTATGTTGGTGCATGAAAAAGTTGCGAAGGAAGTTTTTCTAAAAGTTGATATTTTTTCAGAAAAAAATTTATGAAAAAATACGTTTGTGCATTAAATCATTTTTTTGTGCATAAAAAATTTGTTTTTGCACCCAAGTTCTTTTGACTTTTTTTAATCAAAATAACATTGCACATCTAACTAAAACAAGTTAAAAATTTTGTGCATCAAAAATTTTTTGCGCATCAAAATTCGTTTTTTGTGCATTAAAAAAAAGCAAAATTAGAAAAACTTCTTTCACAAAAGTTTCATGCACCAACATTCCCGATCTTGTGGAATTTTTATGGATTTTTTCGCGAACTTTTTTGAAAAAAAAAATCTTTTTACGTAGTGTACGGATATTTATCTTTTTATTTTAACTTTACCATATATATATATATATATATATAATATATATATATATATATATATATATATATATATATATATATATATATATATATATATATATATAGTGAGACTTTCTTGCGAGAACCATTTTATCTGCGAGAACTGAGAGAACCACCAAAAACATACATGCACGCCTTCAATAATTGTATTTTTGCACATATGTTCTAAAAACAACATATATGTTTTTAAAAAAACATAGTTGTTCTAAAGAATTTGATAAGAAATTGGAAATACAACATTTTTCTTATAAGGCGTGCAACGACAATATTGCGGCCTTGTGTAAGGTTTTTGTGAAAAAAAGAGGATGAGTTCATGATGATATTGAAGAACATAGGTGGATACTTACGATTATTGATGATTTGCATGTATTTTTATTTTATTTTAAAAGGCGTGCATGTATGTTTTTTGTGGTTCTCTCAGTTCTCGTAGATAAAATGGTTCTCGTAAGAAAGTCCCCCTATATATATATATATATATATATATATATATATATATATATATATATATAACCACTATATATATATATATATATATATATATATGCACAGACATAGAAATGAACCTTGCATATGTTTCGCACTGAAGAAGACACGTGCCAAGAAATACAATGCATGTTCAATACACTTTCGGATGTCAATACATAGTTTATAACGGAACCGGGCCAACAAATAACAACTGATGATCCAATTACAACCCAAAAACGAAAATGGCCCAACAAAACGAAACATCGTGCACAAACCAACGAAACGGCATGGTGTAGCATGAAACGACGTTGTTTCAGTGTTTTCTTCTCCAAAACTACGTTGTCCGCATGCCTAATAGGCTAATATATAATAGAGTAATTTGCAAACAAGACACCATTCATTCTTTTTCATCGCATGTTTTCTCTTTTAACCTTTAACTTAATTTGATTAAATTTTCTTTTGCTATAAATCTTATATCTTAACTTTCTCTTTGCTACAATTTATTCTATTGGTAAATAATACTTAGATATAGTAAATGATTTGATATAAAATATTTGAGAGTAAACGTATCTTATATGTAAAAAAAGTTAAAACACAAAGTTTGCTGAAATATTTAGAATCTAATTACTTATACGCAATCGTATCTGTAAAGGGTTTAAACCCTTATTACATAACAGATTGACTCTAATTCTATTCAATAATTAGTCATATATTCATTTAAATCTTGATTACGAATGTTATAAACCTTAAAAAACATAACTGAAAGAGATACGTAATGAAAATAACTTTCTTGATGAACCAAAATATAAATTTTAAATAACTTATATAAAGTGTTAGTCCCGGTGTAATGCACATACAAAGTAAACCTCATTGTACTCCTATTTTATCACGAATGGGTATGTGATCACACAGTTAAAAACCTGCAATAATACGGACTTACGGAGTATACATTGTTTGTAACCCAAATATTTACCAATCGTGATCTGAAAGTCTGAAACCCATGCAACTTGCACAAATAATGGTACAGCAGTCCACGAGATTCCACGTGTACTTTATTTTCCCAACAATTATTCAAGATTTTTTTTGCTAGATACACATCTTCTTTATAGAATCGAATTGGACAAAAGACGACGGCAACAATTATTGAATACTTGAAATTTATGCCTTTATAGAACTCAAACAACAACTGCGAACAATTTTGTTTTTATTATTATTATTTTTTTTAAGAACGACAATTTTTTCACACCTATACCGTCTATCTCATAAATACCTTTAGCAATGCTTGAACCAACAACCGTTATGTTGGTGGCCAACTCACATACCATTTAGACCAAAGGCCTTGGCTAATAACAACGCGAACAGTAGTTTCATAAATGACACCCGCCATCATTTTAGGAACTATATTATACTTGCCTGACTAACAAATTGATTGATTCTATGGATAGAGCCTATGGGCGATCAAACTATGCTATGCCATTCTAGATATAGCACGCAAAGCGCCAGGGAACTACATGTACAATGGAAGGGATTGTGTTGCAGATCCTCACAGTCCACGATTATATTTCTGAAAAAGCTGATCTTTTTTTTATCTTCTAATCTTCTATATATAATACTTAAAAGTACTTTGGACCTTTGGTACTTTCTGAGGAGGATGGTAAACTTACAGAAAGTAACTTCGTACTATATCATCCGACTAATGTATACTCGTAATAGAAGTTAAGCTGCCAACAACAAAACCATTCAAACTTGCAGAAGAAAAACTTGTAAAGTTTTTCGAAATAGGCAAAAAAACTGAAGTTAATAATGTTCTAAGATTTGCTTCCTTCTAGATAATAACTCCCCGTATCATGGACTCAGGACTCTTATCATGGACATAAATACCATGATAAACCAACTGGGGATCAAAAGTGACATGCATGCCGCAATTAAGTAGATCAAACTAAAGATATATAATAGAAACTAAAAAGCAACGACAATTTGGTCTCACAGTATCAAGTTTGAGGATTCGAGTCTTACTCAAGAAGAATGGGTAGATTTAGGACGTCAATAATAAATTCAACAGGGAACAAGAAGCGTCTTCAGTTCCCTAATTAATTAAACCATTGTGATGTACAAGTTCTGTTAGGAAAGAGTTTGCAGGTTTGGTTGAGTGATTAACCCTCGCAGCAATTTCTTCTTTGAAATGAAGTCTTTTTTCCTTTAAACACCTAGCTTCAAGCATGCACTGTTACACTTGTTAAATTCATCGAGTTGATGTTTCGAGTTAAATGTTTCACAATCCGAGTATCCGGAATTTGGGATGACTATCCAAACTGGAGTTTCAACGTTATAAGTAGACTGTAGATTTTCAGCATTTAGGCCCAAAGGCTTGCGACGACGACGAGTACAGCACACTAAATAGATAAAGTTAGCTAGGGTTCTTGCATATATTGTGTAGGTGTGTTTAATATGTACTCGTTGAGTTTATAGATATAAACGCTTTAGAAACCGTTTAATGGTTATTGCAGTTTATAATTGCCATGATACAAAAAATATATCGCTAATACCCAGAGACACAGATGTCATTCTTTTTCCATTATCATTTTATCTTTGTCAAACCAAACAAATTTCTATCACACAACAGGAACTATAGCTGGTATGCAACACTACAAGAAAAAATGGATTTAGTAGGTATTTGACCAGACGGATTTGGTCACTAACAAAAAATGGATTTAGTAGGTATTTGGTCACTAAGCTGATTTAGTGTCCATTATTATATGGTCACTATATTGGCTAAATAGTGAGAAAAAAAGTCGGCACTAAATTCTGAGACCCTTCTCCCAGATGAGTATTACTGTTATACAGAGATTTTTTCTATTTCTATTTTTATTTTATTTTATTTTATTTTTTATAGAATTTGGCCTTGTAGCCAGCCACATGGTGTCTGCTTGGCACTTTTTGACATAAATGACCATTTCCTTTTTTTCTTGGCTTGATATATATATACTAGAAAACATACATAAAGTTAACTGCTTTTTGATTTTTGTTTTTGGTATACAGTGCATTTCAAGGTTGAAGTAAGTCCGTAAAAATGCGACACTCCAATATCAAAAAGCGTACGAACTTTGATTAGACATTATTTATGTCGAAAAACACATATTGGACTGGTCACTGAAAACAAAAAAGATATAGTACGCGTAATTAAGATGGCCACCCTTTTGTTTTCTAGCCTTGATATCTTTTACTTTTTCATTGTTTAAAACATATTTGATATAGTATATATTCTTAACGTCATAAACGATTGTTTCACACTATAAATTAAATTTCATATATAGCATGATATAACTTTGGGGGGTGGGGGGGAACCTGTATCAAATAATGGTATGTGAAGATTGGCAGGTAATAATTGTGCTTGCAAACTTGTGGTTTAATGTTTCGTGTTATATTCGTGGAATTGGGATTCCGATGAATCAAAAATGTAAAAAAAGTTATGAAGCGAATGTAAAAGCATTATGTAACAATAAACAGCATAATACAATATTACTTAACCACATCTTGACTAAATTTAGCTTCTTCAACAACGTCATTAATATTAATTGAAACATTCATCTTCTTCTACAATTTCTTTTTATCTATCTTGACTACAAATGATTGATGGTGGTAATGGTTGTGTCGTATATAGTGGAATATGTGCACTATATTAATAATGGTATGTGAAGATTGGCATGTAATAATTGTGCTTGCAAACTTGTGGTTCAGTGCTTCGTGTTATATTCGTGGAATTGGGATTCCGATGAATCGGAAATGTAAAAGAAGTTATGAAGCGAATGTAAAAGCATTATATAACAATAAACAGCATAATACAATATTACTTTAACCACATCTTGACTAAATTTAGCTTCTTCAACAACGTCATTAATATTAATTGAAACATTCATCTTCTTCTACAATTTCTTCTACAATTTCTTTTTATCTATCTTGACTATATTAATTAATGTGATTGAATGCTTAAAAAAAAGTATGACGATAAGCTAGTCAACCTTTTTTTGTTGTCAACTAAAACAAAAATTTCAAATTTTAAAACCAAAGGTCTAAATGTGATTTACCATAGCATTAAACATATTACCGCGCGTTAATGATGATTCCTGCTTATTATGTGAATATAAGTCAACCTTTTTTACCCCGTTGGATTTGAACCCTTGACCTCACGTTGTTTTATCATTATATTTATGTAGTAAATATTATAGTATTGAATTTAATTTATTAGTAACACCAAGTGCCATAAAATTATAAAGCATCCAAAGGTAAATCAAATGTGTGGATCATAGTGGGGCGAAAAGATAGAAGACAAAAAGGATGGGAAAACAAACAGTGCCAAGTGAATATCTGACCTTACAGTTACCACTGGTAGTCTGGAAAAACAAAGTCTGAAATTTCTTGAAATAGCTTGCTTGTGTAGTACTTGTTTATCATGGACCACATTGTACTAACCTCATCTAAAGGTTAGCAGCAACCATTAATCTAAACACTGGGATTGTTTTTGACTAACACACTTTGTTTCAGAAGTGTTTTTTTTTCTTTTTTTTAATGTTTGATTCATGGTTTTTTTCTTGTAAACAGAAAGCTCAAGCAAGTAATTAGAAGCACTCTAGGAAGTTACAAGCTCGGATTACAAACATAATGATGGTCATGAATCCGGCCACTTAGTCCACACAGGACGTAATTTCCTACTTCTATTAGCAATCTAAGAGAAAGAAGGTGTTTTAGTTTACTCACACAATGTAAGTTTACGAGGCGGCTTCAAATCAACACAAAACTTGTTACTAGAACTTCAAATGTTCCATAAGCTAGGTGGTTTGCACAACCTCATCAAAACAACCTTGAGGTTAGTAAATTTGGCTCAAGAGATTAAGTCACATACGTTTTTATGGTAGTCAACGAAACCATGCCAGGTTTGATCCATGATACAAATTAAATTAGATCACTAGCAGTTTTAAAATCAGCTAACAAGTGATTAAATATGATACATGCTAGAACACTCTAGTGCATGTGTTAAGCACCTCAAGAACCTTTTTTTTTTTTTTTTTTTTTTTTTTGTTTTCAAATTAGATCACTAGCAGTTTTACAATCAGCTAACAAGTGATTAAATATGATACAAATTAAATTAGATCACTAGCAGTTTTAAAATCAGCTAACAAGTGATTAAATATGATACATGCTAGAACACTCTAGTGCATGTGTTAAGCACCTCAAGAACCTTTTTTTTTTTTTTTTTTTTTTTTGTTTTCAAATTTATGGTCAAGGGACATTTAACATACACCGCTCATATTGTCTATATCACAATATAAAAAGGAAATATAAAAAGCCCAACTATTTCTCATTTGTGCCCCACACTCTTTGCCCTTTAACCTTTACCCCTACCTCTAGACTCTCCCTCGTTTCTTATATCTTGTTTATAAGTAGCTGTATCACTCACTGGCAAAAGAGGGTTAAACTCGTTTATTTATCCTACTGTCTTAACTCTGAAAGAACACGCACAAACTTATTCTTTCACCAGTTTGTTTGATACAAAATCTATATAAAGAAGTACAATCATCATACACAAAAACATACAGAAAAACACACACAAAATCACACACTGTGACACTCGTGATATATCGGTGTCTATCGGTGTCCATGATAGAAACCCTTTCACCTTTTACGTACGCCTCAATGAAGAACCAATCATTAGTTTGTACCAAAATGAGTGTGGATGATAATTCCAATTCTGAACATTATGATTACATTTCAAATTCTTGTAATTCACCCTTCTCTTCATCAGGGTCAATTCACCCATTATCCAACTCCCAAAACCCTGAAACTAAAACAGTCAAACGAAGCCGTGACTCCAACACTAAGCATCCTGCTTATCGAGGTGTTCGGATGCGAAGTTGGGGAAAATGGGTGTCGGAAATCCGTGAGCCAAGGAAGAAATCACGAATATGGCTTGGGACTTTCCCTACACCAGAAATGGCTGCAAGGGCACACGACGTGGCCGCGCTTAGCATTAAAGGCAGCGCGGCGATTCTTAATTTCCCAGAGCTTGTTGGATTGTTGCCAAGACCGAATTCTTGTTCCCCAAGAGACATACAAGCGGCTGCAGCTAAAGCAGCTGCTATGACGGAGTTTGAATTCCATTCTCCGTCTGTAGAAACAACCTCGGAGGAGCTCGATGAGATAATTGAGCTCCCAGTTTTGGGACCAACTTTTGACTCACTAGAGTTGAAAAATGATTTTGTATACAATGACCCAATGATGGATGGGTGGTTGTATCCACCACCGTGGATGAACAGCATCCAAGGCGGTGATCAAGAAGAACGGTACGTTACTGGTCAAGAAAACATGATATTTTCTACGTTCGAATCTGTATGGTGGAATTATTAGTGTCGGACTTTGTTATCTTTTTGGGGTTGTTACCTTTTCGTTTTACTGTTTTCACTTTGGCCCTTTTCGTTTTTTCATCCAAGGGTTACATCTCTTTGTGCTTGTTTGTGTATGTTTTATTGTGCACTTTGGCCCTTTTCGTTTTTTCATCCAAGGGTTACATCTCTTTGTGCTTGTTTGTGTATGTTTTATTGTGCATTTAGTGTACCTTGTGTATGTTTTCACTTTGGCCCTTTTTGTTTTTTCAACCATTAGGGGGAGTTTATACGGACCCTCCCATAGGGGGTTTCGTAGGGCCCTGTGCATTGCGGGTTTGTACGATGTGCATTGCGGTTTGTACATTTTAACAAAAACCCTTTATTATCACATCATAGGGGTCTTAATAACATAACCCTAACCATTAATCCCTGTCTCGTGGATGTGTAAAATTGTATCAATTACAAGTTTACTATGCTTGCTAACATGGAATTTTGATCGATCCTCCAAACTCCACATTATATGTTTTTCCATTATTTATAAAAAACGGTCAAAAGAATATGTCAAGAAATAAACAAAATTGTCAATGTTGATATTCACCACCATTTTTTGTTTATTAACAGGTTATAAACATTTTATTATTGACTATTTCACTTTTAAACGCCGATTTCATTAAACACTAGCTAGAAGCTAAAAAAAGAATTACAAGGGATAATGACACGAAAAGGCCCATACTTGCCACCTTTTGTCATTGTATGTTGCGACCTTTTTTTTTTTAATTTTGGCACAAACTTTTCAAAATCGTGTCATTGTGGGGTCTGTGTGACCATTTTACCCTTCAAATTTTGAAAAAAGTAAAGGTAAAATGGTCATTTTCATGGCTGAAATAGTCACACAGACCCCACAATGACACGATTTTGAAAAGTTTGTGCTAAAATCAAAAAAAAAAAAGGTCGCAACATACAATGACAAAAGGTGGCAAGTATGAGCCTTTTCGTGTCATTATCCCCTAGCTAGAAGCTAAAAAAAGAATTACAAAGTAGAGTAGTTTTGAACTAGCAGATATTGGATCATCAATTCATTCTAACCAAATTAGTTTTACATTTCTATCTCTATAGAGAATCCATAAGTGCCAATCAATTTTGACTTGCTAACCATGAATATCTATTCTAGGATGTTTAATATGGACTTGAAACACACTCTATTCCGAAAAACTCCATAAGATCCATACAGATGGTTTGACCGACCACATAAAAACATTAAATGGGATGTTTGCCATTCCTTCGACACAATCAGATCAATTGGGAAGTATTCTTGGATAAAGCATCAATTTTCAACAAGAGGTAACTAACTCCCATAAAAACAAAGCACCCGAGCCACAAAAGATGTTAAGACCATTCAAGTGCGTGATCACGTAACAGGCTACTTGTTGAATCAAGATTAATACCTTCATCTTGGTTGCATCGAGTTGGTAATCTATTAAGGAAAAGAAGTCATGTGTGAATGCTAAATTTGATCGGAAGCATATTATTCACTCTAATTACATCACCGGGTTGTGAAAGTTGTTTAATTAAGATCAAATTTATCTTTTGAATATAAATTGAACTTTATAGTCCTTTCACTAGTAAATTTAGGTTAAATCCCGTCGACTTTTTTGCCATATTTCCGACGTCATGATGTCGGCACAATAAGTTGCCGACGACAAGCTCTTGTCGACAATGCTCCGTCAGCACTTAACTTCCCGACAAAAAACCCCGACGACAATGTGGGACCCATTAAGATCAAATTTATCTTTTGAATATAAATTGAACTTTATAGTCCTTTCACTAGTAAATTTAGGTTAAATCCCGTCGACTTTTTTGCCATATTTCCGACGTCATGACGTCGGCACAATAAGTTGCCGACGACAAGCTCTTGTCGACAATGCTCCGTCAGCACTTAACTTCCCGACAAAAAACCCCGACGACAATGTGGGACCCACACGTTTTTCCAGTCAAAGGTTTTTGTGGTTCGACAATATTTTCCCAACGACACGTCGTCGGGACCATATAGCAAATAATTAACGATTTAATTAGCAAACTTAATTAATTATAAGTTAATACCGACGATATGACGTCGGTATTAACTAATAATTGTCAACAAAAATTTAATAATACCGACGTACATGAGATGTTAAACGAATGAGCCGAGATAATATGGTTATACACGAGATGTTAAACAAATGAGCCGAGATGATATGGTTGTACATGAGATGTTAAACGAATGAGCCGAGATGATATGGTTGTACATGAGATGTTAAACTAATGAGCCGAGATGGTTGTACATGAGATGTTAAACGAATGAGCAGAGATGATATGATTGTACATGAGATATTAAAGAAATGAGCCCAGATGATATGGTTGTACATGAGATGTTAAACGAATGAGCCGAGATGATATGGTTGTACATGAGATGTTAAACGAATGAGCCGAGATGATATGGTTGTACATGAGATGTTAAATGAATGAGCCGAGATAATATGGTCAAGTTCAACCTCTAGCTACCTCCTTTGCACTTCAATAAATTATTTCAACTCTCTTTTTCCTTAGAGCTATAGTATATCAACAGTCCTAATAAATTACTACACCTGCTTTTGTCATGTAGTAAATAATTTCCAACGATCCTTATTATGCTTGTAAAAGCTCATGAGGTTGTTCTTTTCTTTGTCATGTTGGTTAATAAATCATCTCGTGTACAACCATATCATCTCGGCCAAGTTGATTTGCCACCAGTCCGATCAACATCTGTAACACCCCCAATTCAATGATGCAGCAGAATTCAAACTGGGTGTTACTCGACGGCACAACAGTCATAATAATAGAAAACGATCTCTAACTGAGTTGTTTTAAAAATGATTTATCATTCAAATAATATATATCAGAGTTTACAAGATAGGTCCCAAAAGGTTCCATGTTTACAAAATACATCAATATAAAGTCATTTGATGTCTTTTTGAATGATAAAATAAGTTATAGCCTTCTTGATTGAGTCCGTACCCCTCCGTGCCATCCTTGATCATTATGCACCTGAAATACATGCTTAAACTGTCAACACAAAGGTTGAGTGATATTCATAGAGTTTGTTATGTAGTTGAACAATATGTTGGTAGTGTTAGTTAATTAGACTCATACTCATGGTTGGAAAACAAAATGGTTATTATTATTATTATTATTATTATTATTATTATTATTATTATTATTATTATTATTATTATTATTATTATTATTATTATTATTATTATTATTATTATTATTATTCACTAAGCTCATGCAACCAATACGTTAACGTGTACCAATATCAATCGGTGGATTTGTTGCCCCGGTAGGTACTTTGCCGACATACCTAAGTCTCAAATATAGTGCGTTTGTTTGCCTAACCGGTCAATACAAACGGGATTCGTCAATCCTAATAGGCCTATTCACAATACTCGCGCTCACTATTCCTAGTGATTAAATGGTTCATGATATGGGGCCTATGATTGGCAAGGATGGTACTTAGTGATAATAAAATAATCAGATAGCATACAATTTCAAAGCATTGTGTTCGGTTAAAATAACATGTATCCCCCCCCCCCCCCCAAAGGTTTGTAAAACAATTAAGTAATAGAAAGTGGGGCTATGAACTCACCGTGAGTTGGATGGTGTTTTAGTGCTTTAATGAGTTCGATGGATAAGCCGGGAAACCTCTAAGTGCAACCTACAATAGAACGTTGCGACTTAGGTTAGAATAATGTCTAAGAATACAAGACGTGCATATATATATGTCTTGCATATTGTTCATGATGTAGTTACTTAGTGTGTCGTGTAGGTCGTTGTATAAAGATGGTTTATGAAACATGTTTAGTTTGTATATCTCGTACTACCGTTTGGGCCATCATAATTTAGAGGTCATGTAGTAAACGTTCGAGGAGCTAAGGACACTTTAATTCGTAAATCCAACAACTCGTCGATTCGTTTACCTAAATGAAAACCCCTCACATGAAGCTCCCTAGTGTTGTAGTATTCGATAGAAAATATATGTTTTTGGTCTTTAAACGTTACATGTCCGAAAGTTGAATAAACTTAGGAAAGTTTATTTTGAATGAAGATTGTTATCTTTATAAGTTCATTGAGTCTAGTACGGATGTGATATTATTTGCAAAACCTCATGGTCTTAACTTGTTTTAAGGGTTTTTATACATCATGAACATAACACAAAGACCATATATAGAATAAATGAAGCATAATAAGCATGAACATGATGTTGAGCAAGAAAGTGTGTTAGGTTTTCTTACAACTTTTGGCTTCCTAAGGAAAGGAAATTAAGAACAAGGATAGGACTTTGATTGAACAAGAACTAGCTTCCAACTTCTTTGATCTTTTGACAACAACTTGTGATTACTTGGAAAAGCACTTGAAGACTTCTACTAGAACTCTTCTTGTGTGGATGGAAGATCACCAAAAGGAAAGAAGAACTAGGTCTTTGGATCAATAAAAACTTAACAATAGTTTTTGAATTGATATAACACTTGTATTCTTTGATAATACTTGAAGTAAACTAGCAATATGAAAGTGTTTGTGTGTTGTGTATGGGGCGGCACAAGGGGAGAGGAGGCGGTTTTTATAGTGAGTTGAGGAGGTTAGTTGCAAGATCTTTAGAAAGCTTACATAGGAAGCTTATACACATGTTATCATCCTAGGAGTACAAGGCTTGAGATTAAGACACACAAGGGATGAATCCCCCCCAAGAGGCAGTTTGCAAGTATAGGGTAGATGACTTGGTCATTTTTGGTGTTATCCTGTTTACGAAGTGAGTTTTGGTTCCGTTAATCGTTAACTGTAAGTTGTTAGGTCACGAAACGTAAAACCAGGTATCGTATAAATATGAAACTTGTAGGAATGATTTAACTTATCATTATACTCCATAATAAAATATAAAATGAGTGGTAAGTTCCATTGGGTTGCTTAAACGTTGTTAAAAATGGAAACGCGGGTCTAAAACGCGTAATTTGCGTAAAACGCTGAACTGGAAAACGTAAAATTCCAAAACTTGTGGAATTGTCGTAAAATGTGAGAAATTCATATTTCTATTGTTTACAATGTTTTATGGACATATCGGGATGCTAGGATGACATTTAAACCTAAACGTAAATCTCAGACACAGTTTCGTGATTTTTGCAGAAATGATCCGACGAGTGTCAAACTCTCGAATTATCATTAAAATACTTTAACTTACGAGAATATGAAATAAAAATTTCAGGTATGAATAGTGACAGTGAATAGTAAAATGAATAGTAAAATGAATAGTAAAATTTTCGGGAATAGAAATTAACCTGAAATGCGAATTGTTACAACATCCATTTCATCAATATTCAGATCTAAACCGTCTTCAAATACAGGTTGATAACGTATATATGCATAACTAAACATAGTTAATAATGTACGTACAATATCACATTAGAACGCATTAGAAAGACATCTTCATTAACTAATGTAGATCTAGGTCAAAAGAAAACCAAGAACTCAGAAACTCTTATACATTGAACCCATGACTCCAACTCTTCATCTAAACACTCACCAACAACATCAACCAACCTTCCCTTTAACACAAACAACAACAACAACAACAACAACAACAACAACAACAACAACAACAACAACAACAACAACAACACTATATATGAAGATTGTCCAAGTCACCTAACAGCTCACGGAGTATTGCAGTCGACTGACATGTGTGGTCGTGGTCGTCGGGATTCGTTTCCATTTCAAGTCTTGCCTCCAGCATCCTTACTCTTGTCTCTAGCACCTGTTTTTGTGATTCCAGCATGTTTACTCTTGTCTCTAGCACCTGTTTTTGTGATTCCATCATGTTTATCCTAAGATCTTTGTCATTACAATTTGAGCACTCTGTTGGTGCAGATCCATCACCTTGAGATATTGAGGCAGAAGAGATTACTCGTAACCGGTCATCTAATTCACTCTTCCATATAAAATATCCGCATCCATGATCTTTTTCTCTTGGCTGTTACATAATAAGGAAATGTTACGATTGTTTGAATATTTACATAAATAAGAAATGTATGATTGTTCACCTTCGAAAGAGGACATGCATAATATTTCCATCCAAAGGTATCTTCTTGATGTGATGTTCTTAGTTTTATATTTCCTGTTCCACAAGAACACATAAAAGGATTATATCGCTGCATCTCAGGTTTTGAAATTGGTGTGAAGATAAGAGCTTGTGAGGTTGAGTGGTTTTGAGGATAAGAATGTATATAATGTGTTTGGGAAGAAAATACCGTCAACATGTCGTCGGTGTAAAACAAGCGGGAAAAAACCGCGCCCAATTATTCGCTATTATTCACACGTGGGGGATGTCAAAAATTAGGTCTAAATAAATCCCGACGACTTGTCATCGGGACAATAACAGTAATGACAAAATAAATGTTAATCAAACGCTAATCAATCGTTAATTGCAATTATTTTTTGGGTTTATATTTTGCCGATGACATGTCGTCGACAATATATTGGCGGGGCAAATTTCTGCCCAGTTTTTCACCATGTTTAGAAAAGTCAAATGTTTTTAATATTATCCCGACGACGTGTCGTCGGGATTTTTAAAGCGTAAAAATTCAACGCCTCCTTGGCTTGGTCAAGCGCGTTTTTTGTCGTTTAGTACAAAATGCCGACGACAATATGTCGTCGGCATTTTGCTTATCGTCTGTTCTTTCTTTTCTTGTAGTGTTTGGATGAGCTACAAAAGATTAATTTATGTTACTTTCTATGATTCTTTTGGATTACTTTGACATTATGAAAACCTTAAATCTTTGTCAAAGATATGCGTCGTCAACTAGGATCATTGGTGTGTTCTATGAACTTCTTTTAATCTACTTGAGCAAGAAAAAGCTACTAAAAGGATAGTACTTTAGATTATAATTTTTTTGATATATTTTTGGTTTGTGAAACTCATAAATAATATATTTTTCTTAGAGTTAATTACAAATTTCGTCCCTTTATTTTACATACATTCGTACCTTCCGTCCTTTTCTCAAACTTCTTGCAAGATCCGTCCTTATGAGTGCAAAATTTTGCAATGTTCGTCCTTTTAACCAACGGACATTACTTCTTTTGGTTATGTCCCTCACATGCATAAACCGTGAGGTTACATTAGTCTTTTCGCTTCTCACATAACAAAAGCAGTAACGACCGTTAATATTTAGTGACGAAAGATGCAATTTTTGTAAACTAGAAGGACGGAATTTGTATTTAACTTAAAAGTAAATTTAGGTGACAAATGAAAACTCTTGATATGTTGTAATGATTTTAATTTGTTTTTCAACATTCGGTATTTTTGTTCAGTTTTTGAGATTTTTTTTTTCAAATTATTATTTATAGTATGTCTATAATATTAAAAATATACAACATTAATGATGTGTTGAAAAATACATATAAAACGTTGTTTGTTATGATAAACCTATCTCTTCTCTCTTTCTACTACATATCTATACTACATATAAAAGAAAAATGGCCAACGTGGAAAAGTGAAAAGTCAAGCAATGTGAAATATTGAAAACCTTAAATCTAAACAAATAAAGGAAACCATTGTAATTTTAATGCAAATAAACCAAAATACTTAAAAATAAAAATGAGGAATTTGAAAGTTGTAAATTCGGTAATGAAAGGCTGTATATTAATGGCAATGATATGTTTTAAAATGAAACTATTAATACATATCGAAAACCGGGTTGACTCGAGACACTTCAAACCCGACGGATTGACCCGATTTAATTTAACTCGTTTTTTTTTACCCAATTCGTCGGGTTGACCCGGTTTAAATTGTCCAAATTTTCGACCGGAACGGTTCTACCGGTTGAACCACCTGGGTCGAACCGGGTTTCAAAATAATATGTTTGATCCTTAAATCCTCAAACTTTTATTATTTTTCGTTTATACCCCAAAAACTTTTTTTTATCACTAAAACTATCCGCCGCTATAAAATCCCGTTGCTATGCACGGGTACTCGTCTAGTAATAGAAAAATGTACAAACCTTGAAAGTGAAACACTTAAAATATTTATGTAAGTCCTTACACTATTTTCAGAAGGTATAGGCAAAGCTGAAAACTATTAAAACACTATTAATACACGATTGTAAAAGGAAGCCATATGCAAAGCTGGAAACTATCTCTACTACATATAATGGTGAAAACTTTTTTTTTTTCAAGGAAAGTATTCAAGTATTATGTTGGGTTAAGTTCATATAATAGTAAAATACTTTAAAAAATGTACAAATATCATACTTGAACTTTAAAAAATACCAATACCATACATGCACTTGCAAAATCCGTTCTATTATCATCACAAACTTATTTCTAATACGCCAAAGTCCACATTATATGTATATGACATGTCATTATATGCCACTCATTCACTGTCATGCTGAATTTTATATAGTGTATATTTAGTTACATTCTTTAATTTGCTTCACCATCTACTTATGCCACTCGAAGTGCACTTTTTCATGTACCAGAAGAATTTTTTTTTTTTTTTTTTTTTTTTTTTTTTTTTTTTTTAATTTATTTATTTATTTATTTATTTATTTTTTATATTTATTTATTTATTTTTTTTTTTTTTTTTTTTTAAGTAACAGAACTTAGTTATATCACAAAGTAATAATTATTGAACAAATGAATAACATGAGAATTTTTTTTCTGTCGTTAAACTTATTCAAACGAATGATAAACAACTGGATTATCATTAGGCAAGAACATCGATTGTTTTCTCCTTCAATTTCTTGATCGCATCGATTTATGATTATTATGATTCATATTTGTGTATATAAAGTGTTTGTAAAGATATATACGAAAACTATAAGAAAGATATAATGAACATTTAGATTAATCTTCACATCACCAATAAAAATCATTAACAATGCCATGTAATAAATTTTACCGGTGACTAATCATACCACATCAACTAAGGTATGATATCGAGACGAATTTTGAGAGTACGTATGCGATATTAGCATTTTTCAAAGTTCATGTATGATCTTGTACATTTTAAAAAGTATTTTGCTATTATATGGATTTAACCCTATTATGTTGGTTGTGTGGAAAACTAAAAGGGGGGTTGAATAGTTTTTACCGGTTTTAGCTTGTTTACAAAATTATTAGATTCGATGACTTAATGTGAAATCAACAAAACATACAATATATGAATGTAAACAATATGCAATAAGTAAATGCGGATATATAAAGGAAAGATCAAATCAATAGATACGGTCGTTTATAGTGGTTCGGCACGAAGCTCTCTTCCTCGCCCTACTCCACTCCCCGAGTACCCAACTCGAGAGTGTGCAAGTACTATATCAAAAAGCTCCCTTTTGGTGGAGAAAACCTCGCAACATCGCTTCACTTCTTTACCGATACTAAGCTAGATATCGAGTCTTTCACAAGGCAAGACCAACCTTAACTCTCAACGTATTTTAAGGACTAAAATACTAATCAAACTCTCTATGTTGTTGTATGATGATCACTACCCAAGTTGGTAGTAGGTGTTGAGTTACAAAGACACACAAATGATATACTATGTTATACAACAAAGTATATGATGAGACACAACTAACTACAACACTTGAAGGCTTGGAAAGCTTATTATGTTCTTCACTTGAAATCAAAGTAGAATCGTTGGATCACTTTGAATGTGTTATAGGTCAAATGGAATGATCAAAGAGTATTAATAAGATGTTATGTTATGAAAGAAATAGTAGTAGTGTGCTAAGAATGCCTGAGAATCATTAGTTGGAAACTTTGGACTTATGTCCTATTTATACTAAAACTTCTGTCCAGTTTTCACCCTTTGGCGGATCCACGTATCCACAATTTGTGGATCCATCCGTTATAAATTGTGGATCCACGGAGCGTATCTGGACAACTTATTAACCTTTGATCTTTAGTATGTTTTGTACTAAAATTATTATTAAAACAAATGCTTCTAGAATTACTTGGGCACAAAGTAGTTAATTTTTATTTAAATAAAACACTTAATTAAAATGTCTAGTGAATTTAATTAAGTAAGCTTTGTGTGTTTATTTGTTAAAAATGTGTTTAATAAATATTTAGAGTGTGTTAGAAGATATTTATTAGTTTGGCTCTTTGATCATTCGATGTGAGGTATAATCACATTATTCATACTTGAAGTGATATACGTCGCAATGTAAACTTGTAACTTAAAACTTGGTTACGTAGACGTACTTCGTATTAGTTTATAATTGCCATTATCAAAACCTTAAGAGACCGTAAAATATAAATAAAGTTTTTACGCGATATTTGTATTAACAATCTTCCCCTTTTGGATGATGGCAAAACATAAACTCATCTTTAGTAAAAGTTTACTTTCACAAGGTTTTAAGTGTGAGTTTACATAATTTCTCCCCCTTTTTGCCAAAACAAAAAGTGTAGAGTGGCGTGGCGGAAGCTAAGAAGCCATGCAAATGCTCCCCCTCGGTGTATGCTCCCCCTTGTTAGGGGCACCAAGGAATCGAGCTATGGAGTCGTGCTACAAAACAAAGTTAACGTACAAGCACGAATATGGCAATAACGAATTCATCACAACCACGATATTTAGAAACAACCACAAGTAATTGCAAATCACATAGCAAGCAACATATGAAATTACCACAAAGCATAAGAGCGCACCAACTAAGTAACCTCGTTTTATTATAAGAAAACAAGGTAAATTTTGACTCTTAGGTCATACATCCTACAAAGTTACAAAAGTAACTAAGAAAGAAAAAGAAAAGTTCCTAAGAAAACTTGGAAAAATAACTAAGAAAGAAAAATGTAGGATTTTCCTAATACATACTATGGCTTGACAATAAGCCGACACTTACGTTGGTGGGAATGCGGGTGGAGCTTGGAGGTGGTGTTGGATGTAGGCAAACATCACATTAACTCTTTCCGTAAGAGTGGCGATGTGCTCACGGTTGTGGTGACAACACATGCAATGATAGTGATGTAGTTGTCTTTTTGTAGTTGTAGGTTTGGTTTTGGAGATCAAATGGACCTCTTGTTGATGATGGATAGGAAGGTTCAATGGGTGGTGGATTCAATTACTCAGAAAATCCCGGTGGGAAGTCTTGTGTGTTGTTGAATGAGGGTAGAAGATTTATACCGATGACAAGTGATGGTGATGGTTGTGGTGGTGGATGTGAAGGTCTTGGTGGGACATTTTCCTTGTCATCAAGAAATGGGTTTGAAGGTTGAGTGTTGTCAAGGTTTTTCTCCAAGGGTGACAAGTTGTTGGTGGAAGGAGTTTTGAGTGCTCCAAGGTTGAGTGGTATGGGAGAGTTCAAGGATGGAGTTTCTTTGGGCGAGTACAAGTGTGAGTTTGAGGTGGTTCTTGATGATGTACTCTTGGATGGAGCCTTGGGTGGAATTGGTGATTTTTGTGATGGAGTTTGAGATGGGGTTAAGAAATTATCACTTGATGAGCTTTCAAGATTGATAATCTTTGGTTTTCCTACTCTAATCCTAGCGGTTTGTCTTTTCTTGATGGAGGTGGATGAAGACTTGGATGAGCAAGTCATGGTGTTTAAGAAGAAGGTGAACTAGATCTTGCAAATGTGCAAGAAACTTGAAGTGGAGGTGTTGGGTTTAAAGGGGAATAAGATGAAATGAATTATCTTAAGGTTCTTGGATTATATAGGTTTAGTGTTTTATCCTATAGTTATCTATGAAGTGCTTATGGAAAATTGTGAGAAAGTGCTAAAAGTTAAAATAGAAAATTTGAAATCTGGAAAAGTCACGGATCTTCTTTCTATACGGGCGGATCGGAAAATTGTGGATCCGCAGATCCGTCTGTTTGATAAATGTTGGTCAGACTTTTGACCTATGGCGGATCCGTATTTTATACGGGCGGATCCACATTTTGTGGATCCGCAGATCCTCCAGACTAAAAAAACTGGACAGAACTATTGTGCAGTTTAGGATAGTCCATGATTTCTATCCTACTTTTCCTAGGTGCATTCTAATGCTATTGGTGATCTCAAGAGCAAATCAAATCAAGCAAAAGGCAATTAGAGAATATGAAAGCATGTGAA
This sequence comes from Artemisia tridentata subsp. tridentata, assembly GCA_021014915.2. NCBI lineage: Eukaryota > Viridiplantae > Streptophyta > Magnoliopsida > Asterales > Asteraceae > Artemisia > Artemisia tridentata. The sequence continues at coordinate 321,215,818 of CP139506.1, read as the reverse complement.
AGTTAGTAAATCCTACCATAGAAACGTTTAACAAACGTCAATGATTCATAAATACACATAATCCTAACAAGTTATAGATTAGTACATAACATTAAAGATACTTAAATCCTAATAGAAGATAGTAGAGTTCTTACATAACATTCCATAGAGTTAGTTTAGAAGTTATCCTATAAGGAATTACTCACTCATCTTTGCTCTCACTTTGAGAATCCTCAACTTCCACTATTATTGGATCATTAAAAGTTCCCGAGTCGATATCAATGAATGAGTTAAGTGTTGAGGGAGATATAGGATCCATTACCGGAATGGTCAGTTCGTATTTTGGATTCCGAAGACATGGGCATGACAACATCAAGTAATGGTACATGCGTGTGAGGAACATACCATAAGGTATCAACTTGTCGGAATTTTGAAATAAATTTGCCATTCTTTTTGCAAAGAAATAAGTAAGGTTTTAGGGTTTTTCGGTAATTAAACAGTACAACATGTGAGCACAAGATGCTGGGAGTATCTTGCGATGCCTTTTACGACAATAAACATTTTCATGAAGAATTACTGCCCATTTTCTCAATTCTGCACAAATTTCATTGAAAGGAATTTTGTTTGGATTGGCAGACGAATTCGAAATCCTGACAAAGTCAGTTATATCTTTGGGTGACGGTATGAAGGAGCAATAAGGACCGTATCGTTCACGATTGTTGGACAGAGATTCAAGTGACAAACTTTCAGTGTAAGCACATTGACCTTGATTAGGAATTCCAAGGACGTGAGAAAATTATTGAAGAGACATGGACATTTGTTGAGTTTCTATGATGAATTGTAGTGATAGAGTGTGATCTTGATTTCGCACGAGACGAATTTGATGAAAAAGTTCTAGAACGAACCTAGGAGAAATATGCTCATTAATAGATAACAAGCAGTCGAATCCAATAGAACTGAACATGTGAGAGATGTAGTCTTGATTAAGGAGAGATGGATGTTGATCCCAGTTATGCACTTGATCGAATTCCCTTAGCTTGTAAAGGTTAAGTAATATTGAATAAATCCAATACAACTTAAGTAGAAACTGTCTTAGAGTATACTCACCATATCTTCTCTATCAAAATGATGAACCATTTGTAGAAAGCTAACAAACCTCACAGATGTTCCATCAGCTCTCTTGATATCCTAATATGCTGTCTTACCATGTAATCCTGAAGTAAAAGCAACAATTTGTTCTTTGACACTGAGAGGAACTGCATCCATGACTTCTTCTTCATTGACTAATGCAAGTTCTGTATGAGCTTGCATTTGTACTTTATCACTTTCATCTTCTACATCAGCTTCATCTTTTTGCTCACTCTGCTCTTGCTCTTCCTTATGCTCTGACTTTTGCCTTTTGCTACTTTGCTTGACCAGCTCTTCTCTTTTTCTTTTAGAACTAGGGATTTCTTCTTTCTTTTCAGCACTACCCTCCACCACTTCAGTACTCATAGGCACAAAGCTGCTTATCTCTATTTTTGCAGATTCATAGAGCTCTTGAATCTTTCTATCATCAAATTGAGTTAGAACATTGAGCTTCCATCCCTTCATGTTCTTCAGATAAGCACACATAAACTTTCTTCTTTGAGCCTTGGTGGGTGGTTTATTCATTTTAGCCTTTAATCTTTCTGCAACATAAAATTTATTCTTTTGTTCAAAGAACTCTTTTAGTAACCTAGCCCTTTCATCAATTGTATACTGATCTTGCTCTTCATGTTGAAGTTTCTGAGCAAGTTCCCAATCAGGATCACATTGGGCTCTTTCATCATCCCATTCATTAATCAGTGCTAATCTTTGAGCTTCTTCAATAATTTTGTTTTCTTTTTCAAACTCAGCAACTAATTTCTCTGCAACCTCAGCATCAAGTTGCATTTGCTTTTCTTTTAAGAGTGGTTCCTCCACAGGCTCTTCAACAAGTATAGCTTTGCCTTTGCCTTTGTCTTGTAGAGGTGGTTGAGTAGCTTTAGGTGTAGAAGATGGCTCTCTAATAACAACACCTTTGACTGGTGGTTTGGATGTCTTCAATTCAATGATTGCATGAGCTAAAATACTCTCATCATCCATAACCTCAGCAATAGAAATTGTTTGTTCAATAGTAGAAACTCCATCTCTGTCAACAGTAGTAACTTCTGGTGTACAGTAGAAACTTTTGCACTAGCAGTAGTAAGTTGCTCACTAGAAGCACTATCATCTTTACCAGCAGTACTATCTACCTTAGCAACACTATCAATCACCACTTCATTCCCTTGAGTATCAGCAACCACAAATTCATATTCTTCACTCTCTGCACCAGCACCCTCATTGTCCTTAGCCTCCTCTGAAGCTTGGCTTTCATTCCTCCCCTATTTAGGAGCATCCTCCCCCAAACTGATAGCCTCAGAAGATCTAACCCTTTGAGTTGTGCCCACCTTATGTACTCTTTTAAGTTTGGGAGTTCTTGACCTTTGGATACCTTCTAAGAATCTAACCCTTCTCTTCAAAGCTTTGATTTCACCACCTTGAGAAGCAGTCAGTTGTTGTAGGTCAAGAACTTGTGCAGACTATTTGGTACAAGTTTACGTCAATTCATTAATGAGTTAAATTCTATCCTCACCACATCAGCTTGTGTTACCTAGCCCGAGAGGTGGATTATTGGAAATGTTAAGCTCAACCTCAACCCTAGGTTGAGCATCTGATCCCCCCATATTTTCCATTTGACTGGGTCCTTCACCTGAATCAGTTCCATAGGGACCTGAATCATTAGAAGTTGTCTTGGTTTGGGTCTTATTGATGGTACCACTGGCCTGTGCTGCTTCTAATCTAGTCACAGTAGTGGCAGCCCTTACCAACATGTCATTCTCCACACCAATGACAACCTCATATGCAATATTGTGAGTAGAACCACTAGCCTGAGGTAGCTCAGTGTTCTTTGAGTGAGTCCTACGTTTGTATGTCTTTTTAGGTTGTTGTGATGATGATGCCAAAAGTGTGGGTGTGTGATGGGTAATAGCTGGGATTGCATAACCTTCACCCTGAGTTTGTTTAGCAAGTTCCAACATTTTAGCAAACAATGGTGTAACTGTGCCTGAAAAATATTTTCCATCCCTCCTCATGTTAGTAAAAACCCTTTTAGTAAGAGAGGGAGTGGGATAAAATCTTTTATGACTTTTCTTATTAACAAACTGATTGTCCAAAAAGAGTTGTAAAAACCTTGGATAGATAAAATATTTGCTTGAAGAACTATCCAAGTTCTTAACCATGCTGTCAAAAATTAATTTAGAAAAATTAAATCTTTGATCATTTTCAGCCAAACAAATTATAGCAGATGCCAAATTACTACTATATTCATTCCAACCAGTGGTCTTTGGACTAAGACACACTAAGACAGTATGGATTAAGAATTTCCACTGATGAGAGAAGTTTCATTTGTAAAATTTTTGATTGCGTGGTTTTGTAACCTTACAACAGGTTTTACCTCTCGAGGGATCTCAAGAGGCTTACAACCCCACCAGGCAGTGTACCTGACCGATGTAGTATAGTGTAGTGGTAAGTACGGGGGATTGATCGTTCTCCACAGGGAATAGTGTTCGTTAGGTATGAAAGACTACTCTAATTAGGTCTAAGGGTTGAGGAAGATTCTTTTTTATGTTTTTATATTTTTATGAAAGCAAGTAAAATCTCGGGTTTGAAGGAGTGGGCGGAATTAGTTGCTAGTCAACTAACCCAAATTACTACGAATGCAAATAAAATAAAATAACAAAAATGAAAAGTGGTGAGAAACTTATGTGTAGAGAAATGTGTTTACTTAGATTTCCTTACTCCCTAACTATCTTTTACCGGTTAATTAGTGTGTATTAGTCGCGTGGATGACGGGTGTATTCCTTAATACCATTCGTGGGGTGGCGTACTTACTTCCCCAACTCTACAAGCTCCTACTTCACTCCTATGTCGAGCCGGCTAGGAAGCTCCTAACATGGGATCACTAGAATTCGCTTGTGCATTAAATACAACCATAAAAACCTTTAGTACGCATTTGGTTCATGTTTCTTAAGACGTTCAAGCAAGTTACCGAATAGGAAGTTAGCCAGTTTTCTTAAGCCTAACATAGATAAACAATCATCCAATACAACTAACAACACACTAACAACCAATAATCAATAGCTAGGTTTCATTAGATCTAAGCAAACACAAGATAAAATTAGCCTAACATGTTAAACAAAAGACAAGAATAAGATAGAATCAAACAACACATAGACATATTGAATGATTAATTGATAACTTATCTTTCAATGAAACATGGAAGATCTCAAGGCAAAAAGCCCTGAAAAAGTAGCTAAAATCGTCTTAGGGTTTTCTCCCAAAATTCCACACACTAAGCTCTCCCTAATGACAAAAAATTAGAAAACTATATATAGATTTTTGGATCTGACGGCGTCACCTTATGGAGTGTGACGCCGTCACCTCGCCGCTTTTAGGGTTCCCGGATGACCTTCTTGACGCCGTCCCTCTTTAGCTCTTCAAAAATCCATTCTGGCTTATCAAGGCTTGACGCCGTCTAACCATGAACGTGACGCCGTCCCCTTATGATTTAAGCCGTGATGCCCTCGATCAAGTTAAAGCGTGACGCCGTCAGAATTCACATGCTATTTTCACTGGCCCGTCATGAGTAAATTTCACATCCAACTTTTCTTGCCAAGGCATGACGCCGTCCAGAGTAAAGTCTGACGCCGTCAAGAGTAACTTTTAGCCGATTTTTGAGACTTTGTCGTTTTCTTCACTTTAATGCTCCAAAAACGTCCAAAATGCCTCCTTTTCCAGATTTCTCCTCAAAAGTACCTAAAATGACAAAAGGAACGATTTAGGGCAATATTTGATCAAATAAATACGATTTAAGGCTTAAATGACCCCTTAAAAGCGGTACACTTTTCGCTTCATCAAATACCCTTACACTTGAGATTTGCTTGTCCTCAAGCAAATGCGCTTTTATTCTAATCAAAATACAAGTTAGGGGTCATTTAATGCTAACATAAAAGTAATTACAACAAATATTCGTTCCACTTCAATCATAATAAGCACGGAGATTATAAACTAGCACCTCACAAGTAGTGTTTAGATACTCACATCTCTCAAGTGTCATCAAAATAAATCTCATAAATGAAAACGGATAATATCTCTCACTACCTGTCATAGCAAATAGATTACCATAGGCTTGGGAAAGGATCGAAAACCTCCTCCACTAGGCGTAAGCACCTAAGATAAACTATCAAAGAGGGCTTTTAAATGGGTTATAACGTTAGGTGTAGGGAAAAGGAAAACACGGTTTTGTTGGATAAAGGATATTTTACTGGTGGCGAGTTAAAGATCTTGATCAATTACATGTACTATACAATGTTGCTAAGCCAAGACTAGACTCGATCTTAAGCTAATGATAAAATAACAAAAACATAAAATAAACATAAAATAAAACGGGATGGTAGTCCGTATGTTTTTTCTATTTTTCATTTTCTCATTTTTTTTTTGTATTTTTCTTGATTTTTTTTTTTTTTTTTTTTTTTTTTTTTTTTTTTTTTTTTTTTTTTTTTTTCATACACTTTTACCCTACCATCCAAAATAATACATCATAGGGGCATTGCATTCCCCTTACACTTGATTTTTTACATAATTTTACAAATACTAATCTAATGACTCGAATTAAGATAATTGAAAAACTTGGAGTACTTTTAAAATATTTAGCACATATGGGGGTAATAAATGATGTTCTTCCCCATTACTCCATTATACTAGTACTTTACCCATGAGTCCCAATCGTCCCAAAACAATATGTACAAGGATATGACTCGACTTAGCAACCATGTAATCAACTAGATAATTAACTTGGGTTTAAACAAATGTTGTCACAATAATGCACTAAAAATGAGTGCATACAAGGTAGGCTAAGGCGATTTGGGTGTACATTTTAGTGGGGTGTAACAAATTCTTCCTTTAAGTAAAATGCTTAAAGGTCGAAACGAAAAGATAGGCTCTGAGGGGTGTACTAGGGGTATCGTGTACTAAAAATGAGTACAACGCAAAGGGTGTGGGAGAATTACTTGACCAATGTAGCCAATGTAATTATAACAAAAACACAGGTGTAAAACAATGGGTTAATCCTAATGCCTCTTATCATGTAGTAAATCTAACTACACGAATGTAGTCTCACTTGTGGCCTTGGAATGGTCCTAACGCAAGTTCTAGAACCTAAGTGCTACCGGTACACACATCATAGCATAAATGCTTTTCCTACCAATTCTAGGGGCGAACCTCACATATTTGGGGGTGGAAAATTTTTTAGTGGTACGGTTTTTGTGCTAGTCATATAATTCCTATCCATGAGACGCTTATTAGAACTAAAGTTTCACTCCTAAATGTTGTAAAAAAATTTTAAATTTGGCACTAAAATTACCTTAACAAGTATTTATCTCAGTTTTATTACACATCTACCATTAAACAAACAAAAATCAAGCGCAATGGCATTCTCTAAAATCGTACTTTTACCCCCCCTTACACTTAAGATGAACATTGTCCCCAATGTTCAAATAACAAGATGTAAAAGCAAAAAGTAAAAGAATGAAATCAAATACTCCCCTGATTCGCTCGGTGGATAATGAAATTACACGGTTAAATCTTCCTCCAAAGAGAATGTTGAAGCTCCATGACTAATGCATCGCCATAAGCTTGATTCCAAAAACATCTCCTTGTCCAAAATAACCTGTTAAACCTGAGAAAACAAACACGAAAACCTGCATAACATCGGCGGGAAAAATCTATATATAAGGATATAATGCTTGTGGAATGATAATTTTGCAGATTCCTGGAGATTATAAGTTGGAGATTTTAATAAAAACTTTTTATGAAAACAAAACTTTCAAAAATTTCTGAAAATTAAATCTGACGCCGTCAGAAATGACCTGACAAAAATTTTCATTTTAAGTTTCCGGAAAATTTCTGGAAAAACCTTTACCTTACTTCCTGGAAATCCTGCAAAACATCATTATGACTCGATACAAGCATTTGACTCAAACAAATACGAATATGTATGCTAATTTATTATTATTACGATTCATGTTAATTTGTGTTCTAATAAACCGATTTAGATTTCCCTTACACTTATCTTTTGCAAAATACCTTTATATGTAGTTAAGACGAAGTTAAAAACAAAATAAAGCATTTTCACAAATTAGTTTTGAACATGAATCAATAATAATAAAAATTAAACACACATACGGAAAATAAAATCAAACAAACAAATAAATAAACACACAAAGCAAATAAAACAAATAAAGCTTGGGTTGCCTCCCAAGAAGCGCTTTTCTTTATTAACGAGTCTTGTAGCTAGACTCAAAGTCCATCTATCTAGTGTCGCTTATGCTCACGTACCCGAGTGTGAGCCATCTAATTGTTGCCTCATCTTTCTTGTATTCATCATTTAGCTCCAAACATCCACGATAATATCTCTTATTTTTCTCATGTGGATATTTGAGCCCCTTCCCCTTATCATTCTCACTTAACAAGTCGATAGGCATAATTCTATTGCAAGATTCAATGGGGTAGTTCTTAAACCTAGGATGTGCTCGGGGCATTTGATAGACAAAATCTTCATCCCCATCCGAGAATGTAATTAACCCGTCCACAAGTTTTTCGTCAAGGTTGGTCAACCTTTTGAAGGGTTCTCCAAAAATGACTTGGGTTAATTTGTTATCAATGAATTCTCCTAAGTTCTCCATAACCATAAATTCCACCAAATACACAAAACTTCCAACGAATACGTGTATTGGCTTAGTCCTAGCAACGATGTTATCACCTTGATATTCTAGCTCATCTACCATGATTTTATTATAATTAGGACGAGAGATAATGTTCATAGGCAAAGATGAGTTAAGATAAGCATAAAAATCATGATAACCAATTTTACACGGGAATTGCATGTTAAAGAGGCTATCCTTTTCGATCTTAGTCCTAGGGTCAACATACTTAAAGGGATCAATTTCCTCTTTTCCCCATTCCTCGTTAACTACTTCTCCATTACCGATATCCTCATCGGAGTCTGAGTAGTAAAATGGACTAACATAGTCATTCTCATGGTCAGACTCCTCCATCTCAGAATTGTTACCAAAGTGGTGGTCGGGTGAAAGGTTGTTGTTTGCTACTATGGGGGCGGGAACGGGTAGTTGAAAATTTGCACGGCGAAAAACACCGAATAACAGGGATCAAATGACCAATGTTACTCATGCGGTAAGTGGAAGGTATCACAAACAAAAGTACAAAGAAATAAGATAGACTAAAGAAAACCTAGAAAAATAAAATAAAAATCTCACTAGAAAGGAATCTAGTGAGTAGACCTAATAGAAATAAAAATTCAACCTAAACAATAACTATTCCCCGGCAGCGGCGCCAAAAACTTGATTGCGTGGTTTTGTAACCTTACAACAGGTTTTACCTCTCGAGGGATCTCAAGAGGCTTACAACCCCACCAGGCAGTGTACCTGACCGATGTAGTATAGTGTAGTGGTAAGTACGGGGGATTGATCGTTCTCCACAGGGAATAGTGTTCGTTAGGTATGAAAGACTACTCTAATTAGGTCTAAGGGTTGAGGAAGATTCTTTTTTATGTTTTTATATTTTTATGAAAGCAAGTAAAATCTCGGGTTTGAAGGAGTGGGCGGAATTAGTTGCTAGTCAACTAACCCAAATTACTACGAATGCAAATAAAATAAAATAACAAAAATGAAAAGTGGTGAGAAACTTATGTGTAGAGAAATGTGTTTACTTAGATTTCCTTACTCCCTAACTATCTTTTACCGGTTAATTAGTGTGTATTAGTCGCGTGGATGACGGGTGTATTCCTTAATACCATTCGTGGGGTGGCGTACTTACTTCCCCAACTCTACAAGCTCCTACTTCACTCCTATGTCGAGCCGGCTAGGAAGCTCCTAACATGGGATCACTAGAATTCGCTTGTGCATTAAATACAACCATAAAAACCTTTAGTACGCATTTGGTTCATGTTTCTTAAGACGTTCAAGCAAGTTACCGAATAGGAAGTTAGCCAGTTTTCTTAAGCCTAACATAGATAAACAATCATCCAATACAACTAACAACACACTAACAACCAATAATCAATAGCTAGGTTTCATTAGATCTAAGCAAACACAAGATAAAATTAGCCTAACATGTTAAACAAAAGACAAGAATAAGATAGAATCAAACAACACATAGACATATTGAATGATTAATTGATAACTTATCTTTCAATGAAACATGGAAGATCTCAAGGCAAAAAGCCCTGAAAAAGTAGCTAAAATCGTCTTAGGGTTTTCTCCCAAAATTCCACACACTAAGCTCTCCCTAATGACAAAAAATTAGAAAACTATATATAGATTTTTGGATCTGACGGCGTCACCTTATGGAGTGTGACGCCGTCACCTCGCCGCTTTTAGGGTTCCCGGATGACCTTCTTGACGCCGTCCCTCTTTAGCTCTTCAAAAATCCATTCTGGCTTATCAAGGCTTGACGCCGTCTAACCATGAACGTGACGCCGTCCCCTTATGATTTAAGCCGTGACGCCCTCGATCAAGTTAAAGCGTGACGCCGTCAGAATTCACATGCTATTTTCACTGGCCCGTCATGAGTAAATTTCACATCCAACTTTTCTTGCCAAGGCATGACGCCGTCCAGAGTAAAGTCTGACGCCGTCAAGAGTAACTTTTAGCCGATTTTTGAGACTTTGTCGTTTTCTTCACTTTAATGCTCCAAAAACGTCCAAAATGCCTCCTTTTCCAGATTTCTCCTCAAAAGTACCTAAAATGACAAAAGGAACGATTTAGGGCAATATTTGATCAAATAAATACGATTTAAGGCTTAAATGACCCCTTAAAAGCGGTACACTTTTCGCTTCATCAATTTTAAAGCATCAGTTTTCCTCTCATAGCCCATCAGTGAAAGTTTTTCAAAAATTGTAGTATTTGGAAGATTCTCAATTCCATTAGCATCTCCTAGAAGAAGATCTCTTCTAATAGATGCCTCAGTAATTAGTATCTTCTGCCCATCTACAAGGGCATGAATTTGTACTTCCCTATTATGAGTTTCGACCTTAGCAGACGACCAAAACTATATAATGTTGGAAATATATATAGTAGGTTTTACTGTTAAAGCAAACCTTATATAGCTTGCATTAAGGAAATCAATGATTTCAGTAAAATCTACAGACTCGTTAGACTTTTCTAAAAATGCAACATTATTGTGTGGTTCAGTAAAAGTTAAGTGCGACATGATGATTTGATTTGGGGATTTTTCGATTTGATGATAAAAACTTAATTAGGGTTTAGATAAGAGTAAATTATGTGTACGTGAAACTGATTGTGTGAATCAATTGGGGATTTATACCCTTAAGTGAAAAGTTACATAACCATACCCTGCACTCTAAAACCTAGTAGCAGAAACCTAGCAGCACTAAGTTAGACTTAGCAGCACTAAGTTTATGCTTAGCAACACAAACTTTTAACCAAAAAAAAATAAAAAATAATAGAAAATCTCAGCAGTATTTTCCCAATATCTTTTAAAACAATACTGCACTCAGATATTTTGAAGGGATTAAGTGTAAAGGAAGACACTTAATCATTTTCGGATGCATTTAACCTCTGGTTGTGTGAGAACCATTGATGTCAGTATAAATACTGCCTGTGATCAGATAGACTCATTAAAAGAGTCTTCTTGACAGGGTTTCCAGCTCGTGGCAGGTGTTGCCTCTAATACAAATGCATTAAATTCACTTTTTCTTGCTGTTCTCAATACCAGATGTCCTTGGAATAACCCATTATACTAACAAAAGTATAAAATGGTAAAGAGTGAGTTAGTTCAGTTACCATCTGACTAACTATGCCATCAATACATGTTCAAAATAGATTGATTTCAAGAAAATACTTTAAAGAACTTCCTAACTCAGGTGTAAACCTTTGTCAAGAGATTCCCAAATCCATTCTATCCTTAATCAGATGCACCACAACAAATAAATCACCACTTTGCTTCTCACACACCATCAACACCAATCATATTGCTTGCTTAACCTGCAAACGTTAGTCTAAAACCAAGAAAAATACAAGCAATAACACTTTACACCATCTAATTATACTCAGCAGTTGTTCAGAAAAACTATCAGTATTAACTAGCAGCTCTAAATATAACTAGCAGTTCTAAGCATAATTAGCAGTATTAACACATCAGTTTTAAGTAGACTAGCAACATTAAGTATACTTAGCAGCAGAAACAATTTATTGACCTAATAATAGTACTAATCCTTTCAAAAACTTTACAAAACCACAAAGAGATAAGAATTTTTAAAGATTTATCATTCCAATACTGACAACCAAAAATTGAAATCTACCCACATCAAAAGCTTTTGTGAGCAAATCTGCAACATTATTATCAGTATGGATTTTAACAATTTGAATTAACTTTTTTTTTTCATAACAATCTCTTATAAAATGATGTCTTATCTCAATATGTTTTGTTTTTGAGTGATAAACAGGATTTCTTATAATACACATAGTACTGCTATTATCAATATATATTTTTGTATGCATAAAATTGTACCCATAATCCAGCAATTGATTTTGAATCCTGAGCACTTATCCACAACAACTTGAAGCAACCACATACTCAGGTTCTGTTGTGGAATTTGTAACCACAGTTTGTTTCTTGCACAGCCATGAAATCAACCTACATCCCAAAAACTGACAACCTCTTGTTGTTGATTTTCTATATAAGCTAGCTTCAGCATAGTCACTATCAGTGTATGCAACCAAGTCAAAAGGTGATTTTTTTGGATACCAAAGGCCTAATTTGGGTTGACCTTTCAAATATCTAAAAATTCTTTTCACAGCATTAAGATGTGAAACTTTAGTGTGACTTGATATCTTGCACAGGCACACACTGCAAACATAATGTCAGGTCTTGAAGCTGTAAAATACATCAATGAGCCAATCATTGATCTATATAAATGAACATCAAATTCTTCACCATCTTTATCTTTGAGCAGGGGCTTGGAAGTTTCCATAGTTATCTTTGCAGGCTTCACATCAGTAAACCCAAACTTCTTCAAAATTTCAGCTGCATACTTATCTTGACTGATAAATATGCCATCCTCCTTTTGCTTAACTTGTAACCCTAAGAAGAATGTAAGTTCACCCATTGAAATCATCTGAAATCTTTCATGCATTAGCTTTTCAAATTCAACACATAAAACCTTGTTTGTTGATCCAAAAATAATATCATCAACATAAACTTGAACTAACAAGATATCATCTTTGTGTCTTTTGATAAACAAAGTTTTATCAATCTTTCCTTTACAAAAACCATTGTTCAACAAGTATGTTGACAATGTGTCATACCAAGCTCTGAGAGCTTGATGTAAACCATATAGTGCCTTCTCCACCTTGTAAACTTTGTCAGGAAAATTAGGATCTTCAAAACCAGGTGGTTGTGAGACATAAACTTCTTCTTCAATATTCTCATACAGAAAAGCACTTTTCACATCCATTTGATACACTACAAAGTCTTTTTATGAAGCATAAGCCAAGAATAATCTTATAGCTTCAATTCTTGCAACTGGAGCAAATACTTCATTATAATCAATACCTTCTTCTTGAGTGTATCCTTGAGCTACTAACCTTGCCTTGTTTCTAATCACAATGCCTCTTTCATCCTTTTTGCATCTAAAAACCCACTTAGTACCAATTGCCCTCTTCCCATTAGGCAAATATACCAGAGTCCAAACTTCTTAAAGCTTGAATTGTAGAAGCTCTTCTTGCATAGCTTCCACCCAGCTTGGATCTTGTAATGCTTTATGAGCATTATTGGGTTTTATTTGTGAAAAGATCTAGCAAAGAAACCTTGTTCCTTCAAATCCTTTATCAATTTTCTTGTTTGAACAGCAGCTTTTGGCTCTCCAATGATTTGTTCCTTAGGATGATTCTTGTGAATTCTTGTAGTTGGAATAGGACTAACAGGAACTTCCTCTTCCATATTGGTTAAGTCAGCCTCTGCACCAAGTATATCATCATCAGTATCAGGATATATTTCTTCCAATGCAAGCATGTTTGGATCATTTGGATAGTCATCATCATCAAAAGATATGCCTTTCTTGTCCGCAACATTAACACTTGGCTTAGCAGTATTAACAGAATTAGTACTACTAGTGTTAATTTTTTCATTGGCAACATTAACACTTAGCTTAACAGTATTAACAGAGTTAGTATAGCTAGTGTTAATTTCTTCATTAGCAACATTATCTGATACATCATCCTTTTCTTGTTCATCAGTCTGCTTTTCTTCATTAACCACTTTATCATCATCAGAAGATTTTACACCATCTTCTTTATCATCTTTTGGATCTTCAGCAAGATCATCTTCTTGTGAACTCTTTGACTCTTGTGTTGAGAAAGGTGGTTCAGCAGTTCAAATAGGCAGCAAAATATAATCTTTTCCAGGTCTTGTCTCCTTACCAGCTTGACCTGCACTTGCTTTTGTACCTGCAAAATTGTTAGACTCTGTACATGCAACAACTTGCTCATAATTCATTGTCTTGGTTAGTGAATCAATATCAAACAGCCAGTTTGGTCCACTCCCTACAACATTAGGTGTACTCTCACTAAACCTAACATGCAAGTTCTCTTCCACTTTCTTGGCCCTACTATTGAACACTCTAAAAGCTTTGCTATTCATTGAGTATCCAGCAAAGAAAACTTCATCAGCCTTGCCATCAAACTTGCCTAAGTGATCTATGGTATTCAAGATAATAACAGGACACCAAAATGGTCTTAAGAAATGACCGGATCTAAACACACGGATTGTGTTGAAGATACTTTGAGTATATACTTAGTAGCACGCGGAATTTACTACCAAGTACTTAGAAGATTTTGTGTTTGGTGATGTATGTGTTTATATGAATGTAACAGTAAAACAATGACACAATGTTTAACCAAACGATTAGCTTCAATATATTATGAGTGATCTTGGAATATCACACGAATTACAATAAGACCTTGAAGCTCTAATAATAATGCATGTACATAAAACTTAACCTCGGATCTCCTTTTATAGGACAAGGAGTCCTTTACAAGTAAACCATCTACCGTATAAATCTATATTAATAAGATATACATTACATCTCTTCCATATATATCTTCACACGATTTTCATCTTTATCTTATAAACAGTACTAACTTCTTGTTCCAACAGTACTAACTGGCTTAGTACTGATAGTGTATTCATGAACGATCTTCAGCAGTACTAATTTATGCATGAGCAGTACCAACTGTTGGTTTAATTCCCAACAATCCTTCCCTAAACTTATGATTTCTGTGAAAATCATTAAGTTTTTCGAATTAAACTCCAATATTGATGATGGGATGGATTCTTTCAAACACTTATCTTCAATCTTGAATCACTTGAGAATTTTCTTCACATATAAGCTTTTGAAGAAACCATAACAGTAAGTACTCCAATATAAACTCCACACTCATCTGTAACTTTGAGTTGATATCCTCCCTTGAGATACATAATTATCTTTATCAGCAACTGAACAAACTTTAATTCCTCCCCTGTTTGGAAGAATCTTCACCATCAGATAGAACATATGACATTTAAGCTCAGCTTCCAATATGACAATATGTACAAGTTTCCATCAATTCAGTTGTGTAGTTTCAAACTGCTCTCAACACTTCCAGATGTGTAACCTTCTGAGAGAGGTGAATCATAGAGCATAAACTCAGTATAAAACCAAGTTTAAACCATCAGAACAAACTAGTGGAAACTAGCAGTACAAACTGTTTAGCAAAAATTTTCAGAGTTTAGGATAAACTCAATGTGAATATGAAAACATTTTTGTCCACTTATAGTTTTTAGCAAACTATCAGCTATCAACGGATTTGATATGTCTTTACCAATAGCCCTTTGCTTTGGACTAGTCAAATCTTCACTTTAAGATATGGTGAGTTGATTACCATATAATTTTTGGCAAATTGTCAACCATAAACGGATTTGAGTAGTCTTTACTAGAAACCGTTTGATCTGGACTAGTTGGTTCTTATGTGGATTAGACATGGTGAACCAATTACCATTTATTGTGTGACAAGCTTTCACACCTGACATTTCAAACCACCATACTTTCCAAAGCACAATCCAGATTAAAATACTTTCTGAACCTGAAATGTTAGTCCAAAACCAAAGAAAACATAATACACAATATTTTCCTTGTAACAGTTATCACAAATGACTAACAAATTCCAGAATAATACCAACAATTATGCAAACAGTATAAACTATTACAACAAGCAGTGTTAACTGACACAACCAGCAGTATCAAATTCTTTTGAAAACTTAAACACATAGACACTTAATTGGAAGGGTTAAGCATTCCAATACCTGTGACCAAGTATTGAAATCTGCCCACATCAAAACATTTTGTTAATATGTCAGCAAAGTTGTCATCAGAAGGAATTTTGACAACTTGAACTAACTTCTTTTCATTACAATCCCTAATAAAATGATGTCTAATTTCAATATGTTTAGTTTTTGAATGTTGAACAGGATTTTTAATGATATACATTGTACTGCTGTTGCCAATATAAATAATTGTGTTCAAGAAATTGTACCCATAATCAAGCAACTGATTCTGAATCCAAAGAACCTGAGCACAACAACTTGCTGCTGCTACATATTCTGCTTTAGTAGTAGAAGTAGCCACCATAGTCTGCTTTTTACACTGCCAAGAGATCAATCTACAACCCAAGAATTGACAACCACTTGTTGTAGATTTTCTATCCATGCTAGCACCAGCATAATCAGAATCTGAGAATGCCACCAGATCAAATGCAGACTCTTTTGGATACCATAGACCTAAATTAGGTTGACCTTTAAGGTATCTAAAGATTCTCTTAACAGCTGTTAGATGAGACACCTTAGGATTGGCTTGGAATCTTGCACAAGCACAAACTACAAACATAATGTCAGGCCTGGATGATGTGAGATACATCAAAGACCCAATCATAGATCTATACATGTGCACATCCACATCTTTACCACTGTGATCTTTTAATAACAAATGTGTCTCCTTATCAACAGGTGTACTAGCAACTTTGGCATCTGTGAATTGGAATTTCCTCAAAATTTCACCAACATATTTATCCTGAGAGATAAATATTCCATCTGACTTCTGCTGTACTTGAAGTCCTAGAAAGAAAGTAAGCTCACCCATAGAGCTCATATCAAATTGATCTTTCATTAATTGCTCAAACTCTCTGCACATTTCTTTCTTTGTAGAACCAAAGATGATATCATTTACATAAACTTGAAACAACAGAATATCACCTTTGTCCTTTTTAATAAAGAGAGTTTGATCAATTTTACCCCTATGGAACCCATTCCTCATAAGATAAGTAGCAAGAGTCCCATACCAAGCTCTTGGAGCTTGATGCAAGCCATAAAGGGCTTTAACCACTTTGTAAACTTTGTCAGGATGGCCAGGGTCTATAAAGCCTGGAGGTTGAGAAACATAGACCTCCTCATCAATAGTACCATACAGAAAGGCACTCTTCACATCCATTTAATAGACCATAAAACCCATAAAGGAAGAATAAGCAAGAAATAGCCTTATTGCTTCAATCCTGGAAACAGGAGCAAAAACCTCCTCATAATCAATCCCTTCTTCCTGAGTATAGCCTTGAGCAACCAATCTTGCTTTGTTCTTTATCACAATGCCCCTTTCATCCTTCTTGTTCCTGAATACCCACTTAGTACCAATCACTCTCATTCCCTTTGGTAGATCAACCAGAACCCAAACTTTCTGAATTTTGAATTGAAGTAGTTCTTCTTGCATTGCCTCAACCCAACTTGATTCTTCTAAAGCCTTTAGCACATTCTTGGGTTCTATCTGAGATAGGAAACATACAAACATACACTCAAGCTCATCTTCATGATGTTTTTCCTCATAAACAACACTGAGAAAGCAATGATGATCTGGATCTTGAATCTGCCTTCTAGTCTTTACTCCAGATTGTACATCTCCAATGACATTGGTAAGTGGATGATTTCTGTGAACTATAGTTTGGGGAGTAGAAAGAGCCTCATAGGTGATAGGCATATTGTGCAGACCAGCTCCAAAGAAATCAAAATCATCAACTTGAGGAGCAATATTAACTGGTGAATCAATATTAGATTGACTTGGTCCAGCAGTATCAACATTTGGCTCAGCAGTACTAACTCCATTTGTACTGCTCTCAGGAATTTCTGCTTCTTTACCATTCTGTCCACTAGAGTCATCAACAATCTTCTCCTTAGCAGCATCACTTGATGATGGAACATCATCAATCTTTGAAGAAGAAGTATTTAATGGACTTTCTTCCATGATTGGCATCAAGACATATTCTTCATCAGAATCTTCGTCACCTGCATGATCATTAGTATTTGTACCTGTAATAGGCACATAATTCATAGAATCTGACAACATATCAAGATCAAACAGCCAATCAGGACCACCACCTGCAACATTAGGAATATTCTCCTGAAATTCTATGTGCAGATTCTCCTCAACATGTTTGGTGCTTTTATTGTACACCCTAAAAGCCTTACTGTGCAGAGAATAACCAACAAAGAAACCCTCATCAGATTTTCCATCAAACTTTCCTAGTTGGTCTTTGGTATTCAAGATAGTGACATGGCAACCAAAAGGTCTCATAAAGCCTAAGGCAGGGGTTCTACCTCTAAAAAGCTCATAAGGAGTCTTATTGTAAGGTTGCACTACCAGAACCCTATTCTGAACATAACAAGCAGTACTAACTGCTTCAGCCCAAAATGAAATAGGCAACTTAGAGTCAGCTAACATTGTCCTAGCAGCCTCTATTATGGTCATATTCTTCCTTTCAGCTACTCCATTTTGCTGGGGGGGTTCTAGCCACACTAAATTCCTTTTTAATACCTTTTTCTCTGCAAAAATCATCCATAACCCTATTCTTAAATTCTGTTCCATTATCACATCTGATTATTTTGACTTTCTTATCAGCTAGGTTTTCTACCTCAACAATAAACGACTTAAGGATTTCACTAGTCTCATCCTTAGTTCTCTGAAAGAAAACCCAAGAAAACCTGGAATAATCATCAGTAATAACCAAACAATATCTTTTAAAATTCAAACTATTCATAGAAGTAGGACCAAACAGGTCCATATGCAGCATATATAAAGCTTGAGAATTTGAGTTATGAACCTTGGGCTTACAAGAGGCTCTGTGTTGTTTACCCTTAAGGCAAGAAACACAGGTTTGGTCATTTTGAAAAATCTTATTTGGTAATCCTCTTACCAATCCATTTTTAGCAATTTTGTTAATGGTTTTAAAATTTACATGACCAAGCCTTCTATGCCACAACATTGATTCTTCTAATGTGGCTTTTGCAACAAGGCAAGTAAGACCTTCTTTCGGAACAAGGTTGTTCATCTCAATACTGTATGTATTACCCTTTCTGGGGATTTTAAGCAAAACTTGATTTTCATTAGGCAGCTTGAAATCAGGAGAAAGAATAAGGCAGTTAGTATTAGTAAAAAGAACCTTATTCTTTTTATCACATATATGTGACACACTAAAGAGGTTGTACTTTAACTCTGGTACAAAATACACATTCTCAAAATCAAGATTACCAGTTTTAATTACACCTTTACCATTAATCCTTCCTCTAACACCACCTCCAAAGATAACAGGTCCTCCATCCAGAGCAATGAAGTCTGAAAGGTATGACATGTTACTAGTCATGTGCCTGGAACATCCACTATCTGAGTAGCCTCTGTTTCTTCACCATTTGAAGGATGTTCCTCCACACAAAATAAATGTTTTAATGCCGTTTGGGGACCCAAACCATCATTGGCTTGGATCTGCCTTGTGCATCAATATGAGAAAATTTATTGAAAGTCATTGATGCACCATTAGGTTTGGTAGATTTCCTAGCAGTAGGAACTGCTGACCTAGCAGTTGGAACTGCTGGCCTAGTAGTTGGAACTGCTGGTTTAACTTTAGGCACCTATTTTTGATTACTCAAAGATGTTTTCTGGTAAAAGGGCCTTTTAACCTTGTTGGACTATTTTGAGTTACCCTAGCATTTTTATTCCTATTCACCCTTGAATTCCCAAAAACCCTATTTTTCCATGGGTTTGAGTCACAATAAGCAGCCAAATGGTCAAAACTTCCACAAACAAAGCATACTTTTCTAATCTTAACAAACTCATCATCCAATTGCTTAGATTTTGAGTGGTTCCAATTCCTCTGATTATCTTTAGAAACTGGTGATCTGTTCTTAGTTCTATACATCTCAGCATATTTGACATTTTTCCTAACTGGTTTTATGTTTTCAGTTTTAACCACCTTAGGAGCATGTTTAACTTCTACCTTAACAACATCAGGTTTAACCTTAACCTGATCATCCTCATCATCAGATGTCCAATCCTCTATGGTTGGTGCATCTGAGTTCCTACCAGAAGACATCTTTTCCTCAGAGAGAGATTTATCACTTGCACTAACATAAGAATCCTCAGCCTTAACAAATTTAACAGGATTCTCACTAATTTTAGTACCATATCTTGGAAAATCCATATCCTTAAACTCTTCCAAACATTCCTTTATTTGGGGGTGCAATAGACTTGTAACCTAAACCAGATTTAGCTTTATTAAGTATTTGACTCTCTACTATTTTCTGTACCCCTTTTGATGTGTACTCTAGAGTGTCAACACTTAACTTTATATTTTCTTTTTCTTTCTTAAGTGTCTCTAGTTCATATACAAGTCCACTCATCTTGTCATCTTTCAGTTGCAAATCTCTCTTTAACACAGCTATATCATCATTAAAGTTAGACTCATTCTTTCTATAAAAATCAAGTTGTTCTTCCAAAACAGCTAGTCCTCTTTTATGATTAGACAGACTAAAATTCACTTGATTAAATTCTACTCTAAGATCATCATACTGTTTCTTAAGAGTTTCATAATCTTTTAAAGCATGACAAGTGTTTGAGCATTTTTGAACTATATGTACCTCAGAGTCTGAAAAGGCCATCAATGCAATGTTGGCTGGTTCCACTTCCTCTTCCATAAAGCTCCAATCAAAACCAGCTCCATCCACAACAACCATTGCCTTTGAGGAAGAAGTTTCTTCCACATTCACTGTCCTCCTATTATGACTCTTGTTTCCATTCCCATTGCTCTGTTGTCTGGGACTTCTACACTCCCTGGAAAAGTGCCCCATCTTATGACAATTATAGCACTCCACCTTGGACTTATCATACCCAGCTACATCTCTTCCATTGAAGGTAATCTTGTTCCCAGTTCTTTGATAATACTTCTTAGCCCTAATACTTATCAAGGCCAACTGCCACTTTAAATCCATAGCTTCCAAATCATCTTCAGCAATCTGAAGAAGGTCTTCATTGAAGATTTGAGACCCACCAGATTGTTCTGACATAAATGCATATATGGTCTCCTCAGTCAAGCCAGCAGTACTAGTTTTTACACTAGCAGTGCTAACTTTAGGGCTAGCAGTACCAACTGCTTCAACATCATCAGAACTGTTATTGTTGGAAGATGATAAAAATGCTGTGTTTCCAGAACTAGAACTAGTGCTTCCTCCTTTCTTCACCTTTTGTTCAACAATCTTGAGATTGTTGTACAATTCATTCAGTGACATCTTTTCCAGTTCTAGCTTATTGCTTCAGACAACCACATAGGTGTTCCACTCAGCAGGTAGACTATTGAGAAACTTCATATTGAGATCTTCTTGTGGAATCACAATTTTTAGAACATTTAGCTGGCTGACAATCTTTTGAAGTCTATTAAAGATATGATCAAGTGATTCAGAGTTTGAGGCACTAAAATTCTCATAACTCTGCTTAAGTAGGGTTTTCTGTGCCTTCTTGGTGGCTTCATTGCCACCAAATCTCTCCACAACTACTTCAAAAAGTGTCTTAGCAGTCTCATAGTGGCTAAAGTTTAACACTTGATCATTAGGAATTGCCATGAGTAACAAATTCCTAGCCTTCTGATCATTCTTCTTTTTGACTCTCTCATCGTTTGTGACTGGCTCAGTGTTGAGCTTTGTGGTCTTGGAACCATCCGCATGTGTTTCCTCAGAAGTAGTTGGTTTGAAGGAATCACCATTGATTATGATATCCCATAATGCATAGTCTTGCACCATGAAATATTGCTCTATTCTGAGCCGCCATAAATCGTATTCATTCTGTTTCAGCATGGGGAGTTTAGCAAGGATTGAGGTTTGAGGTGTCTCCATGTCCATCTTCTTGGTTGCAAGAGAGTAAGTACTTCTGGATCTTCTAAATCAAAGTATCAGAAACCTGGCTCTGATACCACTTGACCGGATCTAAACACACGGATTGTGTTGAAGATACTTTGAGTATATACTTAGTAGCACACGGAATTTACTACCAAGTACTTAGAAGATTTTGTGTTTGGTGATGTATGTGTTTATATGAATGTAATAGTAAAACAATGACACAATGTTTAACCAAACGATTAACTTTAATATATTATGAGTGATCTTGGAATATCACACGAATTACAATAAGACCTTGAAGCTCTAATAATAATGCATGTACATAAAACTTAACCTAGGATCTCCTTTTATAGGACAAGGAGTCCTTTACAAGTAAACCATCTACCGTATAAATCTATATTAATAAGATATACATTACATCTTTTCCATATATATCTTCACACGACTTTCATCTTTATCTTATAAACAGTACTAACTTCTTGTTCCAACAGTACTAACTGGCTTAGTACTGATAGTGTATTCTTGAATGATCTTCAGCAGTACTAATTTATGCATGAGCAGTACCAACTGTTGGTTTAATTCCCAACAAGAAATCTAGCAATGGTTTTCTACCATGTAAAAGTTCATAAGGGTTCTTGTTGTGAGGCTTAACTACTTTACTTCTATTCTGCACATAACAAGCAGTATTAACTATTTCAGCCCAAAAAGTAGTAGGTAATTTAGAATCAGCTAACATTGATCTAGCAGCCTCAATAAGTGTCCTATTCCTCCTCTCAGCAAATCCATTTTATTGAGGAGTTCTAGCTACACTATACTATCTCTCAATACCTTTCATCTCACAAAACTGGTTCATATCAATATTCTTAAACTCAGTTCCATTGTTACATCTTATCACTTTAACCTTATGGTTAACTAGGTTTTCTATCTTGGTTATGAAAGCCTTAAGGATTCCACTAGCTTCATCCTTAGATGCTAAAAAGAAAACCCAAGTAAACCTACTATAATCATTCGTGACAAATAGGCAATACATCTTTTTCATTAAACTTTTTACAAATGTTGGTCCAAATAAATCCATGTGCAACATATGTAAAGGCTGATTTATAGAGTTCACTACTTTGGTCTTACAAGAAGCTCTATGTTGTTTTCCCTTCTGACAAGCAACACAGATTTCAGCATTTTCAAAAACTTTTGAAGGTAAACCTCTTACAAGGTTTCCCTTAACCAATTTATTCATTGTTTTGAAATTTAAATGTCCAAGCCTTCTATGCTAAAGCTTAGATTCATCAGATGTGGCATTTGCAAAGAGACAAGTCAAACCTCCTTTGGGAACCATATTCTTTAAATCAACACTACATATGTTGTCTGTTCTAGGAACTTTAAGTAAAACATGACTTTCATCAGTCAACTTAAAGTCAGGAGATAAGACAAAACACTCAGTGTCAATAAAAAGAACACTATTCTTTTTGTCACACATTTGTGAGACACTAAAGAGATTAAACTTAAGCTATTTTACAAAGTACACATTATCAAAATCTAATTTTCCAATTTTTAGTGTACCTTTTCCTGTGATTTTCCCTCCTTTGGGATTACTCCCAAAAGCAACATATCCTCCATCAATTGCTTCAAAATCTTCAAGATAGGACATGTTTCCAGTCATGTGACTTGAGCATCCAATGTCAAAAACTCTTTTATCTTCTAATTCCACCTGTGGATTGCCCTGCACATATAGTAAGAAACTCAGTTCATTTTTGGGACCCAAGCCATTACTGACTTGGATCTGCCTTGTGCATCAACATAATCATACCTCTTTAAAACTATGGATGCACTACTATTTCCGAAAACATGATTAAAAACTTTAACTTTTGGTTTCCAGACCCAACAAGCTGAGGCCTTAACAGCATAAAAATGATTTCCCAAAACAGTATCAGTTATTGCTTTTGGCTTAGCAGTAGAAACTACTGCTTTTGCCTTAGCAACACTAATTGTTTTATTCTTTTAAATGGGCCTTTTTACTGTTGAATGTGCTTTATTTGAAAATTTTGACAATTGTTTTACACCATTCACTATTCTTTTTGAGTTAGCAGAACTAACTCATCTAGCAGTATTAGTTACTACTGCTGGTTTAAAAACATTTTGCTTGGAAGTTTTAACTGATACTAAACCAGATCTCATTTGTACTGCTGTTGGAACCATGTTTCTTTTAGCATGTGGGTGAGTATTTTTAGAAAAACTTCGATGATTCACCCTCCTATCATAGTTCCAAACAGGCTTTTGATAGTAAAAATAATTTTCTTGTAAATGCTCAAAACTACCACAATGATAACAAGCCTTGTTAAACATCACAAAGTCACAACCTAATCTTTGTGACATCATACCATTCCAATTCCTTTGGTTACCTCTAGGCCTATTAGTATACTCCCTAGGTTGCTTAGTGTATTCAACAGTTTTCCTAGATACTTTATCACCAAAACTAGGTTTGACAAACTTAACTTATTCAACACTAGGTTTAACTGTTATACTTTCAACCTTAGGTTTAGTCTTCACCTGTTCCTCATCATCATCAGACAACCAATCTTCAATGATAGGTGCATCAGAATATGTCTTTTCAACCTTAGGTTTCTCCTCATTAGACTTATTATTCTCTCCTAAAGACTTAGCATTAGACTCAACTAAACAAGATAATTCAGGTGTAGGAGGTACATACTTTCCTGTTATTGAAGGAGGAACTTCATTATAACCTATACCACTACCTCTCCTCGTAAGTTGACACTCTATTGTCTTATTTACACTTTTAGATGCAAATTCAAGCTTATTTACCTTAACTTGATGTTTTTCTTTCTCCTGATAAGCTGCATCTTTTTCTTTTTGAGGCTTTTCTAACCTTTTAGTAAGTCCTTTAATTTCATGCTCTTTAACATAAAGCCTACGTTCAAGAACATTAACTTTCTCTACATACTCTGACTCATTCTATTTAAAAAATTCAAGTCTTTCCTCAACAGATTTTAGGCCTACTTTATAGCCTAAATTATATAACTTTAACATCTTTACCTCTTCTATTAGCTTTTCATTCCTAGCCTTAAGCTCCTCAATAGTATCTAAACAAGATTTATATGAACAACCAGAATTATTAGATACCTCAGAATCAGAACTTGATGAAGAAGAGTAAGCCATAAGTTCAAAGTATGGTCCTTCAGCTGCTTGGTCACTCCGGTCATATCCTCCTTATCCATCACAAGACACCAAAGCTGTAGAAGGCTTAGGTTCCTCAGACACAACTTTTCTTGAGCTCTCTCCATTCTTGTAGTCTTGGCTCTTTGGTGCCCTGCATTCTCTTGCAAAATGTCCCTTCCTGTGACAGTTGTAGCATTCAATGTTGGATTTATCAAAACCCAAGTTATCCTGCCCATTGACCTTGAGGTTTCTTCCTGTCTTCTTAAAAAATCTTCTTGCCCTCATTGTCAACATTGCCATATTCCACTTCAAGTCCATCTCTTCAAGATCATCTGGATGGATCTGTTCCGAATCTTCATGCATAATTTGAGGACTAGTAGATTGATGAGCTAAAAAAGTATAGATAACAACATCACTCAAGTTATCATGGGTTGTAGACCCAGCATCATTAACTTGTGTGCCAGCAGTACTAACTCCGTGAGCAGTATTAACTGCTTTATTAGTACTACTAGAACTGTTATTGGAGGAGGACACAAAAGCTAAGTTTTGTGTGCTTGAGGATGGGCTAGATGACCCTTTGACTTCAGGTTCATAAACTTTAAGATTTTTATATAAATCATCTAAACTCATTGTATCAAGATCAGCCTTGTTTCTCCATACTATAGTATGTGTATTCCTCTCTGGTGACAAGCTTCTCAGAAACTTTTGATTTATATCTTCTTGAGGAATTGAGACTTCAACAGGTGCTAGTTGACTAATAAGTTTCTGAAGTCTGTCAAAAGTCTGATCAAGATTCTCAGAACTTGGAGTAGCAAAATTCTCATATTGTTGCTTCAAAAGGTTCTTCCTGGTCTTCTTGGTAGCAGCATTCCCTCCAAACCTTTTCTCAATAGATTCTAACAACAATTTAGCATCCTTGATGTGATTGAAAGTCAACTGATGGTCATTAGGAATGCCTATCATGAGAGTGCTTCTTGCCTTTACTTCCAGTCTTCTTTGTGCCTTTTTGTTGGGAATTAAATGTTTCTGACTTAATACTACTGGAAGATTACACTAATAGTACAAACTGTTAGTGTATAACTAAAGACTGCTAAAGAACAACTAACAGTACAAACTATAAAGTTAGTACTGCTAGTATATAACAGAAGGTACTGCTGCAATGATAAGGTTTTAGGAAACGCGTCAAGGATAAGTATGGTATAGATTGTATGTATATCACAATTAGTTAGAAATATACAATAGATACTTATCTTGTAAAGGACTCCTTATGTCTATAAAAGGAGATCCTAGGTTAGATGTTTATGAGTGAGTCATACAAGTTCTGTTAAGATTCAAGGTCTTTGTAACCCTAGTGATATTGAGATCACTCGTATTATTCTTGAATAATATTGAATCATTTGAAGTTAATCACTGTGTTCATTATTCATACTGCATTACTGTTACATCAAACAAAACCTTATAAGTATTGTTAAGTAGATTCTGCATACTTAACAGTATAACCTCAAAGTATCTTAAACACATCGTAAAGGAGTAACGTCCTCAGTGTTTGATCCTCTCAAGTGGTATCAGAGCCAGGCTGATACTTTGATTTAGAAAAAGAACTCTTTTGAAGATAATGGACATGAAAACTACACAGACTAACATGGCAGCTAAACTGCCTATGTTGAAGCAAAACAACTTTGAGATGTAGAGGCTTCGAATCGAACAGTACTTTCAAGTGTAGGACTATGCACTTTGGAAGATCATTGAAGAAGGAAACTCTTTTAAGCCTTCAACATCTGTAACAACAATCAATGGTAAAGAAAAGACTGTTGTAAATACCTCTGCAGTGACTGTAGAAGAGAAGCTGCAAAAGAAAAACGATGTCAAGGCTAGGAGCTTGTTGATGATGACCATTCCCAATGATCAGCTCCTAAACTTCAGCAAATACAAGGATGCAAAGTCCTTGTTTGAGGCAATCACTGCTCAGTATGGTGGTATTGAAGCCACCAAGAAGACCCAATAGAATCTACTGAAGTAGAACTTTGAAAACTTTAGTGCTACTAGTAATGAGTCTTTAGATCATATGTTTAACAGGTTGCAAAAGATTATCAGCCAACTGGCTGTGCTTGGAGTTGAAATCCCTCAGGAAGATCTTAACTCTAAGTTCTTAAGGAGCTTACCTGCTGAATGGGCTATGCATGTGGTGGTTTGGAAAAACAAGCCATATATTGATACTATGAGCCTCAATGATTTATACAGCAATTTCAAGATCATTGAACAGGATGTGAAGAAAGCTGGAGGTGCTAGTTCAAGCACTGGGAACATGGCTTTTGTCTCATCTCCCAGTAATTCAAATCTAGATGAAGTGAAAGTGGTTATACGAGTTAGTATTGCTAACCCTAGTGTTAGTACTGTTAGCTCATCAAGCAGTACTACTGGTATCCTGAATGATACTACCTATTGTGCATTCCTGACCAGCCAGAATGATGGGTCAATGCTGACACATGAATATCTCCAGGAGATTAATGATGATGACTTGGAAGAGATGGCTCTCAAGTGGCAGATTTCACTTCTTAGCATAAGGGCTAAGAAATTCTATCAAAGAACTGGCAAAAAGATCAACATCAGCAGTAATGATACTGCTGGTTTTGACAAGTCTAAGGTAAAATGCTACAACTGTCACAAGTTGGGGCATTTTTCAAGAGAGTGTAGAAGACCCGAGCAACATGATAGCAAGAACAGGGGGTTTGGAAGCAAGCCAAAGGCAGTGGAAGAGCCAGAGACATATTCAAAGGCTATGGTGGCTATTGATGGTCTAGGCTTTGACTGGAGCTTCATGGCAGATGAAGAGGAAGCACCTGCTGAGATGGCTCTTATGGCCTTCTCTGACTCTGAGGTACTATCTGCTGAAAGTTGTTCTAAAACATGTACTGCTCTTAAAGAATATGAAGCTTTAAAGAAATACTATGATGAGCATAGGATTGAATTAAACCAAACAAATTATAATTTGTCTAATCACAAAAGAGGTTTAGCAGTCCTAGAAGAACAAATAGTGCATTATAAGAACAATGAGTCTGTTTTTGCTAAGGACATAGCTGTTCTTAAGAGAGACTTGACTCTTAAAAATGATGAGATTAGTTTGCTTAAAGCTGAATTAGATAAAATCATTAAGGCTAAAGAAAATATTCAATTAACTTTAGACAATTTGGAGTATGCATCAAAAGGTGTTAAAAAAATTAGAGAGTGTCAAATGGTTAATAAGGCTAAATCTGGGTTGGGTTATAAAACATGTCCATCTCCTCATAGAGGAGTGCCTGCACCCCCAAGAATTGACCTAGAGCATATAGGTTTGACTGAGTTTCAACAACCTAAGTTAGAATATGGTTGTAATCCTAAAGAAAATTCAACTGCTAATAAACCTGTAGAAACTAGTGAGCCTTTTGAGAGTGCAAGTGACACCTCACTCACTGAGGACAAGGTGTCAACTGATAGGAACTCAGATGCTCCCATCATTTTGGATTGGGAATCTGATGAGGAAGATCAGGTTGTAGCTAAACCTGATATGGTAAAGTTAGAAAGAACTAATGTTCCTATGGTGGCTAGTAATGAAACTGTTAAGCCTACATCAAGTGTTAAACCAGTTAGGAAAACAATTAGGTACTGTGTGATGTATAGGTCTACAGGAAAGCCAAGAGGTAACCAGTGGAACTAGAATGACCTCAAGTTACATCAACTAGGAAGTGACTTTTTCATGTACAAAAAGGCTTGTTTTATATGTGGTAGCTTTGACCACCTAGAGGCTTTTCGTCATAACCATCATGGAAGAAAAATGGTTACTAGGAACAATAGGGTGAACTCAAACAGGTCTCAAACTTACCCCAATGCTAATAGAATGACTCCCAGGGAAATTTTATTGAAGTCTAGGCTCAAACCAATTAGTACTGCTCAATCAGCAGTTAGTACTGCCAGACCATTTAAAACTGTTTACCTTAGACTAGCAGTTTCAAGTGCAAAACCAACTTTCAAACATGCACAACAAACTGTTAAAAGGCCTTTTCACAAGAAACCAGTTGTTCAAAACCTATTTTGGAAACCAAAGGTTCAAACTGCCAGGCTAGCAGTTAGTACTGGTAAATCTAAAAACACTGCTAGGGATAAAAGGGCAAATGCTGTTAAGGCCTCATCATGTTGGGAATGGAGACCAATCAAACCCAACGGTGCATCAATTATATTAAAGAGATTAGACTATATTGATGCACGAGGCAAACCCAAGTCAGTGATGGCTTGGGTACCCCAAGGAAACTAATTTCCTTATTTTATGTGCAGGGACATTAACAGGATGATGAGAAAGATCAAGGTTATGCAGACAGTGGATGTTCCAGGCACATGACAGGCAACATGTCATATCTTTCAGACTTTCAACCAATGGATGGAGGATATGTTACCTTTGGGGGAGGAATAGGAGGAAGGATTACTGGTAATGGCACATTGAAAATCGGTAAATTAGACTTTGAAGATGTGTACTTTGTGCAAGAGCTTAAGTATAACCTGTTTAGTATCTCACAAATGTGTGACAAAAAGAACAAGGTTCTTTTTACTGACACTGAATGTCTTGTGCTTTCCCCAGACTTTAAGCTTCCTAATGAAAGTCAGGTTCTACTTAAAGTTCCAAGAAAGGGCAACATGTACAGTGTTGATATGAAGAAGATTGTTCCTAAAGAGGCTCTTACTTGTCTTGTTGCAAAGGCCACATTGGATGAGTCCATGTTATGGCATAGAAGACTTGGTCATATAAATTTTAAAACCATAAATAAAATTGTTAAAGATGGTTTGGTAAGAGGCTTACCTCAAAAACATTTTATACCTAAGTTACTAGTGCTTGTGTGATCAGCATTTGGTAGATTAGTTGCTGACATAATAGGTTGATGATGGACAGAGTTTGGGGATCTATTAACAAAGGTTTTATACCTAAGTTAACTGGTTCTTTAAAACTTCTTGCTTGAAATCTTATTATGATGTTTTGTATTAGAATTGATGGCTTAGTTAGTCAGATAGTAACTGACCTAACTCACTCTCTACCGTTTTATACTTTTGTATAATGTGTTAGTCCAAGGACATCTGGTAGAGAGAACAGCGAGCAAACGTGAATCTAATACATTTGTGTTAGAGGCAACACCTGCCACGAGCTTGAAACCCTTTCAAAAAACTCTATGAATGAGTTTATCTGATCACAGGCATTTATTTATAACTGAAATCATTGGTTCTCACACAACCAGAGGTTGATTTAAACCGAAATTATGATTAAGTGTCTATCTTTACACTTAATCCCTTCAAAATGGTAGTAAGCAGTATTGTTTTTAATCAAAATTGAGTTCATACTGCCGAGTCAATTTTTTCCAAAAAGTTTGTACTGCCAGGCATAAAGTTAGTACTAGTAGGCTTAAGTTTGTACTGCTGGATAGACGTTAGTACTGGTGCGAAATAACAACTTTTTCAAAATAGCCGTTGTGTTAGGAACAAAATATTCACATGAAAGACTCGGTCACCCCGAGTATTTATTTAGCATTTAAGTAGCTCGTAGGATTATTAGTTTTCGTTTAGTTATCATAATACTAGTTTAGTCATAGTAGTATTTATGGAATTGGGTCGGGTCTTTACCCACTGTCAGCTCACTCCACAGCCCATGTGGAGCATTTTATGTGTAACTATAAATACCCTTTCCTACAAAAGGGAAAGGGTTGGAGCTTTCATTCTAATCTGATAGATTTTACTTTCTTTCTCAAGAAACTCCCATTTCACTTTCTCTCTCTAAACTTTCTCTTTAATTCGTCCAAGCATCAAAGAATAGTGTGTGTTATGTTTTGATATATATTACACGTTGAGAGTTAGTTGAGATTTTTACTGATCAATTCCTTATTTTCATGGTTTCCTTTTTGGATATTTTTACTTTTAATCTATTTTATTCACCTTATCTTCAATCAAAAGTTATCTTTTAATTAAAGTCGGTCCAATAGAAACCCTAATAAGTCTTTCATAATATCTCAATTCACTTTCTTCATCTACTTTCTAACCTAAAATTACACTATTCACAACAGTTAAATCTCACTTTTACTGAAAAATAATGGCTTCTTTATCCTTTGTTGAAAAACACAACATTGTCGCATTTTTGGAAAAAGCAGAGGATGATACATACTTCCATCAGATAGTGGACTTTTTAAATGGTTCCACATAAGGTATTCTTTAACATTAAATCCCACTATCTATGTCTCCCACATCAAAGAGTTTTGGCAGACTGCTACTGTCAGAACATTTGACAATGGAGACAAAGAGTTAAATACCAAAGTGGATGGCAAATCCATCACTCTTACTGAATCATCACTCAGAAGGCATCTCCATCTGAATGATGAAAATGGTGTTAGTGTTATGCCAAACACTGAAATCTTTGAAACTTTAACCAGAATCGGGTACAATATCAAATCACAATCTTTATCTTTTCAAAAAGGTTGCTTTGCCCCACAATGGAGGTTTTTAATCCTCACCATCCTTCACTGTCTCTGTTTTAAGAAAACCTCATGGGCACAGTTCAGTAGCAATATTGCAACTGCTCTCATCTGCTTAGCTACTGACAGAACTTTTAATTTTTCAAAACTCATCTTTGAAGGAATGGTTAAAAATGTTGACAGCAAATCAAAATTTCTGATGTATCCTAGGTTCATTCAAACTATTTTGAACATAAGAAAACATCAACTTCTTCCACACAAAAATATTTATCCAACACCCAAACTTACCCAAAAGCTTTTCAGTAATATGATGATGGCCTCAAAAGGGTATAGTGGGAAAGAAGTTCCTTTATTTGATTCAATGCTACAGGTACAGGGTGAAGGATCAACAAGCCCAGTTGACTCCCAACACACACCCACAAGCTCAGAACAATCACCTTCACAACCAACTTCATCACCAGATAGGTCTATATCCAGAGAGGGCTCTGCTGTACCTCAGCACAGAGACCCTACCCCTCCCCATGTAGCAGATGAGGCTGACTTTGTCAGTATAGAAAGGGCTACTTCTACTATCTCAGGCTTAGAAGCTAGGCAGGACAGAAGTAACATAGCTAAGACCCAATCTATGGCAACACCTACAGTACCAAGTTCCTATGAACCCAGTACCAAGTTCCTATGAACCCATGTAGCAGATGAGGCTGACTTTGTCAGTATAGAAAGGGCTGCTTCTATTGTCTCAAGCTTAAAAGCTGGGCAGGATAGAAGTAACATAGCTAAGACCCAATCTATGACAACACCTACAGTACCAAGTTCCTATGAACCCAGTACTATTAGTGGAATCCCAAGCCAACTGGATATATTAGGTGGCTCAGAGGCTCACCATGTGGTGGACTATGAGTCTTTGCCCCATGATGCACCTCTCCCTAAAGGTTACACATCAGGAAGTTCTGAGGGCAGTCAGACACTTAAAGAATTAATGAAACTTTGTACAAAATTATCTGAGAAGGTTGCTAGCTTAGAGTCTGATCTCACCTCTCACAAGAAGGTTTTTGGCAAGGTATATACAAAACTGGTGCTCAAAGTCAAGAAATTAGATCAACAGGTCAAGACATTTAAAAGAAAGAGATCATTTCAAATGGTAGAATCAACTGAATCATCTTCTTCATCAAGCTCATTAGATGGTCAGAGTGAAGATCAAGGTGAGGAATCTTCCAAACAGGGGAGGAAGATTTCCCAATTAGATGAAGATCCTCATGTCTCTTTGGTTCAAGAGGAGTTTGGTACTTAGGGGAGGCAAAAATAGCAGATGGATCAAGGTACTGGTGGTTTGACAAAAGGTACTGGTAGTGCATTTCATGGTACTGCTAGTATTCCAGAAGAAGGTACTGGTGGTTCACAAGGTACTGCTGGTGCAGTATACACAAGAAGGCAAAAGAGATCAAGAACAGACAAGGGAAAGGGAATTATGGTAGAGGAAGAATCTTCTCAGAAAACAACCATGAAGAATCAAGCTTAGATTGCTCTTGATGAGGAGCTAGCTCAAAGATTTCATGAAAAGGAGTTAGCAAGGGCAGCTGAAGAAGAAAGATTAGCAAGGTTTATGGTTGAGCGCAAGTTTCAAATAGAAGAAGAAGAAAGAGCTCCTCAGGTTCTTACTGATAGTGAGTTAGCTGCAAAGCTACAAGAAGAAGAAAGGTCACAGTTCACAAAAGAAGAACAAGAACAAGAAATTGATGACCTTTTAGAGCAGATTAGACAAAGCCAAAGGAAGAAGAAAATCTATCAGAAGAAACCTCCTTCAAGGAAAGAACAACAGTCCTCTATGAAGACATATCTGAAGCACCATGATACCTGGAAAGAACATCACTTCAAGGGAAGATCTTTTGAAGAAATTGAAAGGATCTACATTGACTCTCATAGGAGAATGCAGATGTTTCTGAGAGGTGATCTTGAAAGGAGTGAAGGAAGAGGAGAGAAGAGAGCAGTAGAATAGTTGGAATCAGAAGAGTCTAAGAAACAGAAAACTAAAGAAGAATCAGTTCAGGAAGAATCAGTTGAAGAAAAATCAGCTGAGAAAGAAGAAGAGATATTAACTGATGAACAGATCCATGGAATAATGGTGGTAATTCCAGAAGCTCTTAACGTTGATCCCATTCAAGCCAAACATCCCATCATTGATTGGGAGGTGTATTCAGATGGAATGATCAAGGGATGGAAAATCATTAGAGTAGGAGGAAAATTTGAAGTCTACAAGTTCTTTGAAGACATGATAAAAGACTTTGACAGAGAATTCTTAGATAAGCTTTGGAGCTTAGTTCAAGAAAGGTTTAGATCTGCTGATCCTACAGATGATAAGGATAAAGAGCTATGGGTGGAGCTAAAAAGGATTTATGAGCCTAATGCAAATGATTCACTTTGGAGGTTTCAAGCTTATAACTTGGATACCACATGGATGTTAATTGACAACTGTGGAGTTCACAGAGTCTCAACTAGAGCAGGAGTGGAAATCTACATGTTAGTAGAGAAAGATTACCCACTCAGGGCAGGAGTACTACTAGTTATGTTATCATCAAAGCTTCAAGTTAATGAAGAATCTAAAATGGCAAGAGCATTGGTGAGAAAGATTTTCTAGCAAGCAGAAGATATGAAGCTCATAAGATAGTGTTTGGAAGAGTCCTCACAATCCTCATTTAATTTAGAGAAACTTGATGATTTAGGGTAAATCACAAGTTTAGGGGAGGATTGTTGGGAATTAAATGTTTCTGACTTAATACTGCTGGAAGATTACACTAACAGTACAAACTGTTAGTGTATAACTAAAGACTGCTGAAGAATAACTAACAGTACAAACTATAAAGTTAGTACTGCTACTATATAACAGAAGGTACTGTTGCAATGATAAGGTTTTAGGAACTGCGTCAAGGATAAGTATGGTATAGATTGTATGTGTATTACAATTAGTTAGAATTTAGAAATATACGATAGATACTTATCTTGTAAAGGACTCCTTATGTCTATAAAAGGAGTTCCTAGGTTAGATGTTTATGATTGAGTCATACAAGTTTTTTTAAGATTCAAGGTTTTTGTAACCCTAGTGATGTTAAGATTCAAGGTCTTTGTAACCATGCAAGCAGCAGCAACTCTAAAACCCAACAATGGATCAACAACTCTTCCTTCATGAAAGTATCGTGACTCAAGGTTATGTAATTGACTTTTTCGATATGAAGGCGTGTTAATGTCATATGAGATCATGGGGATATAAACTTCAGTTACTTCATGATCGTAGTCGAACATGTGAAGCATTTTGACTCCTAAAATGTATAATTCAAAGTAAGTACATAGATGTTTTACTGCACGGTTCAATTCTAGTGTGTGCCTATATGCAAACTATGTGAAGACGCGATTATCTCGACTAGACTTTTGAAAATAAAGTTTAGTTAAATAAATTTTTGAGATAATCTAAAGTTCATCTTCTAGGTTTGATATTGCTTACTTAAATGTGGCAAGCATACATATTGATTATGTACATTTTACGACATTAGTAAGATCATCGTGCGTGAATGAAAACATTTTTATTTTGTACTACAATGCAATGAAAATGATTTCATGATTTTCCTAATCGTGAGAAGATTTTATGACAAACAATTTGACGGTTTTCTAAACATTAATTTTTTACAATGTTGATTAGGTTTATGCATAATTGATAACCTGAAGGGCATAATAGTTATAAACTATACTAATCTAGTTTAATTAACACTTGATTCATGAATTATAACCAATTATATAGAAAATCCCTGAAATTAGGTTTTGATGCATAAAATTAGAATCTTAGACTCAGATCAAAGATAATGGAGTAGTAATTACATATAGTAGTTGTTCAGATTGATGAAATAAACTTATTTTGACGACCAAAAGCTCCTAATTATGTTGAAGAGATTAATTGGTGTGAGTGGGTCGTGGTTTGTGTTTAGTTATTATGAAACTATGTTTTTACAAAAGGGGATTTTATGAAGAATGCGGACTTGCGGATCCACAATTTAAGCAGACGGATCCGTATTTTGTGGATCCGTGGATCCGTGAAACTGTCAAAATTAGGCAGAACTTGATTTGTGAGTTTTGGATCCTAGATTTTAACTAAGACTTGCCATAAGACTCTTACATATGCTGTAATGAGTCTTGTGATGAATTTTTAGGTTGTGACGTTTCTTCGTTGAACTTTAACGATGAGTTGTATATAACTTTTCGGATGAAAAATCACAACACGTCAATCCTAATGAGATTTGGATTTATGTAATATGTTCCATCATTCCTAGACCTAAACGAAGAAAGTTAAAAGGTTCAAGCTTGTTCGTTAGAATGTTGGCGATGTTGTGTTCCGAGGAAACTTTCTCTATAGAAATATTTCCTTTTTGAAGATTGTCGCATAGGAAATGGTGACGGATTTTTATGTGTTTAGTCCTAGAGTGTTGTACGGGATTTTAAGTTAAATCTATGGTGCCTTTGTTGTCACACATTATGGTGATGTCATTTAGATGTATGTCGTAGTCGATTAGAGCTTGTTTCATCCATAGTGCTTGCTGGCACGCCTTGCTTGCGGATACATACTCGGCTTCGGTTGTGGAGATAGCAAGAGCGGTTTGTTTCTTAGAGAACCATGATGTCAAGCAACATCCAAGGATCGTACAAACGCCACTAGTGCTTTTTTTGTCTTTGTAATCTCCTACATGATCGGGATCGGCGTAGACGATTGTTTCAACACCCGTATCTTATGGATAGCATAATCCTAAGTGTATTGTTCCATTAATATATCTAAAGATTCGTTTTACGGCTTCTAGATGGGAAATTTTAGGATTCTCTTGATATCGAGCACAAAGAAAAACACTAAACATAATGTCAGGTCTACTAGCCGTTAGGTAAAGTAAACTACCGATCATAACCCTATATTTAGTGCTATCCACGGATTCTTCATCATCGTCTTCGATTAGCTTGATTTCAGTGGACATAGGAATCTTAGTAGGTTTACAATCTTCTAATCCAAATTTCTTAGGCATCTCTTTAATATATTTAGATTGATTAAAGAAGATACCATCTTCCATT
Organism: Artemisia tridentata subsp. tridentata; assembly: GCA_021014915.2. Lineage (NCBI taxonomy): Eukaryota > Viridiplantae > Streptophyta > Magnoliopsida > Asterales > Asteraceae > Artemisia > Artemisia tridentata. The sequence goes on along the minus strand of CP139506.1, from coordinate 321,179,711 downwards.
TGTTTTATTTGTAATCCTAAAAAGAAATTCAACTCACCCATCATGCTCATTTCAGACTCGTCATGCATGATCTTGGAAAAGTCATCGCATAACTCTTGACAAGTTGAACTAAATATAATGTCGCCGACATATATTTGCACGATGATAAGGTATGAGTTTCTTTTCTTGGTGAAGAGTGTGTTATCTACCATCCCCAAGGTATATTCATGTTCAATCAAGAATACCTTGAGTCTATCATACGAAGCTTTAGGAGGTTGCTTAAGACCATATAAAGCTTTCTTGAGCTTGTAAACATGATTTGGCTTTTCAAAATCAATGAATCCTAGAGGTTGTGCTACATATACTTCCTCATTGATAAAACCATTCAAAAACGCACTCTTCATGTCCATTTGGTATAACTTAAAATCTAAGGCACACACATAAGCAATTAATATACGAATAGATTCTAATATAGCTATCGGAGCATAAGTTTCATCATAATCTATTCCTTTTTGTTGACTATATCCTTGCGCTACTAATCTAGCCTTATTTCTAGACACTACTCCGTTTTTATCAAGCTTATTTCTAAACACCCATTTAGTTCCTATGATAGTAGCATTTCTAGGTTGGGGCACAAGTTCCCAAACATCGTTAGCAACGAATTGGTTCAGTTCCCCTTGCGTTGCTACTATCCAACTTTCATCCTTAATCGCTTCGTTAACATTCTTAGGTTCTAAGGTTGAAATGAAACAAAAGAAGTTGCTTTTGTTTTGTGCTTGGGATCTAAGTGTTTGTTCATTTAACCTACCTACCACGTGATCTAAACGATGATTCTTAGACTCTTTGATGTTTACCATTGTTTGTTCTTCTAAGGGTTCATTCTCATCATCTTTGTCTTGTTTGACTTGGTTTTATAGGTCTAAGTTGGTTTTCTTCTTAATTGTTGATTCTTCATCTAAATCATCATCCACCAAGGGTGATGTTTTAGGTGGGGGAGGAGACTCATCAAATGTAACGTTTAATGATTCTTCGATGTAGGTCCACATGTTATGGATCCATGTAGCCTTGTTACTTGTTAGACGACTTGAATAAATTCAAATCAATCTAAGTAAGAAACTCTAACATGAATTGTTAATGCTAATGCGGAATCTTAACACTAACAATGAAGAATACAATAACTATAACTAACTTCGTATATTAATTCTTTTAATAAATATGAGTACAATCTTCGTCGTTATAAAAAACTAATGCCTAGGGTTCCTTTTATACAGTAAGGAAACCCTAGATACAAAACGTGTAGAAGGATATACGTATCTTCTCTAAAGATAACTACGTATCCTTTCCTAACTTATATCCAACAACCTTTCCTAACTTTCATAAACAGACTTAATGACTTTAGTCAACCAGACTTAACTATTAATTACTCTACCAGAATTAACAATGAATGACCAGACTTAACAATGACAAAATACACTAACAGACTTAACTTTGTAACCCAGCAGACTTAAGTCTGTTCTTCATATTAAGTCTTGTCTTGTGTTAATTCCCAACAATCCTCCCCTAACTTGATCTTCATGCTTCATGAACTTCAAGTTCCTTCTGAATAAGCTTCTGAGGATTGAATCTTGAACTCTTGGAATCATCTCTAACACTTTAAAACTTCAAATCTGATCTTTATGCAGCAACTTGACTTGAATAATCTTTTCACCATCTGATATGCAATCCGTCTGATCTTCACAGCAACCATGACTACTTGTACATCAATTCTTTTAAGTTTCATACTATTCTCATCACTTCCAGGTGTGTCAACTCCTGTAAGAGGTGAATCATTGAAAATTAATGGATTTGATGTCTCTTTACCAATAGCCATCACTACTGGAGTAGCCAATGTTTTGGTGTGTAAAACCATGGTACAGTGATAACCATATGATTTTTAGTAAATCATCAACTATCAACGAATTTGTTTTGTCTTTACCAAAAGCCGTTTGCTTTTGGACTAGCCAATTCTTTGATGGAATGCACCTCATCTTGGTGAATTGATTACCATGTATGGTTTTCCACAGCCATTACCACAAGCCATACCTTGTGGGCTAGCCAACTCTTCACTATCTCAGATATGGTGAGTTGAATACCATACAATTTTTGGTAAATTGCCAACCATAAACGGATTTGAAATATCTTTACCAGAGCCGTTTGCTCTGGATTAGTCAGTCCTTATGTGGGTTAGACATGGTGGACTGATAACCATTTGTTGTGTTAGTGCTATGCACCTTCACCAAGTGAGAAGTTCCTTTAATCTCACTTAACAACTTGAAAATTCTTTCAAACACTCTTAAACACCCCAATATGGTTCTTTTAAAGATTTTTCCTTAATCAAATCAAGCAACTGCTCATAAACTTCATCCTTCTCATATGCATGTAACTTCTTTTCCAACATTGCCTTGCAGACCCTTGGTGATAAAGGATATTCCACTTCTGCAAGCATATAGATAGTTGCACTTTGTAAAGATAAACAATGTACCTTACATGTATGAAAATATCTCCAACTAACAATCCTTTGTTGATCTGTCAGCTTCCAAAGTTCATCTTCCTCTGAAGGTGGCTCAAACATTACTTTTAAGTCTCCCCAAAAGACCCTTTCAAATTCTTCTTCAGGTCTGTTGTCCCCATGTTTGATATTCACCAACTTGTGCAAATCCATAATATCTTCTCTACTCACATCATTCAATATTGCTGGAAAGTTAAGGTATACAACATCAGTGTTGTCCTCCCTTATGATCTGATAAGCAGCTCTTTGTCCAGTCCTAATTATATGATATTTGACAATTTTAGCTGGTTCCTTAGAGCTTTCAGGAATTGTTCCCATAGTACAACCCTCAGATGAAGGTTCTTCTTCTTCTGATTCATCTTCTTCTGATTCATCTTCTTCTTGTACTTTCTTCTTGGATTTACTCTTTCTTGCTATACTTTTCCTCCTTGTAAACTTTATGACTGGCTTTTTGACTTCTTTCTTTTCTTCCACAACATCAGACACTTTCTCAGCCTTAGATTTCTTTTCAATTTCTCTTGATGCTTTCTCAACTGGTTTTTCAATTTCCATTACCCTTTCATCCACTTTCTCAGCTTCTATGAATGGTTCAGATTCTGTCACTTTCTGTCTCTTGAAACTTCTTCTCAAAGAATCTTCATAATCCACTGGCCTATAGCCTTGATCTCTCTCATATGCACTCACATATTCAGCTTCAATTTCCTCAAATGATTTTCCTCTCATCTTTTCTCATGTTGAGTACATCATGTTCTTTAGATACATCTTCATACCATGCATATGTTCTGCTTTAGACATCTTCTTGGGAACCTTGGTTTTCTTCTGAGTTTGCCTTATCACAAACATAAAATCCCCCAAAGTTTCTTCATTCCTTCTAGAATTTATAAACTCTGCTAGTTGTTTGGCTCTCTCCTCAGCAGTCAAACCTGGAATAGCTTTAAGTTCCTCAAACTTTGCCCTCAACTCATCATCTTTTTCAATCATTTGCATCAGTGGATCATCATTAAACTCTTCTGATAACTTTCTTTCAAGCATTGCATCTTGTCTTTTCTGTTCTTCCTCCTTTTCTATCTCAGCCTTTTCCATTTCTTTTATTCTTGCAATCTCAGCTAAAGAAGCTTGCTTTTCTCTTTCTTGTCTCTTTGATTTCTTGGGCTTAGGAGTTTCAATCAAAATTTGTTTTCCTTCCCTTTGAGTTTTAGGCTGCTCCTCATTACCAGACTTATCTTCATGACCACCAGACTTAATTTTCTCACCAGCATTAACATTATCAATAGACTTAATCTCACCAGTATTAACTTCACCAGACTTAAAACCCTCAGCAGACTTAATCAACTCTTCATCAGATTCAATCTATTTATCAATTAGCAATTTCCTTTTATTGGATATCTGCTTTTCTTCCTTTGTTGTTGAATTTTACTCAGAGATTGAGCTAATGTTTCTGTTGCTTCCCTTCCTTCAGGACTTATATCTACTTGATCAGTTGGTTTATCCTTAGCTGGTGTCTTAAACACTTGTTCTTCCTCTAGGCTCTGATACCACTTGTAGGTCCACACGCTATGGATCCAAGTAGCCTTGTTACTTGTTAGACGACTTGAATAAATTTAAATCAATCTAAGTAAGAAACTCTAACACGAATTGTTAATGCTAATGCGGAATCTTAACACTAACAATGAAGAACACAATAATGATAACTAACTTCGTATATTAATTCTTTTAATCAATATGAGTACAATCTTCGTCGGTATAAAAAACTAATGCCTAGGGTTCCTTTTATACACTAAAGAAAACCTAGATACAAAACGTGTAGAAGAATATACGTATCTTCTCTAAAGATAACTACGTATCCTTTCCTAACTTATATCTAACAACCTTTCCTAACTTTCATAAACAGACTTAATGACTTAAGTCAACCAGACTTAACTATTAATTACTCTACCAGACTTAACAATGAATGACCAGACTTAACAATGACAAAATACACTAACAGACTTAACTTTGTAACCCAACAGACTTAAGTCTGTTCTTCATATTAAGTCTTGTCTTGTGATAATTCCCAACATTCGACTTTCATAGTATCCTTATTTAGGACTATGTAAGCCTTACTATTTTGTGAATATCCTAGAAATATACCTTCGTAAGACTTTGGGTCGAACTTGGTAAGGTAATCTTTGGTGTTGAGAATGAAGCACTTGCTTCCAAACACCTTGAAATATTCTAGTGTGGGTTTCTTACCTCTATATAGTTCATATAGTGTTTTACCTAGGAACGGTCTAATGAGAATTCTATTTAAAATGTATGTCGAAGTGTCCAAGGCATTAAACCAAAACTTTTGAGGTATTGATTGTTCATTCAATAATGTTCTACTCATTTCTTGTAAAGTTCGGTTTTTTCTTTCTACTACACCATTTGATTGAGGAGTTCTTGGAGCCGAGAAGTTGTGACTTATCCCATGTGCATCACAATAGGCTCCAAATTGCGCCTCATTATCAAATTCCCGACCATGATTCGTTCTAATAGAAATGATTGAACAACCTTGTTGATTTTGAATTTTCTTACTTAAGATTTCAAATTGTTCAAAAGCTTCATTTTTAGTTTTCAAAAATCTTGTCCATGTATATCTTGAGACTATTACTAAAGTGTAGAAGTTTCCTCCATAACTTCGAATAGCCGATGGGCCAAACAAGTCCATGTGTAAGAGTTCTAGACACCTATTAGTAGAAACCATATTTTTAGCCTTATGGCTAGCATGTGTTTGTTTTCTGATTTTACAAGCATCGCAAAAGTGTTGATCATACTTAAGTTTAGGAAGGTTTCTAACTAGTTCCTTAGATGCGAGTGACTGAATCAAACGCATGTTTGCATGTCCTAATCTCCTATGCCATAAAGTTGAACTATCATCCATTGAGGCTAGGAAAATTTGATCCTTAGGGCTATTTCCTAGTTTCATCACATATAACCCATTTTTCCTAGTTCCTTCACCTATGATTCTACCATCCTTAATGATTTTACTCTTATGCTCCGAGAAAACAACTTTGCACTTAGTATCACATATTTGTCCTATGTTAAACAAATTAAAAGCTAAGTTATCAACATGTACCACATCATTTATAGTAATTGAGTCATTAGAAACCGTACCTTTGCCAATGATTTTTCCTTTAAGGTTGCTAGCAAAAGTAACGTTACCTCCGTCGTATGCATGGTAGGTTGAGAAGAGACTTTTGTTTCCCGTCATGTATTTGGAGCAACCACTATCGTTTACCCATTCGTTTGGATCTAAATCAACCTTTAAGCATACCTAGTTTAATGACACAAATACTCAAATGTTTGGTCCCCATTGTCTCATGGGTCCGTACATGTTAGTGTAAAACATTCTAGCCATTTGAGGAGTTGGTTGCATGAATGAAAATTGTAAATAAGCTCCCCAAGGCATGAATGGTTGTTGGTGACTAGTGTTCCAAGACATAGGATGTGAATCTTGTTGTGTCGGAACATTTCGTCTTCTCCTAGGTTGAGGTGTTTTTGTCCTAGGTTGAGAATTAACAACTTGTCTAGGTGGAGGTGTTGTTGACCTGGAATTATTCTCAACATAACCTAAACCATGATTAAGTGAAGGTTTCAATGGTTGTATTTGCTTGTTTTCGTTAGTTAATGTTTTCTTACTAACTACAACAAAATCGGTTCTAGATGAAGTGCTCGATTTTAGAATTTCCTTTTCCTTACTAGCCTTAGACTCTATTAGATCATAACTAATCTCATATTTAGGTTTCAAGGCTTCACGATGCATATTTAAAAGTTCTGTCGTGTTTTTGCACTTCGTCGGATCCACGGATCCGTATAATACGGATCCCTCTACTATATTTGTGGATCCGTGAGGTGCCAAAACATCTTGACTGCCCTTTACAAAATTTACACTTTTGGTTTCACTTGTTGACGCTTCATTTAGGTTAAATCCTATTCCTACTTTCTCATTAGGATTTTTACCTTCGGCTATTATATTCTTTAGTGTGTACGTAATCTTTTCAAATTGTACAAACTTTGACGCGTTCTTTTCTAACTTAGATTGTGACTTTTTTTGTTTTGTGTTCTCTAGTTAAAAAGCTAGACATAACTCATATTCTAAGGCTTTGTTTCTTTCTAGTGTTTTGATTTTCTCTTTAAGCTCAGCTATTTCATTTTCTAGTCGTTTTCTAATTATTTTCATACCCTTTTTTTAAAATATGATTTGTAGACTAGTTTCACACATTTTATCGTATTGTTTTTGCTCAACATCATCATCTATAGAAGATGCTTCATCACTATAGTAAGATAGATCGGAACATACCTCGTTAGATGATTGAGCCATGAGAGCCGTTTCCTCCTTGGTCTTTTCATCGTCCTCTTCACCACTATCACTCCAAGAACCTCGGACAAAAGCCTTTTGGTCCTTGTTTCTAGGTTGTTTTGGACAATCACCAATGAGATGATTCGGATCTCCGCATCTATAACATTTCTGTTGATCCTAGTTATGCACTTGATCAAATCCTTTAGCTTGTAAAGGTTTAACTATTTTAGATAGATCCAAAACAACTAGACTAGAAACTGTGTTCAAGTTTATCAAATACTATGCGGAATCTAGTACTTGTTATTAAGAAGAATTTTGTATCAATGTAAAAGTAAACAAAGAACACAATTTAATAAACAAAACGCTTCAATATTAATGATGAATAATACGAATACTCTTCTAGTATTAGGGTTTACAACCTTGAAGCTATAAGAAAAACACGTAACTATCTCAATGCCCTAGGACCTCCTTTTATAGACTAATGAGTCCTAGTTGGCTTACAATGACTTTCTATACAAGATAAATCTTTTATATATTTATCTAAACATGTTACACGGTATTACTATACTTGTCTTACACATAAACCGACTTAATCTCTTTAGCAGGACTAATAAATAACCAGCATCACTAATCTTTAACTCTGGCAGCATTAATTCTTCAACAGTAGTAAATTAGTACTAGCAGCACTAACTCTTCTTCTAGCAGCATTAACTACTTAGTATATTTCCTTGAAGTTCTTCAGCATTACCAGCAGTAGTAAAATACACCAGCAGTCTTAACATTTATACCAGCAGTAGAAACATACTTGGAAGATTATCATTTGAGTACCTGAGCAGTTGTAATTCCTTAGAGCAGTCTTAACAATCATGAGCAGCAGCAACTTCAAGAAGCTTTAATTCCCAACAATCCTCCCATAAACTTGATATTTTCACCTAAAATCATCAAGTTACATTCAAAGCTTGAACCATCACCAGGAGGAAGCTTCCAAACACCTTATTTCTTCTTCTTCACCTTGGGATTGAGTATGTACTCCATCTTCTTGAGAAGTTGATAGGTCATTTCATCCCACTTATCTATTTGAGTCTAACTTTAGATGGATCCAGGATCTGACCAACTACAGATGGATTCAATGGATAATCTTTCTCAACCAACATGTAAATCTGAACTCCACCCAAAGCCACAGTATGAACCCCACAACCATGATAAAGCTTCCAGAATAACACATGAACATTGTGTCCATATTGTTTTCCCCAGACTTCATCTTCACGATTTGGTTCAAAAATATCCTTAAGATAACCTAGGAGAACTTTATCCATGATATCTTCTGGCCTTGTATACCCATACTTAGCCTTAACTAACTTCCATAGAGTCTCTAGGTCTTCTCTATTGATGCTTTTGAGCATCTTCGGAAAAGAAACAAACTTTTGAGACTTTCTACCAGCTTTCATTAGCTAATACCAAGACTTCTTTCCTTGATAGCCAACTTTCCAACCAATGATGCAGTATTTTGTAGCCAAAGGTTCAACTTCAATAGCTTCTTCCTTTTTATCTGATTTGATTTCCACCAATTATTGTAGTTGAGCTTTTTTCTTTTTCAACCTCTTCTTGTTCTGCTTGCTCTTGCTCTTGCTCTGTTTGCTCGTTAGGTTTTTGCTTTTTACTACTCTTCGCTTGTAGTTCATCACCTGCTCTCTTCATACTAATCCCCACCACTTCATTATCCATGGTCACAAACCTATTAGTTTTCCTCTTGGAAAGCTCATATAGTTCTTCAATCTTTCCATCATCAAAATGGTTTAAGACATTGAGCTTCCATTTGTCCATATTATTCAGATATGTACACATGTACTTCCTTCTTTGAGCTTTGGTAGGTGGTTTGTTTCTTTTAGCTTGAGCTCTTTGTGCTGCATAAAATTTTCTTCTTTTCTCAACAAACTCAGCCATCATCTTAGACCTTTCTTCAATTGTGAGTGATGCTTGCTCTTCTTGCATAAGTTTCTGAGCTAGCTCCCAATCAACATCACACTGAGCTCTCTCATCATCCTACTCTTGAAGTTCTTTAACAAGTGCAATACTGGCTTCTTCCTCTCTTTGAGCTCTTTCAGCCAATATTCTATCATTCTCAGCATCGTACTCTTTTTGATCTCTTTCTGCTATCTCTGCATCCAAGAGCAGTTGATTCTTCCTTGAAAAAGGCTTTTCAGGTTAAACCATGATGCCTTTTCCCTTATCTTTTTATTGTGCTGAGGTTATTGTTGTTTTCGTTGTTGATGTTGTGGATGGTTCTCTATTGACAACCCCTTTGACTGGTGGTTTCCTCAAAGCTGTAAGGGCTTGAGCCAAAGTTGTTAGATCATCATCAGAACTTGCAGTAGCAGTAACATTTCCACTAGCAACATTAACTCCTACTTCAGCAACAGTAACTTTGTCACTAGCAGCAGAAACTCCAATACTAGCAGCATTATCATCAGCAGCATTAACCATCAACTTTGCCACTTTAACCAACTTATCCACATTAAGCTTAGCAGTTTTAACTGTCTCCTCAATCACTTTAGCATCAATAGCGGTCACATTATCCAGTTTGTCTTGAACTACAAACTCATCACCAGCATCAACCTCTTCTTCCACAATATCTTCAATACCTACAGGAGTAATGCTAGCATTATGTACATCCTCTACCCCTGTATCCACATCAAACATTTCTTGTTCGTCCCCTGAAGCTTTGCTTGCATTCCTTCCCTATTTAGGAGCATCCTCCCCCAAAATAGCTTCATTGGCAGAGGATTCCACTCTGAATGCTGAACCAATTTTGTGAATCCTTTTAAGCTTATGAGTCTTTGCTCTCTTTCCTTTTTCCAGCTACTTAACTCTCTGCTTTAGATGTGTGGTCTCCTGCAGTTGTGAGTTAGTAAGAGTCTGTAGGGCAAGGACCTGTGATTATAAATTGGTACAAGTTTCCATCAATTCATTTAAAAGTTGTAGACTACCCTCATCACTTCGGAGTGTGTTACCTCACCCGAGTGGTAAATCATGGGGTATGTTAGACATTGTCTCAACACTAGGTTGAGCACTTGTGCTCCCTTGGTTTCTTGGCACCTTGCGATTCCATCCTCTGAGTCAGTTCCATAGGAACTTGATTTAGTAGATGTTGCCTTAGGTTGGGTCTTGTTGATGTTACCACTAACCTGCTCTGCTTCTAAGCTAGCAGCAGCAGTGGCAGCCCTTTCTAAACTACCTCCCTTCTCTTCAGGGGTAGCCGTCGATACCAGCACTAGCCTGAGGTAGCTGAGTGCCCTGTTGGGTTTTCCTACATTGATAGATCTTTTGCATTGTTGAGGAAATGGATAAAAAGGTGGGTGTGTGTTGGGTTACAGTGGGAGTTCCTGAACCTTCACCCTGATTTTGACCTAGTTCCAACATTGTTTGAAACAATGGTGTTACTATGCCTGAAAAATCTTTTCCCTCTCTCTTCATGTTAGCAACAAAATTTCTAGTATGAAAGGGAGCCTCATAAACCTTTTTGTGAGTCTTCTTTTCAGAAAACTGTCTGTCCATTAGTAGTTGTAAAAACCGTTGATATAAGAAAAATCGGTTCTAGATGAAGTGTTTGGTTTTGGAATTTCCTTTTCCTTACTAGCCTTAGACTCTATTAGATCATAACTAATCTCATATTTAGGTTTCAAGGCTTCACAACGCATATTAAAAAGTTCTGTCGTGTTTTTGCACTTCGGTGGATCCACAAATCTGTATAATACCGATCCCTCCGCTATATTTGTGGATCCGTGAGGCGCCAAAACATCTTGACTGCCCTTTACAAAATTTACACTTTTGGTTTCACTTGTTGACACTTCATTTAGGTTAAATCCTAATCCTACTTTATCATGGGGATTTTTACCTTCGGCTATTATATTCTTTAGTGTGTGCGTACTCTTTTCAAATTGTACAAACTTTGACGCGTTCTTTTCTAACTTAGATTGTGACTTTTTTCGTTTTGTGTTCTCTAGTTGCAAAGCTAGACATAACTCACATTCTAAGGCTTTGTTTCTTTCTAGTGTATTGATTTTCTCTTTAAGCTCAACTATTTCGTTTTCTAGTCGTTTTCTAATTATTTTCATACCCTTGTTTTTAAGTATGATTTGTAGACTAGTTTCACACATTTTATCGTATTGTTTTTGCATAACATCATCATCTATAGAAGACGCTTCATCACTATAGTAAGATAGATCGGAACATACCTCGTTAGATGATTGAGCCATGAGAGCCGTATCCTCCTTGGTCTTTTCATCGTCCTCTTCACCACTATCACTCCAAGAACCTCCGACAAAAGCCTTTTGGTCCTTGTTTCTAGGTTGTTTTGGGCAATCACCAATGAGATGATTTGGATCTCCGTATCTATAACATTTCTGTTGATCCCAATTATGCACTTGATCGAATCCTTTAGCTTGCAAAGGTTTAATTATTTTAGATAGATCCAAAACAACTAGACTAGAAACTGTGTTCAAGTTTATCAAATACTATGCAGAATCTAGTACTTGTTATTAAGAAGAAATTTGTATCAATGTAAAAGTAAACTAAGAAAACAATTTAATAAAAAAAACGCTTCAATATTATTTATGAATAATACGAATACTCTCCTAGTATTCGGGTTTACAACCTTGAAGCTATAAGAAAAGTACATAACTATCTCAATGCCCTAGGACCTCCTTTTATAGACTAATGAGTCCTAGTCGGCTTACAATGACTTTCTATACAAGATAAATCTTTTCTATATTTATCTAAACGTGTTACACGGTATTACTATACTTATCTTACACATAAACCTACTTAATCTCTTTAGCAACACTAATAAATAACCAGCATCACTAATCTCTAACTCTGGCAGCATTAATTCTTCAGCAGTAGTAAATTAGTACTAGCAGCACTAACTCTTCTTCTGGCAGCATTAACTACTTAGTGTATTTCCTTGAATTTCTTCAGCATTACCAGCAGTAGTAAAATACACCAGCAATCTTAACATTTATACCAGCAGTAGAAACATACTTATAAGATTTTCATTTGAGTACCTAAGCAGTTGTAATTCCTTAGAGCAGTCTTAACAATCATGAGCAGCAGCAACTTCAAGAAGCTTTAATTCCCAACAATCCTCCCCTAAACTTGATATTTTCACCTAAAATCATCAAGTTTCATTCAAAGCTTGAACCATCACCAGGAGGATGCTTCCAAACACCTTATTTCTTCTTATTCACCTTGGGATTGAGTATGTACTCCATCTTCTTGAGAAGTTGATAGGTCATATCATCCTACTTATCTATTTGAGTCTAACTTTAGATGGATCCAGCATCCGACCAACTACATATGGATTCAAAGGATAACCTTTCTCAACCAACATGTAAATCTGAACTCCACCCAAAGCCACAGTATGAACCCCACAACCATGATAAAGCTTCCAGAATAACACATGAACCTTGTGTCCATATTGTTTTCCCCAGACTTCATCTTCACGATTTGGTTCAAAAATATCCATAAGATAACCTGGGAGAACTCTATCCATGATATCTTCTGGCCTTGTATACCAATACTTAGCCTTAACTAACTTCCATAGAGTCTCTAGGTCTTTTCCGTCAATGCTTTTGAGCATCTGTGGAAAAGAGACAAACTTTTGAGACTTTCTACCAGCTTTCATTAGCTCATACCAAGACTTCTTTTCTTGATAGCCAACTTTCCAACCAATGATGCAGTACTTTGTAGCTAAAGGTTCAACTTCAATAGCTTCTTCTTTTTTATCTGATTTGATTTCCACCAATTGTTGTAGTTGAGCTTTTTCTTTTTCAACCTCTTCTTGTTCTGCTTGCTCTTGCTCTGTTTACTCATTAGGTTTTTGCTTTTTACTGCTCTTAGCCTGTAGTTCATCACCTGCTCTCTTCACACTAATCCCCACCACTTCAGTATTCATGGGCGCAAACCTATCAGTTTTCCTCTTGGAAAGCTCATATAGTTCTTCAATCTTTCCTTCATCAAAATGGTTTAAGACATTGAGCTTCCATTTGTCCATATTATTCAGATATGTGCACATGTACTTCCTTCTTTGAGCTTTGGTAGGTGGTTTGTTTCTTTTAGCTTGAGCTCTCTGTGCTGCACAAAATTTTCTTCTTTTCTCAACAAACTTAGCCATCATCTTTGACCTTTCTTCAATTGTGAGTGATGCTTGCTCTTCTTGCATAAGTTTCTGAGCTAGCTCCCAATCAACATCACACTGAGCTCTCTCATCATCCTACTCTTGAAGTTCTTTAACAAGTGCAATACTGGCTTCTTCCTCTCTTTGAGCTCTTTCAGCCAATATTCTTTCATTCTAAGCATCATACTCTTTTTGATCTCTTTCTGCTATCTCTGCATCCAAGAGCAGTTGCTTCTGCCTTGAAAGGGGCTTTTCAGGTTCAACCATGATGCCTTTTCCCTTATCTTTTGATTGGGCTGAAGTTATTGTTGTTTTTGTTGTTGATGTTGTGGATGGTTCTCTATTGACAACCCCTTTCACTGGTGGTTTCTTCAAAGCTGTAAGGGCTTGAGCCAAAGTTGTTAGATCATCATCAGAACTTACAGTAGCAGTAACATTTCCACTAGCAACATTAACTTCTGCTTCAGCAGCAGTAACTTTGTCACTAGCAGCAGAAACTCCAATACTAGCAGCATTATCATCAGTAGCATTAACCATCAACTTTGCCACTTCAACCAACTTATCCACATTAAGCTTAGCAGTTTTAACTGTCTCCTCAATCACTTCAGCATCAATAGCAGTCACATTACCCAGTTTGTCTTGAACCACAAACTCATCACCCGCATCAACCTCTTCTTCTACAACATCTTCAACACCTACAGGAGTAATGCTTGCATTATGTACATCCTCTACCCCTGTATCCACATCAAACATTTCTAGATCATCCCCTGAAGCTTTGCTTGCATTCCTTCCCTATTTGGGGGCATCCTCCCCTAAACTAGCTTCATTGGCAGAGGATTCCACCCTAAATGCTGAACCAATTTTGTGAATCCTTTTAAGCTTATGAGTCTTTGCCCTATTTCCTTTTTCAAGCTGCTTAACTCTCTGCTTCGAATGTGTAATCTCCTTCTATTGTGAGTTGTTGGGAATTAAATATTCTGATGATTAAGTATCGGGAAATTCTCTAAGTGATTAACTCTGGTGGTTAAGTCTGCTAGTGTTAATCCTGGTTACGTCTGCTTCCAGGTTAAGTTTGGTCGTTGAAGATTAAGTCTGCTAGTGTTAATTATAGTGAATACAGAATTAAGTCTGCTCTTCTATCGTTAAGTTTGGTTGACTAAAGTCAATTATACACGGTAGATAATATCTTACCCCATGTGCTCAGTCTTTATCTTATATTCACAGAACAAGCTGTAAACATAGATACATGTTGTATCTTAGTTACTGACACACATAAGATAAGCTAGCAAGTTGTTTGACAAGACTTAACATTATTGTAAAGATCTTTCTTGATATATAAAAGAAAGATCTTAGACTAGATAAGAGTGTGAAAAATAAGTGTGCTTAATTAATATCTCTCAAGAACAAACACAAACAATATCACAAGATATAGAAACATAAGATTCAAGGTTGTAACCCTAGTGATAAGAAAAGATCACTCGTATTTTTATCTTAATAATATTGAATCGTTTGGTGTTAACATTGCATGTTCATTGTTCGTTACTAAAGCATTACTTTCCATTTCCATAATAAAAATAATCTTCTAAGTGGGATTAAGTAGATTCCGCATACTTAATCATATTAACTCAATATATCATATACACAAAGTCACAAGGTTTAACCACCTTAACAGTGTATCGATTCCTTACAATTGGTATCAGAGCAAGGCTGATATAGTTGATTTAGAAGAAGAAGCTTAAGAAATGGATGTTCAAGATACAGCTACAAATGTTGCTGCAAAGTTTCCCATGGTCAAACAGATTGAGTTTGAGTTGTGGAGGTTGAGAATTGAGCAATATTTTATGGTTCAAGATTATGCTCTTTGGGATATCATTTTGTATGGTGATTCTTTCAAACTAGTGGTTCTCCTCTAACTCATGAAGATCTTGATCAGTTGGATGATAATGATTTGGAAGAGATGGACATTAAATGGCAGGTTGCTTTACTTAGCATGAGGGCTAAGAAGTTCTGGCAGAGAACTGGTAAGCAGATTACCATTGATGGTAATGAAACTGCTGGGTTTGATAAGAAGAAAGTAGAGTGTTTCAACTGTCACAGGTTAGGACACTTTGCTAAAGAATGTAGAAACCCAAGGAAGTAGGATAATAGGAGCACATGGTATAGGCAAGAGAAAAAGAAGGAAGTCACAGTGGAAGAGCCAAGGGCTATGCTGGCCATAGATGGGGTTAACTATGATTGGAGCTTCATGGCTGATGAAGTGGAAGCACCAACAAATGCTGCACTGGTGGCCACTGAGACTGCTCTAATGGCCTTTTCTGATTCAGAGGTAAATTCCATAATTAAATGTACTGAATCATGATCTGCTCTTAAAGCTTATGAAGATCTTAAAAAGAGATTTGATGATCAACTAGAACAGTTATATGATGCATTAGCTAATTTAGTCAATCATAAAAGAGGAATAGCTGTTCTTGAAAAACAACTTTTACATTTTCAAGGAAATGAATCTAAGTTTACTGATGACATGAATGCTCTAAAAAGAGGCATAGAGTTCAGAGATGAAATAATTTCTAGGCAAAATGAATCATTAACTAAAGCTAAAAATAAAACTGAATATGTTAAGATAACAGTAGATGCTTTAGCTTATGCCTCAGAGGGAATTAATAAGATTTGGGAAGCTCAAGTAATCAATAAAGCTAAGTCTGGTTTAGGATACAAATCTGTTCCTCTACCATACAGAGGTGTTCCTTCACCTCCAGGTATTGACCTAGCACACACAGGATTTGCTGAGTTTCAAGAACCAATAATGGAATATGGTTCTAAGTCTACTGAGAGTCCTAAGGTAGAGAAAGTAAGTGAGAGTTTATGTAAAACTTCACTTTCTAAGGACAAGGTGTCCTTTGTTAGGAAATCAGATGCTATAGTTGTTGAGGATTGTACAACTGATAGTGATGAAGATGAACAGGTTATGTCTAAACCTAAAAAAGTTAAGAAAGCATAAACAAAGGTTCCTAAAGTGGTCAAAAAGGATACTGATAGGCCTAAATCAAACATTAAACATGTTAGGCAACCAGTTAAATATTGTGAACAATATAGAACTACTAACAAGCCCAGAGGTAACCAAAGGAGTTGGAATAACCTCAAGTCTAACCAATTAGGTGATGACTTTGCTTTTCGTAACAAAGCTTGTTATACATGTGGTTGTTTTGACCATCTTGCAGCTTTCTGCAACCAATGGGTATCTGGGTATGAAAACAAGAGAGTGAACTACAAAAGGCAAACACCTAAACCTCACTTTCACTCTAGTTCTGACTTTAACAGAACTAAACCCAAAACAAACAAGTTAATTCTGCTAGACCATATATGACTGTTTACCCAAAATCAACAGCTAAGGGTGCAAAAACATTTTACAAACATGCACCAAAAGTTGTTCAAAGGCCCATTCATTCAAAGGCAGTAGTCCAAAAACAAGTTTGGAAAATTAAGGGTTCAACTACAAAACAAGCAGTTAATTATTCTAGGCAAGCAGTTAATTCTGCTAGGCAAGTAGTTAATTCTGCTGCTAAGGGAAACAGGGCAAATGCTGTTAAGGCCTCAGCATGTTGGGTTTGGAATTCATCTAAATCCAATGTTGCATCAACTGTTCTCAAAAGATTAAATTACATTGATGCAAGAGGCAGATCCAAGTCAGTAATGGCTTGGGTCCCCAAAAGAAACTAATACTCCTTATTACTGTGCAGGAACATTCAATTGATAAACAAGAGGATCAAGGATACTCAGATAGTGGATGTTCAAGGCACATGACAGGCAACAAGTCCTATCTTTCTGATTTTCAAACATTAGATGGTGGCTATGTTACCTTTGGAGGAGGTGTTGGTGGCAAAATTTCCGGTAAAGGTATCATTAAAACTGGAAATTTAGATTTTGAAGATGTGTACTATGTACAAGAGCTAAATTATAATCTTTTTAGTGTCTCACAAATGTGTGAAAAAAAGAACAAAGTTCTTTTCTGTGACACTGAATGTCTTGTGCTTTCTCCAGATTTTAAGATGCCTGATGAAAGTTAAGTACTTCTTAAAATTCCTAGAAAGGGCAATATGTACAGTGTTGACATGAAGAACATTGTTCCCAAAAAGGATTTAACTTGTCTTGTTGCAAAGGCCACATTGGATGAATTAATGAAATGGCATAGAAGGCTTGGTCATATTAATTTCAAAACCATAAATAAAATTGTTAAGAATGGTTTGGTAAGAGGTTTACCTCACAAAAGATTTGAAAATGATCAAACATGCATTGCTTGTCTTAAAGGCAAACAACACAAAGCCACTTGTAAGCCCAAGATTTTTAACTCTATCAATCAATCATTGTTTATGCTTCATATGGACTTATTTGGACCTGTTTCAGTAAGTAGTATAATGCATAAGAGATATTGTCTTGTTATAACTGATGACTATAGCAGATTTACATGGGTTTTCTTTTTAGGTTCTAAGGATGAAACTTCTAGCATTCTTAAGAAATTCATTACACAGATAGAAAACCAAGTAGACAAGAAAGTGAAAGTCATTAGATGTGATAATGGGACAGAGTTTAAGAATAGAGTTATGGATGATTTCTTCAAGCAAAAAGGTATTAGGAGAGAATTTAGTGTTGCGAGAACTCCACAACAGAATGGTGTTGTTGAGAGAAAGAATAGAACACTAATAGAAGCTGCTAGAACTATGTTAGCTGACTTTAAGCTACCTATAACTTTTTGGGCTGAAGCAGTCAACACTGCTTGCTATGTCCAGAATAGAGTTTTAGTTGTACAGCCTCACAATAAGACATCATATGAACTTTTTAGAGGTAGAACTCCTGCAATAGGATTTCTTAGACCTTTTGGATGTCATGTGACAATTCTCAATACCTTAGACCATTTAGGAAAATTCGATGGTAAAGCAGATGAAGGATTCTTTGTTGGATATTCTCTTAATAGCAAAGCATTTAGAGTATACAACACAAGAACTAGGATTATAGAGGAAAACCTACATGTGGAGTTTTTGGAGAATAAATCCAATGTAGAAGGTCAAGGAACAACATGGCTATTTGATCTTGAGACACTAACCAAATCAATGAATTATGTGCCTGTTGTTGCAGAAACTAATGATTTTTCAGGTTCACAAGCAACATATGAGGCAAGGTTAGAAAAGGAGACAAATCAAGATTATGTGTGGATGCCACTCTGGTCAAGTACAAGTGTGGAATCAACTTCAACAATTGATGAATCTTCTTCTGGTAAAGCTAAAGAAGATGTTGAACATGAAAGCAAAGAAGATGGAGAAAAGGAACAAGAAAATAGTTCTGCTATCAATAATGCTGCTGAAACAGACTTATCTGAAGAAGAAGAATTAACAAAGGAAGTAGAATTAACAGAAGATGAGGTGGATTTGAGCAATCTCCCACCAAACTATCATGTTCCACTTACACTACACTCCAGAATTCACAAAGTCCACTCCCTAGAAAATGTGATAGGAGATGTACAATCAGGGGTGAAGACAAGGCAACAACTGATGTCTTCAGACCAACATGGGCTTCTTGATGCCCTTTATGCTTCAAAACAACATGAGTTTTAAAACTCTTGCTTGTTTGTATGTTTTCTCTCACAAGCTGAACCAAAGAACATTCTGAAAGCCTTAGATGACTCAAGCTGGGTAGAAGCTATGCAAGAGGAGCTTCTTCAGTTCAAGATTCAGAAAGTTTGGGTGCTAGTTGATTTACCTAAGGATGCAAAGGTAATTGGCACTAGATGGGTTTTCAAGAATAAAAGGGATGAAAGGGGAATAGTGATTAGGAATAAGGCTAGATTAGTAGCCCAAGGGTATACACAACAAGAAGGCATAGACTATGATGAATTGTTTGCTCCAGTAGCAAGACTTGAGGAAATTAGGCTTTTCTTAGATTATGCTTCATTTTTAGGCTTCACAGTTTATCAAATGGATGTCAAGAGTGCATTTTTATATGGCACAATTGAAGAAGAGGTGTATGTCTCACAACCTCCAGGGTTCATTGATCCTGACCATCCAGAAAAAGTGTACAGAGTTGTAAAAGCTCTATATGGCCTGCATCAGGCACCAAGAGCTTGATATGAAACACTGGCTTCCTATTTAAAAGAGAATGGATTTCAAAGAGGAAAGATTGATCAGACACTTTTCATCAAACAGCACAAGAAGGATCTTCTATTAGTGCAGGTGTATGTGGATGAAATTATCTTTGGATCTATAAGGAAGGAGATATGTTTGGAGTTTGAGAAGCTTATGCATCATAAGTTTCAGATGAGTTCCATGGGGGAACTTACATTCTTTTCGAGTTTGCAAGTTAAACAGTCATATGAAGGCATATTTATTAGTCAAGATAAATATGTTGCTGAGATACAAAACAAGTTCAACTTTGCTGATTCAAAAATGGCAAGCACACCAATGGATTCTGAGAAGCAACTTCCAAAAGATTTGGATGGAGAAAATGTGGATGTACACACATACAGATCTATGATAGGCTCTTTGATGTATCTCACATCATCAAGACCTGACATCATGTTCTCTGTTTGTGCTTGTGCAAGATTTCAAGTAACTCCAAAGGTTTCTCATTTAACAGCAGTCAAGTGGATTTTTAGATATCTCAAGGGTCAACCTAGGTTGGGTCTATGGTATTCAAGGGAATCACCTTTTGACTTGGTAGCATTTTCGGATAGTGATTATGCTGGTGCTAGCTTGGACAGAAAGTCAACAACTGGAGGATGTCAATTCCTTGGGTGTAGACTTATCTCATGGCAGTGTTAGAAGCAAACCATTATGGCTACTTCAACAACTAAAGCTGAATATGTAGCTGCTGCAAGTTGCTGTGCTCAAGTCCTATGGCTTCAAAACCAACTTCTTGACTATGGGTACAATTTTATGAACACTGTCATTCATATTGATAATAATAGTACAATTTGCATTATTAAAAATCCAGTACAACATTCTAAAACAAAACACATTGAAATTAGACATCACTTTATAAGAGACTGCAATGAGAAAAGATTAATTCAAGTTCTTAAAATTGCTTCAGAATACAACTTTGCAGATCTGCTAACAAAAGCTTTTGATGTTGGAAGATTTCAGTACTTGGTAGCATGTATTGGAATGCTTAATCTTTGAATTTTTCAATCTAATGTGTTTTTGTATATAAATTTTTGTTTGTACTGCTAGCTTTTTCAGTTAATTCTGCTATTACAAAAGTTTGTGTTGTTTGTACAAATTTAAATTGTGTTGTTCATATAGTTAGTTCTATGCTTATTCTAATGCAAGACAAGTACTTTGTACATTGTTCTCTTGGTTTTAGACTAACTATTTCAGGTATGATCATTTGAGCACAAAGGAAATTTCAAGTGAAATGGAAGCAACAGAGTGTGTTCTAGTTGCTGCCATAACAGGTTTATGATGGACTGAGTTTGGGAATTCTTAACAAAGGTTCACACCTAAGTTAATTAATTCTTTAAAACATCTTTCTTGAAACCTGGTTATCATATTTAATATTGAATTGATGACTTAGTTGATCAGATAGTAACTGATTCAACTCACTTTCTATCATTTTATACTTTTAAGTATAATGAGCAAGTCTAAAGACATCTGATAGAAAGAACAACTATTAAAAGTGAATCTAACACTTGTGTTAGAGGCAACAATTGCTATGAGCTGGAAACCCTGTCAAGAAAGCCTTTTGAATAGGTTTATCTTTACACAGGCAGTTATTTATAACTGAAAACATTGGTTCTCACACAACCAGAGGTTGCTTTAAACCGAAATTTTGATTAAGTGTCTGTTATACACTTAATCCCTTCAAAATGGTTGAAAGCAGTATGATTTTTCATAATAAAATCATATGCATATTGCTAAAAGTCAAAATTTTTCTTAAAAGGATTTTTGGAATAAAAATGACTCAGAAAACCATCAAATGAAGGATTATGAGTTATTGCCCCATGAATCACCTCTCATAGGAGTTAACACACCTAGAAGTCTGGTTGTTGAAAATTAATTCTGCTAGTGATAATTCTGGTGAATACAGAATTAAGTCTGCTCTTCTATCGTTAAGTCTGGTTGACTAAAGTAAATTATACACGGTAGATAATATCTTACCCCATGTGCTCAGTCTTAAACTTATATTCACAGAACAAGTTGTAAACATAGATACATGTTGTATCTTAGTTACTGACACACATAAGATAAGCTAGCAACTTGTTCGACAAGACTTAAAATTACTGTAAAGATCTTTCTTGATATATAAAAGAAAGATCTTAGACTAGATAAGAGTGTGAAAAATAAGTGTGATTA
Source organism: Artemisia tridentata subsp. tridentata (assembly GCA_021014915.2). Classification (NCBI taxonomy): domain Eukaryota; kingdom Viridiplantae; phylum Streptophyta; class Magnoliopsida; order Asterales; family Asteraceae; genus Artemisia; species Artemisia tridentata. Next base: position 321,158,349 of record CP139506.1, on the reverse strand, counting down.
ATTAATATCTCTCAAGAACAAACACAAACAATATCACAAGATATGGAAACATAAGATTCAAGGTTGTAATCCTAGTGATAAGAAAAGATCACTCGTATTATTATCTTAATAATATTGAATTGTTTGGTGTTAACTTTGCATGTTCATTGTTCGTTACTAAAGCATTACTTTCCATTTCCATAATAAAAAAAACCTTCTAAGTGTGATTAAGTGGATTCCTCATACTTAATCATATTAACTCAATATATCATATACACAAAGTCACAAAGGTTTAACCACCTTAACAGTGTATCGATTCCTCACATGAGTTAGTAAGAGTCTGTAGGGCGAGGACCTGTGATTGTAAATAGGTACAAGTTCCCATCAATTCATTTAAAACTTATAGACTACCCTCATCACTTCAGAGTGTGTTACCTCTCCCGAGTGATGAATCATGGGTTATGTTAGATACAGTCTCAACCCTAGGTTGAGCACTTATGCCCCCTTGGTTTATTGTCACCTTGGGATTCCATCATCTGAGTCAGTTCCACAGGAAATTGATTCAGTAGATGTTGCCTTAGATTGGGTCTTATTGATGTTACCACTGACCTACTCTACTTCTAAGCTAGCAGCAGTAGTGGCAGCCCTTTCTAAACTACCTCCCTTCTCCTCATGGGTAGCCTTCCATACCAGTACTAGCCTGAGGTAGCTGAGTGCCCTATTGGGTTTTCCTACGTTGATAGGTCTTTTGCATTGTTGAGGAAATGGATAAAAAGGTGGGTGTATGTTGGGTTACAGTGGGAGTTTCTGAACCTTCAACCTGATTTTGACCTAGTTCCAACATTATTTGAAACAATGGTGTTACTATGCCTGAAAAATCTTTTCCCTCTCTCTTCATGTTAACAACAAAATTTCTAGTATGAAAGGGAGCCTCATAAACCTTTTTGTGAGTTTTCTTTTCAGAAAACTGTCTGTCCATAAGTAGTTGTAAAAACCTTGGATATAAGAAAAAATTGTTTGATGAACTATCCCGCCCTTAACCACACTATCAAAAATTAATTTTAAAAAATTGAATTTTTTATTTTTAGCCAAGCAGTTAATGGCAGACGCTATATTGCTGCTAAATTCATTCCAACCAGTTGTTTTTGGACTAAGACACTTCAAGATAGTGTGGATTAAGAATTTCCACTATGGGGAAAAGTAGGATTTGAAAATTTTTAAAGAATCATTTTTCCTTATATACCCCATCAGTGTAAGGTTTTCAAAAATATCAGAGTTTGAGAGTCAATTCCCTTAGTATATGCTAGGTGAAGAACTCTCCTAACAGATGCTTGAGTAATGAGTATCTCCTGCCCATCAACAAGGGCATGGATCTATGCTTTCCCATTAATAGTTTTGACCTTTGCAGTAGACCAAAATTGTTTAATTTGGGAAATATATATAGTAGGGTTTACTGTTAATGCATAATTTATATGGGCTGCATTAAGAAAATTAATGATTTCTGTAAAACCTTCAGACTCTTTAGGTTTGTGTAAGAATGAAATCATGTTGTATGTGTCGGCAAAAGTTAGGTTCGTCATTGTGTGTTTTTGAAAAATCGTGTTGGGATTTCTTTGATTTTACAATTAGATGATAAAATTATGTTAGGGTTTCGTTTGAGAGAGTTTTTGATCGGATATAACACTTGTGTGAATGATTGAAGGATATAAACTCTTAATCGTTTAATGTTCTAAAACAGTACCCTGCACTCTCAAACTTAGCAGCAGAAACCTAGCAGGATTAAGTTAAGCTTGGCAACATTAACTTATGCCTGGCAGCATAAACCCAGTTTCCACTCCAATAAGCTTATTTATCAGCACTCCAACACTTTTCTTAGCTTATCCTACAAAATATTAGTCCAAAAACCACAAAAACACAAGCAATAACATTTCACAACAATCATAACTGATGAGGGTTGATCGATACACTAGAAGGTGGTTAAACCTTTGTTCTTTTGTGTATGTGATAAGTTGAGTTAATATGATCAAGTACACGGAATTTACTTAATCACACTTAGAAGGTTATTTGTGTTATGGAAATGGAACAGTTATGCTTGTGTATATAGAACAAAGAACATGCAATTTTATCACCAAACGATTCAATATTATTCAAGATAATACGAGTGATCTTCACTATCACTAGGGTTACAAAGACCTTGAATCTTACGATTTCTATCACTTGTGATATTTGTGTTTGTTCTATGTTCTTGAGAGTTATTTTCTAAGCTCTTAAAAAATATTCACACACTCTATTATGTCACAATTATATCAAGACTAAGATCTTTCTTTTATATATCAAGAAAGATCTTTACAATATTTTTAAGTCTTATCAAACTACTTGCTAATTTATCTTTAGTGTGTTAGTACATAAGATACAACATGTATCTGTGTACACAACTTGTTATTGATCACTTTGTTAAAAGATATTATCTACCGTATATACTTGACTTTAGTACACAAATATCTTTTCAATACTTATCCAACCAGCAGTGGTATATGTGACAATTATCCACTCAGCAGTATCGACTAGCAGTACCTTCTTTATAACTACCAGTACTAACTTCAGTTAGTACGGTTAGTTATACCTTGAACAGTCCTAAGTATACACTAGCAGTTGGAACTGTTAGAGTATTCTTCTCAGCAGTACTAACCTTCAACACTTGTAATTCTTGATACTTAATCTTCAGAACATTTAATTCCCAAAAATCCTCCCCTAAACATTTGAATTCTCTAATCATCATGTTTCTTCTGAATTAAATCATGATTGTGAGGATCTTGCAAATACTTCATAGTCAGACCCTTGAACTGAACTTTCTTCTGTTCTGAGAGATTGAATATCTTTCCCAGTAGCTCATTTGCCATTTACTTTGACTAACAATATCAATACACATCTTCAGGCTTCAAACATGACCTAAAAGATGGTGCAATTTCCTTGGATGGAGGAATTATAAGAGGCAATGGTGCTGTGTATCTTGGATGCTTGTTTCAACAAGTGAAATCATCTATCAGCATGCCTTTGGAAGTGATGAACAAACGTGGTGAACTGAAGTTGAAACTTTTCTTCGTTTGACCTAGATAGAACTTTCTCCTTTGGAATGCTTCATCCCTTCTGAATATATATAATACTCCAGAATCAGCTCTGTTCTTGTCATTTTCAACCTCTATGTCATCATCTTGTATGCTCTTGTCTTTTCCTCCCTTTCATTGGTTAATCTTCCTTCTTTGGGCTTTATTTCCTCTCTGAGATATTACCTCCCCTGAGATGCAAATAAGATTTTAATCCTCCCTTGTTTGGAAGATCTCTCACTATCATTCCATCATTATCTGATCTACCAATGTGAACTTGTTTTTCAGAAAATGTTGTACATGAAGCCATCAATTCCTTAAGAGTTTAATTTGCTGCCCTCATCACTTCTAGGTGTGATAACTCCTATGGGAGGTGATTCATAGGGCATTTGACTCATGGTCCATCATATGATGGTTTTTGTGAGTCTCTTTTAAAATCCTTTTTAAGAAACATTTGCCATTAGCAGTATGTACATGATTTTATTATGAAAAACCATACTGCTTTCAACCATTCTGAAGGGATTAAGTGTATAACAGACACTTAATCAAAATTTCAGTTTAAAGCAACCTCTGGTTGTGTGAGAACCAATGTTTTCAGTTATAAATAACTGCCTGTGTAAAGATAAACCTATTCAAAAGGCTTTCTTGACAGGGTTTCCAGCTCATAGCAATTGTTACCTCTAACACAAGTGTTAGATTCACTTTTACTAGCTAACAATCTCCCCCTAAGGGATGGTCATTCAAAAGATACACCACGAGATTAGGTCTTTAGTCTTCTTGTTCTTGAACTTTGTGTGTCATCTTAGAATAGTCTTGATTCTTTGTTCCTTCATGCTTTGTGATCTTCGAAGTAACATCTTTTGATCTTTCTTGCCTTTGATCAACATCTTCACAGGTTTGCAGTGTCGTCTTTTCCAACATACTCATACTTCTTGGAAAGGCATTGAACTTCATACTTATGTCTTCCTCAGTTGATTCATGAACTTGTTCTTGACTTCTTGATTAGCTCTTTGACTTTGGCGTAACTAATTGTCTTAACTTGATCTTTTGTCTTTGAACAATCTTTGATTTGAGCTTGTTGAGGATGAACTTCATAAGTATAAGTATGTGGAGGTGTAGATGTTTGATATATGAAATGATGGTGTACGATCTTTCTCCAAGGGGACTTTCATCAGCACCTTCATAGATATTGTTAGTTGAAATTACCAATTGATCACGGTGAACTTTTCTTAGAGAATAGATAACTATGATTGTTTTACTGATGAATGTCTTGATTCCATTCACCTTGGTAGGGCACATCAACCGTCCTAATCCTGTTGAGGGACAGTTATTAATACTATGGATAAATCCAAGTAGAGACCCACGTCTTAAGGACTCAATTCGTGAAAGGAATCTCCTTTGCGGGATTTCCACCACTTACAGGCTCAGACTTCGAGAGAATTAACAACATAGTGTGAAAACCCTCTCTAATCCTTACAAAGGTTGTTCCTGAATTGGATACCCTCAAGAAGGCTTACAACAGATATACCAAAGTATACCCACAATTCAGGTGAGCCGCTGAAGTATATCGGAGTATCACTCCACGACTGTAGGCCGTTTGAAACAAGTAACCATCACGATAGATAAGGCACTGGGTCCATGACGTCTTGTCGGAGGCATGGGGCAGAGTGCCATCTTTTCAATATCAACACATCTCGGAGTGAGAGGTCCAATGATTATGCAAGGTTCTCCGTGAGAAATGAAACAAATATCTTTTAAGAGATACCTGAGTAGCTAGGAGGGGTTGTGCAGTGCGTCACTGGGTCCATGACGTCTTGTCTTCAATACCGGTATCATCTTTGTGATAACCGATAGCAGATGTATTGACCCGGTTTCTTCCCTAAGTTTATTGGAGGGCTATTTCTTTTCACCCTTTTCACAAACTTTTCTTTTTAATTCTTCAACCCCTTCTTTCTCCTTTCACCACTTTTCTCCTTTTTTCAATCATACATAAGGACTTCTAATTCTAATCTATTAGAATTGTCCTTGGGTAGAACCATCCGGCTCTGGCGGATCATAGGACATAAACCTAGCCATAATCACCATATTACTCCATGATTATCCTAGGTTCATTGATCACATGCCATAAAACCTTTTGTGAAAATCTCTCAAAGTGTTTATGATTATTAAACACAGTTTGTTAACACTTAGAGAGTTTTTCATTTTCTAAAATACTCCCCCTTCACATGTGCTTATGTGTTTTTAAGATAATTTTGCACATGTTGGGTAGAGTTTACACTTTTGAATTGATCAATTTTCAGTGAACATGACCGATTCGAGACACGCTTACATCACTAGTTAGACTAGCTTGAAATTATTACCCGTCCTGGTCAAGTTCAAAGAAAGTCTCTCGTGACGGTACATTCTACTCAGACAAGTCCTATTCGAGACATGCTTACATCACTGGTTAGACCAGCTTGAAGTTATTACCCGTCCAGGACAAGTCTTTTCGATTACTGACATTTAAGCTTCATCAATTCGTTGGTTATATCTGAGTTGAGTTCTTTTGAGATTCAACTACGATCTTTGAACATTTTTATCACATTTTAATCAAGTATTCTCCCCCTCAAAACTAGCATATTCGTGATATTTTTTATATCAACTGATTAATAGAAAAGCTTTTGGAGATATAGGCGGATTTTTTTTTTCATGAGATCGAAACATTTTTTTTATACTCCCCTTTAATGAAAAGCATATTTCATACAGTAATTTTAAGATCAATTAAGGGTTTTGAAATGCGAGTTATGTACTGAAATGTACACAAGTCTTTTTTGGAAAATGAGTTTTTGTTTTAAATCTTTTCGTTTGTTTAGACTCTAACTTTTTGAAAATGATTTCATCTTTGAAATTACGAGTCCTGATCTGAAATAATCAGAAGTCATCATTTATGTCTGGGTTTCGTACTGAAGTATACGAAAGCCATAGTGAAGAAATTTTGAGAAACGACATGTTTTAGAAAACATTTTAGAGAAATCTCGCTCAAGCATCTGTACTTGAATGACATTTCTAGATACGCAAAGAATATCGATTATACGAGTGACATGTCGTAAGAAGAATATTTTTGGTTTTTTGATTTTATGTTGTTTTTGTATTTTTGAAAATTTTCTAATGTTTTTGGATTTTTGAAATTTTATATTTTTGTATTTTTTTTGTTGGTTTTCAAATTTTGTAGTTGTTTTTTCAAAAATATTTACAACGAAGCTATTTTGAAAATATTTTCAAGAAAATTCGAGAAGACGTTCTAGCTTCTCAGGAATTAGGCTTCGCATGCCAATTCGTCGGACTAAATCGTCAAAACTTTCTTTTGGAAGGGCTTTAGTAAATAGATTGGCGAGTTGGTATTCTGTCTTCACAAAAAATAATTCAACAGTACCCTCTTCTACGTGCTCTTTGATGAAGTGATAGCGGACTCTAATATGCTTGGTCTTTGAGTGTTGTACGGGATTGCAAGAGATGACTATGACGCTTTTTGAGTCGCAATACAAAGGTATTTTGTCGAAAGTAAAGCCATAATTTGTAAGTTGTGTCCTCATCCATAGAACTTGGGCACAACACGCAGATAGAGACACATACTCGGCTTCTGCGGTTGATAATGCAGTACAATCTTGCTTTTGTGAAGACCAGCCTACTAGCTTTTCACCCAAAAATTGTGCTCCACCTGATGTACTTTTTGCTGTAACTTGGCAACCTGCATGGTCGGCATCTGAAAATGCTGTTAGTTTAAACTCGAAATCCTTTGGATACCAAAGTCCCATGTTAATGGTTCTTCGTCGATACCGAAAGATTCGTTTGACCTCTTGGAGGTGAAGTTCAGTAGGCCTTGCCTGAAACCGTGCTAATAAGCAAATAGCAAAATGAATATCGGGTTGACTAGCAGTAAGGCACATGAGAGAACCAATCATGCTCTGATATTTCTTCGGATCAATGGGTTTACCGAATAAATCAGCACCGATTTTTGGTGAAGTGACCATTGGTGTACCAATAGAATCACAGTTTTCCATACCATGTTTTTTCAAAATCTCAATTATATATTTAGCTTCATTAATAAAAATACCACGAGGGGATTGGTGTATTTGTAAACCAAGAAAGAATTTTAGTTCCCCTATCATGGACATTTCAAATTTGCGTTTCATGAGATTTTCAAAATGTTTTGAATGATTCGGATTAGTGGACCCAAAAATAATGTCGTCCACATAAATCTGAACAATCAAAATGTCATCTTTGTATTTTCTTGTAAACAAGGTAGGATAAACAGTTCCTTTGGTGAAATTATTTTTTATTAGGAAAGATGATAGTTCATCATACCACGCTCTTGGAGCTTGCTTTAAACCATAGATGGCTTTCTTTAGCTTGTAGATGTAGTATGGATGTTCTTTGTCAACGAATCCTTCTGGCTGACTCACACACACTTCTTCTTTCAGAGTTCCATTCAAGAATGCAGTTTTGATGTCCATCTGATATACAGTGATGTTTTTGTGAGCTGCATAGGCCAAGAAAATCCTGACTGCCTCAAGTCTGGCTACTGGCGCGAATGATTCTTTGAAATCTATCCCTTCTTCCTGTCTGAATCCTTTAGCCACGAGATGAGCTTTGTTGCGAATTACTGTCATTTCTTCATCCTTTTTGTTCTTCCATAACCATTTGAGATCAATGACAAGTTTGTCAGTTGGTCTTGGAACTAATTCCCAACTATCATGTAGTTGATATTGAAGAAGTTCTTCCTGCATCGCTTCTATCCATGCATTTTCTGCCATTGCTTCCCGAATGCTCTTTGGTTCTTTTAGGCTTATTGAGCAAATGTAAATGCAAATTTCGGGGTCTGTGGCAAGTTGTCTTCTCGTCTGAACTGGTCTTGAAGGTTCACCAATAACTTGTTCAATTGGATGGTCTTTAGTCCACTGGAGTGTAGAAGGGTACCTTGGGTTTAACGTATGCGTGTTAGATGGTTCTTGTAACCTTGAAGATGATTCAGCCGAATCCGTAGCAAACGGGTTTTCGAATACTTCTTCTTCTAACGTAGCATCGTGTTGGTTATGTATTGTTTCTTCTTGAAGTGGTGTACATTGGTTTTGCTCATCAACTCTTGGTAGAACAATTTCAAATATTGGAGTTGCTGGAGTAGATGTAGATGATGTTGAGGGAGTTGGTGCATCAGCTTCGATTGTAGTAGATGCATCTTTGTGTGGTGGTTGTGGTTGATGGTTTTGAGCGGGTGCAGCGGAATGTTGTTGTGATGCATTTGTCGAAGTTCCACCATAGTATTCATCAAACATTAACTCGAAGAAATTTTCCAGTTCTTGTTCTGAAGGTTTGTCAATGGTTGTTGATTGAGCTCCTTGAGGTACGAGTCCTGAACTAATGTGTCCAGAAGTCTGTTGGTTTGGTGCGGGACCTAATCTATTTTGATTAGAAGCCATTGGATTAAGCGCGGGTTCTTGAGCGAGTCTCTCAGAAGCCATATGTGAAATTTTGTGAAACTTCACATTCATCGTCTCCATTATCCTTTTTGTCCTTCTATTATACACCCTGAATGACCTCGAGTTTTCTGAGTATCCAATGAAGATTCCAATATCACCCTTAGCTTTTAGTTTCCCTAGATCTTCTCTGTCGTTCGTTAGATAGCACAAAGCGCCAAACACGTGAAGGTAAGAGATATCGGGTTTTCTGTTGTTCACTAGTTCATATGGGGTTTTATTGAATCTTGGATGGATTAGGGAACGGTTCTGAGTGAAACAAGCAGTGGCAAAAGCATCAGCCCATAAGAATAACGGTGCACTAGAATAAATCAGCATTGTGCGAGCAGCTTCCACAAGAGTTCTATTTCTTCTTTCAACTACCCCATTTGCTGTGGAGTTCTAACAACAGATGTCTGATGTGTGATTCCAACATCTTCAAAATGAGTACTTAACTCCTGATTTATGAATTATGTGCCATTGTCTGTTCTTACAATCCTTACTGGAGCTTGAAGTAGGACTTGAATACGCTTCAGAAAGGTGATGATGATGCCTGGTGCTTCATTTTTTGATCTCCGAAACTTTACCCATGTATATCTTGAATAGTCATCGACGATAACAAGAATATACTTCTTCCCATTTACGCTTTCAACTCTCATTAGGCCACATTAGTCCATGTGCAACGTTTTTAACTTTGCTTCCGAACTGGGTATGGTTTTTGGTTTATATGATGCCCTTTTGCTTTTACCTTGTTCGCATGATGGACATAAGTGATCCTTGGTGTATTTGAACTTAGGCAGTCTGTTGACAATGTTGTCTTTGGCTAATTTGTTAATGGTGTCGAAATTGAGATGGGATAATCTTCTATGCCACAGCCAGGACTTTGTTCCGCATGCTCTTGTCATAAGATAACTTGGTGATGAAGAGGCCATTTGGTTGATGTCGATAGCATATAGGTTGGTGCCACGATTCCCAGTTAAGAGATCATCACCAACCAAATTTCTAACAAAGCATGTGTTTCTCATAAATGCAACCTCTAAATCTGCATCACAAAACTGCCCAACTGAAAACAAGTTGTGTCCCAACCCTTCGACGTAGTAAACTTGAGTGATCAAGTAATTCCCAAATTAAAGATCTCCATAACCCAGAATAGCTACGACATGATCATTTCCAAAGCGTACAGTTCCCATGAATTTTCAGAAGAAATTGATCAGCAGCTTTAGATTACCGGTCATGTGCTTGGAGCAACCCGAGTCGATGATCCAAAGACATATTTTGATAACCTGCAAAGAACAGAGGAGTTTGTATTTGGAAACTATTTAAAATTTGGTTCCATGGGGTTAGGGGTAAAATTCGAATCACACTCATAGAAAGTTTCTACTGGTTAAATTTGAACAGCTTTCAATTTGCCATTTTGGAGTATGAACTATCTACCAGTTGGTTTCCATACACAGTACTTAAGATAGTTCCTAGGCATTTGACAACTTTTTGGAACGTTCTTCTGTTCGGGCGTAACCTTCATATTTTTAGAAACATAATAATTATAAACATCATTAGATAAATATTTCTTGCTCATTAAACAAACAGAGTCATTACATGCATTAGAAGCAGTACTTTTGACATTACATTTAGATGACATATGTCTCTTACTAGAAAGCGATAAATTCCTAGGCTGTAGTCTGTTGCTCCTAGAGGTGCTTTCTAATCCTATAGAAGGTAAGGCGCACGCATTAGGATTTATATTGTTGTCCTTAGAAGTTGTTTTAGCATTCCTAGACTCTTTTGGATTATCTTTTATGCTCTTGTCGTTTGTCCCATATGTATTAGATGTGGAGGCAGACGCAATTGTGGGACTAATCCTATAAAGGCAAGGTGCTATCACTTTTGGTGTTTCGACAACCGCTTTTCCTTTATCAACAATATTATCTTTTTCATTTTGCTTGGGCAAGGGTGTTGGAGTGATTGGTTTTGTCAAATCATTTTTCACATCGAATTTTGGAACAAATTGAGAAATCGACATTTTTAGTTTAACAACCTGTTTTGAAGTATTTGGTTTGTCCGAAGCTGAAGGTTTTGCAAACTTAGTATCCACACCATTCCCTTTTTAACTTTCCAGCTAAGCCCTCAAAAGATCATTTTGCTCTTTCATTTCCTTATAGGCACCCTCATACGACAGTTTATCATACTTGCATTCCTCGGTTTTTCGATCAAGTTATTTAAAATATGACACATTTTCTTTTTCACGTTTAATAAGAGCATTTTCATATTTTGAAACAATTGCAGAGGTCTCAGCTCGCAGTCTTTCATCGTCTTCAACAGAATATGTTTGTAAAATGATGGATATAATACCGGTCGACATAACTGCTTCGAAGAGAGAGTCATTTAGGTTTTCCAAAACTTTTATGTTTTACATATTTTCATTAGCTTCCTTCACTAGGGATTTGTGGTCCTTGACAAAGTCGGTTTTTTCTTTAAAAAATGCTTGTTCAAAATGAATTACTCTCGCATGGATGATATTCTGTGGAGTAGTAATTTCTGTTTCAAACACCTTTTTCATTTCTGCATGAAAGCTTGAATGCCAGTTGTTAACACTGATAGTAGTTTTGGATGCAATAATTTTTTGAAGTGTTTCAATTCTCGTTTAAACATTATCTAAAAATCCTCTAGCAGCACTTGTGTTAAAAGGATTGTTTGAGGACATTTGCTCCAAGTTTGAAAGTGTTTTAGAAACAACTTTTTGTTTTGCAACTGGTGTCGTAACAACTGGTTTTTTTGAAAAACTTTGGTGTTTGTTTTTGTGGAACAAAAGGAATTCCAGAAAGTTTGTTAAGTTTATTGTAATCAATTGGTTCTTTTGTTTTATTTTAATTCGACTCTCTTCAACAAGCTCAATCGTTTTGTCAGTATCCCGAACAGCGGGAGGATCATGTTTAGCATATATTATATTTCCATTGTACAAAACATTCTGTTCTTTTTGAGCTTTCTTAAGAGTATAAGGGTTTTCACAACCTATAGCCATTTTCTTCATTGTATGTAAAAACGGATTTGGATCTTTAATAAGCATATGAATGGTTTGACTTGAATGACCCGTTTTCACAAGCAAACCTTTCAACTTTTTGATTGTTTCTTGTTTTTCAATGATTTCATCAAGAAGATCGTTTTCTTGTTTTGAAAAATCTGCTTTCAACTTTTTCTTTTCTTTTTCAAGATCAGAACAAGTTGATTTTTGTTTAGATAGTTGGATTTATAAATTAGAAATTTCCGCATTTAAGGATTTTATTTTCATTTGTGAATTAACATCAAGTGTGTCAAACTTGATTTGCATTTGTTTTTCCCTTGAAACAAAATTTTGATAACCAGTTTCTAAGTCTGACTGTCATTTTTTATGAAACTCAAAAGCTTTTTCGTTTTCCTTATACCTCTCAAGCTCAGTGGTCATTTTCTCATTCGCGGCCTTAACATCGCGATTGACCTTTTTTACTTTCTCAATTTCAATGATACAATTATTCAATAATGATTCAAAGAGTGCGCGTGTTTCCTCATCATGCTCAGCATGCTGTGAAACTAAGCCTCCACTATGATTCATATCTGGAGTTGCCAAATCAATATTGCTACTACTCAACGTGTCCAGGTATGTATCATACGTGGGAGCTGGAGTCTCAGAATGCTATTCCTTATGAGGAGACATAATGGTACCTCAAATACTACATTGGTGTCATAAACATGAGTTGTGTAAGAATCCGTGTCGTACTTAGCCTCCTGAAGATTTGCCATAAATACGCAGTTTGCATCGATGTCCTCTCGGTCTTCCATGTCATCCATGAGAGCCATAAAATCATTTTCCTTAGCATTCAACTGAAACCCTGCTTCTTCCTTCTGTGCCAACAGCAATGCTTTCTGCAGATAAGCTGGATCTTTCTTTTTCGACTTAGTAGGACAGTTCATTGCCATATGACCTACACCCTGACAGTTGAAACACTTTATCGGATTTCCCTGATTCATATTTCCATAATTCCCAGCAACTGGAGCTACAACATTCCTAATCTGATTACCTACTGTCTGATTCCCAACATTCTGACTCCTCTGATTTCCAACAAATTGACCCATCTGATTCCCTGCATACTGACCCAACTGATTTCCTGCATACTGCCCTGCATTCTGCATATTCTGATTACCCATCTGAAATCTAGTAGCATATCCCTGCTGATTCCCAATAACTCCAACCATTTGTCCTCCTTGACCCATATTGAAACTCGGCTGCGCAATCTGCCTGTTGCGAGTATTCGATGAAATCCTTTGGTTGTTGTTGGTTGGTGTAGAATAGCGTCCTTGGAATGCCTTTGTCAAATAAGCAAATACTTGTGTCAAAGCAGCAGTAGACTCATCATTGTCAGTGAACTCTGGTTCTTGGAATTGTGGATATTGTTGTTGTGGAATAACATGTTGTTGTTGTGGGTAGAATTGTTGTTGTGGGATTACAGCAGTTTGTTGTTGTGGAATGTATTGTTGTTGCATGTAGTTGTGAGTGGAATATAATGAATGCAAGAGGATCATCATTCTTTGCCAATCTTTCTTTACTAACTTCGTTGGCCTCAGCTTGATTTTGCTTCAGAAAATCGTAGAGCTGATCATAATTCACCTGATGTAGATCTTTGGTTTGGTTGACAATAGTGACATATCGTCTCCATTCTTCTTGAAGATTGTTGATGAACTTGATGTTGCTCGCGATTGGTCTAGGTGTCAACTTGTTTCTGATTAGCTCATTCATTAAAGTGCATAACCTAGTATAGTAGGATTCAATGGATTCTCCAGGAGTGGATGTAAACTTCTCCCATTCAGTTAGTAGCTTGTTTTCTACATCTTGTTGCCCAATTTCTGTTCCATGACATAGCCTTCTAACTAGTTCCCACATGTCATAGGCAGTTTCATAGCTGTCGACAGCAGTAAAGATCTCTCGTGGTAATCCTAGTTGGATTAAGTGCATTGCCATATCATCAGTGTCGATATGCTTCTTGTCTTCTTCTGCGTATTCTGCTTCTGTTTGTTCACGAAAGAATGGTAGAACTGGAGGTGTTCCATTTGGACCTCCAGGTTCTTGAATTTGTCGAGGCTTGAAGGGTCCATTCTTAATAGATTGGAGCAGGAGTTTACCATCAGGCTTGGTTTTGATGTAACGAAGCATGCGACTTGTCCATGGAAGATACATACCTTTTTCAAGCATAGGAGGACGGTTTTCCACACCGGCTGCATGAATGTCTTGTTGAGTTGCCATAGATGAAGGTATGTATGACAAATTTAATCTTGGATCGGTTCAACGATGTAGGAGTTGTGTTTGGTGAAAGTTAATTTCAGTTGTTGTAGTGAAATTTTGATCTTAAAATTTAAAATCGTCGAAAACTTCTTTCCATAGAGATTTCAGGCTTCAAAAATTTCGTTACCCGACAAGTGGGGTAACCTCACAATATTTAGGTTGTTCTGGTCATTTTGACAGGTGTTTCGCTGAAAACGGAGTTACGGTTCAAAAGTTATGGCCGTTTGAAGTTTTGTCGTAAAAAGTCAAACAAAAGTCTACTTTGATGGTTTAATTCCAATGACTTTGGTTCAATTCCGATGAACTTGATCAAATTCCGATGACTACGGTTTAATTCCGATGACTTTGGTCCAATTCCGATGGCTTTTGTTCAATTCCAATGACTTTAGTCGAATTCTGATGACTTAGATTTAATTTCGATGAAAAATGCAATTTCGATGAAAAATGCAATTTCGATGAAAAATGCAATTTCGATGAACAATGCAAAAGATTAGAAATTGAACCGGTTCTGAGATCTTATTTTTATGTTTAATCGTTTGAGTCCAAGTTGTTGAAATGGAGATGGATGTGTGATATGGTGTAACCACCGGTAAATTTCCATTTGTATTAATATTCCAACTAAATAATACTTATCCATTTTCTATGTCTATTTTTTTTGAGATTAAACGTTATCAGTTTATCTAATCACAACAATTAACTAATGTGACGTAACTCACATTCCTAATAAACATGCACACCACCACCAATATGTCTTAAGTACCTTTCAAATAAACATTCCTTATACGTTAAGTATAAAAGTTTTCAACTCTTATTTACCACTTTTCGTTATTTCGTTAACGTACAATTATTAAATGTTCAAACTAAACGTTAGCCATTTATTAGAATTTTCACGAAACCCTAACTTATTATAACCACGATTATATGTAATCAAATCATAAACACTAAAGTACAACACTTCAAATGCTAATGTACAACCCTATAATGCGTCATTTCAAACTTTGTTTTATTTTACTTTACAAACTCTAAAGTACAAGATCTAAAGCTCACGTTACAAGTGATCAAACTTTAAAATATATTTATTTCATTGCTATTTTGAATCTTGCGACAAAGTGACCAAATAAGGATTGCACATCGCATATTTCAGGTCTATTTTTATTACATTCTTATTAAATGATATTACTTTTAGTAATGATCACAAAAGTTTAATCGTGTGAATTTTACTCACGACCAACACAAGATTATGATGAGTCTATATGTTCAAAATACTCAATTTCATCAATAGTCATATTTCATATGAACTATTGCCACTTTGTTGTTTTTACATTATACTCTTTACGTAATACGAGTACTTAAACTTATGTTATTAGGTTTTATCAACGTATACGCTCTCCGTTAAACTTATCATATGTATAATATAATTAGTTGGAGTATATTGATAAACTTTAACATTTTTATAAGTATTATATTTTTATGTTACTCGCTTTTAAGTTTCGTGACTTAAGGACTTAACGTTAGTAATTACCGGGATCAAACTATACCTTAAACTATTAATATGTGTCCCATAATTATGCCACATAGCAATTTTTCATGGATACCATACGTGTAATATCCCTTTACCATGACATGCTAAAACTGATCTTATATGTACGTGTATAAAATTTCTCCATATGACCATATAAGTATGTTTATGAAATTACTCCATATGATCCTATATATACCTACATTGCTCCATATAACCCTCTTGATTCATACCATACGTGTTCTACTATGCAACTTTCAAATCATGCATGGTTCAAAACTTTCCACCATTCGAATATTTATAAACTTATGGCTATATGAACATACACGATCAAACCAATATATTTAACTACAAAATTTACCATGCAACTTCATATGGCCACATATACACTCACGTACACATATATCATTAAACCACTGTACAAGACTTGATTTCTTAGGCTATATAAACCGAACCTACATGTACACTCTTCACTTCATCCTTTGATTGCTAACACACTACTCCCACACACACTTATACCTATTGAGCTCCTAGTCCAAGTAAGAAGGGAAGTTTGTACTCAAGCTTTAGGCCTTGGAAAGATTTGGAAGTCAATCAGGTCTTTTGTTCTAGTCGAGTTTTTGCAAATCTCAACAAGGTTTTGTAAGTCTTTTAAACCCTTGTCAATCCTTTTACATCTTTTAGTGTCACTTACATATGATTATAACCAAGTTCTAATTTGATAACAAGATCAAAAATCACTTTTCTTTCTTTCTTTTTCTTACCGAGAGCTCAAACAAATCACATCCACTCGTTACATTTAAAAAAAAAAACCATAATCTACACAATGGGTCATCTAGATAAGCTAGGAAACATGTCTACAAGCCATAGAAATAAGCTCATAAGTTTAAGATTGAACTGCTATTATGTTTCTTCTTTTCTTTTTCGTCGCGACACAACCCAAACACCCCTCTTTAGTCGCATTTTTAAGACACAAGTCAAGAGCTATAAGCCAAGCCTTTTAGCCACTTTAATAAGCACCTAACCAAGTTTATAAACCCACGAGACCATGGCCAAAAACCCACGATGCCCCGCTTTATTTTTCTTTTTTCTTGTTGTCGCACAACAAAATCAAACGCACCCTTTTATTGGGCTCAAGGCCCATAAGCCCTTTTATAAACTAAGAAGCTCTCCACGGCTTATTCTTAATCTTTATATAACTTATATTGATAAGCCATAACAAGCCACCTTTTTTCTTTCGAATCCAAAAATACAAAATTTGCAAAATAAGGACTAAACACGTAACGAAAAACATGCATGGGGTAAAAACACTAAACTTGGAGTTTCTTGGGTCAAAACTGTAAATTCAGTTAATAATATAGAATAAGGACTATGCATGTAAATTGCAAAATGCATGGAGGGCCTGTTTTACCAAATTTCTAAAAACTATATATAAAAAGGATTAAATTTAACACTAACTAATACTTGGGGATAAAAGGTGTAATTATGAATTAATAAGTTATAAAAAGGACTCCGGTGCAAATTATATTTAACCAAGGGGTATAAAGTGTCACTTTTGAAACTCCAGGGTAGAAACTGTCATTTCACTAATGTTCAAGGGTATAAACTATCAATACTTGAAACTATAAGGGCATAAGTGTACTACCTTACGGGAATATACTCTTAATACGTATCTTCTCGGTTTCTTTTTAATGAAAATCACTCAACGAAGTATTTCTATTCTGTTAATAATCAATCAACTGTCAAAAATGAATTACGAACAACACAATTTATCATTCACTAACTGTTGGAGAGACTGCAAGATTATAAAACTTATCACTTGTAATCTTTTCGCTCAACCATACTCGTTAAACTAATTACACCCAAAGATTCAACACATAAATTACCAACAAAACACTTGCAATACAAATATTCAAACACGTATTTAAGGTTTGCATACGAATGCAAAAACTTGACACATTCACCTAGGTTGCGTGTCAGAGCATTTTATTCACCACACTTGATTTACTTTCCAATCAGACTACTGTAACACCAAGGTGAGTTCATAGTCCCACTTTTATACGTTTTCAAACTCGTGGGGAGATACATGCCACAAACCTGAATACAAGTATTTTTCTGTATGCTATCCTCATATCATGAGCCATTAATCACTTGCGAGTGAATGCGAATTTAGGGAATAGATCTATTGGCATATGACGCCCCATTTGTGTTGCTGGATACGTAGCCAAATGCACTTTATTTGAGAATAAACAGGTGAACGGCAAGCTCCTGCCCGAGGGCATTGTTACTTACATCATCTTTATGATGTCTGCAATTAACATCATTATTATGATGTCCCACTGTTAAGGTTTGCGTGTCATGAGGTTTAGGGCAATATACTGTACTGCAATATTATTGTTTTACCACTACTTAACTTGTGTTCAATCAAATATTACTATATAAACACTATGGATTCACTCAACCTTTGTGTTGACTTTTTAGCATGTTTTATCTCAGGTCCATAATGAAAGAGGATGGAACAGATACTTCTTCTGCTGCGTATCACGAAATTGGAGGTGTTACAGATTGGTATCAGATCTATAGTTATAGAGAAACGGGTCTAGTTGATACCTAAACTATAACTGCTTTTTCATGAAAACATTTTATAACCTTTCGCTTTCCGTGGCTTCCATCCTCCAGATGATTATGTGACTTCTAGGTAATTTAGGCTACACAAACACTTTAGTATATTGATATATATACATTCCACATACTTTCGATCACTTTATACAAACAACAGAATAAGCATACTTGCGTATGCCTATTCTAAGGCATTACGACTCAATCACATTTCCTCGAGCATGTACCTACTTTTACATTTTTTCAATTCACGAAACCTTCCTAAGACATTGTGGGTTACACAATTCTTATCCTATATATACATACTCACCAACTATTTTGAGTACTATGACAACTCTCCTTATTATCTTACTCCCGTCTCTAGAGATGAGTGTAAATACTCCTTCCGTACTCTCGGAACACCTACACACTAAATTACCTTATCGATTAAGAATGAGTGTTGAGTCAGAAATTCTTAAGTAGGATGATTTACAATGTCTTTATTTAAATGGATTGGGACGCCTTTTATTTGAATAAAGAAATTATGAATCGCCGAAACATAAGTTTATATTTCCTTATTTACATTGTTTGGGACACCTCTCTATGTAAGTAATGAATTATAAATGAGTGGGCTTATTTGTATCTGAAATGACATGAGTATGAACTCGAGGATCGCAAGAATTCATAAAAATATATGGAAAACACAAATAACGTAAATTTTATTAGAATCCACGAATATTAATACATAACGATATGATGCGTGCGCGATGTGTCATTGCGGTTTAGCAGTATTAATGCCTACTCAAGTTTTAAATATATATTTAGCCGACTTATCAATAACACACACACTTAACGAGTAGTGTACCCGGTCAGTATGAATATAATGGTAAGTAGAGTGTCGATCACTAAGAGTGGAACGTATTATCTAGTTATTCTAATCAGTATTTTAATATCTTAAGTTAGCTATACAACCTAATCTAACGCAAGGGGGGTTCAGCCTGAGAGACTGGCACAATTTGGTTATGATTAAATAAAAACTAAACTAATGAGCACGAATCAGCGATTAGCACACACGTACACAGATAGATACTTGAGACAATAAGAAGACCTGTCCTGATAATTAAGTAGCTTGTCACTTGTTTTATTGCTAGTTTTATATGAAGTGTATATAATTAACCCTTTCTCGTTGGCTCTAATCTTATCGGCGAGTAAACCCTTAATGAGCACTTATGTCTATCCCACTATCCTAGAAACGATAGAATAAATAGGCGAGGAAGGGGCATGGTTACCCAAGCAATGCTCAACTAGACACAGAGGTTATCAATGCACTAATAAAAGTCACCAAAGACATCAACATATAAAATTTAATTAATGGGAAAGCAATTTTAAGGGGTGCGCATGATTTTCCGTAGTCACATGACGTCGGCCCATCAATCCTGATGAATTAAAGTGTACTAATACAATAAAACAAAACTACTTAATGAATTGAATACATGCAGGACCTTCTTACAGCTCTTGTATCTTCGTTCAGGGTGTGTCTTGCGCTGCTAATACGTCTGAATTCGTCTCAGGTTTGGTACTCGTACGTATGGTATCTTGCACTGTCCAACCTCATAAATTCGTCTGACCTTGGGGTATTTATAGTTTCTGTCTGAGGGTTAGATGCGGCGCATAGGATAAGTAGATGCGGCGCATTGACTTAACTTCGCGTGGGGTCCAAGATTAATATATTCAGGAATATTCATACACCGCCTTAAGATGCGGCGTAACTCCATTTCTCTATGCGGCGCATGTCCTTTGCTGTCTTGGATTGTAACTTGTGAAATCTTGATAGTGATACGCCGTATGTAAGAAGTATGTTGCGGCGTATCTGGAGCAAAATGATCTTGATCTTGTACATTTCAGTAGACTCTTAACATCTTGCTTATTTTGCTCCATAATTAGTTCAAAATCACCAAGTTTCACATAATACTTGTTTTTACCTGAGAATTACAAAAGTAAATATTAACGTATCAATTCTCATATATAATATAATAAAACAAGTCAAATAAATAGGACAAATGATGATAATAAAATGTACTTATTTGAGTTCATCAAATATCCCCCCACTTGAACTTTACTTGTCTCCAAGTAAACCTTAGAATAAATCTTATGAAAATGTATCCTAAAAGATATTAGGATTTATTTTTATATTTAAGCATGTATTCATTTTGTCATAATTGCACAACCAAACACTTAACGAATTAGAAATAAAATAAAATATTTCGATAAAAGCAAATCTAATCGTTTAACTGTCGAGTTGTGACGAATATTCTATCTTAAGCTTGGCAAGTATACGCATCTCCCCCACTAAAGCCAAGGAATAACAAGTCTAAAGCGGTAAAAAGGGTTTGTTGGTTAAGGGTTAATCATTCTTCTTAATCTCTATCGATCTCACATTCCAGAAAAGGCGACAAAATCACAAATACATGATCGAATCCACGACCACGATACTTGCAATTGCTCAAATCCTTAACTCGAATAGGCTAAAGACATGACCAAGTAATCTTTACCAATAATATTATATCAAAAAGGGCGACAAAATCATAAATACATAGCCGAATCCACGACTACGATACTTAAGATTGCTCAAATCCCTAATCTCAATAAATCAAAGGTTTGGATAAAGAATGATGTAGGGTATGGATAATATTTGGGATACAAATTGGTGTAAAATATAAAATAAACAAAACAGATAAATTAAAATCCTAAGTGTGGTAAATTACTTTCCCAACCATCCCATGAATAAGACTCATATCATTGAATAACTCACGCTTTAACACTTGAAACACATGCTTTAGGTAGACACGAATTATAATCAACAAGATCTCAATCAAAGAATAACCTTAGTTGGCGTTCCCATAACGGCCAACTCCCATTCAATCCATAAATATAATATATAACAATAATTAGTGGTGATATCGCCCACTTAATACAAAACTTTACATAAGTTGGTTAAAACAAACTTCCAAGTTTTCCTTTTTCTTTTTCTTTTCTATTTTTTCGATTTTTTTTTTTTTTTTTTTTTTTTTTTTTTTTTTTTTTTTTTTTTTTTTTTTGACATCAACATATGTGTAAAATTTCACAACTTTTCTATCACTATTTTTACGGATAATTTTTCATACTCTTCATACTTTCAGAAATAACAGTAATAGTGAAAGTAGTGAACACACGAAAAATAAACTCAAAGTTATACAATATTTACTTTCATACTAATTGCATTGTGCAATTTCCCGACCTAACCAAAGATAATGAATTATGCACGCGAACACAGGTAATGTAAGGAAACACACTTTACCTAAAACAATTAACCAACCACGGATTTTAATCTACAGGGTAGGCTAAGGTGTAAGGGTGTAACGAAACATTATAACAAAGGTGTAAGAAACGAAAGGAATGGCTCTGAGTGTTTTTCTAGGGGTATCTTACTCTAAAAGTGAGAGTAACAAAGGGTTTATACGGGGGTTAACTAACCAATGTAGTTAGTTAATATCACATAACATATAAAGGCTATTTGGGTGTAATCATAGAAATTTACCAATTTAGACAAGTCACTCCAATTATATAGATAATACTTATTATGGTGGTCTTGAATAGTATATAAGCCAAGTTCTAAAGTTTACAAGTCACCGGCACACTCATAGATTTGTGAATTTTGATAAGTTCACAATTTTTGGAAATAATGTTATGTGTGCAGCTATGTAATTTAGACTTTAAACAAAAACATGCTAAAAAATTTAAATTTTGATATATTAAGCGCATTTTAAGCATATTTTGAAAAAGTTTAGGACAAGTAAGTGTTCTAATTCTCCAATCCCCCCACTTAAGTTAAACAATGTCCTCGTTGTTTGTATCAAAGATTAAAAACTGGAAAATAAAAGAATTAGAACATAAAAACTCCCCTGAGATTTGCTCGGTATGATCCTCCATTATTTGTATAAGAGCAAAAATCAACTTTCTTGTGGATTAGAACGTTTAAGCTTCAAAATAGATGTATCCACAAGAATGCAGGAATTTATAATACCATTCAGACTTTAACACACCTGAGTTAAGAAGGTTCAAACTTGCATAATACATTAGTAGTTAGAAAAAATAAAACTTAAAAAAATTTAAATTGAAAATCATCAGGTCAGTCGATACGCCGTATCTTATGGAAGAAGATACGACGTATCGAGCCTGGAATAAATACGAAATAAAATAAAATAAAGGATAGGATGCGTCGCATCTGTTTTACTAGATGCGGCGCATGTATTTACCAAACAGATTGTTAACAGTCTGTTGTAAAATGGGCTCGTTCCCCGGTTTACCTTTCGGGTTCTCTCGTTCACTCGTGCTGAACTTAACGCCAGTCTTCATCAAATATAACAAGAAACATAAACTGGAACATTAGATAAATACATGATAATATAATTCAATACAATCCCAAAAATGATAAATATAATGTATGAAGAATAATGTCTATAAAATCGAGCACATGAGATCATGGGTCTGTGGGGTCGTCTCCTGCAGGTGAGCGGGTCTCGGAGGTGCTGGCATCGTTGTTCCTGGGTCGGACTCTGCGAGGGAGACGAGAGTATCTGATCATGCCCCTGACGTGTGTGCCATCTGGGAGATGATGGCTCGTGCCCTGATGCTCTAGGAGCTGACTCACACTCTCCACTAGCCAACCTAAGTCCCTCCTAACTATAGTGAGGTCGGCTCTCATCCCATCGACTACGCCTGTTAGGAATTAAATATTCAAGATATCTAATATCGGGTTCTAATCCAAGAAATACTCTAAGTGTATTTCTGCTGCTAGTGCAAAATGGTTTCTGCTGATAATGTTGATTCTGCTGATAGAACATTTCACTCTACTGATAGTGATAAATGACTCTGCTGATAGGCTTAGCATTCTGCTGATGGATTCTGCTGATAATGATAATTGTTCCTACTGATAGCGATAACTCGTTGCTGCTGATAGTGAACACTCTGCTGATGAAAGGATAAGATCGAAAAGATATTTATTGTATTTTGGTCAACAATATACGGTAGATAATATCTTACCCCATGTGCTTAGTTAACAAGTTGTATACATAGATACATGTTGTATCTTATGTACTGACACTCTAAAGGATAAGTTAACAAACTAAGTCGGCCAAGACTTTAAGCAATATTTAAAGAACTTTTGACTATAAAAGAGATCTTAGTTGTGATATTAGTTAGTTAGAACATAGTGTGTTAAGAGTTTGTCCATGCATATGTTATTTTAGAACACTCATAACTGTTAGAACAAACACAAATATATCACAAGTGATAAAAACATAAGATTCAAGGTTGTAACCCTAGTGATAGTTCAAGATCACTCATATTATTATCTTTAATAATATTGAATCGTTTGGTGATAATCTTTATGTGTTCATTGCTAACTAACAAACATAACAATTCCATTTCCATAACATACACAACCTTCTAAGATTGGTTGAGTGAATTCCGCGCACTTAATCATTTTAACACAACATATCATACACACAAAGTTAGAGGGTTTAACCACCTTAATCGTGTGTCAAGGATCCTAGCAAGTGGTATCAGAGCTTAGGTTGATGTTGTTGTTTTTAGAAGAAACAAGAAATGGATGTACAAGATGTTCAAACAAATGTTGCTGCAAAGTTACCCATGATCAAACCCAATGAGTTTGAGTTATGGAGGATGAGAGTTGAGCAATATTTTATGGTTCAAGATTATGCTCTTTGGGACATAATTCAGTATGGTGATTCCTTCACTTTAGGCTATTCAGATGTTCTTGTTGAAGGGAAAACAGTTAGAAAAAGAAATACTGGACCAGTTTCCAATGATGAAAAGATACAGAAGAGAAATGATCAGAAAGCAAGAAACTTGTTGCTTATGACCATTCCTGGTGAGCAAATGCTATCTTTTAACAAATATCTTGATGCAAAAACTCTTTTTGAAGAGATTTGTGCATGGTTTGGTGGTAATGAAACTACCAAAAAGACACAGAAGACTTTACTAAAGCACCAATTTGAAAACTTTACTGCTTTTAGTAATGAGTCTCTTGATAAACTATTTTCAAGACTACACAAGCTTGTCAGTCAGTTAGCTGTGTTGGGTGTTGAGACTGAGAAGGAAGATCTCAACATGAAGTTCTTGAAAAGTCTACCTATTGATTTTCATACTCATGTTATTGTCTGGATGAACAAACCAGAAATTGAAACAATGAAGCTTAATGATTTGTTCAACAACTTTAAAATTGTTGAACAAAGTCTAAAGAGAGGTGGAAATTATGGTACTAGTTCTGGGAATGCTGCACTCTTATCAGTTCTTAGTGTTAGTCATACAGAAGAGGTAGATGAAGTTGAAAGTGTTTCTAATGTTACTTATGGTGGTCCTTCTACTAGTTTACAAAAGGATATTGCTGGACTTGGAGATCCAACATTTTATGCCATTGTAACCAGTCAAGCTAGTGGTTCTCCTCTAAATCATGAAGACCTTGAGCAGGTAGATGGTGATGATTTGGAAGAGATGGATATTAAGTGGCAAGTTGCTTTACTTAGCATGAGGGCTAAGAAGTTTTGGCAGAAAACTGGAAAGCAAATTACCATAAATGGTAATGATACTGCTGGGTTCGATAAGAAGAATGTGGAATGTTTTAACTATCATAGGTTGGGACATTTTGCTAAAGAATGTAGAAGCCCAAGGAAGCAGGATAATAGGAACACATGGTATAAACAAGAAAGGAATAAGGAAGTACTGGTGGAAGAGCCAAAGGCTATGCTGGCTATTGATGGTAATGGATATGATTGGAGCTCTATGGCTACTGAAGAGGATGCACCACCAAATGCTGCTCTTGTTGTCGATGAGATTGCTCTAATGGCTTCTTCTGATTCAGAGGTAGATACCATTCCTACTTGTACTAATTCATGTCCTAATCTTAAAAATTATGAAGACATTAAAAAGAGATTTGATGCTTTTAGAGAAGAGTTAATTGATGCCCTTCATAATTTAGCTAATCATAAGAGGTGTGTAGGAGTTTTAGAAAAACAGATTCAACATTATAAAAAGAATGAATCTACGTTTACTGATGACTTAAATGCTTTAAAAAGAGGAATAACATTTAGAGATGAATTACTTAATGATCAAAGTAGACAGTTATCTGAAGTCAAAACTGAAAAAGAAAATGTTAAGGTAACTATAGATACTCTAGCACATGCCTCAGAAGGAATGAATAAAATTTGGGAAGCTCAGGTAATTGATAAAGCTAATTCAGGTGTAGGTTACAAAACTGTCCCTCCACCATATATAGGTGTTCCTTCACCTCCAGGTGTTGACCTAGCACATACAGGTTTAGCTGAGTTTCAAGAACCAATCATGGAATATGGTTCTAAGGCTAGTAAGAGCCTTAAGGTAGCAAAGATAAGTAAAAGTTTAGATAAAACTTTACTTTATCAGGACAAGGTGTCCTTTGCTAAGAAAGGAGAAACTATAGTTGTTGAAGATTGTATAACTGATAGTGATGATGATGAAGAAGAACAGGTTATGTCTAAACCTGTTTTGGTTAAGAAAGTAGGAACAAGTGTTCCTAAGGTAGTCAAACACAATACTGATAGGCCTAAATCAAACATTAAACATGTTAGGCAACCAGTTAGATATTGTGAGCAATATAGAACCACCAACAAGCCCAGAGGTAACCAAAGGAATTGGAACAACCTCAAGTCTAACCAATTAGGTGATGACTTTGCTTTTTATAATAAAGCTTGTTATACATGTGGTAGTTTTGACCATCTTGCAGCTTTCTGCAACCAATGGGTAACTGGGTATGAAAACCATAGAGTGAACCACAAAAGGCAAACACCTAAATCTCACTTTCACTCTAGTTCTAAGAAATCAAACCCCAGAGTAGTCAAAAACAAGTCTATCTTAAAATCTGATCCTGCTGATAGACCAAATGATCCTGCTGCTCGACCATTTATGACTATTAACCCAAAATCAACAGCTAAGGGTGCAAAAACATTTTTCAAACATGCACCAACAACTGTTCTAAGGCCCATTCAAACAAAAGCAGTGGTCCAAAAACAAGTTTGGAAACCAAAGGGTAGAACTACAAAGTTAGCAGATTCTGCTGATAAGCGTGTGGTTCACTCTGCTGCTAAGGGAAAAAGGGCAAATGCTGTTAAGGCCTCAGCATGTTGGATTCTTAAATCCAATGTTGCATCAACTATCCTCAAAAGATTCAATTACATTGATGCAAGAGGCAGATCCAAGTCAGTAATGGCTTGGATCCCCAAAAGAAACTAACACTCTTATTTGTGTGCAGGAACATTCAAATGATCAGGAAGAGGATCAAGGATACTCAGATAGTGGATGTTCAAGGCACATGACAAGCAACATGTCTTATCTCTCAGATTTTGAAGCTTTCAATGGAGGATATGTTACCTTTGGAGGGGGTGTTCGTGGCAAAATTTCCGGTAAAGGTACAATCAAAACCGGAAATTTAGATTTTGAAGATGTGTACTATGTAAAAGAGCTAAATTATAATCTTTTTAGTGTCACACAAATGTGTGACAAAAAGAATAATGTTCTTTTCTGTGAGACTGAATGTCTTGTACTTTCTCCTAATTTTAAGATGCCTGATGAAAGTCAAGTACTTCTTAGAATTCCTAGAAAGGGCAATATGTACAGTGTAGACATGAAGAATATTATTCCTAAAAAGAATTTAACTTGTCTTGTTACAAAGGCGTCATTGGATGAATCAATGAAATGGCATAGAAGGCTTGGTCATATTAACTTCAAAACCATAAATAAAATTGTTAAGAATGGTTTGGTAAGAGGTTTACCTCACAAAAGATTTGAAAATGATCAAACATGCATTGCTTGTCTAAAAGGCAAACAACACAAAGCCACTTGTAAGCCCAAGATTTTTAACTCTATCAATCAGTCTTTGTTTATGCTACATATGGACTTATTTGGACCTGTTTCAGTAATGAGCATAATGCATAAGAGATATTGTCTAGTTATTACTGATGACTATAGTAGATTTACATGGGTTTTCTTTTTAGCCACTAAGGATGAGACATCAAGCATCCTTAAGGACTTCATTACACAGATAGAAAATCAAGTAAGCAAGAAAGTGAAAGTCATTAGAAGTGATAATGGGACAGAGTTTAAGAATAGAGTTATGGATGACTTCTGCAAAGAAAAAGGTATTAAGAGAGAATTTAGTGTTGCTAGAACACCACAACAGAATGGTGTAGCTGAAAGAAAGAATAGAACACTAATTGAAGCTGCTAGAACAATGTTAGCTGATTCTAAGCTACCAATAAATTTTTGGGCAGAGTCAGTCAACACTGCTTGCTATATTCAAAATAGAGTTTTAGTTGTGCAGCCTCACAATAAGACATCATATGAACTTTTTAATGGTAGAACTCCTGCAATAGGATTTCTTAGACCTTTTGGATGTCATGTGACAATACTCAATACCTTAGACCATTTAGGAAAATTCGATGGTAAGGCAGATGAAGGTTTCTTTGTTGGTTATTCTCTTAATAGCAAAGCATTTAGAGTTTACAACACAAGAAAAGAAATAGTAGAAGAAAATCTACATGTGGAGTTTTTAGAAAACAAATCCAATGTAGAAGGTCAAGGACCAAAATGGCTATTTGATCTAGAGTATCTAACAAATTCAATGAATTATGTGCCTTTTGTTGCAGAAACTAATGATTTTGCAGGTTCTTATACAACAAATGAGGCAGAGTTAGAAAAAGATCAAAATGATGTTATAATGCCAATATGGTCAAGTTCAATTGTGGAATCAACTTCGACAACTAATGAATATTCTTCTAGTAAAGCTAAAGAAGGTATTGAAGATGAAAGTAAAGAATATGGAACTCAGGAACAACAAAGTGTTTCTGCTGGTAGTATTTCTGTTGCTGCTGGTAGTGTATCTGTTTCTGCTGATGACTCTGCTGATAAGCTTACTGATTCTGCTGTTCGGCCAAATGACTCTGCTGCTGGCCCTTCAGAAACAAAAGAAGCAGAATTCTCAGATAATGAGGTGGATTTCAACAATCTTCCATCAAATTATCAAGTTCCTATTACACCACAAACAAGAATTCACAAAGTTCACTCCCTGGAACATGTGATTGGAGATATACAGTCAGGTGTGAAGACAAGACAACAATTGATGTCTTCAGACCAACAAGGGCTTCTTGATGCCCTTTATGCTTCAAAACAGCGTGAGCTTTTAAACTCTTGCTTGTTTGTATGTTTTCTCTCACAAGTTGAACCAAAGACAATTCTTACAGCCCTAGATGATTCAAGCTGGTTAGAGGCTATGCAAGAAGAGCTTCTTCAGTTCAAGATTCAAAAGGTTTGGGTGCTAGTTGATTTACCTACAGGTGTGAAGGTAATTGGCACTAGATGGGTTTTTAAGAACAAAAGGGATGAAAGGGGAATAGTGATCAAGAATAAGGCTAGATTAGTAGCGCAAGGGTACACACAAGAAGAAGGGATAGATTATGATGAAGTTTATGCTCCAGTAGCAAGGATTGAGGCAATTAGGCTGTTTCTAGCTTATGCTTCATTTTTAGGCTTCACAGTCTACCAAATGGATTTCAAGAGTGCATTTTTATATGGTAAAATTGAACCAGAGGTGTATGTTTCACAACCTCCAGGCTTCATTGACCCATTACATCCAAACAAAGTGTACAGAGTAGTGAAACCTCTATATGGCCTTTATCAGGCACCAAGAGCTTGGTATGCAACACCAGCTTCCTACTTATTAGAAAATGGATTTCAAAGAGGAAAGATTGATCAGATACTGTTCATCAAACAACACAAGAAGGATCTTCTGTTAGTACAAGTGTATGTGGATGACATTATCTTTGGATCTACTAGGAAAGATATGTGTTTAGAGTTTGAGAAGCTTATGAAAGATAAGTTTCAGATGAGTTCTATGGGAGAACTTACATTCTTTTTGGGTTTGCAAGTTAAGCAATCATCTGAAGGCATATTTATTAGTCAAGACAAATATGTTGCAGAGATACTTAGAAAATTTCAATTTGCTGATTCAAAAATAGCAAGCACACCAATGGACTCTGAGAAGCACCTTCTGAAAGATGAAGATGGAGAGAGTGTAGATGTACACACTTACAGATCTATGATAGGCTCTTTGATGTACCTTACATCATCTAGACCTGATATCATGTTTCCTGTTTGTGTATGTGCAAGATTTCAAGTTACTCCAAAGGTTTCTCATTTAACTGCAGTCAAGAGAATTTTTAGATATCTCAAAGGTCAACCAAGGTTGGGTATATGGTATTCAAGAGAATCTCCTTTTGACTTGGTAGCATATTCGGATAGTGATTATGCTGGTGCTAGCTTGGACAGAAAGTCAACAACTGGAGGATTTCAATTCCTTGGGTGTAGACTTGTCTCATGGCAGTGTAAGAAGCAAACAAGTGTGGCAAATTCAACAACTGAAGCTGAATACATAGCTGCTGCAAGTTGCTCTAGTCAAGTTCTATGGCTTCAAAACCAACTCCTTGATTATGGGTACAATTTCTTAAACAATGTTATTCATATTGATAATAGTAGTACAATTTGTATTATTAAAAATCCAGTGCAACATTCTAAAATAAAACACATTGAAATTAGACATTACTTTATAAGAGACTGCAATGAGAAAAGATTAATTCAAGTTCTTAAAATTGCTTCAGAACATAATTTTGCAGATCTGCTAACAAAAGCTTTTGATGTTTCAAGGTTTCAGTACTTGGTAGCAAGTATTGGAATGCTTAATCTTTAGATTTTGAATATGATGTGTTTTTGTAAATAAATTTTTGTTGTTGCTACTGATTTATCTAATACTGCTTTTATTACACAAGTTTGTGCTAAAGTACAAATTTAAATTGTGTTATTCATATAGTTGGTCTTATGATTATACTAATGCAAGACAAGTACTTTGTATTTTGTTCTTTTGGTTTTAGACTAACAATTTCAGGTATGAATATGTAAACACAAAGGATGTTTTCAAGTGAAATGGAAACAGCAGAATTGAGATATTTGCTGCTGACCATAATAGGTTTATGATGGACTGAGTTTGGGACTTTAAAGCTCCTTAAAACTTCTTTCTTGAAATCTAGTTATGATATTTCACATTGAATTGATGACTTAGTTGATCAGATAGTAACTGATGCAACTCACTTTCTATCATTTTATACTTTTAAGTATAATGTGCAAGTCTGAGGACATCTGATAGAAAGAACAACTAGTAAAAGTGAATTTAACACTTGTGTTAGAGGCAACAATTTCTATGAGCTGGAAACCCTGTCAAGAAAATCTTTTGAATAGATTTATCTTTACACAGGCAGTTATTTAAAACTGAAAAACATTGGTTCTCACACAACCAGAGGTTGCTTTAAACCGAAATGCTGATTAAGTGTCTGTTATACACTTGATTCCTTCAAAATGGTTGAAAGTAGTATGTTTTTTCAATTCTAAAATCATGAACATAGTACTAAGTCAAATGATTTCTTAAAAGGATTTTCAAGGATTCACAAAAACCATCCATTGATGGATCATGAATCAAAATGTCCACTGATTCACCTCTCATAGGAGTTAACACACCTAGAAGTGATGAGGGCAGTAACTTAAACTCTTAAGGAATTGATGGCTTCATGTACAACATTGTCTGACAACAAGTTCTAAATGCTGTATCAGATGATAAGGAAAGATATATTTTGGTACATAGTGAGATCTTCCAAACAAGGGGAGGAAACAAAAGTTATTTGCTTCAGGGGAGGTATAAATCTCAGGGGAGGAAATAATGGCCCAGAGAAGGAAGATAATCCTATAAAAGGAAGGAGAAGACAAGAGCATACAAGATGATGAGGAGGTTTAAAATGACAAGAATAGAGCTTATTCTGGAGTATTATATATATTCAGAAGGGATGAAGCATTCCAAAGGAGAAAGTTCTATCTAGATCAAACGAAGAAAAGTTTCAATTTCACTTCAAAGACATGCTGGTTAGATGATTTCACTTGTTGAAACAAGCATCCAAGATACACAGCATCATTGCCTCTTATAATTCCTCCATCCAAGGAAATTGCACCATCTTTTAGTCCAAGATTGGTTCAATATGTTTTGATATTGTTAAAGTCAAAGAAGAGCAAAGTAGATGAATTACTGAGAAGATATTCAATCTTGAAGAACATAAGTGCTTGAAAGATCTTCAATCCAAGATTTAATTCAGAAACATGTTTGAAAGGATTCACATGTTTAGGGGAGGATTGTTGGGAATTAAATATTCAAGATATCTAATATCGGGTTCTAATCCAAGAAATACTCTAAGTGTAATTCTGCTGCTAGTGCAAAATGGTTTCTGCTGATAATGTTGATTCTGCTGATAGAACATTTCACTCTGCTGATAGTGATAAATGACTCTGCTGATAGGCTTAGCATTCTGCTGATGGATTCTGCTGATAATGATACTTGTTCCTACTGATAGCGATAACTCGTTACTGCTGATAGTGAACACTCTGCTGATGAAAGGATAAGATCGAAAAGATATTTATTGTATTTTGGTCAACAATATACGGTAGATAATATCTTACCCCATGTGCTTAGTTAACAAGTTGTATACATAGATACATGTTGTATCTTATGTACTGACACTCTAAAGGATAAGTTAACAAAGTAAGTCGGCCAAGACTTTAAGCAATATGTAAAGATCTTTGAACTATAAAAGAGATCTTAGTTGTGATATTAGTTAGAACATAGTGTGTTAAGAGTTTGTCCATGCATATGTTATTTTAGAACACTCATAACTGTTAGAACAAACACAAATATATCACAAGTGATAAAAACATAAGATTCAAGGTTGTAACCCTAGTGATAGTTCAAGATCACTCGTATTATTATCTTTAATAATATTGAATCGTTTGGTGATAATCTTTATGTGTTTATTGCTAACTAACAAACATAACAATTCCATTTCCATAACATACACTACCTTCTAAGATTGGTTGAGTGAATTCCGCGCACTTAATCATTTTAACACAACATATCATACACACAAAGTTAGAGGGTTTAACCACCTTAATCGTGTGTCAAGGATCCTAGCAACGCCTCTCAAAGCTCTAACCTCCCCCTCAACTAGATCAACTCTCTGCCCTACTGTACGTGCAACTGGTGGCTGGGGTGCTGGTGCCTCCTCCTCCTGGGCTGGAGCAGCAGCCGGAGCTCCCTGGGGACCTCCCTGCTCAGCCTCTACCTCTGCTGGTCTCGCGGGGCCCAATGCCACCCAGTAACATCCCCCCATAATCATCTCACATATCCCCAACCTGACCAAATAATCCTGCCCAATAACCGGTAGACTGGTCACCTCAACCTTTAACCCGACAGGAATCTCATCCCCGATCACACCAAAATGACGGGCCAGCCTAGATACAAAATGCCCTCCAGTCATCTGGCTCCTCCTATCTCTCCCTAGAGCTCCCCTATGGAGAAAATGTGCCAAAAAGTGAGGGGTGTTCACCGCTAATCCCTCATCCATGCTCCTCAGAAGGAAGAGGTCAAGAGTAGTCACCTTCTCAGGTGACTGACCTCTCCCAGCAATGGTCAGTGCTATCATCCTATGGCATAATCTCCTCATAGGCTCCCTAATCAATGTGTAGGATGGGGTAGAAGCAGTAGAATCACCTCCGGAGGATATCCTCTCCCAGAATAAATCAATGACATAACACAAGCTTGGCTCTGCTACCAATTGTAGGACCGTAAATATGTATGATTTATGTAGTTCGGGAGGTCTAGGTTGATCAAAGTATATGAAATCCATGTTAGTTTCTAGAGAGAGAAAGAGTAGTCCATGCGGGCACTACTTACTACAAATCTAGTCCAATTCACGTGTAAGACGTTATCTTTATAAAAAAGCGAGGCTAACTATCTCAAATAAAATGGTGTCTTATCTCAATATGCTTTGTTTTTATACTGATAAACAGGATTTTTAATTATGCACATAGTACTGCTATTATCAATAAATATTTTGGTATGCATAAAATTGTACCCATAATCCAGCAATTGATTCTGAATCAAGAGCACTAGTCTACAGCAACTTGAAGCAGCTACATATTCAGCTTCTGTTTTGGAGTTTGTAACCACACTCTGTTTCTTGCACTACCATGAGATCTATCTACACCCAAGAAATTGACATCCACCTGTAGTAGATTTCCTATCCAAGCTTGCTCCAGCATAATCACTATCAGTATATGCTACCAAGTCAAAAGGTGAATCTTTTGGATACCAAAGGCCCAATTTAGGTTGACCTTTTAAGTATCTAAAAATTCTTTTCACAGCATGAAGATGTGAAACTTTAGGACTGACTTGGTATCTAGTACAAGCACACACTGCAAACATGATGTCAGGTTTTTAAGAAGTTAGGTATATCAATGAACCAATCATTGATCTATACAATTGAACATCCACTTCTTCACCGTCTTCATCCTTAAGCAAAGGCTTATCAGTGACCACTGAGAAGCTATTAGAGAACTTCATTGGAGGATTACCTCACAACATCCGTGGTGATGTGATTTCTTTCGACTCGCAAACATTGGATGAGGCAATCAGAATGTCTCAGAAACTTATGGCTCATGTAGTGAAGAAAGTAACTACCTCAAACAACAACAACATCAATAGTAACCGTAACTACAACAACAATTCTAACAACTACCGAAACAACAACAACTATAATAGCAATCGAAACAATTCTAATAACAACAACAACAAAAGAAATCGAGATAACAACCAGAGTAGCAATGTTACTCAACCACCACCCAAGAGACAGGAAACTGCAAAGGCCTATGTTGCAGGTCAAGCTGAGAAAAGAGGTTACAACGGTACTTTACCCAAGTGCAACAAATGTCAAACCCATCATAACCCTGGAAATTGTCCGAATCCGTGTGGGAACTGTAAGAAGGTTGGTCATTCGACCTGGGATTGCAAGGCTCCGATTGTGGTTAATAATCAGAAGCCCCCAGTAACCTGTTTTGGTTGTGGAGAAGTTGGACACTTTAAGAGGGAATGTCCGAAAGGAAAGATTTAGGGAAACAATAACCAAGGTGGAATGGCTAGAGGAAGAGCTTATGTCCTTGGAGGAGAAGATGTCAGGGAGGACCCGAATGTCGTTACGGGTACGTTCCTCATTAATAATCGTTATGCATCCATACTATTTGATTCAGGAGCCGATAGAAATTTTGTTTCTACTGCATTTGCACCATTACTCAACATTGAACCAACCACATTAGACACTCCATATCACATTGAACTAGCTAACGGTAGTTTAGTTGGCACCGACACGATCATTCGTGGTTGCACTCTCAATTTTCTCAATCACCCGTTCAATATAGATCTCATGCCAGTAGAACTTGGAAGTTTCGACATTGTCATCGGAATGGATTGGTTATCTCAACATCATGCCAGAATCATCTGTGATGAAAAAGTTGTTCATCTTCCTTATGATGGCGAAACATTGGTCGTTCGCGGAGAACGCAGTGGGACTAGACTCAGCATCATCTCGTGCATTAAAATAGAGAAATACATAAAGAAGGGTTGTTATGCATTCTTGGCTCATATCACAGAAAAGAAGTCGGAGGAGAAGCGACTTGAGGATGTGCCAACGGTTAAAGATTTTCCAGAAGTCTTTCCAGAAGACTTACTAGGACTTCCACCTACTCGCCAAGTCGAATTCCAGATTGACTTAGTACCGGGAGCTGCACCAGTTGCGCGAGCACCTTATCGACTTGCACCTTCAGAAATGCAAGAGTTGTCGAACCAATTGCAAGAGCTCTTGGATAAAGGTTTCATTAGACCAAGTTCCTCGCCTTGGGGAGTGCCGGTTTTGTTTGTAAAGAAGAAAGATGGATCTTTCAGAATGTGCATTGATTATCGAGAGCTAAACAAATTAACGGTGAAGAATCGTTATCCACTTCCCAGGATCGACGATTTGTTTGATCAGTTGCAAGGTTCCAGTTATTACTCCAAGATCGACTTGAGATCGGGTTACCATCAGCTTAGGGTTCGGGAAGGAGATATCCCGAAGACAGCATTCAGAACACGCTATGGCCATTATGAGTTTCAGGTAATGTCGTTCGGACTAACCAACGCACCAGCTGTGTTCATGGATCTCATGAACAGGGTGTGCAAGCCATATCTAGATAAGTTTGTGATCGTATTCATTGACGATATCTTGATTTACTCAAGGAGTGAAGAAGAGCACCGAGAACACCTCAGAACAATTTTAGAGCTGCTCAAGAAAGAGAAACTGTACGCCAAATTCTCAAAGTGTGATTTTTGGATCCGCAGAGTACAATTTCTTGGTCACGTCATTGATAGTCAGGGACTACAGGTTGATCCTGCAAAGATTGAGGCAGTTAAAGACTGGGCAACACCAAAAACTCCCACAGAAATTCATCAATTCTTAGGAATTGCCGGATATTACAGAAGGTTCATTGAAGGGTTTTCCAAGATAGCTAAGCCACTGACCAAGTTGACACAAAAGAACCAGAAGTACGATTGGGGAGAAAAGCAAGAGACCGCTTTTCAGTTATTGAAACAGAAACTTTGCAGCGCGCCAATTTTGTCATTGCCAGAAGGGATTGAAAACTTTGTGGTATATTGCGATGCTTCACACAAAGGACTTGGAGCAGTGCTTGACACAAAGAAAGTGATAGCTTATGCATCTCGTCAGCTTAAGAAGCATGAGAAGAATTACACTACTCACGACTTAGAGTTGGGTGCCGTGGTTTTCGCACTCAAGATTTGGAGGCATTATCTTTACGGAACAAAGTGTGTAGTATTTACAGACCACAAAAGCTTACAGTACATTCTTGATCAGAAGGAACTTAACATGAGGCAACGTCGTTGGTTGGAACTACTTAGTGATTACGACTATGAAATCAGATATCACCTAGGAAAAGCCAATGTTGTGGCAGATGCACTCAGTCGGAAAGAGAGACTCAAGCCTTTGAGAGTCAGATCATTGGGAATGACAATCATTTCACCACTACCATAAAAAATCCTCGAGGCCCAAGTCGAGGCATTCAAGGAAGAAAATCTACCAAGTGAAACACTCAAAGGAATGCAAGATAATGCAAACGGTTTAGTAGGGAGATTTGATGGAACATTATGCATCAAGGATAGAAGCTGGATACCTCTCTATGGTGGAATACGAGAGTTGATTATGCACGA
This sequence comes from Artemisia tridentata subsp. tridentata, assembly GCA_021014915.2. Lineage (NCBI taxonomy): Eukaryota > Viridiplantae > Streptophyta > Magnoliopsida > Asterales > Asteraceae > Artemisia > Artemisia tridentata. The sequence continues at coordinate 321,122,072 of CP139506.1, read as the reverse complement.
ATCACACAAGTCGAAGTACTCCATTCATCCAGGTTCTGAAAAGATGTATCAGGATCTCAAAAAGCTTTATTGGTGGCTGATTGGATTGCTTTCACACTGGTGGTCAACCTTCTACGGAAAAAGGTCAACGTGCAAATCACAACGCAAATCGATTATAATAAACCGAATAAGTGAATACCCGGGTTGTAGACCCAATGAGGCGTAAAATTGAGGATATCGTTTTTGGTTTGGAATTAGAATGCTTGAAATAACGAGGTTCACTTGGTTACTAATATCTAATTAAATGAAAATCAATGAATGCGAATGGAAATCTAATAATGAGCAAAAACGTAACAAACTATGAAAATTTACCCTACGGATGCAAATTTAATTTTCCTACGTCCTAAATGATAAAAGAAAATTTTAGAAAAAAGAATTGTATTTTTTTGACTTTTAAATAATTAAATACGAATTAAAAACTATTAAAGAAAATAAATGATTAAAAATACTAAATATTAATGGAAAAATCTGAAAATTTTCTAGAAATTAATTTATACTAATCTAAAATTTGGAAAAATAAGAAAAATGAAAAAGCTATTTAGGAACAAGCTGAATTTAAGCTAAACAGTCTAATGAGCTTATAAAGAAAGAAAGAAAAAACAGTGATAAAGGAATTGATTGTGCAAGGATTTCAGAAAAAAATCCCAAGGGTGCAATGGTATTGTGTGTGTGTTGTGATTGAGCAGACCTGGGTTCGAGTCCCGGGTTTTGCAAAATTTCTACTTTATTATTATTATTATTATTTTTTTTTGATTTTCTTTTTGAAACTCACCCAATAAGTGAAAATAAGCAATATGTAAAACTGAGAAGATTTTTGAAAGTCCAAGATAAGCTCAGATTAAGCTCATCTTAACTGATCAGTTAGAAAAAAAAATGAGAAACAAGCTAAAGTATGCAAAGTTTGAGAACAAAAGAGCTTAACATGAGCTTGTGAAAAATGGGAAACTAGGGGCTGAAAAGGTAAAAATAAAAAAAATGTGCAGGCCTAGGATTGCCTACTGAGGGCTTTTTAAGGGTTTAAAAAGCTATTTATAAGCTGCTAGAAAAATTCCTAAAAATGTGAACTAACAAGATTAGCAACTAAATATTACTTGTACCAAAACTTAGCTTAATAGGGCTTAATTTAAAGAAATGAAAAATGAAAAGAACAAGCTAAATGGGCCAATAATGGGACTGATGCAGAATCTGATGCAACATATGTGGTTTGTGATCTCAGATTTTGCAAGACTTCATGAAATGATACAAACTTTTGAACAAATACTTGAAACCATGAAAGTGAACTAAAAATGCCAAAAAGTTGAGACAAAATAAGCTCAGCTTATAATAAGCTTAAATGAGCAGTCCAAGCTACGCTTTTGCACTATCCTACTAAAAAACTACAAAAAGCTTCAAAATCACTTAATGCCTATTGAAAACAACTTAACTATCCTCAAATAAGCTTAACCAAAGTTTATAAAAAGGCATATGAACAGTACTTAGCTTTTTTTTGACAAAAAATAAGCTTAAACCAAACACACCTTAAGAAATTGAATTAGCTATTTTAAAACTAGAAAAGGCTATATTAACCTAAGAACTGATGCACTACTGCTAATCTAACTTAATTCTATCCTAATGAACTATGTTTAATGTCTAAATAAGCACTTAATAACTAAATAAGCTAATGGGCTGTTTTTATGGTTTTTCTTGTTTTTTAGAGCAAAACTGAACTTAAGCCTATCCTAAGTGGATATTATCATCTAAAAGAAACTAGAGAGCATGAATAAGCAGAACAAAAGCAAACAAGCAACATAATAAGCATTTGAACAGTAATAAGCTAAAAGGCTATTTTTTTTTTATTTTTCTTGAATAATTAAAACTTAAACTGAATTAACATTAAAAAGAGTAAATTACAATGCTGGAATGAAAAATAAGCTAAAAAGTACAATTACCTTAAAAAAATAAGCTAAATAAAACCTGCCTTATAAATTGGCTACACATTGACTATTTATACTACTTTCCTACTAGGGTTTTTCTAGGTTCTTCTTGTGCTTTTCTTGTGAGAGAATTCCACTTGTGCTTCTTGTGCAAAACTTCAGCCTTTGGATTATTTCTTGGTCCCCAATCCCATGATTCTGAGCCGTAGATGGTCTCTTTTGCAACTGGGATTGCCAGCGTGGCAAGGAGGTGGGGGGGGGGAGACAAGACCATGTGAAGTCTTTGGCTGGTAGTGAGGATGAGAGTGACAGGGATGGTGTTAGCAGCTAATGGTGATTTTTGGCGGGATATTGGGAGGTAAGAGATGGTTAAACAGTGTTTATCTGGGTGTGGGTTTGACCACCATTTGACCCGTAGTTTTAACTAAAAGGGATTGGGTTTGGGCTTTGGTGGGTTTAATGTTGTGGGCTGTGGGTTTTTAAGATGGGAAATGGGTTAAATTTCATAGATCCGGTTGTGGTTATATTGTGGATAGAGTTTAGGATTAAATAAAAGGACCAAAGGTGTAATCATGTAAACTTCAAGGACCATAACTGCCAATTTTGAAAAGTTAGACTAGGGACCAATGTTGTCAATTAAAAAATATCCAAGGGGCGATATGGCATTTTTGAGCTTGTATAAAATCTGCATGAAGAATATCTTTTTCGGCTTTGGTTTTCAGCTCTTTTCCATTCCAAGCTTGGTTTTGTCCATATTTGCCCCGTTTTCAATCCTTTTGTACCTGAAACACATAAAACACAATCCAAGGATATTTGTAACAATATTTGGTCCATTTGGATGTTTTTGGTCATTTTTGTGGGGTTTTTTCGGGTATAAAATGATGAGTAAACGGCCACTTATCATCCCCCCACACTAAGCAATTGCTAGTCCTTAGCAATCCGATCATATAAAGTAATGAATGGATCAAAAGAATATTAAGATTACCAAAAATGTTACCCCGTTTGACTTATTATATAATGCAAGTAATTTAAACGAGAACAAACGTAAATATCATGCTTGATTTTCAAAAATGGCATCATGGAACGGGAATCACACAAAATGGGTAACTCCGGGGAATTGTAATCGTCATCCTCTTTTTATACTCCCAACTAAGTTTAAAACCCTTGTGCAAACTTTTTGTAAAATGCTAACACTACTTATATTAGTAATCTATGTAAGTCGAGACTTAACTTTTCGCTCCCACAATTATTCATAAGTTAGGTGTGTGTGTTTTTTCAAATTTTGGACCTGAAAAATCATATTTTTATAAGATTTGACGAATACTAGTTGAAAGGTTAATTTAAATTTTGCAAGAAGCAAGTTTCGCACATTTATTCATAAGCACATAACAAATATTTCATACATTTTTCATTTTTCATCACTTTCACATTTATTTTTTTTTATTTTTCACAACTTAATTCTATTGACCATAAACTACGGAGCTTCACGGGGAAATTCCAAGACCTTATACCTTAGGAATAAAGGATCCAAGGGCCGTTACAACGGAGAGTTCCAAGACTTTAGATATTCCGGAAATGAGGTTCCAAGGGTGTTAGAGCAAGACCTCAACCTTCCTGAATAAAGATCTAAGGGCAGGTGTAAGAGGGTAGCCAAGACCTAAACGCCTTTTGGAAATAAGGATCCAAGGACGATCTCGAACCGTAGCTTAGGACTTATTTATTCATACTCAAAACTTTATTTTTTGCAACTTTTATCGCACAATATGCTTTTTTCCGAAAATTTAAATAAAACTTTGAACTAGTACTTGTCAAAATCGTATAAAAAAAATAATTTTTGTGTTCAATCATTTGAAAATAAGCACTTATTAAGTCAGATTAGGAGTTTCTGGGAGGAAAAGCCATAGATTACTTATATAAGCTCTAAAGAGAACCAACTACTCCACGCTTAGCATTTTCATTTGCACAATTCGTAAAAACTTAGCCTAAAAGTTAAGGGTAGCAGCTAGATCAACACTCTAGCAGAGTCGGGATCCCCTTGTTCTAGCCTAATCAAGTCTAAACTTCCACTAATACGAAGCATTGATGTATAGCAAATTATTTTTTTAATGTGCAAAGCACTTCTTTTTCTGCATTTATTAAAAGATGATAAAAAATTTAAAATTTTGGTCAAAACGGGGGTGCTAGGGGACTGGTAGGTACAAAATGTGAAACTTTTTTGAAATTTAGGTCAAATTTGAAGAATCCCCCCCCCCCCACACTTAGAATTGAATATTGCCCTCAATATTCAAGTACCGGCTCTTGTGCCGACACTATAGAACATAAAAAGGTAATACTACTATCTAAGTGTGGAAAAGAAATCTTTTTCACAAAAAGGATTAATAAGATATCCCTGGATAAACATAAACATAAGATCGGATATTGGGCGGCTGGATTGAAAACAGGCGCATCAATCATCACGATCTACGGGAATCCTGAAAACAAAGGCAAACACACAACAACAAAGCAACAAGTAGAGGAATTCCCCTACACTTAGTGTTAGAAATAAGAAAGAAGATAAATGATAAGCATGGGTTGCCACCCACGAAGCGCTTGTTTATTGTTAACCGAGTCACGAGCTTGACTCGACCCCGAATTTAATTGGGCCATGGGGAAGCAAGTGGAAGTGAAAATCTCCATCGGATTTCTTTCAAAATGTTTGGATAAACATTGAATACATGAAAGTTCCACTCCGATGAGATGCCCACGGCTCTAAATAGTAGAAACTATAAGTGGGATGCCGGGGTCAAAAACTTTGTCCTCATTTTCGTAAGGAAATGAGAGTAAAGTTTTAGTCAGATTTAACTCCATGCAGAATAGGAGTTCACCATGAAGATAGACAGAGGGGAATCACTTTTCTCCATAATTAAAAGTTCCTCGAATGAGGTATTTTAACTTTAAATTCTTGTCGGGAGTCAATTTCTTTATAGAATGAGTTTCACCACCGTCGTAGTATGCCTGGGTTGAACACTTTGTCTTCACAAAAAAACAAATAGGATACTCGGTGGAAGACTCAGCTGAGAAAAGAGAATCACCCTCGGGTGATTGACGAGATAAGTCATTTGAAACCATCATAGGTTCCTCAATCACGATTTTCATTTTTGGGTTTTTATCTTCAAAAGTTTTATCATCAGAAGATTTCCCATATAAAAGGTGTTTCCATTCATTTTTATCAGCTTCAAAGTCGAAAAGATCTTCATCACTTTGTGAATCACTAAACTCGGTATAAGGGTAGGAATCAAGTGATGGATCACGATATAAGAGATATTCAATTTCTTTCAGATCTGATTCCAAATCAAAGTCATCATCTTCATCCCCCGGTGGGATTGGATCAATGTGAGCGAGTTCATCGGCAAACTCCTCAAGAAGATGATCACTATTAGACATTTTAATTTCCTTCGGAGGGAGAGAAGGTGACGGCTCATTGTATAGCAATTCTTCAATTAAACGAATATCTCCCTCCGGATCAAAGATGTTGTCATCAATTTCTGGTGAAATTGGCTCATCATTAAAGAAAACCTCGAGCTCTTCCATCGTGAAAACACTTCCCTCAACCGGTGTGATAGAAGGGGAAGACTCGGAAATGATTGGTTCAGAAGTTGGAGTGGGATTGCCACTCGGAGAACCGTTTAAAAATTCCAGAAATTTTTGAGCATACTCCTCAACTTCTTTGATATCAATTTGGTTTACCGAAAATTTTTCATAGCTAGAGGAGGAGCTTGCAGTTTGGTCCAGATTAAAAGTAACGACTTCATCATTAACTCGAAGAGTTATTTCTTCAGCATATACATCAATCAAAGCACGACCCGTCCTCAAGAAGGATCTCCCTAAGATGAGGGGAACCCGAGGATCGGCGTCGAAATCAACCACAACGAAGTCAACTGGGAAATGGAACTTTCCTACTTTGACGATGACATCTTCAGCGATACCTTTTGTTCGAGTAATCGAACGGTCCGAGAGCTCGAGAGTCATTCGTGTAGGAGTAAGTTCCGGTAGAGAAAGCTTTTCCCACACAGAAAGAGGCATGAGATTGATGCTTGCACCAAGATCGGCCAAGGCTAAGCACTCAATCATTCCTGGGAAATCGCAAGGGATGAGAAATTTGCCGGGGTCTCCTAATTTTTCTGGAAGTTTCTTGAGGATCACCGCCGAGCAATTCTCATTCAGTGGTGTATTTGCTAGTTCAAACAACTTTTCCTTATTATTCAATAAGTTTTTGAAAGTTGAAGCAAACTTTGGCATATGAAGCAAAGCATCCGCAAAGCTCAAATCGAAATGAAGATTTTGGAAGAGTTGGAGGAATTTCAACATTTGTTGATTGTTCTTCTCACGGTGCTTTGGATTAGTCGGATAAGGTAACGACTTTTTAAACTTTGGAGCACTTTGGACAACCGGAGGTAGGACATATTCGGTACTTCCATTATTAGTAGGAAGTTCCGTGTCCTTGGTCACCTCGGTCTCACGGTCAACTACTTGAGGAGAGGAAGAAGTAGTAGCTTGACCCGTGGGTCCATCATAAGCTAAACCACATCGGGTGGTTATTGCTTTCAACTCTCCCTTTGGGTTAAGAATTGTATTAGTTGGGAGAGTTCCTGAAGTTGAAGCTTGATTAGCTTGCTGAAACTGATTGATGAGAGTATCAAACATGTTCTCAATTTTGGTCTGTGATTGATCAATTTTGATGTTTGTAGCTCTCAAATCATTCTTAAGCTCATTACCCTGTTTTGTAAAATCATTTTTCAAAGTTGTGATATGGTTTTGCATAGACCTCATGTTCGCCTCATTTGTCTTAATGTAATTTGCAAGATCATTGGAGGGAACAATCTGTGCTGGGTAATTTGGAGCTTGATACCCTTGATTGAAATTGACCCCTTGGGTCGGGTATTGATTGATCGGGGCTTGATTTTGAAAATATAGCCCACTTCCTTGGTTTTGGATGATTCTATTTTGATTGATTGGTTGAGAAAATCCGGGTGGTCCTGCTTGATAGCTAGCACGATAGTTCGGGTCAACTTGAGGACGGTATTGACTACCTCCTTGGTTTAAAGACCCGGCTACGGCCTTAGTTTCAAAAGGACGGCCATCGGTGGCGGTACAATTGTAATAAGCATGAGGACCACCACAAGTGACACAACTTTCTTCCACCGCTTTGACTTGAGCGGGTGGAGAAGCTTGTGGGGTAGAAGAAAGAGTTTTCTGAGTAGAGAGAACCAAAGCTTGGACAATATCCGTGCTAGAAGTATTCACCGGATATGAAGTAGAAGGATAAGCATTCACTTGGGAAGCAACCGGCTTGCTTCGTGAAGTGCGAACCTTCGACTTGTTTTCGATGATGGACCAAGCGTCTCTCGGAGTCCGATTCAATAAATAACCACCGAAGGCGGCGTTTAGAGAATCTTGGTCGGCATGGCTCAATCCATTGTAAAATGTATCAATCTGATGTAACTCAGAAAAACTGTGGTGAGGACATTTACGAAGTAATTCTTTAAAACGGTCCCACGCTTCACTAAATGATTCATCAAATTTTTGAGTAAATTTGGTGATTTCATTTTTAAGACTTGTAGTTCTAGAAGGGGGAAAGAATTCATTCACAAATTTCGACACCAAATCTTCCCAAGTTAAGATAGAATGAGGGGGTTGTTTTTCAAGCCAAGTCCGGGCTGCCCCCTCGAGAGAAAAAGGAAAAAGAAGTAATTTGATTGCTTCTTGGGGAACATTCCTACATTTGATGGTAGATGAAATTTTGTTAAACCATCGAATGTGGGAATGAGGGTCATCCCTCTCGAAACCGAAAAATTGATTTGACGTTACTAAGGATAGTAACGCTGGTTTAAGTTCAAAATTATCGGCAAAAATCGGGGGAACAACAATGGCATCTCCATAACCCTCGATGGGTTCTTGGAGAAGCTCCAACATGGTGCGATTATCCGCCATTATATCAATGGGAGGGTCGGGATTAGTACGAATCTCGGGTTCGACTAATGAGGCAGCACGTCTTTGATTACGTCTTCGCGGAATTGCGACGAGTTCAAGAAAGGGACTCGATGAAGTAGAAGAACGTGTGCGCATGCACCAAGAACATAAAGTTTTAGAAAGAAAAGGAAAATAAATTTGGAGATGAAAATATTTTTGGGTTTTCAAGGTTTTTCAATTTTTTTGGATTTTTGGTAAAAAATATTCACAAGATATATACGAAACTTCACGAAGAAGGTTCTTCAAGTCACTAATCGTCAAACCGTGACGATATTATCGCAACACACCTCCCCGACAATGGCGCCAAAAGTTGATTGGATTGCTTTCACACTGGTGGTCAACCTTCTACGGAAAAAGGTCAACGTGCAAATCACAATGCAAATCGATAATAATAAACGGGATAAGTGAATACCCGGGTCGTAGTCCTAACGAGGAGTGAAATTGAGGATTTAATTTTCGGTTTGTAATTAAAATGCTTGAAATAACGAGGTTCACTTGGTTACTAATATCTAATTAAACGAAAATCAAAGAACGCGAATGGAAATCTAATAACGAGCAAAAACGTAACAAACTATGAAAATTTACCCTACGGATGCAAATTTAATTTTCATACGTCCTAAATGATAAAAGAAAATTTTAGAAAAAAGAATTGTATTTTTTTGACTTTTAAATAATTAAATACGAATTAAAAACTAATTTAAAGAAAATAAATGATTAAAAATACTAAATATTATTGGAAAAATATGAAAATTTTCTGGAAATTAATTTATACTAATCTAAACTTTGGAAAAATAAGAAAAATAAAAAATCTATTTAGGAACAAGCTGAATTTAAGCTAAATAGTCTAATGAGATTATAAAGAAAGAAAGCAAAAAAAGTGATAAAGGAATTGATTGTGCAAGGATTTCAGAAAAAAAATCCCAAGGGTGCAATGGTATTGTGTGTGTGTTGTGATTTAGCAGACCTGGGTTCGAGTCCCAGGTTTTGCAAAATTTCTACTTATTTTATTTTATTTTATTTATTTTCTTTTTGAAACTCACCCGATAAGTGAAAATAAGCAATATGTAAAACTGAGAAGATTTTTGAAAGTCCAAGATAAGCTCAGATTAAGCTCATCTTAACTGATCAGTTAGAAAAAAAATGAGAAACAAGCTAAAGTATGCAAAGTTTGAGAACAAAAGAGCTTAACATGAGCTTGTGAAAAATGGGAAACTAGGGGCTGAAAAGGTAAAAATCAAAAAAATGTGCAGGCCTAGGATTGCCTACTGAGGGCTTTTTAAGGCTTTAAAAAGCTATTTATAAGCTGCTAGAAAAATTCCTAAAAATGTGAACTAACAAGATTAGCAACTAAATATTACTTGTACCAAAACTTAGCTTAATAGGGCTTAATTTGAAGAAATGAAAAATGAAAAGAACAAGCTAAATGGGCCAATAATGGGACTGATGCAGAATCTGATGCAACATATGTGGTTTGTGATCTCAGATTTTGCAAGACTTCATGAAATGATACAAACTTTTGAACAAATACTTGAAACCATGAAAGTGAACTAAAAATGCCAAAAAGTTGAGACAAAATAAGCTCAGCTTATAATAAGCTTAAATGAGCAGTCCAAGCTACACTTTTGCACTATCCTACTAAAAAACTACAAAAAGCTTCAAAATCACTTAATGCCTACTGAAAACAACTTAACTATCCTCAAATAAGCTTAACCAAAGTTTATAAAAAGGCATATGAACAGTACTTAGCTTTTTTTTTTTGACAAAAAATAAGTTTAAACCAAACACACCTTAAGAAACTGAATTAGCTATTTTAAAACTAGAAAAGGCTATATTAACCTAAGAACTGATGCACTACTGCTAATCTAACTTAATTCTATCCTAATGAACTATGTTTAATGTCTAAATAAGCACTTAATAACTAAATAAGCTAATGGGCTGTTTTTATGGTTTTTCTTGTTTTTTAGAGCAAAACTGAACTTAAGCCTATCCTAAGTGGATATTATCATCTAAAAGCAACTAGAGAGCATGAATAAGCAGAACAAAAGCAAACAAGCAACATAATAAGCATTTGAACAGTAATAAGCTAAAAGGCTATTTTTTTGATTTTTCTTGAATAATTAAAACTTAAACTGAATTAACATTAAAAAGAGTAAATTACAATGCTGGAATGAAAAATAAGCTAAAAAGTACAATTACCTTAAAAAAATAAGCTAAATAAAACCTGCCTTATAAATTGGCTACACATTGACTATTTATACTACTTTCCTACTAGGGTTTTTCTAGGTTCTTCTTGTGCTTTTCTTGTGAGAGAATTCCACTTGTGCTTCTTGTGCAAAACTTCAGCCTTTGGATTATTTCTTGGTCCCCAATCCCATGATTCTGAGCCGTAGATGGTCTCTTTTGCAACTGGGATTGCCAGCGTGGCAAGGAGGGGGGGGGGGGGGAGACAAGACCATGTGAAGTCTTTGGCTGGTAGTGAGGATGAGAGTGACAGGGATGGTGTTAGCAGCTAATGGTGATTGTTGGCGGGATATTGGGAGGTAAGAGATGGTTAAACAGTGTTTATCTGGGTGTGGGTTTGACCATCATTTGACCCGTAGTTTTAACTAAAAGGGATTGGGTTTGGGCTTTGGTGGGTTTAATGTTGTGGGCTGTGGGTTTTTAAGATGGGAGATGGGTTAAATTTCATAGATCCGGTTGGTTATAATGTGGATAGAGTTTAGGATTAAATAAAAGGACCAAAGGTGTAATCATGTAAACTTCAAGGACCATAACTGCCAATTTTGAAAAGTTAGACTAGGGACCAATGTTGTCAATTAGAAAATATCCAAGGGCCGTTTCGTCATTTTTGAGCTTGAATAAAATCTGCAAGAAGAATATCTTTTCCGGCTTCGGTTTTCAGCTCTTTTCCATTCCAAGCTCGGTTTTGTCCATATTTGCCCCGTTTTCAATCCTTATGTACCTGAAACACATAAAACACAATCCAAGGATATTTGTAACAATATTTGGTCCATTTGGGTGTTTTTGGTTATTTTTGTGAGGTTTTTCGGGTAAAAAATGATGAGTAAACGGCCACTCATCAGTGGCCAAATATGAAAGCAGAGATAGCTACGTATGTCAGTAAATGTCTTACTTGTGTTAAAGTGAAAGCCGAGTACCAGAAGCAGTCAGGATTACTTCAGCAACCAGAGATTCCCTAGTGGAAGTGGGAACGCATTACGATGGACTTTGACACTAAACTTCCTAAAATATCAGGCGGTTACGATGCTATTTGGGTAATCGTTGATCGTCTCACCAAGTCAGTCAATTTCATCCCAATCAAAGAGACTTATACTATGGATCAGCTCACCAGACTTTACGTCAAGGAAATATTCTCAAGGCACGGTGCACCAATTTCAATCATTTCCGACAGAGACAGTCGCTTTACTTCAAACTTTTGGGAGTTGATCCGTTTTAAATATATATATAAATATTATTATCAAACGGATACACGTGATACGTGGAAAATGACAAATCAACCCTTTAGGAAAAAGCTTAACTTACAAAACCCGTGAATACGATATGTGTGATACCGGGCAAGTGATTACCCGGGTCGTGTCCCAGCGAGGTGTGAATCGAGGATTTTGTTATCGGTTTGGAATTAAAGTGCTTGAAGTGTGGATTTCGGATTTTTGGTATATTCTAATTGAGATATGGAAAGCAAATTTACAAAGAAAAATAAAATGAAAACCAAATTACGTTAAAAACGTTAACCGGGAATTCCTAGAACGAGTTTAAAAACTAAAAATCTTTGAAAATTAACCCTACAAGTGCAAATTTATTTTTCCTAAGTTCTAAATGATAAAAGAAAATTTTAGAAAAAAGAATTATATTTTTTTTTGACTTTTATATTTTTTATTATGAATTAAAAACAGAATTTAAAAGAAAAATAAATTAAAAATACTAAATGAAAATGGAAAAATCTGAAAAATTCCAGAAAACTGCTTAATGATAAGCAGAATCCAGGAAAAATAAAATCAAGCTAACTACTTTTCTGAATAAGCAATTAATAAGCAAACTGTGGTGATAAGCTAAAGTGGAAAAGCTTGGTTAAATAAAAAAGAGTGCAAGAGTTAACTGAAACAAGACCCTAGGGCAGTTGGTTTGGTGTGTCTGTGGTGAGCAAAGAGACCAGGGTTCGAATCCCTTGGTACTCTTTTTTTTGTTTTTATTTTATTTTTGGATTTTTCCGATTAAACTCAATAAGCACAAGCTAAAAAGCAAACTTTATAACTAAAACTATTTTTGGAACTTGAAAATAAACACATAATAAGGACTGGAATTCAGATCAGTGCTTAAAATAGAAAATGAGGCAACAAGCAAATAAGCTGATAAGCTATAATAAGCTAAGAGAAACTTGAAAAGCTAACCATAAACCAAGGAAATCTGCAGTATAATTTGGTGTATTTGGTTGTTTTTAGTATTTTTATGGTCTAAAATGGGCATAAAATGATGAGTATTTACACACTTATCAGGACTCATTGCAAGATTCATTTGGGACTAAACTAATCATGAGTACCGCCTATCATCCTCAGACCGATGGTCAGAGCGAGAGAACGATTTAGACATTGGAATACATGCTCAGACCATGTGTCATTGACTTTGGAAATGGTTGGGCTAACCATTTGCCATTGATTGAGTTCTCTTACAATAACAGTTATCACTCGAGCAAAAAAGCCGCACCATTTGAGGCACTCTACGGTCGTAAGTGCAGGTCCCCAGTTTGTTGGGCTGAAGTTGGTGATGTACAACTAACTGGTCCAGAGTTGGTCAGAGAAAGAATAGAAAAGATAATTCAGATTAGAGAAAGACTCCAAATAGCCAGAAGCCGACAGAAAAGTTATGCCGATGTTCGACGCAAACCATTAGAATTTCAGGTTGGAGACAAAGTCATGTTGAAGGTCTCGCCTTGGAAGGGCGTGATATGATTCGGGAAACGCGGGAAGTTGAACCCGAGATACATTGGGTTGTTCAAGATTCTGGAAAGGATCGGTCAGGTAGCGTACAGACTGGAGCTTCCGTCGGAGCTCAGCAATGTACATAACACATTTCATGTCTCAAACCTCAAGAAATGTCTTTCAGACGAAACGCTCGTAATCCCATTGGAAGAAATTCAGATCGATGATAAGCTTAACTTTGTGGAGGAACCAGCAGAAATCATGGACCGAGAGGTCAAATAGTTGAAGCAAAGTCGAATTCCGATCGTCAAAGTTCGCTGAAATTCTCGCAGAGGTCCTGAGTTTACTTGGGAACGGGAAGACCAGATGCGACTCAAATACCCACATCTTTTCACCGAGACCACTCCAGAGACCAACATCAGCTGAATTCAGGGACTGAATTCCTTTTAGGGTGGTCGACTGTCACAACTCGCAATTTCAGGTCATTTTCCAAACCCCGACAATTTACTATTCATGAGTTACTATTCATCAATCACTATTCACCGATCACTATTCATCATTTCACTATTCATCGTTTTTGAAGTCAGTTTCAGACTTTGAGGAGTCGTCAAAAATTTTACTATTCACGTGACACTATTCATTCCCGGAGGGAAATCACTATTCATGGGCATCATTCATCATGTCGTAAACATGGTTTACGGGTATTCAAATGCGCGTAACCGGTTAGGTTTAGCTACGTATTCATGCATCATCAGTAAAGGCACATCATACAGACTAGGGCAGTCTGCATATTATCAGTAACATCATTATCATATCAGATCATGCATGGGTTTGTGTGATTTTCATTAACGTATGCTTAATTGTTTAATTAACGTTACCACTCAGTCATTTCTACTAACATTATACCCAATACTCCCGAAAATGATCCTAACACATTTTCAAACTAATTATAATGATATAGAGATTATATTATTACTTTACCCGGTGTTTTTAAACCAATCGCTATATTTTTCGTTTGACGCTTATAACTCCGTCGGTTTACGAAATTTCAATCCGATAATCATTCTAACACCCGATTCTTGCAAGGAATATGATTTTATAATTTTTACAACTTCGTCGTATTTCATTTCACCTCGTCATGATTCATTTCTAGTTAACTCGGTACCCGATAACACTCAATGTATACACTAAACTATCAATACTCATTTAAATGGGGGACAAAGTCTTGTTTAACTATCAAATCTCTTCCATTTTGCCCACATGTGCCGCGCCCCCAACCCCCCATTTAGGCTAAACACTCCAAAACTCATTAATGAATTTATCTTGATTTAATTTCCATTCCACTACAACAACACATACACTAATAAACCAACTAGCTAAAAAAAGATCAAAACCCTCCCACTTCATCTCCTAGGTTCGGCCAAACCCAAGAACACCCAAGATCATCCATAAATGTTTGAAGTTCAAGTCATAATCAAGCTCCATTTACCTTCCTAGTTATGGTTTTGTGATTAAATCTCAAGTTTCTTACTCATTTCTTATCAAAACTCATCAAATATTCAAGTAAGTTTCAAGAACACATTTTGATCATCTTATACTTTCATTTGATTCATATTTTTATGTATTTTCAAGTTATATTAGTTATTCTTGCAAGTTACTTATGTTTTAGATACCACTTTTGCACATAAACTATCTTTAACACTAGATCTATAAGGTTCACTAATGATCTCATGAAATCCACCAAGATTGGTGATGTTTAGGACCCCATGACACCCTAAGAAGGTGTATGGTAGGATTTGCGAACTTGTGGAGTTGATTTGAAGTAGTATGATCAAGTTTAGAACCAAGAAAATGAGTTTTAACAAGTATAAATAAGGTTCTGTCCAAAAATGCAAAGTCTGGAAAACTCAGAAACTTTTGAACTATTTTGGCCTACATATTCAGAAATTTCTTTCAAAAACGAAACCGTGGCCGCAAGAATCACTAAAAACCGACTTATAACGAAGGAGATATGATTTTTCAAAGTTAGACGACGAAAACTAATTTTCTGAAAATTTAGTTGCTGATCGCCGAGGTTCATAGGAAAAAACGAGGCGTTAGGCGTGATCTAGATGACCCGACCTACTGAGATTATGTTAGTTCATGTTTATACGAAGCCGTGGATGTAAAGAACGTAGAAAACGAGCTTATAACGGCCGAGTTATTCACGTTTGAAGCCCGACGTACCATGTTCATTTTGACAGCCCACTAATAGAAAGTGTTTTGAGTATAAAAACTAGTGTTTTTGCGAGACATAACATTGTTAGCCGATTTTCTAATTGATCGAGGCGTGTACAATCAAAAGTTAAATGAAACAACATTAATACATTGTTACAAGGTTTTCAAAAACGTCGAGTTTGATCAACTAACACTTAACGTGCAATATTTCGCGACTAGTTTCACGAAGCCATTTTGGACATATTTTCACAAGTTAAGGAAAATATTAAATTGCGATGAAAACGCTACATTTTACCAATAGAACACCGAACGAGGATCGTGGGGTACCGTTTCAACGTATTTACACGAAAAGTAGTTTATAACTTAACAAGACGTCAAAAGTGTATTTTTCGTCGATAAACGTTATTTTCAAAACTAACAAGTGGTATCGTTAACATACGTATTTGCATGTGTTGCATTGTATCATTGCTTACATTGATCACATCATTCATAATAGGTCGCGGTTAGAGACCGAGCTTTATTTCATCATATCCATCATTGTCATTGTTGCTATATCATATCAGGTGAGTTTTCATAGCCCCGTTTTCAATTGTTTATTTGATTTCTAAACTCTCGGGGGAGAATACATTGCACCATTTTTCATGCGGACCAAAGTATACAAACTCATTACATTGCTTAAGTTACATCATTGCCCAGATTAAAGTCCCCTTTTATTATCATGAACCGTTAATTGTTAGCAAGCGAGAGTGAGTGAATAGATCTATTGAGGGTGACTCCTCCGTTCGGGTTGGTAGCACCAACTGGTCAAACGAACGCATTTCATTTCTGTCATATTAGAGTGATTGGCAAACACTCGGTTGGGGCATTTCATTCAGTCTAGCTTCGGGGTCATGAGCTTAGAGCTAATGTATCATTTTTATGTGGCATGGTTTTGTCATACACTTTATACTTGTGGTATCCGTACAACATTTCATTTACATAAACCTATGATCTCACCAACATTTTTGTTGACCATTTTTAGCAATGTATTTTCAGGTAATTAAGGTATGGCATGTTGGCTTGCATATGGACACATCATGGAGTAGCGGAGTCGACGCGTCTCACTTTATATTGTATGAACTTGTTTTATGAAAACTTGTTTAACCTTTTGGGACCTAGCTTTATAACTCTGAATGTTTTTAAATAATCAAACGATGTATTTTCTAAACGACACTTTAGGTCATTCAATATAACTGCAACTTTGGTGCTATGACCTGTCGCGCCCCTGAATGCTTCATTCCGCTGCAAGTCACGAAATTTGGGCGTGTGACAATGTAGAGTGTTGATATGAAGAAGATTGTTCCTAAAGAGGCTCTTACTTGTCTTGTTGCAAAGGCCACATTGGATGAATCTATGAAATGGCATAGGAGGCTTGGTCACATTAATTTCAAAACCAGAAATAAAATTGTCAAAGATGGTTTGGTAAGAGGCTTGCCTCAGAAAAGATTTGAAAATGACCAAACATGCGTTGCTTGTCTCAAAGGAAAACAACATAAAGCCACTTGTAAGCCCAAGCCTTTTAACTCTATTGATCAATCATTGTTTATGCTTCATATGGACGTATTTGGTCCTACTTCTGTGAGTAGTATTAAGCATAAAAGATTTTGTCTGGTTGTTACTGATGACTATAGCAGGTTTACATGGGTTTTCTTTTTAGGTTCTAAGGATGAGACATCTAGCATTCCTAAGACATTCATTATAGAGATAGAAAACTTAGTAGACAAGAATGTAAAAGTCATTATATGTGATAATGGGACAGAGTTTAAGAATAGAGTTATGGATGATTTCTGCAAAGAAAAAGGTATTAGAAGGGAATTTAGTATTGCTAGAACTCCTCAGCAGAATGGATATGCTGAGAGGAGAAATAGGACACTCAGAGAAGCTGCTAGAACCATGTTAGCTGACTTTAAGTTCCCTATCACTTTTTGCGACGGATTATAATACACTTGGTAGGATTTAAGTCCTTTAAAACGAGTGTATATGATACTTTTAAGTTAATATGATTAAGTATGCGAAATCTACTTAACCACACTTAGAAGGTTATTTGTTATTAGAAATGGAACAGTGATGCTTGTGTAATGAACAATCAACAATGAAAGTATAACACCAAACGATTCAATATTATTGAGAATAATACGAGTGATCTTCACTATCACTAGGGTTACAAACCTTGAATCTTTATTACAAAGAAAAACTATTTTCTATCTTGTCCAAGCAACTTTTAATTTTTATGATAGTTACATTAAGCACACTTTACAACTAAAGTCTAACCTCTATATATGTAAAATATCTAAGCACATACACACTTGAGTATTGTCTAATCGCTAGCTTGTGTGTTTCAGTAGCAAAGATACAACATGTATCTGTGTACACAACTTGTTGACTGATCACCAAACAAAGATATTGTCTACCGTATATATTTGACTTTAATATAGAAATATCTTTTTCATACTTATCCAATCAGTAGTAGTATACGCGACACTTATCCTTTTAGCAGTAGTTTGAGTCATTCCAGCAGCAGTATCGACCAGCAGTACCTTTGTTTGTACTTGCAGTACTAACTTCAGTTAGTACTATTAGTTATAACTTTGAGTAGTCTTTAGATATACACTAGCAGTTAGTACTGTTAGTGTATTCTTCATAGCAGTACTAATCTTCAGAACATTTAATTCCCAACAATCCTCCCCTAAACTTGTGATTTATCCCAAATCAACATGTTTCTTCTGAATTAAATTCTGATTGTGAGGATCTTTCAAACATTAAATAGTCAGACTCTTGATCTGAGCTTTTCTTTGTTCTGTAGGACTAACTATCTTTCTGTCTAACTCATCTGCTTTCTGTGACTCTCTTTCAACAATAACATCATCTTCTTTGTCTTGAACAATAGCAGTACCATGAATAAAAGATGGTGCAATTTCCTTGGATGGAGGAATTATAAGAGGCAATGGTGCTGTGTATCTTGGATGCATGTTCCAATAAGTCAAATCATCTTCCAGCATGCATTTGCAAGTGATGAACAAACGTAGTGAACTGAAATTGAAACTGAAAGAACTTAGATAGAACTTTCTTCATTTGAATGCTTCATCCCTTCTGAATATATATAATACTCTAGAATCTTCATTTGAACTTTTTTCATTTGAAGAGCTTATTCCCAGCATCCATCAACTGAAAGATTGTTCTTATTATTGGCTGAATAATAAGACATTTTAGCTTCTCAAAAAGCTAACATCATCATCTTGTACGCTCTTGTCTTTTCTTGAACTTGATCAATTTTGGGCAATCTTCCTCCCCAGTCTTTCTCTTTTGCTTGATCAAATTTTAATCCTCCCCTGATTCTGAGCATACACAACCACAATATTTTCTTTCCCTTATTGGTTAATCTTCCTCCCCTGAGGTTGAAAGATTCATGGGGCATTGACTCATTGTCCATCATTTGATAGTTTTCTGAGCCCTTTTGAAAATACTTTTTAAGAAAATTTTTGACTTACCAGTATGAACTTGATTTCATATTGAAAAACCATACTGCTTACAACCATTTTGAAGGGATTAAGTGTATAACAGACACTTAATCAAGAATTTGGTTTAACTTAACCTCTGGTTGTGTGAGAACCAATATTTTCAATTATAAATAACTGCCTGTGTAAAGATAAACCCATTCAAAGGGCTTTCTTGACAGGTTTTCTAGCTCATAGCAATTGTTACCTCTAACACAAGTGTTAGATTTACTTTTGCTAGATGTTCTTTCTATCAGATGTCCTTAGACTTGCTCATTATACTAATTAAAGTATAAAATGATAGAAAGTGAGTTGAGTCAGTTACTATCTGACCAACTGAGTCATCAAGTCGATATGAAACATCATAATCAGGTTTCAAGAAAGAAGTTTTAAAGAATCAATTAACTTAGGTGTAAACCTTTGTTAATGAATCCCCAAACTCAGTCTATCATGAACCTATTGTGTCAGCAACTAGTATAATCATTCTGCTGCTCATACATTTCACTTGAAATTTCCTTTGTGCTCAAATGTTCATACCTGAAATTATTAGTCCAAAACCAAGAAACAAAATGCAGAGCATTTGTCTTATAGCAGTATCAATATATGACTAACAGTATGAACTGAACAATCAAAAATTGTACTAGCAGTACAAACTTTTTCAATAACAGTACCAATTAACAAAGCTAGCAGTACAAACAAAAATTTATATACAAAAACACATCAGTTTGAAAATTTTTTAAGGATTAAGCATTCTAATACTTGCTACCAAGTACTAAAACCTTCCAACATCAAAAGCTTTTGTAAGAAGATCTGCAAAGTTGTGATCAGAATCAATTTTAACAACTTGAATCAACTTTTTCTCATTGCAGTCTCTAATAAAATGATGTCTAATTTCAATGTGTTTTGTTTTAGAGTGTTGTACTAGGTTTTTAATTATGCAAATTATACTACTATTATCAATATGTATGACAGTGTTTAAGAAATTGTACCCATAATCAAGAATTTGGTTTTGAAGCCATAGGACTTGACCAAAGCAACTTGCAACAGCTACATATTCAGCTTCAGTTGTTGAAGTAGCCACAATTGTTTGCTTCTTACACAGCCATGAAATAAGTCTACACCCAAGGAATTGACATCCTCCACTTGTTGACTTTCTGTCCAAGCTTGCACCTGCATAATCACTATCTGAATATACTACCAAGTCAAAAGATGATTCCCTAGAATACCATAGTCCCAACCTAGGTTGACCCTTGAGATATCTAAAAATCCTCTTCACAGCTGTTAAATGAGAAACCTTTGGAGTTACTTGAAATCTTGCACAAGCACAAACAGAGAACATGATATCAGGTCTTGATGATGTGAGATACATCAAAGAACCTATCATAGATCTGTATGTGTGTACATCCACATTGTCTCCATTTACATCTTTAAGATGTGGGTTCTCAGAGTCCATTGGTGTGCTTGCTACTTTTGAATCAGCAAATTGAAATTTTCTAAGAATCTCTGCAACATATTTATCTTGGCTGATAAATATGCCTTCACTTGATTTCTTAACTTGCAGACCCAAAAAGAATGTAAGTTCCCCTATGGAACTCATCTGAAACTTATCATGCATAAGTTTCTCAAACTCTAAACACATCTCCTTCCTTGTAGATCCAAAGATGATATCATCCACATACACCTGCACTAGCAAAAGATCCTTCTTGTGCTTCTTGATGAATAGTGTCTCATCTATCTTGCCTCTTTGAAATCCATTTTCTATTAAGTAGGAAGCCAGTGTTTCATACCATGCCCTTGGAGCCTGATGAAGGCCATAAAGAGCCTTAACTTCCTTGTACACTTTGTCTGGATGGTCTGGGTCAGTAAACCCTGGAGGTTGTGAGACATATACCTCCTCTTCAATAGTACCATATAAGAAAGCACTCTTGACATCCATTTGATAAACTGTGAAGCCCATAAATGAAGCATACGCCAAAAATAACCTACTAGCTTCAATCCTTGCTACTGGAGCAAAAACCTCTTCATAGTCTATCCCTTCCTTTTGTGTGTACCCTTAGGCTACTAATCTAGCCTTATTCCTAATCACTATGCCCCTTTCATCCCTTTTATTTCTGAAAACCCATCTAGTGCCAATTACCCTTACACCCTTGGGTAAATCAACTAGCACCCATACCTTTTGAATCTTAAACTGAAGAAGCTCCTCTTGCATAGCTTCTACCCAGCTTGAATCATCTAGGGCTTTAAGAACATTCTTTGGTTCTGCTTGTGATAGAAAACATACAAATAAGAAAGAGTTGGAATACTCATGCTGCTTTGATGCGTAAAGAGCATCAAAAAGCCCTTGTTGGTCTGAATACATCAGTTGTTGTCTTGTCTTCACCCCTGATTGTACATCTCCAATCACATTGTCCAGGGAGTGGACTTTGTGAATCCTTGTGAGTGGTGCAGAAGGAACTTGATAATGAGGTGGGAGATTGTTGAAATCCACCTCATCTTTTGAGAATTCTGCTTCAGTTGAGTCTGATGGGCCAGCAGTAGAAACATTTGGCTTAGCAGTAGAAACATGTAGCCTAGCAGTATCTTGCTCTGTCTCAGCAGTAGAAACATCATTTGTACTGCTACCTTGATTTTCTTGTTCCTCAGTCTCATCATCCTTGTTTTCAGCTTCAATCCCTTCTTTAGGTTCATCAGAAGAAGGTTCATCATAAGAAGTTGAATCCACACTTGTCCATATTGGCATCATCACATGATCTTGATCTGTTTCCTTTTCTAACCTTGCCTCATCTGTTGCATCATGTGTTTCTGAACCTGAAAATTCATTAGTTTCTACAACAACAGGCACATAATTCATTGATTTGGTTAGAGACTCAAGATCAAATAGCCATTTGGGACCTTCACCTGCTACATTGGATTTATTCTCTAAAAATTCCACGTGCAGGTTTTCCTCTACTCTCCTAGTTCTTGAGTTGTATACTCTAAAAGCTTTGCTATTGATAGAATATCCAACTAAGAATCCTTCATCTGCTTTACCATCAAACTTTCCTAGATGGTCTAAGGTATTCAGAATTGTCACATGACATCCAAAAGGTCTAAGAAATCCTATTGCAGGAGTTCTACCTATAAAAAGCTCATATGATGTCTTATTGTGAGATTTGACAACCAGAACCCTATTCTGGACATAGCAAGCAGTATTAACTGCTTCAGCCCAAAAAGTGATAGGCAACTTAGAGTCGGCTAACATGGTTCTAGCAGCTTCTATGAGTGTTGTATTTTTCCTCTCAGCAATCCATTCTGTTGAGGGGTTCTAGCAACACTAAATTTTCTCCTAATACCTTTTTCCTTGCAGAAGTCATCCATAACTCTATTCTTAAACTCTGTCCCATTATCGCATCTAATGACTTTTACTTTATTTCTTACTAGGTTTTCTATCTCTGTAATGAATGTTTTAAGAATCCTAGAAGTCTCATCCTTAGAACTTAAAAAGAAAACCCATGTAAATCTGCTATAGTCATCAGTAACAACTAGACAAAATCATTTATGCTTTATACTACTCACATTTGTAGGTCCAAATAAGTCCATATGAAGCATAAACATTGATTGATCAATAGAGTTAAAAATCTTGGGCTTACAAGTGGCTTTGTGTTGTTTACCTTTAAGACAAGCAATGCATGTTTGGTCATTTTCAAATCGTTTTTGAGGTAAACCTCTTACCAAACCATTCTTAACAATCTTATTTGTGGTTTTGAAATTTATGTGACCAAGCCTCCTATGCCATTTCATAGATTCATCCAATGTGGCCTTTGCAACTAGACAAGTAAGTGCCTCTTTAGGAACAATCTTCTTCATATCAACACTGTACATGTTGCCCTTTCTTGGAATTTTAAGAAGTACTTGACTTTCATCAGGCATCTTAAAATCAGAAGAAAGTACAAGACATTCAGTGTCAGTAAAATGAACTTTGTTCTTTTTGTCACACATTTGTGAGACACTAAAAAGATTATACTTAATCTCTTGCACATAGTACACATCTTTAAAATCTAATTTACCGGTTTTAAGAGTACCTTTACCAGTAATTCTTCCTCCAAAGGTAACATAGCCTCCATCTAATGATTGAAAGTCTGAAAGATAGGACTTGTTGCCTGTCATGTGCCTTGAACACCCACTATCTGAATATCCTTGATCTTCATCATCTGTTGGTGAATGTCCCTGCACACAAATAAGGAATTAGTTTTCTTGGGGAATCCAAGCCATTACTGACTTGGATTTGCCACGTGCATCAATGTAGTTAAATCTCTTGAGAACAGTTGATGCACTATTGGATTTAAGAGATCTCCAGATCCAACATGCTGAGGCCTTAACAGCATTTGCCCTCCATTTCCCTAGCAGCATTATGAACTACTTGCCTAGCAGTAGAAACTGGTGGCTTTGCAGTTGTACCCTTCACTTTCCAAATTTGTTTTTAGACCACTGCTTTTGATTGAAAAGGCCTTTGAGCAGTTTTAGATGCATATTTGAAAGTTATTTTTTCATTTTGAACTGCTGGTTTTAGGTAAACAGAGTAAAAAGGTCTGGCAGTAGTAACTTCTTGTCTAGCAATATGAACTTTTGGTCTAGCAGTAGGAACTGCTTTTGGTCCAGACTTTAATGAAACTGCTCTGAGTGTTGTTCTAGTATAATTAGAGTGAATTTTAGGAGTATGCCTTTTTAAATTCACCCTATTGTTTGTATACCCAGATACCCTTTGCTTGCAGAAAGCTGCAAGATGGTCAAATTCTCCACAAATGAAACAATCTTTGTTATAGAAGTCAAAGTCATCACCTAGTTGGTGAGACTTAATGTTAGGTTTCGATTGATACACTGTTAAGGTGGTTAAAGCTTTTGTACTTTGTGTATATGATATATTGAATGAATATGATTAAGTATGCGGAATCTACTTAATCACACTTAGAAGGTTATTATGGTTATGGAAATGGAAAAGTTGTGTTTGTTATATGACATTGAACAATGAAAACTTATCACCAAACGATTCAATATTATTAAGATAATAATACATACGAGTGATCTTGAGTTATCACTAGGGTTACAACACTGAATCTTATGTTTCTATATCTTGTGATATTGTTATTGTTCTATGTTCTTGAGAGATATATATTTTGCACTATATTTTTAACACACACGATTGATATATCTCTAGTCTAAGATCTTTCTTTTATAACATAAGAAAGATCTTTACAATAATGTTAAGTCTTGTCAAACAACTTGCTTGCTTATCTTATGTGTGTCAGTAACTAAGATACAACATGTATCTATGTTTACAACTTGTTCTGTGAGTATAAGATAAAGACTGAGCACATGGGGTAAGATATTATCTACCGTGTATTATTGACTTTTAGTCAACCAGACTTAATATCTTCATCAAGCAGACTTAACTCTGATAGTCACCAGAATTAACACTTGACTTAACCACCAGACTTAACTTCAACGACCAGACTTAACCAGCAGATAACCAGTTGACTTAACTTTGGAACTCACCAGACTTAACTCTACTGCTACCAGACTTAATCACTTGAGAGATTTTCCCGATACTTAAACTTCAGAATATTTAATTCCCAACAATCCTCCCCTAAACATGTGAATCCATTTCAACATGTTTCTGAATTAAATTATGGATGGTGAAGATCTTTCAAACACTTCATAGTCAGACCCTTGGACTGAACTTTCTTCTATTCTGAAAGATTAATATCTATCTCAGTAACTCATCTGCTTTCTGATCTTTGACTTCAACAATATCAATACACACATCTTTAGGCTTCAAACATTGACCTAAAAGATGGTGCAATTTCCTTGGATGGAGAAATTATAAGAGGCAATGGTGCTGTGTATCTTGGATGCTTGTTTCAACAAGTGAAATCATCTATCAGCATGCCTTTGCAAGTGATGAACAAACGTAGTGAACTAGAATTGAAACTGAAAGCTTTCTTAGTTTGACCTAGATAGAACTTTCTCCTTTGGAATGCTTCATCCCTTCTGAATATATAGAATACTCCAGAATCAGCTCTATTCTTGTCATTTTCAACTTCCTCATCATCTTGTATGCTCTTGTCTTTTCCTCCCTTTCATTGGTTAAACTTCCTTGGGCTTTATTTCCTCCCATGAGATGTTTCCTCCCCTGAGATGCAAATAACATTTCCTCCCCTGTTTGGAAGATCTATCACAATGTATCAAAATATTTCTCTTCCCATCATCTGAGCTATCACTTAGAACTTGTTATCAGACAATGTTGTACATGTAGCCATCAATTCCTTAAGAGTTTAATTTGCTGCCCTCATCACTTCTAGGTGTGTTAACTCCTATGAGAGGTGATTCATGGGGCAATAACTCATAATCCATCAGTTGATGGTTTTCTGAGTCATTTTTATTTCAAAAATCCTTTTAAGAAAAATTTTGACTTTTAGCAGTATGCATATGATTTTATTATGAAAAATCATACTGCTTTCAACCATTTTGAAGGGATTAAGTGTATAACAGACACTTAATCAAAATTTCGGTTTAAAGCAACCTCTGGTTGTGTGAGAACCAATGTTTTCAGTTATAAATAACTGCCTGTGTAAAGATAAACCTATTCAAAAGGCTTTCTTGACAGGGTTTCCAGCTCATAGCAATTGTTGCCTCTAACACAAGTGTTAGATTCACTTTTACTAGCTGTTCTTTCTATCAGATGTCCTTAGACTTGCTCATCATAATTCAATGTGAAATATGATAACCAGGTTTCAAGAAAGTAGTTTTAAAGAATTAATGAACTTAGGTATAAACCTTTGTTAAGAATTCCCAAACTCAGTCCATCATAAACCTGTTATGTAAGCAACTGATATAACATTCTGCTGCTTCCATTTCACTTGAAAACTTCCTTTGTGCTCAAATGTTCATACCTGAAATTGTTAGTCTAAAACCAAAAGAACAATGTACAAAGTACTTGTCTTATATTAGAATAAACATATGACTAACTGTATGAAATAACACAATTTTAAAGTAATAGCTAGTACAAATTTACAAAGACAACAGTACAAACAAAAATTGAACTACCAGACTTAATTGAGTAACCACCGGAATTAACTGAGTAATCACCAGAACTAACCACACTGGTATATAAAAACACATAGATTGAAAAATTTAAGTATTAAGCATTCCAATACTTGCTACCAAGTACTGAAACCTTCCAACATCAAAAGCTTTTGTTAGCAGATCTGCAAAATTATGTACTGAAGCAATTTTCATTACTTGAATTAACTTTTTCTCATTGCAATCTCTAATAAAATGATGTCTAATTTCAATGTGTTTTGTTTTATAATGTTGTACCGTATTTTTAATAATTCAAATTGTACTACTATTATCAATATGAATGACAGTGTTCATGAAATTGTACACATAGTCAAGAAGTTGGTTTTGAAGCCCTAGTACTTGAGCAGAACAACTTGCAGCAGCTACATATTCAGCTTCAGTTGTTGAATTAGCCACAGTTGTTTGCTTCTTACACTGCCATGAGATAAGTCTACACCCAAGGAATTGATATCCTCCAGTTGTTGACTTTCTGTCTAAGCTAGCTCCAGCATAATCACTATCCGAAAATGCTACCAAATCAAAAGGTGATTCCCTTGAATACCATAGACCCAACCTAGGTTGACCCTTGAGATATCTAAAAATCCTCTTGACTGCTGTTAAATGAGAAACCTTTGGAGTTACTTGAAATCTTGCACAAGCACAAACAGAGAACATGATGTCAGGTCTTGATGATGTGAGATACATCAAAGATCCTATCATAGATCTATATGTGTGCTGATTCGATGGAATCAACAAGTATTTTTCTCCAAGGATTTACAAAGGAAATATGTAAACCCGAGTCGTTTTCCCAACGAAGGACTGAATGGAATTTGTGATCTCGATTCGTGATTGTGTTTGATGAATAGTGAAAAAGATGAGATTTTGGATTTCTATTCTAAAATGTGTAAACATAAAATAAAAACGCGAATTATAGAAAAAGGGAAATAAAAACGATCTTGGAAAACGGGAATTAAATAACCTACAACTACGGGAAGCATAAATAGGCTAAGGAGGACTTAATAAGCACAAAGTACAAATCTATAAAGCATGAATGAGCAAAAACGTAAAGGAAATCAAATAACGTATTCAAAACCGGGAAATACGAACCTAAAAACGTGAAATCTAAGAAATATTAACTCTACGGGTACAAATCTATTTTCCTAAATCCTAATTAATAAAAGAAAATTTTATAAAAAAGAATTATATATTTCTGATTATTATTTAATTTACTACGGATTAAAAACTATTTTAAACTAATTAAATTATTAAAATTACTAAAACTTATGAGAAAAATATGAAACTTTTTGTAAAAATACTTTATGTCTCAAAAGTCCTAGGAAAAATAGGAACAAGGTCCCAGCTTATTCTAATAAGCTGGGATTAAGCTAATAAGTTCGTAGGCTTAAATGAAAAAACAAAGGTTAAGTATTTGATGTTGCAAAGGATAACCAATACAAGTCCCTAGGGCAGTTGGTTATCTGTGTGTGTGGTGTGGACTTGGGAAGGCTGAGGTCACAGGTTCGAATCCTGGCCTCAGCTTTTTGCTTAACTATTTTTTTTATATCTTTTCTTTTTAAATCTAATAAGCACATGAACATAAGCAATACTAATAACTAGAACAATATTTAAAAACTGAGAATAAGCTAAGAATAAGCCCAAGAAATAACAACAGTGGGCAAAAATAAGGGAAATGGGAAAGAGTAAATTAGCAAACTATCTAATAAGCTACTTCCAAGCTGAAAAAAATCACTAAAAGCCAAATTACACTAAATAATTTAAAAGGACTAATACTACTCTCAAGTGGAACAAAGGAAATGAAATAAGCTACAATAATAAGCTAAGAAGTATTGAGCACATAGAAGCTACAGGTTACTGAAATGCAGACTATATCAGCCCAACTAGGGTGGATTGCAGTCCAAAATAAGGTAACTCAATAAGCTCTAGAATCCCTATTAAGCTCAGAAACCTCTAGCTAGTACTATAAGCTGCTAAAGAGAGCAAAAATCAGAACAGAAGCTCAAGCAAATAAGCAGAAAATAAGCTAGGAAGAGGGGCCAGTTGGGGCAAATGGCTACTGATGCAGACTTAAAATGGTAAACTGAGGAGATTACTAGCTTAATAATAAGCTACCAAGGCATTAAGCTGAACCTACAAACTATGATTAATTAAGCTAGAACAAAAGAAAGACTAGAAGAGCAAAATTTCATACACTCCAGGGCTTATTTGGAGCTTATAAATAAGCTTAGAAGATCACCATTGAGTTCAAGCATCCACTGATGAACTCAGTAAATGCAGACTCAATAAGTGAATTTTGGGCTTATTTGATAGGCTCCAATAAGCTGTGAATGTGATGAAACCAATGAATCAAAGAAGCATATATATTAAAATACTAGAGAAATGAAAATCAGGCAACAAAGATTAAAAATAAAGACTTACAATGACTGTAAAAAGGGCTGCAAGATCAGGACAGATATGGGAGTTGGCCATTGATCCAGGCTAGTCAATGATTTGGCCATAACTACACTAATTATACATGGATTCAAACCAACTCTTGGCTATCTCATAAGCAGGCTAGAAGGCTCTTATAAAAGGCAAAAACAATCAACAAAACAGCTTATCTCTATACTACACTACCCCTAGCAAACTAATTTCTTATTTTAAAGCCAACTGTGCAAAACTAAGAATCCTTTTGAAGCAGCTTATCATAATCTACAAACTACTTATTTGAGCTAGAATAAGCAAGATCAAATCTATTCTTGACATAAGTGCAAATGAACAGTGGACTGACAATTCACCCATTAATACCATTGACCCAAACACTACTTAATTTTGACTGTTTTTTATTTTTAAGCTAAGCAGACCAATTTAACCTAAGTTTTCTAAAAACAGATTAATGTCTAACTTAATTGAAACTTAAAAAGCAATAGGCAACCCCAAATAAGCACTGAAATTAAGCAAATAAGCAAACGTTGACTAATGTTAACTTTTCTGAATATTTTTGACTTTATGGAATTAAGACTGAATTAATCTAAATTCACTTTTACAAATGCTCAAGCAAGAACAAATAAGTTATAACTACTCTAATAAGCACTGAAAAACTAGGAATAAGCACATGAACAATAATAAGCCAAAAAATGCAAAAATTAGAAAATGCTTAGAATTGCATTTGCTCAGATTAGGATTGAACTATTAACCACCCAAACCCGAGCTTGTTAATATAAGCCAATAATACTGATGATGCGTGCGTGTCTTGACACACGATTAAGGTGGTTAAACCTTCTAACTTGACACACGATTAAGGTGGTTAAACCTTCTAACTTTGTGTGTATGATATGTTGTGTTAAAATGATTAAGTGCGCGGAATTCACTCAACCAAACTTAGAAGGTTGTGTATGTTATGGAAATGGAATTGTTATGTTTGTTAGTTAGCAATGAACACATAAAGATTATCACCAAACGATTCAATATTATTAAAGATAATAATACGAGTGACCTTGAAATATCACTAGGGTTACAACCTTGAATCTTATGTTTCTATCACTTGTGATATATTTGTGTTTGTTCTAATAGTTATGCATGTTCTAACGTATGCATGGACTAACTCTTAATACTTCTTTATTTTTCACACACACCTAATATCACTAGTCTAAGATCTCTTTTATAGTCAAAAGATCTTTACAAATTGCTTAAAGTCTTGACCGACTTACTTGGTTAACTTATCCTATTGAGTGTCAGTACATCAGATACAACATGTATCTATGTATACAACTTGTTAACTAAGCACATGGAGAAAGATATTATCTACCGTATATTGTTGACCAAAATACAATAAATATCTTTTCGATCTTATCCTTCCATCAGCAGAGTTGTTCATTATCAGCAGGAACAATCTATCGCTATCAGCAGAATTATCAGCAGAGTTGTTAAGCCTATCAGCAGAGTGAAATGCTCTATCAGCAGAATCAACATCATCAGCAGAAACCCTTTTGCACTATCAGCAGAATTATACTTAGAGTAGAATCCGATATTAAACATCTTGAATATTTAATTCCCAACAATCCTCCCCTAAACATGTGAATCCTTTCAAACATGTTTCTGAATTAAATCTTCTGAATTAAATCTTGGATTGAAGATCTTTCAAACACTTATGTTCTTCAAGATTGAATATCTTCTCAGTAATTCATCTACTTTGCTCTTCTTTGACTTTAGCAATATTAAAACATATTGAACCTATCTTGGACTAAAAGATGGTGCAATTTCCTTGAATGGAGGAATTATACGAGGCAATGATGCTGTGTATCTTGGATGCTTGTTTCAACAAGTGAAATCATCTAACCAGCATGTCTTTGAAGTGAAATTGAAACCTTTCTTTGTTTGATCTAGATAGAACTTTCTCCTTTGGAATGTTCTTGTCATTTTCAACCTCCTCATCATCTTGTATGCTCTTGTCTTCTCCTTCCATATATTGTATTATCTTCCTTTTCTGGGCCATTATTTCCTCCCCTGAGATTGTTACCTCCCCTGAAGCAAATAACTTTTGTTTCATCCTCCCCTTGTTTGGAAGATCTCACTATGTACCTTTGACTGATCTATCAATGTGAACTTGTTGTCAGACAATATTGTACATGAAGCCATCAATTCCTTAAGAGTTTAAGTTACTGCCCTCATCACTTCTAGGTGTGTTAACTCCTATGAGAGGTGATTCATTGGACATTTGACTCTTGGTCCATCAATGGATGGTTTTTGTGAGTCCCTTGAAAAATCCTTTTTTTTTTAAGAAACTTTTGCCTTAGCAGTATGTTCATGATTTTAGAATTGAAAAATCATACTGCTTCCAACCATTTTGAAAGGACTAAGTGTATAACAGACACTCAATCATAATTTCGGTTTAAAGCAACCTCTGGTTGTGTGAGAACCAATATTTTTCAGTTATAAAAAAACTGCCTGTGTAAAGATAAATCTATTCAAAAGATTTTCTTGACAGGGTTTCCAGCTCGTGGCATTTGTTACCTCTAACACAAGTGTTAGATTCACTTTTGCTCGCTGTTCTTTCTATCAGATGTCCTCAGACTTGCACATTATACTTAAAAGTATAAAATGATAGAAAGTGAGTTGTATCAGTTACTATCTGATCAACTAAGTCATCAATTCAATGTGAAATATCATAACTAGATTTCAAGAAAGAAGTTGTAAGGAGCTTTAAAGTCCCAAACTCAGTCCATCATAAACCTATTATGGTCAGCAGCTAATATCTCAATCCTGCTGTTTCCATTTCACTTGAAACATCCTTTGTGTTTATATATTCATACCTGAAATTGTTAGACTAAAACCAAAAGAACAATGTACAAAGTACTTGTCTTGCATTAGTATAATCATAAGACCAACTATATGAATAACACAATTTTAATTTTGTACTAGCAGCACCTTGTGTGCTGTAGCAGTACCTTATGATATATTAGCAGTACCGTATGAATCAGTAGCAACAACAAAAATTTATTTACATAAACACATTATTTGAAAAATTTAAAGATTAAGCATTCCAATACTTGCTACCAAGTACTGAAACCTTGAAACATCAAAAGCTTTTGTTAGCAGATCTGCAAAATTATGTTCTGAAGCAATTTTAAGAACTTGAATTAATCTTTTCTCATTGCAGTCTCTTATAAAGTGATGTCTAATTTCAATGTGTTTTGTTTTAGAATGTTGCACTGGATTTTTAATAATACAAATTGTACTACTATTATCAATATGAATAACAGTGTTTAAGAAATTGTACCCATAATCAAGGAGTTGGTTTTGAAGCCATAGAACTTGACTAGAGCAACTTGCAGCAGCTATGTATTCAGCTTCAGTTGTTGAATTTGCCACACTTGTTTGCTTTTTACACTGCCATGAGACAAGTCTACACCCAAGGAATTGACATCCTCTAGTTGTTGACTTTCTGTCCAAGCTAGCACCAGCATAATCACTATCCGAATATGCTACCAAGTCAAAAGGAGATTCCTTTGAATACCATAGACCCAACCTTGGTTGACCCTTGAGATATCTAAAAACTCTCTTGACTGCAGTTAAATGAGAAACCTTTGGAGTAACTTGAAATCTTGCACAAACACAAACAGGAAACATGATATCAGGTCTAGATGATGTAAGATACATCAAAGAGCCTATCATAGATCTGTAATTGTGTACATCTACATTCTCTCCATCTTCATCTTTCAGAAGGTGCTTGTCAGAATCCATTGGTGTGCTTGCTATTTTTGAATCAGCAAATTGAAATTTTCTAAGTATCTCTGCAACATATTTGTCTTGACTAATAAATATGCCTTCAGATGATTGCTTAACTTGCAAACCCAAAAAGAATGTAAGGTCTCCCATATAACTCATCTGAAACTTATCTTTCATAAGCTTCTCAAACTCTAAACACATTTCTTTCCTAGTAGATCCAAAAATAATGTCATCCACATACACCTGCACTAACAGAAGATCCTTCTTGTGCTGTTTGATGAAAAGTGTCTGATCAATCTTTCCTCTTTGAAATCCATTTTCTAATAAGTAGGAAGCTAGTGTTGCATACCAAGCTCTTGGTGCCTGATGAAGGCCATAGAGAGCTTTCACTACTCTGTACACTTTGTTTGGATGTAATGGATCAATGAAGCCAGGAGGTTGTGAAACATATACCTCTTCTCCAATTTCACCATATAAAAATGCACTCTTGACATCCATTTGGTAGACTGTGAAGCCTAAAAATGAAGCATAAGCTAGAAACAGCCTAATTGCCTCAATCCTTGCTACTGGAGCATAAACTTCATCATAATCTATCCCTTCTTCTTGTGTGTACCCTTGTGCTACTAATCTAGCTTTATTCTTGATCATAATTCCTCTTTCATCCCTTTTGTTCTTAAAAACCCATCTAGTGCTAATTACCTTCACACCTGTAGGTAAATCAACTAGCACCCAAACCTTTTGAATCTTGAACTGAAGAAGCTCTTCTTGCATAGCCTCTAACCAGCTTGAATCATCTAGGGCTGTAAGAATATTCTTTGGTTCAGCTTGTGAGAGAAAACATACAAACAAACAAGAGTTTAAAAGCTCATGTTGTTTTGAAGCATAAAGGGCATCAAAACGCCCTTGTTGGTCTGAAGACTTCAATTGTTGTCTTGTCTTCACACCTGACTGTATATCTCCAATCACATGATCCAGGGAATGAACTTTGTGAATTCTTGATTGTGGTGTAGTAGGAACTTGATAATTTGATGGAAGATTGTTGTAATCCACCTCATTATCTGAGAATTCTGCCTCTTTTGTTTCTAAAGGGCCAGCAGTAGAGTCATTTGGCCAAACAGCAGAATCAGTAAGCTTATCAGCAGAGTCATCAGCAGAAACAGATACACTACCAGCAGCAACAGAAATACTACCAGCAGAAAGACTTTGTTGTTCCTGAGTTCCATACTCTTTACTTTCATCTTCAACACTTTCTTTAGCTTTGCTAGAAGAAGGTTCATCAGCTGTCGAAGTTGATTCCACAATTTTACTTGACCATATGGGCATTATCACATAATCTTGATCTTTCTCTAACTCTGCCTCATTTGTTGTATTTGAACCTACAAAATCATTAGTTTCTGCAACAAAAGGCACATAATTCATTGAATTTGTTAGATATTCCAGATCAAATAGCCATTTTGGTCCTTGACCTTCTACATTGGATTTGTTTTCTAAAAACTCCACATGTAGATTTTCTTCTACTATTTCTTTTCTTGTGTTGTAAACTCTAAAAGCTTTGCTATTAAGAGAATAACCAACAAATAAACCTTCATCTGCCTTACCATCGAATTTTCCTAAATGGTCTAAGGTATTGAGAATTGTCACATGACATCCAAAAGGTCTAAGAAATCCTATTGCAGGAGTTCTATCATTAAAAAGTTCATATGATGTCTTATTGTGAGGCTGCACAACTAAAACTCTATTTTGAACATAACAAGCAGTGTTGATTGCCTCTGCCCAAAAGTTTATTGGTAGCTTAGAATCAGCTAACATTGTTCTAGCAGCTTCAATTAGTGTTCTATTCTTTCTTTCAGCTACACCATTCTGTTGTGGTGTTCTAGCAACACTAAATTCTCTCTTAATACCTTTTTCTTTGCAGAAATCATCCATAACTCTATTCTTAAACTCTGTCCCATTATCACTTCTAATGACTTTCACTTTCTTGCTTACTTGGTTTTCTATCTGAGTAATGAAGTCCTTAAGGATGCTTGATGTTTCATCCTTAGTGGCTAAAAAGAAAACCCATGTAAATCTACTATAGTCATCAGTAATAACTAGACAATATCTCTTATGCATTATGCTCATCACTGAAACAGGTCCAAATAAGTCCATATGAAGCATAAACAAAGACTGATTGATAGAGTTAAAAATTTTGGGCTTACAAGTGGCTTTGTGTTGTTTGCCTTTTAGACAAGCAATGCATGTTTGATCATTTTCAAATCTTTTGTGAGGTAAACCTCTTACCAAACCATTCTTAACAATTTTATTTATGGTTTTGAAGTTAATATGACCAAGCCTTCTATGCCATTTCATTGATTCTTCCAATGTGGCCTTTGCAACAAGACAAGTTAAATTCTTTTTAGGAATAATATTCTTCATGTCTACACTGTACATATTGCCCTTTCTAGGAATTCTAAGAAGTACTTGACTTTCATCAGGCATCTTAAAATCAGGAGAAAGTACAAGACATTCAGTCTCACAGAAAAGAACATTATTCTTTTTGTCACACATTTGTGAAACACTAAAAAGATTATAATTTAGCTCTTTTACATAGTACACATCTTCAAAATCTAAATTTCCGGTTTTGATTGTACCTTTACCAGAAATTTTCCCACGAACACCCCCTCCAAAGGTAACATATCCTCCATTGAAAGCTTCAAAATCTGATAGATAAGACATGTTGCCTGTCATGTGCCTAGAACATCCACTATCTGAGTATCCTTGATCCTCTTCCTGATCATTTGAATGTCCCTGCACATGAATAAGAGTGTTAGTTTCTTTTGGGGATCCAAGCCATTACTGACTTGGATCTGCCTCTTGCATCAATGTAATTGAATCTTTTAAGAATAGTTGATGCAACATTGGATTTATGAATCCAACATGCTGAGGCCTTAACAGCATTTGCCCTTTTTCCCTTATCAGCAGAGTGAACCACACACTTATCAGCAGAATCTGCTAACTTTGTAGTTCTACCCTTTGGTTTCCAAATTTGTTTATAGACCACTGATTTTGATTGAATGGGACTTAGAACAGTTGTAGGTGCATGTTTGAAAAATGTTTTTGCACCCTTAGCTGTTGATTTTGGGTTAATAGTCATAAATGGTCGAGCAGCAAAATAAAATTTGCTATCAGCAGGATCATTTGGTCTATCAGCAGAATCAGATTTTGAGATAGACTTGCTTTTGACTATTCTGGGGTTTGATTTCTTAGAACTAGAGTGAAAGTGAGATTTAGGTGTTTGCCTTTTGAGATTCACTCTATGGTTTTCATACCCAGATACCCATTGGTTGCAGAAAGCTGCAAGATGGTCAAAACTACCACATGTATAACAAGCTTTATTATAAAAAGCAAAGTCATCACCTAATTGGTTAGACTTGAGGTTGTTCCAATTCCTTTGGTTACCTCTGGGCTTGTTGGTGGTTCTGTATTGTTCACAATATCTAACTGGTTGCCTAACATGCTTAATGTTTGTATGAGGCATATCAGTATTGTGTTTGACTACCTTAGGAACACTTGTTCCTACTTTCTTAACCACTTCAGGTTTAGACATAACCTGTTGTTCTTCATCATCACTATCAGTTGTACAATTTTCAACAACTATAGCATCTCCTTTCTTAGCAAAGGACACCTCGTCCTGATAATGTAAAGTTTTATCTAAACTTTTACTTATCTTTGCTACCTTAAGACTCTTACTAGTCTTAGAACCATATTCCATGATTGGTTCTTGGAACTCAGCTAAGCCTGTATGTGCTAGGTCAACACCTGGAGGTGAAGGAACACCTCTATATGGTGGAGGAACAGTTTTGTAACCTACACCTGAATTAGCTTTATCAATTACCTGAGCTTCCCAAATCTTATTCATTCCTTCCGAGGCATGTGCTAGAGTATCTATAGTTACCTTAACATTTTCTTTTTCAGTTTTGACTTTAGATAACTGTCTACTTTGATCATTAAGTAGTTCATCTCTAAATGCTATTCCTCTTTTTAAAGCATTTAAGTCATCAGTAAACGTAGATTCATTCTTTTTATAATGAAGAATCTGTTTTTCTAGAACTCCTACACACCTCTTGTGATTAGCTAAATTATGAAGGGCATCAATTAACTCTTCTCTAAAAGCATCAAATCTCTTTTTAATGTCTTCATAATTTTTAAGATTAGGACATGAATTAGTACAAGTAGGAATAGTATCTACCTCTGAATCAGAAGAAGCCATTAGAGCAAATTCAGTGGCCATAAGAGCAGCATTTGGTGGTGCATCTTCTTCAGTAGCCATAGAGCTCCAATCATATCCAATACCATCAATAGCCAGCATAGCCTTCGGCTCTTCCACCAGTACTTCCTTATTCCTCTCTTGTTTATACCAAGTGTTCCTATTATCCTGCTTCCTTGGGCTTCTACATTCTTTAGCAAAATGTCCCAACCTATGACAGTTAAAACATTCTACTTTCTTCTTATCGAACCCAGCAGTATCATTACCATTTATGGTAATTTGTTTTCCAGTTTTCTGCCAAAACTTCTTAGCCCTTATGCTAAGTAAAGCAACTTGCCACTTAATATCCATCTCTTCCAAATCATCACCATCAACCTGCTCAAGGTCTTCATGATTTAAAGGAGAACCACTAGCTTGACTGGTTATAAAGGCATAAAATGTTGGATCACTAAGTCCAGCAATATCCTTTTGTACACTAGTAGAAGGACCACCATAAGTAACATTAGAAACACTTTCAACTTCATCTACCTCTTCTGTATGACTAACACTAGGAACTGATAGGAGTGCAACATTCCCAGAACTAGTACCATAATTTCCACCTCTCTTTAGACTTTGTTCAACAATTTTGAAGTTGTTGAACAAATCATTGAGCTTCATTGTTTCAATTTCTGGCTTGTTCATCCAGACAATAACATGAGTATGGAATTCACTAGGTAGACTTTTCAAGAACTTCATGTTGAGATCTTCCCTCTCAGTCTCAACACCCAACACAGCTAACTGACTTACAAGCTTGTGTAGTCTTGAAAATAGTTTGTCAAGAGACTCATTACTAAAAGCAGTAAAGTTTTCAAATTGGTGCTTTAGTAAAGTCTTCTGTGTCTTTTTGGTAGTTTCATTACCACCAAACCATGCACAAATCTCTTCAAAAAGAGTTTTTGCATCAAGATATTTGTTAAAAGATAGCATTTGCTCACCAGGAATGGTCATAAGCAACAAGTTTCGTGCTTTCTGATCATTTCTCTTTTGTATCTTTTCATCATTGGAGACTGGTCCAGTATTCCTTTTTCTTACTGTCTTCCCTTCAACAAGAACATCTGAATAACCTAAAGTGAAGGAATCACCATACTGAATTATGTCCCAAAGAGCATAATCTTGAACCATTAAATATTGCTCAACTCTCATCCTCCATAACTCAAACTCATTGGGTTTGATCATGGGCAACTTTGCAGCAACATTTGTTTGAACATCTTGTACATCCATTTCTTGTTTCTTCTAAAAACAACAATATCAACTCTAGCTCTGATACCACTTGCTAGGATGACTTGACACACGATTAAGGTGGTTAAACCTTCTAACTTTGTGTGTATGATATGTTGTGTTAAAATGATTAAGTGCGCGGAATTCACTCAACCAAACTTAGAAGGTTGTGTATGTTATGGAAATGGAATTGTTATGTTTGTTAGTTAGCAATGAACACATAAAGATTATCACCAAACGATTCAATATTATTAAAGATAATAATACGAGTGACCTTGAAATATCACTAGGGTTACAACCTTGAATCTTATGTTTCTATCACTTGTGATATATTTGTGTTTGTTCTAACAGTTATGCATGTTCTAACGTATGCATGGACTAACTCTTAATACTTCTTTATTTTTCACACACACCTAATATCACTAGTCTAAGATCTCTTTTATAGTCAAAAGATCTTTACAAATTGCTTAAAGTCTTGACCGACTTACTTGGTTAACTTATCCTATTGAGTGTCAGTACATCAGATACAACATGTATCTATGTATACAACTTGTTAACTAAGCACATGGAGAAAGATATTATCTACCGTATATTGTTGACCAAAATACAATAAATATCTTTTCGATCTTATCCTTCCATCAGCAGAGTTGTTCATTATCAGCAGGAACAATCTATCGCTATCAGCAGAATTATCAGCAGAGTTGTTAAGCCTATCAGCAGAGTGAAATGCTCTATCAGCAGAATCAACATCATCAGCAGAAACCGTTTTGCACTATCAGCAGAATTATACTTAGAGTAGAATCCGATATTAAACATCTTGAATATTTAATTCCCAACACATAAGCTCCTCCAAAACCAGCTTAATTCACCAAGTGCTCAATCTCCCTTGACTTTGACTTTTGTTGACCTTTTTGGATTTTTGAGTTTAGAACAGAATTAAACTACCGAAAACTCTCAATAAGCTATAATGAGCTTACATGAGTTTATATAAACACTAAATAAGCTTTTCAAAACACCAAATGACTTAATTCAAATTAACAGTGAATTCTTTGAACATGAAATTTCATTAACTTTTAAATGAGTACAAGGTTGCTTAAATATAGAACTAATAGACTGAAAACAACTTGAATTAATGATTAAAAGCTTGAAAAAACAATTCCTAATAACTATGCTAAACTACGATTACTGATAAAAATCTACATGCCAAATTGGCTTACAAAGGGCCCTATTTATACAAAATGTGAGTTGGGATCCTCCTTGTACTCTTCTCTGAGCAATCCTGAGCCATTGGATTGGCTTAAATTCATCTGAGCCGTCCTCTACATTTTTGCCGCCAAAATGGTTATAGGATATCTAGCTTGGCATCACGTGAAAGTGGTACACATGTGAAGGAGTAGTTGATGGAGGAGGGGGGAAGGTGTGTTATCAGAGAATAGGTATAGGTGAGAAAGGTGGGTTTGTCAGGGATGGTGGTTTCTGGTATTGGCGGGTAGTAGTTTAGGAAGAGGGATTTGACCAGGTCAAAACCTGGTATTTAGCTAAAACACAAAATGGGTTGGGTTTGGTTGAGTGGGATTGGGCTTTTATTTTGTTGGGCTGAGTTTAGGCTAAAGGGTAAAAAGGGGTTGGGTTTTTATTTGTTTAGGGTAAAAGGGTTAAATTAGTTAGGACTAGAATTGGAATTGGTTTTAAAGTTAGGGGACCAAAACTGCCAATTAGGGAAAATAAATCCAAGGACTGATTTTGTCATTTTGATATTCTTGAGTGTTGACTTTTGATGACTTGAGAAAAAATCTTGGTCCAAACTTGTAAATTTCTTCCCCGACTTCGGCTTTTGACGATTTTCCAATCTCGTGCTCTTTTATGTCCGTTTTTCCCTGTTTTCAATCCTTTTGTACCTGAAACACATAAAAACACAAACCAAGGATATTTGCAACAATATTTGATCTATTTGGGTGTTTTTGGTCATTTTTGTGTCTTATATGGGCATAAAATGATGAGTAAATAGGCACTCATCATGTGTACATCCACATTTTCTCCATCTAAATCTTTTGGAAGTTGTTTCTCAGAATCCATTGGTGTGCTTGCCATTTTTGAATCAGCAAATTTGAACTTTCTAAGTATCTCAGCAACATATTTATCTTGACTAATAAATAAGCCTTCATATGACTGTTTAACCTACA
This sequence comes from Artemisia tridentata subsp. tridentata, assembly GCA_021014915.2. Classification (NCBI taxonomy): domain Eukaryota; kingdom Viridiplantae; phylum Streptophyta; class Magnoliopsida; order Asterales; family Asteraceae; genus Artemisia; species Artemisia tridentata. Next base: position 321,082,415 of record CP139506.1, on the reverse strand, counting down.
AACCCAAAAAGAATGTAAGTTCCCCCATGGAACTCATCTTAAACTTATCATGCATAAGCTTCTCAAACTCCAAACACATCTCCTTCCTTGTAGATCCAAAGATAATGTCATCCACATACTCCTGCACTAACAGAAGATCCTTCTTGTGCTGTTTGATGAAAAGTGTCTGATCAATCTTTCCTCTTTGAAATCCATTTTCTTTTAAATAGGAAGCCAGTGTTTCATACCAAGCTCTAGGTGCCTGATGAAGGCCATAAAGAGCTTTTACAACTCTGTACACTTTGTCTGGATGGTCAGGATCAATGAACCCCGGAGGTTGTGAGACATACACCTCTTCTTCAATTGTGCCATATAGAAATGCACTCTTGACATCCATTTGGTAAACTGTGAAGCCTAAAAATGAAGCATAAGCTAAGAAAAGCCTAATTGCCTCAAGTCTTGCTACTGGAGCAAAAACTTCATCATAGTCTATCCCTTCTTGTTGTGTGTACCCTTGGGCTACTAATCTAGCCTTATTCCTAATCACTATTCCCCTTTCATCCCTTTTATTCTTGAAAACCCATCTAGTGCCAATTACCTTTGCATCCTTAGGTAAATCAACTAGCACCCATACCTTCTGAATCTTGAATTGAAGAAGCTCATCTTGCATAGCTTCTACCCAGCTAGAATCATCTAAGGCTTTCAGAATATTCTTTGGTTCATCTTGTGAGAGAAAACATACAAACAAGCAAGAGTTTGAAAACTCATGCTGCTTTGAAGCATAAAGGGCATCAAGAAGCCCGTGTTGGTCTGAAGACATCAGTTGTTGTCTTGTCTTCACACCTGATTGTACATCTCCAATCACATTTTCTAGGGAGTGGACCTTGTGAATTCTGGTGTGTGGTGTAAGTGGAACATGATAGTTTGGTGGGAGATTGCTTAAATCCACCTCATCGTCTGTTAATTTTGCTTCCTTTGTTAAGTCTGCTTCTTCAGTTAAGTCTGTTTCAGCAGCATTATCAACAGCAGAACTATTTTCTTGTTCCTTTGTTTCATCTTCTTCGCTTTCATCTTCAACATCTTCTTTAGCTTTACCAGAAGAAGATTCACCAATTGTTGAAGTTGATTCCACACTTGTACTTGACCATATTGGCATCCAAACATGATCTTGGTTTGTCTCCTTTTCTAACCTTGCCTCAACTGTTGCTTGTGAACCTGAAAAATCATTAGTTTTTGCAACAACAGGCACATAATTCATTGATTTGGTTAGAGTTTCAAGATCAAATAGCCATTTTGGTCCTTGACCTTCTACATTGGATTTATCTTCCAAAAACTCCACATGTAGATTTTCTTCTACAATCCTAGTTCTTGAGTTGTATACTCTAAATGCTTTGCTATTAAGAGAATATCCAACAAAGAAACCTTCATCTGCTTTACCATCGAATTTTTCTAAATGGTCTAAGGTATTGAGAATTGTCACATGACATCCAAAAGGTTTAAGAAATCCTATTGCAGGAGTTCTACCTCTAAAAACTTCATATGATGTCTTATTGTGAGGCTGTACAATTAAAACTCTATTTTGAACATAGCAAGCAGTGTTGACTGCTTCAGCCCAAAAAGTTATAGGTAGCTTAGAATCAGCTAACATAGTTCTAGCAGCTTCAATTAGTGTTCTATTCTTTCTCTCAACAACACCATTCTGTTGTGGAGTTCTAGCAACACTAAATTCTCTCCTAATACCTTTTTGTTTGCAAAAATCATCCATAACTCTATTCTTAAACTCTATCCCATTATCACATCTAATGACTTTCACTTTCTTGTCTACTTGGTTTTCTATCTGTGTAATGAATGTCTTAAGAATGCTAGAAGTTTCATCCTTAGAACCTAAAAAGAAAACCCATGTAAATCTGGTATAGTCATCAATTATAATAAGACAATATCTCTTATGCATTATACTACTTACTGAAACAGGTCCAAATAAGTCCATATGAAGCATAAACAATGATTGATTGATAGAGTTAAAAATCTTGGGCTTACAAGTGGCTTTGTGTTGTTTGCCTTTAAGACAAGCAATGCATGTTTGATCATTTTTAAATCTTTTGTGAGGTAAACCTCTTACCAAACCATTCTTAACAATTTTATTTATGGTTTTAAAATTAATATGACCAAGCCTTCTATGCCATTTCATTGATTCATCCAATGTGGCCTTTGCAACAAGACAAGTTAAATCCTTTTTAGGAACAATGTTCTTCATGTCAACACTGTACATATTTCCCTTTCTAGGAATTTTAAAAAGTACTTGACTTTCATCAGGCATCTTAAAATCAGGAGAAAGTACAAGACATTCAGTCTCACCGAAAAGAACTTTGTTCTTTTTGTCACACATTTGTGAGACACTAAAAAGATTATAATTTAGCTCTTGTAAATAGTACACATCTTCAAAATCTAAATTTCCAGTTTTAATGGTACCTTTACCGGAAATTTTTCCGCCAACACCTCCTCCAATGGTAACATAGCCACCATCTAATGTTTGAAAATCAGAAAGATAGGACTTGTTTCCTGTCATGTGCCTTGAACATCCACTATCTGAGTATCCTTGATCCTCTTGTTGATCAATTGAATGTTCCTGCACATAAATGAGAAGTATTAGTTTCTTTTGGGGACCCAAGCCATTACTGACTTGGATCTGCCTCTTGCATCAATGTAATTTAATCTTTTTAGAACAGTTGATGCAACATTGGATTTAGGTGAATTCCAAACCCAACATGCTGAGGCCTTAACAGCATTTTCCCTCTTTGCCCAAGCAGCAGACTTAACTACTTGCCTACCAGAATTAACTGCTGGCTTAGCAAAATTAACTGCTGGATTTGTAGTTGTCCCCTTTTGTTTCCAAACTTGTTTTTGGACTACTGCCTTTGAATGAATGGGCCTCTGAACAGTCTTTGATGCATGTTTGTAAGATGTTTTTGCACCCTTAGCTTTTGATTTTGGGTAAACAGTCATATATGGTCTAGCAGAATTAACTTTATTGAAGCCAGACTTAAAAGAGACTGTTGTGGGTTTAGTTCTGTTAACATTAGAACTAGAGTGAAAATGAGATTTAGGTGTTTGCCTTTTGTAGTTCACTCTATTGTTTTCATACCCAGATACCCAATGGTTGCAGAAAGCTGTAAGATGGTCAAAACTACCACATGTATAACAAGCTTTGTTGGAAAAAGCAAAGTCATCACCTAATTGGTTAGACTTGAGGTTATTCCAATTTCTTTGGTTACCTCTGGGCTTGCTAGTGGATCTGTATTGTTCACAATACCTAACTGGTTGCCTAACATGTTTAATGTTTGATTTAGGCCTATCAGTATCCTTTTTGACCACTTTAGGAACCTTTATTCCTGCTTTCTTAACTTTTTCAGGTTTAGACATAACCTGTTCATCTTCATCACTATCAGTTGTACAATCCTCAACAACTATAGCATCTCCTTTCTTAACAAAGGACACCTTGTCCTTAGGAAGTGAAGTTTTATTTAAACTCTCACTTACTTTTTCTATCTTAGGACCCTCAGTAGACTTAGAACCATATTCCATAATTGGTTCTTGAAACTCAGCAAAACCTGTGTGTGCTAGGTCAATACCTGGAGGTGAAGGAACACCTCTGTATGGTGGAGGAACAGATTTGTATCCTAAACCAGACTTAGCTTTATTGATTACTTGAGCTTCCTAAATCTTATTAATTCCCTCTGAGGCATAAGCTAAAGCATCTACTGTTATCTTAACATTTTCACTGTTATTTAGGGCTTTAGCTAGAGTTGCTCTTTCTGAACAAATTATTTCAGCTTGAAAATCTATTTTTCTTTGAAGAGCATTCATGTCATCAGCAAACTTAGACTCATTTTCTTGATAATGTACAAGTTGTTTTTCAACAACAGATATACCTCTTTTATGATTACCTAAGTTGGCTAATGCATCATATAATTGTTCTAGTTGATCATCAAATCTCTTTTTAAGATCATCATAAGCTTTAAGAGCCGAACATGATTCAGTACATTTAATTATGGAATTTACCTCTGAATCAGAAAAGGCCATTAGAGCAGTCTTAGTAGCCACTAGTGCAACATTTTTTGGTGCTTCCACTTCATCAGCCATGAAGCTCCAATCATAGTTGATACCATCTATGGCTAGCATAGCCCTTGGTTCTTCAACTGTGATTTCCTTCTTCTTCTCTTGCCTATACCATGTGCTTCTATTGTCCTGCTTCCTTGGGTTTCTACATTCTTTAGCAAAGTGTCCTAACCTGTGACAGTTGAAACACTCTACTTTCTTCTTATCAAACCCAGCAGTTTCATTACCATCAATGGTAATCTGCTTACCAGTTCTCTGCTACAACTTCTTAGCCCTCATGCTAAGTAAAGCAACCTGCCATTTGATGTCCATCTCTTCCAAATCATTATCATCCAACTGATCAAGATCTTCATGAGTTAGAAGAGAACCACTAGTTTGACTAGACATGAATACATAGAATGCCGGATCTCCAAGTCCTGCAACATTCTTTTGTTAACTAGTAGAAGGACCACCATAGATAGCAGTAGAAACACCTTCATCTTCATCTACCTCTTCTGATTTACTAATACTAGGAGATGACAAGAGTGCCACATTCCCAGAACTACCACTATAGATTCCAGATTTCTTTAGACTTTGTTCAACAATTTTGAAGTTATTGAACAAATCGTTGAGTTTCATGACTTCAATGTCTGGTTTGTTCATCCAGACAACCACATGAGTATGGAAGTCATCAGGTAGGCTTCTCAAAAACTTCATGTTGAGATCTTCCTTGGCTATCTCAACACCCAACACAGCTAACTGACTGACAAGCTTATGTAATCTTGAGAACAGCTTATCAAGTGATTCATTGCTATTTGAACTAAAGTTTTCAAATTGTTGTTTTAGCAATGTCTTTTGTGTTTTCTTGGTAGTTTCATTACCACCAAACCATGCACAAATCTCTTCAAAAAGAGTTTTTGCATCTGGATACTTGCTAAAAGATAGCATTTGTTCACCAGGAATGGTCATAAGCAATAAGTTTCTTACCTTTTGATCATTCCTCTTCTGTATCTTTTCATCATTGTTAGATGATCCAGTATTCCTTCTTCTTTTAGTTTTGCCTTCAAGAATAATATATGTATAACCTAGTGTAAATGAATCACCATACAGAATGATATCCCAAAGAGCATAATCTTGAACCATGAAATATTGCTCAATTCTCAACCTCCATAACTCAAACTCATTCTGTTTGATCATGGGCAACTTTGCAGCAACATTTGTAGCAGTATCTTGAACATCCATTTCTTAAGCTTCTTCTTCTAAATCAATAATATCAGCCTTGCTCTGATACCACTTGTTAGGTTTCGATCGATACACTGTTAAGGTGGTTAAACCTTTTGTATTTTGTGTATATTATATATTGAATGAATATGATTAAGTATGCGGAATCTACTTAATCACACTTAGAAGGTTATTATGGTTATGGAAATGGAAAAGTTGTGTTTGTTATATGACAATGAACAATGAAAGCTTATCACCAAACGATTCAATATTATTAAGATAATAATACGAGTGATCTTGAGTTATCACTAGGGTTACAACCTTGAATCTTATGTTTCTATATCTTGTGATATTGTTATTGTTCTATGTTCTTGAGAGATATATATTTTGCACTATATTTTTAAGACACACGATTGATATATCTCTAGTCTAAGATCTTTCTTTTATAACATAAGAAAGATCTTTACAATAATGTTAAGTCTTGTCAAACAACTTGCTAGCTTATCTTATGTGTGTCAGTAACTAAGATACAACATGTATCTATGTTTACAACTTGTTCTGTGAGTATAAGATAAAGACTGAGCACATGGGGTAAGATATTATCTACCATGTATTATTGACTTTTAGTCAACCAGACTTAATATCTTCATCAAGCAGACTTAACTCTAATAGTCACCAGAATTAACACTTGACTTAACCACCAGACTTAACTTCAACGACTAGACGTAACCAGCAGATAACCAGCAGACTTAACTTTGGAACTCACTAGACTTAACTCTACTGCTACGAGACTTAATCACTCGAGATATTTTCCCGATACCTAAACTTCAGAATATTTAATTCCCAACACTTAAGGCCATTCCAATTCCTTTGGTTGCCTTTAGGCTTGTTTTTGGTTCTGTATTGCTCACAATATCTAACTGGTTGCCTAACATGTTTAACATTGATTTTAGGCCTATTAGTATCATGTCTGACTACCTTAGGAACACTTGTTCCTGCTTTCTTAACCACTTCAGGTTTAGACATAACCTGTTCATCTTCATCATCATCAGATATCCAGTCCTCTATGATTGGACCATCTAATTTCCTATTAGAGGACACCTTGTCCATATGAAGTGAAGTTTTACTTAAATTCTCACTTACTTTCTTAGGTTCATCAACAACTACGTTTACTTTTGGCTGAACACTATATTGTAACTTTGGAAGTTGAAATTCAGCTAAGCCTGTGTGCTCTAGGTCTATCCCTGGGGATGCAGGAATTCCTCTATAAGGAGGTGGGACATTCTTGTATCCTAACCCAGATTTTTCCTTGTTGATTACTTGACTTTCAATCATGTTAGTTACACCTTTAGAGGCATATTCTAATGTATCTACACTTAATTGAATGTTTTCTTTGGCTTTCTTAATCCTATCTAGCTCATCCTTCAAATTACTAATGTCAACATTTTGAATTAAAATTTCCCTGTTAAGAAGAATTTTGGCATCAGTAAAAGTAGCTTCATTGGCGTTATAAGGTAAGATTTGTTCTTCTAGGACAGCTAAACATCTCTTATGGTTTGTTAAGTTATGAATATTCTTGTTTAGTTCTGTCCTTTGATCTTCATAACGTTTTCTTAAAGTTTCTAAATCTTTAAGAGCAGTACAATTATTTGAACAAACTTTATCAGATTGTACATTAGTAGAGAAAGCCATGAGTGCCATCTGAGAAGAAGCTTCTTCTTCATCAACCATGAAACTCCAATCAAAACCTAAGCCATCAATAGCTACCATAGCTTTTGAGTTTGGCTAAAAAACCTCCCCAGTTTTGGATTTGCTTCCAAAACCTCTGTTCTTGCTATCTTGCTGCCTAGGTCTTCTACATTCTCTTGAGAAGTGCCCCATCATGTGGCAGTTGTAGCATTCTATCTTTGACTTGTCAAAACCAGCAGTATCATTGTTGCTGATTGTGAGCTTTTTCCCTGTCCTTTGATAGAACTTCTTAGCCCTCATGCTAAGAAGAGAAATTTGCCATTTCAGGTCCATTTCCTCCAAATCATCATCATTGATTTCTTGGAGGTCTTCATAAGTGAGCATGGACCTATTATTCTGACTTGTTAAAAAGGCACAACAAGTCTTCTCCTCCATTATACCAATAGTACTACTTGATGAACTAGCACTACTAACATCACCATCAACCCTGACATCTTCAACTAGATTTGAGGTACTAGGAGATGACATAAATGCCATATTCCCAGTACTTGAACTAGTACCTCCAGTTTTCTTCAAATCTTATTCCACAATTTTAAAGTTGCTGTACAAGTCCATAAGATCCATGGTGTCAATGTCTGGTTTGTTTTTCCAGAAAACAACATGCACAACCCACTTTTCAGGTAAGCTTCTCAAAAATTTTGATTTTAAATCTTCTTGAGGTATTTCAACCCCAAGAATAGCAAGTTGGCTCACAATTTTCTGTAGCTTGTTAAACATGTGGTCAAGTGATTCATGGTTGGTTGAAGAGAAGTTTTCAAAACTCTGCTTGAGAAGAGTCTTGTGGGTCATCTTGGTGGCTTCATTCCCACCATACCTTGCAACAATGGCCTAAAACAAAGACTTTGCATCTTTGAACTTGCTGAAGTTTAAAAGTTGATCATTTGGAATGGTCATCATCAGCATACTTCTGGCCTTGAGGTCATTCTTCTTCTTTATCCTCTCTTCTCCAGTCATTGGGTTGATCAGCACAGTTACTTCATCTCTACCCTCAACTTGTGATGTAGTGGTTGTAGGCGTGTAAGAATTTCCATCTTCAATAATTTCCCAAAGTTTATAATCTTGGACTCGGAAATATTGTTCTATCCTTAGCCTCCACATCTCAAACTCATTCTGTTTGAGCCTTGGTAACTTTGCAGCAACATTCGTCTGAATAGACTCCATGTCCATTTCATCTTCTTCTTCTTCTTCTAAATCAAAGATAATAGCCTGGCCCTAATACCAATTGCGAGGGATTATAATACACTTGGTAGGATGTAAGTCCTTTAAAACGAGTGTATATGATACTTTTAAGTTAATATGATTAAGTATGCGGAATCTACTTAACCACACTTAGAAGGTTATTTGTTATTGGAAATGGAACAGTGATGCTTGTGTAATGAACAATGAACAATGAAAGTATAACACAAAACGATTCAATATTATTGAGAATAATACGAGTGATCTTTACTATCACTAGGGTTACAAACCCTGAATCTTTATTACAAAGAAAAACTATTTTCTATCTTGTTCTATCAACTGTTAATTTTTCTAATAGTTACATTAAGCACACTTTATAACTAAAGTCTAACTCTCTATAAATGTAAAATATCTAAGCACATGCACACTTGAGTATTGTCTAATCGCTTGCTTGTGTACTTCAGTAGCAAAGATACAACATGTATCTGTGTACACAACTTGTTGACTAATCACCAAACAAAGATATTGTCTACCGTATGTATTTGACTTTAATACAGAAATATCTTTTTCATACTTATCCAATCAGCAGTAGTATATGCGACACTTATCCTTTCAGCAGTAGTATAAGTCATTCCAACAGCAGTATCGACCAGCAGTACCTTTGTTTGTACTAGCAGTACTAACTTCAGTTAGTACTATTAGTTATAACTTTGAGTAGTCTTCAGATGTACACTAGCAGTTAGTACTGTTAGTGTATTCTTCTCAGCAGTACTAATCTTCAGAACATTTAATTCCCAACACTTTTTGGGATAAAGCAGTTAGTACTGCTTGCTATGTCCAGAACAGGGTTTTGGTTGTTAATTCTCACAATAAGACATCCTATGAGCTTTTTAGAGGTAGAACTCCTGCAATAGGATTTTTTTAGACCTTTTGGGTGTCATGTGACAATTCTAAATACCTTAGACCATCTAGGAAAATTTAATGGTAAAGCAAATGAAGGATAATTAGTTGGATATTCTCTCAATAGCAAAGCATTTAGAGTATACAATTCAAGAACTAGGAGAGTTGAGGAAAACCTACATGTGGAATTTCTAGAAAAAAAATCCAATGTAGCAGGTGAAGGTCCAAAATGGCTATTTGATCTTGAGCCACTAACCCAATCAATGAACTATGTGCCTGTTGCTGCATAAAATAATGATTTTTCAGGTTCTAAAGCTGGTGATGCAACAAATGAGGCAGGATTAGGAAAAGAGAAAGATCAAGATTATGTGATGATGCCATTATGGACAAGTGTGGATTCAACTTCAATAAATGATGAACCTTCTTCTGATGAAGCTAAAGAAGGGATTGAAGGTGAAAACAAGGAAGATGGAACTAAGGAACAAGAGAATCAAGTTAACAGTACTAATGATGATAGTACTGCTAAGACCCAACTTGATACTGCTAGGCCAAATGATGCTTCTGCTAGGCCAAATGTTTCTACTACTAGGCCAAATGTTTCTATTGTTGGCCCATCAGACTCAAATGAAGCAGATTTCTCAGAAGATGAGGTGGATTTCAACAATCTTCCACCTGACTATCATGTTCCTACTACACCACACACAAGGATTCACAAAGTCCACTCCCTGGACTATGTGATTGGTGATGTGCAATCAGGAGTGAAGACATGGAATCAACTTTTGTCTTCAGACCAACAAGGGTTACTTGATGCTCTTTATGCATCAAAGCAGCATGAAGATGCACACTCTTGCTTATTTGTATGTCTCCTCTCACAAGTAGAACCCAAAAATGTTCTCAAAGCCTTAGATGATTCAAGATGGGTAGAAGCTATGCAAGAGGAGCTTCTCCAATTTAAAATTCAGAAGGTTTGGGTGCTAGTTGATTTACCCAAGGGTGTAAGTGTAATTGGCACTAAATGGGTTTTCAGTAACAAAAGGGATGAAAGGGGCATAGTGATAAGAAACAAGGCTAGACTTGTAGCCCAAGGGTACACATAAGAGGAAGGTATAGACTATGAAGAGGTTTTTGCTCCAGCAGCAAGAATTGAAGCCATTAGACTATTCTTGGCTTATGCTTCATTTATGAGCTTCACAGTTTATCAAATGGATGTCAAAGAGTGCCTTCTTATATGGTACTATTGAAGAGGAGGTTTATGTCTCACAACCTCCAGGTTTTACTGATCCAGACCATCCAAATAAGGTGTACAAGGTTGTCAAAGCTCTTTATGGCCTTCATCAGGCACCAAGGGCATGGTATGAAGCATTGGCTTCTTATTTGATTGAAAATGGATTCCAAAGAGGCATGATTGATCAGACATTATTCATCAAGAAGCACAAGAAGGATCTTTTGCTAGTTCAGGTGTATGTGGATGATATTATCTTTGGATCTACAAGGAAGGAGATGTGTGTAGAGTTTGAGAAACTTATGCATGATAAGTTTCAGATGAGTTCCATGGGGGAACTTACTTTCTTTTTGGGTCTGCAAGTTAAGCAATCAAGTGAAGGCATATTTATCAGCCAGGATAAATATGTAGCAGAGATTCTAAAGAAATTTCAATTTGTTAATGCAAAGGTAGCAAGCACACCAATGGATTCTGAGAAGCCTCTTCTTAAAGATGTAGATGGAGACAATGTGGATGTACCCACATACAGATCTATGATAGGATCTTTGATGTATCTCACATCATCAAGACCTGATATCATGTTCTCTGTTTGTGCTTGTGCAAGATTTCAAGTAACTCCTAAGGTTTCTCACTTAACAGTAGTCAAGAGGATTTTTAGATATCTCAAGGGTCAACCTAGGTTGGGTCTATGGTATTCTAGGGAATCACCTTTTGACCTGGTAGGATATTCAGACAGTGATTATGCAGGTGCAAGCTTGGACAGAAAGTCAATAAGTGGAGGATGTCAATTCCTTGGATGTAGACTCATTTCATGGCAGTGTAAGAAGGAAATAATTGTGGCTACTTCAACAACTGAAGCTGAGTATGTAGCGGCTGCTACTTGCTGTGGTGAAGTACTTTGGCTTCAAAATCAACTTCTTGACTATGGGTACAATTTCATGAACACTGTCATATATATTGATAATAGTAGCACAATTTGTATAATTAAAAATCCAGTGCAACACTCTAAAACTAAACACATAGAAATTAGACATCATTTTATTAGAGACTGCAATGAGAAAAAGTTGATTCAAGTGGTTAAAATTGATTCTGATCACAACTTTGCAGATCTTCTCACAAAAGCTTTTGATGTTGAAAGGTTTCAATATTTGGTAGCAAGTATTGGGATGCTTAATCCTTAATGTTTTTCAAAAATGTGTGGTTTTGTATATAAATTGGATTTGTACTGCTAGCATTGTCAATTAATACTGGTATTAAAAAGTTTGTACTGCTAGTACAAATTTGGATTGTTTTGTTCATACTGTTAGTCATATGATAATGCTGCTATAAGACAAATGCTTTGCATTTTGTTTTCTTGGATTTAGACTAACATTTTCAGGTATGAAAATTTGAGCACAAAGGAAGTTACAAGTGCAATACATAAGCAAGCAAAATGGTGGCTCAAGTTGTGACATAATAGGTTAATGATGGACAGAGTTTGGGAATTCATTAACAAAGGCTTACACCTATGTTAATAAATTCTTTAAAACTTCTCTCTTGAAACTTATTGTGATATTTTGTATTGTCTTGATGGCTCAGTTGGTCAGATAAAAACTGACTCAACTCACTTTCAATCATTTTATACTTTAATTAGTATAATGAGTTAATCTAAGGATATCTGATAGAAAGAACAGCGAGCAAATGTGAATCTAACACTTGTGTTGGAGGAAACAACTGCCACGAGCTAGAAACCCTGTCAAGAAATCCCTTTGAATGGGTTTATCTGTACACAGGTAGTTATTTATAACTGAATACATTGGTTCTCACACAACCAGAGGTTAATTTAAACCGAAATCTTGATTAAGTGTCTGTTACCACACTTAATCCCTTCAAAATGGTTGTTAGCAGTATGATTTTTCATTAAAATCAAGTTCATACTGCTAAGTCAAAAGTTTCTTAAAACCTTTTGGATTCAGGGTGGCTCAGAAAAACCATCTTATAATGGATTATGAGTCAATGCCCCATGATTCACCTCTCACAGGAGTTAACACACCTGGAAGTGATGAGGGCAGAGTGTAATTTAAGGAATGGCTAAATATAGGAGTAGCCCGGTAGCTTAAGGTGTTCACCTTTTTTAGCCCTAAAAAAGGCACTTTCCCAAAATAGCCCACAGAATTAAGCTACTTCCAGCAAGTCGCTTAAGCGACCTTAAGCGACCAAAATTTTGAACTAGCAGTACTAATTTTTTAAGCGCCATTTTGCTACTTTTAAGCGCCATTTTGCTACTGTTAAGCGCCATTTTGCTAAAAGCCAAAAAAAAATGACACATGTCACTCTCACATTTTAGGCGCTTAATGCTTGGGCTATTTTGGGAAAGCGCCATTTTTGGGGCTAAAAAAGGTAAACACCTTAAGCTACCGGGCTATTTGTAGAATTAGCCCTTTAAGGAATTGATGGCTTTATGTACAACATTGTCTGATAAGGTGTATCTAAATTGGAAGATGAACTCAAGAATTTTAAAGGAGTCAAGTTTAGATGATGGTGAGAGATCTTTCAAACAGGGGAGGAAGATTAACCAAAACAAGGTAGGATGAAAGATTGTAGATGTGTATGCTTAGAATCAGGGGAGGAAGTTTTAAATTGAGCAAACAGGTGAAAACAGATTAGGGAGGAAGATTTCCCAAATTGATCAAAATCAAAAAGTGCATGAGTCTAGTAAAAGCTTCATCATCTTGTATGCTCTTGACTTTGCCCACACCTGGCTCAGCAGCAGTTGTTGTATCCCCACCTACAATGGAAGCTTCGCCTTTAGAATCATGCCAATAATAAGAACAAGCTCCAGTTTCAGTTGATGGACGCTGGGAATAAGCTCTTTCAGTTTCAATGAGCAAGGTTGTAGCATGTTATATTCATAACACTTAAACACACATATGGTGGTGATTTTGCTGGCAGTTTAGAGAGAGAAAGTGAGAGAATGGGAACCTTGAGAGAGAAAGTGTAATATTTTCGATTAAGAGAATGAGAAGTTCCAACCTTTCCCATGTGTGGGAAGGGGTATATATATGCTACAATGTTTAGGTGCCCCTAGCGGGTTGTAGAGTGAGCTGACAGTGGGTAAAGACCCGACCCACTCCACAAATACTAATATATCTAAACTAATAATAATAATACTAATAAGCCTGCGAGCTACATGAATGCTAAATAGATACTCGGGGTGACCGAGTCATCACATGAATATTTATATTCCTAACAATCTCCCCCTAAGGGAGGTCATCTTGGTAATAATATTTTGAATTCTAGCATTCTTTCATATGAATTTGACTTCATAGCTCGTAGTCTTTGATTCTTCAAATTCATTAGTCTTTGTACATTCAGCAGCGAACTCTTGATGACTGATCTTTTGTCTTGGATGATCTTTGAAGATTCTTCGATGATATCATCCAACATATGTCTTCTAGTCATCTTGTTTCAACATCGTCTCTGTGTGAAGTTGTGATCTTTGAGCATTCTTTGAGATCATCAGTCATCGTAAATCTCCAAGCTCATCCGTTGTAATATTGCCTCCATGTGATATGTTGTGACCGTTGGACTCGCATGCTCACACTTTTCTGGATCATGATAACTATCATCAGAGTTGCAGAAACTATGTTGTAGGTCTTTCATCTATCATGGTGTCTTTGATGATGAATTAGAAGTGTGAGCATAGAGTGTGGATTGACACGCCTCTACTAGAATCAGGAACCCCCATCACCATCTTTATATGAATATGAAATAAAACAGTTAGCAATAAAGTTGGAGAACGAATATGGCTTTGTCATTCGTTCCGTGTGGTTGGATTAACCTTCGGTTCTGTGAAGACCGACCTGTGATCAGGTTGAATCCCCTTTAAAGAAGATTCTCCTTTACAGGAATTTCCAGCTTGTTGTAGGGAATCATCCAAAGAGTTACTGTAGGAATCACCCAACAAAGCATGTTCTCATACCGGAACGTCTCAAAGCAGACAGCACCGTAGAGTGAATCAGTAAATTAAATACCCACTGATTGACGAGAAATTGATTAGAAAAAATCACTTGCGTGTCACTGAATAAACATTTTGTGCAACACGACAAGGGTTTTATAACTTGAATCACATTTCTGTCAAAAATACTTTTGTTTGAAAATTTTCACAATCAATGTGCTCGAAACTTTGTTGGTGAGCACATTGAAAGGTTTTCCAAAAGCATCCGTCAATCCATTTCCTGGAACAAGTTTGATTCAAATTTGAATCGCCCCATCGTTTCTTTCCAGTTGTCACAAGCTTGATCCATGAAGGATCTCACATGTCACCCACCAAGAGCTTGTTTGATGTTGGCTCTAGAGGGATTTCCATCTTCATTGTGAATACTTTACGTATCACTCGGATGTTCTGGCAATACCACGAGGATAATGCGTAGGACTCTTCATATATATTTTCTTGCTTTTCACGGTGTATTAAATAGCAGGCATATTGAAAGTGTGTCCTAATGAGATTTATTGATGATCTCTTGGCTCTAGACTCAATAGTGCATTTTGATTTAGTGATCGGAGGCTGGAGAGGACTGCCACCTTTTCAATATCATCAAACTCGAAGTGAGAGAGACGTTAGCAATGTATTGATCTCCGTGACAAGTGAAACAAGAGTCCTTTGAGGGACCTTGAGTGGCTAGGGAGGGTTGTGCAGCATATCACTGGGTCCATGATACTTTTTCTTCAATGTCAGCAATCAAATAAGTGATTTTGACAGCATATGTATTGACCCGGTTTCTACCTAAATTGTAAGGAGGGCTTCTTTCTTTTCACCCTTTATCTTTACATTTCTTTTTCATTCTTCAACCCCTTCAGCGCTTACCGAGACTTCATTACTAGCACCTTGTTGGGTTTGTTACAGTACTAGCTCCATCTCAGTCGGCACTCTTCCCTTATTCTCCCTTGTCTCCTTTTTTAATCGTACCTAAGGATTTCTACACTAACTAGTGGATTGTCCCTGGGTAGATCCCTCCGGTTTTGGCGAGATCGTGGGAACATATTCCTAACCTTACCATCCTTATAACTCCAGTACGTTAAATAAAATGGTCGGTCTTTGGTGTTCTTCCACAATTGCCATCATAAATCATTCGCTCCCCCTCAATATGCGCATCGATATACGAAAAGGTTTAGCACATATGGGAGAGCCTACACTTGAGTTTCAAAAGATCACATTTTTATCAGAATTTCATATTTAAATCACATTCTCTCCCCCGATCAAAAATTTCAAACCAATTGAGATTTGTGATCCCAATTGATTTAAATAAGTTAGAAATTATGGGAGAAAATGTGGTCAGGTTTTAATGCATTCTGATTATGGAGCATACTATGCTCCCCCTTAATACAGGAGAGAGTGTCACTGCTGATGTTGCACAAAAGTATAAAAAAAGGTGTCTGAAATTTGAACAAATACTCTCCCCCTCAATTAATGACCCGTTTTCTATTTAAAGAGCTGTAGTCATTCAATTGAGAGTCAAGTATTTGTGAAAATTTAAGTCTAGTTACCACCTTGTGAAACACCAAAACTCTCCTGAAGAATCATAGAACATAATGAGTTTGTGATGTAAAGAAGACTTCTCTTTTTATACAAGAAATGATGCACTGAAACGTACATCAAATCGGGGATGCACGGATATGAAGTAATCCATGCTCGGGTGAACATCACCCAGTGGGAGGAACAGCCGTCTTTTTGCCGACGTGCTTTTCCCATTTTGAAACGCGGGTTGCTATCTAAAGTAATAGCAAGCCATTTAGACATGTTTTAACAATACATTTTAACTTCTGCTCGAGCTTTATTTAAAGTCCCGTGTCATTATTGATGACATTTCTAAGACCGTAAATGTTATCGATAAACAGAAGACATGCCTAGAACAAGTATTTTTGATATTTTCTGTTTTTCTGATTTTTATGGGTTTTTCTTGGTTTTATATTTTACTATTTATGTTTTGTTTTTATATTTTCTATTTAAATTTTGGTATAAGATATGTACAAACTATATTATTCAGTTTAAGATGATGTTGACATGAATCCCGAAATAAGGATATCGATCTTGTACTTTGTAGAAGTCAGTAGTCAAGATCACTTAAACTTTTACCACCAAAGCTTTCGAGGCTCCTAAAAAATCGTCTGAACTTGAGCCTTCTCAATTATAAAGCTTTGATAGCTTCCCCCTAAACCGAAAATCTTCCTTTTGAGCAGTTTCAAAGCTCTCTTTCAAGCTTACGAAAGGTGAGTGTACAGCGGAATCCGTAGCAAACCACATCAAATATTGCTGCTCCTATTAAGAATGATCATCGTGATTTTTCGTTCTTGGGATCATAAAATAGACTGGCAGTGTATCATCTCACACTTGAAAAACTTCATCTCACGTTTCTTCCCGTTGAAGTCTGAAGTAATACATACCAAAAGTATCCAGAGACCACTTCCCCAAGTAGTTGAGGTAATACACCAGAAGAGACGAGTTAAAACACTGATTTTCTCTACGGTTATGACATTTGTCTTCCCGGAATAACTTCTATTTAGAAGAAGTATAAAGTTCATCATGTGTACTCGTTGTGTGTTTAGATGTATGTCTCCTTCCCCCTTGTTGGTTTTGATACCTCAGAATCAGCAACACATTTTACGCACATATACTTGAAATCTCGTGAGAAGAAGAAAATTGGCTCAAATGTATTCTGTGAGAATCAACAGCTACCGAAACGCTCTCTGACTATCTTTACCAACCCTTAAGTAGGCTATTTGAAGTGATAACTGATGGAGCAAACCCGATATACCAAACTTTAAACTGATGAAGAATTCCCCAAATTTGTTACTTAAGCTTGCACTAATGTTGGAAGAACGGTGTAGAGAATTAATGCTCCAAGCAGATCTCTAAGTACTCAATACCCAACCAAAGTATGAGACATTAACACCTCTTGCGCTTATCCACAACGTCATCGGCGTGTGACACTGATTACTACAACGTAACTCCTTTAAGTGATAGTTAACCAGGTCGTCAAACATTTACCCCGACTGCTGGTAACTAGATAAACTAAGTCTTCAACTTAAATCTTAAGCACGAGCAAGTTATCATTGAAAGTCATGCATCCAACCAACCCCCGACTTCAAGATAGAATAAGATCACGCCTTTGAGAAAGTCAACTTCAACCTCAAATAAGTGATACTTGATCAACTCCGTAGTCACCATTTGATGCCCAACAAATGAGTGAACAATCAATCAAATGTACGTCGATCCACTTGTTCACACTTCTCCCCCTCAAAAATTGCATATGAGAATGCCATTTTTGATTGAACAAGTGTTTATGAGGTTGATCCACTGTTCACACTTCTCCCCCTCAAAAATTGCATTTGAAGTTGCCATTTTTAATTGAGTGAATAAACGTCCAATCTAATGAGAGTAGATCAACTTGATAACTGAACGAGCATGGAGCAAGTATGAAGCTTGTTGATGAGAATAGTCAGAAACAAGAATATTTCTCCTCTTCCAAAGACAAAGCGCACCTAAGCGTACGCCTTTATTTTCTTTGAGGAACGGGGCCTGAAGAGTTATCTACAGATGCCATTATGTTGACATTGAGGCCCGAGGCTTGAACTGATGTGTTCAAACATCATAGTCGATGAAGAACGAGGCTTGAACTTATGTGTTCAAACGTCATAGTCGATGAAGAATGAGGCTTGAACTGATGTGTTCAAACATCAATCTCGATGAGGAATGAGGCCTGAACTGATGTGAATAGACGTCATTGTCATTTCCCCTCATATGTTGTGAGCAGCCTGAGTCCAAATGTCAAAGGACGATCTATATGACCTGCATTTGAAAACAGACGAAAGAAGAGAGTTTGGAGTGAAAGATCCCCAATTTAATTTGGGTTCCAGATGGTTAGTGCAAACAATATTTGGAGCTATTGAAACCATAGGTGCCTTGGTTTTAACAATAGGGGCACCATTAGTAGATGCAATGAACCTAGTTAAAGGGCATTATGTATCTAAAGAGATAACTCTACCTGTTGGTTTCTATTCCTTAACAGGTACTACTCTAGGCATGATAATCCTCGTTAAAGGGCAATGTTCGCCTAGTGTGAATATTCGGCCCGTGGGCTTCCACTGAAAGCCCACATTGGTAAATATTTTCCCTGTAGGTTTCCAAGATTGCTTAATTTGTCTAGCTCTCCAAACTTTCTTAACTGGGGTTTTGTTGGACTACTTCAAAAATTTCTCAACACATTTATCATGATTACCCGAAATTAAACATTCATTACATGTTTTGCAAAGTGAGTTAGGATTTGAATTATGAATCTTTTTGTTCAAATCTGACTTGATGTTTCTCATGTGGTCTTCTACTTTCTTCTTGGGAACACTTTTAGCTGGTGAGGTCCTATAATTCTTTATATTTCTCCTAGGTTTTGACTCGCTAGCTTTAGTGTCTCTGTTAACTCCTGTAGAAGGACTGATGAGAATCTTAGTCTTTTTCACTTCCAATTGCTGAACATGTTTTGATGTGTTGGGATCTGAAGTTTCCAAGGGTGCCTCAAAGGTTACATGCTTGTTCTTATTCATTGAGGATGATGCAGTAAACCTATCTCGCTTGCTATCAATCTTAGGACATGTTCCAATGACGTATTCTAAAAGTTCCTGAGATCGTTTAATGAGGAAGCAGGCATCTACAACTGCACTATCAAGTGGTTTCTCTATCCTATCCTCTTCTACAATCTCACAAAGAATGTCAAGACTATCCTTAAGATTTGTGAGATAACCATGATGAGCTAACCTATTGTTCCTAAGGGGAAGCGGAATAGGCACAACATCAATTGCATACTTACTACAAGCAGAAACCTTTGGAACAACATAATCACTTGTGATAATTGGCAATTTCCATTTCACATGAGTCTTTAGATTCTCAATCTCATTTAGCAAAGAAGTTATCTTTGTATTGTGGTTGTTACGCGTGATCTTAATCGAATCATATAACTCTTTGAAATGCTGTTTGATTTTTGAATTTTCAGCTCGAAAACACTCATTTTCATATTGTAATTTATTGATGGTGTCTTGATAGTGAAAATCCTGAGAATCTGAAGATGATGGTTTGTGGGTGTCAATCACATCACACTTATTCGATTTTAATTGGGTAATTTGGGCCCTCAATTATCGAATCGTGTTAGTGTGAGCTTGAATTTTTTCATCGCGTTTGCTTAATTCAAAATATGTATCAAATTCAGGAGCATCCAAAGATGTCTTGGCATTTGATAGTTTACATCTTTCATCTAAGTGTTGATATTTTAATTGCAAATTAAGATGATCAACCTCTAGTTTTGAAAAACGCTTGACCATGTTATCATGGTCATCATTTTGAATTTTTTCTTGCAATTTCAAATTCTCCCCCTCAAGCTCAACAACACGATTCTGGGTAACATTCAATGCAATAGAATACTCATGAAATTGACAGGCAGTTAATGCAGCATCAGTAGCAGTATAAAATATATCCTGTGCAATACATCTAGCAATCAAATTCTCATTGGCGATGAGAATATTCTTTCTCTCAATCTCACGACTCTTAAGTTCTATTGCATTTTGAGCTACCTCATTTTCCATTTCTTTAAACACTACTTTCATCTCATTTACTTCAGTTTCATGGGCGTTTTGCAATCCTTCAAACTGTTCCTTGAGTAATTTAAAGAATGGAATGACCTCAGTTAAGTAACACGTTTTTGTCTGTTCAAAACCCCTTTCCCCCTCAGTAATTCTGGTTGTGTAATTCTCTTCTTACATGTTTTTATCAAAATCAGCAAATAGTTGATAAAGTACATATATGCTAATTAAGGTTTTACATTTAGTAGGAAGAGTCAAAGGAACCAAATGCCTAGGTGTATTGGGAGGATACACCATCGCAGGTGCAAATTTTTGAAGGGATGGAGTTTTAGCTTCAAGCTCATCGGCCTTTCTCTTTTCCATATCTAAAGACCAAAATATTTGTTCAGGCGTTAACTTCTTTTGAGGTGCAAACACAGTCAATCGATTCTCCTCATAATAATCATGGGGTTTGACAATTATTCGATTGGCTATGCATTTGGGATCCTTCATTTTCTTATTCATTCTTTCTCTATTTCTCACATCTATCTCATTACTCTCTTCTAAAGATGAAACATCAGGTGGGGCATGACCAGGCATAATCATCACATTGGCATCATATAAGGCAGGTTGGGTTACTTTAGCTTTCCTAAGGAGAGCTAATTTAGGTTCACCTGCATTACTTTCACTATGCTTATCACATAACTTTTTGTGCTTTTGAATCATTTGAACCGTTTGTCTAGATTGGTCTTGCGTGTACAACTTATTTTCAAGCTTATTCTTTAAGGTTTTAAGTTTGGAAAAATCATTTAAGAGTTTAGATTCTTTTTCTTTGAAATCTTGCTTTAGTGTTTTCACACTTTCTTGCATTACTTGTTTAAGCTGAACAGTTTGCTTAAGTTTCACTTGTAAAGAATGTAACTCCATTTTCAATTTTTCTTCCCTTAGATTATGTTCAGAAATAAGTGTACGCATCTGACCATCCATTTCTTGCTCACGTTTAGTTAACTCAAACTTAGCACGTTGTTCATATATGGCCACTTGTTCTTTATAGATGTTAAGTTGGGTGGTTAATGGGTCTTCAAGAACAAATTCAGTGTTCTCATGTAGCACATAATCATCATTTAGAATAGAAGATGCAGAACTAGGTACAACAGACGCTTCGTTGTGTTTCACATATTGTTCATGTGGGATAACATCGCTATTTCCCATATTAGCAATATCTGACTCAACAACGTTTGTCTGTTGTACTTTGTCGGGAATCTTTTGTTCATGCAACACATTATCATCATTAATAACAGAAGATACCCCACTAGGTTCAGCCGATGCTTCATTGTGTTTCCCATGTTGCACGTTGTTCATAGCAGTATCTGACTCAACAACGTTTGTCTGTGGCTGATGAAGCTCTTTCTCTTGAGAATTCGTGCACACAAAGTCCCTATTTGCACTAACATACTCAAACACGTTTATCTGTTGTACATCATTGGGACTCTTCTGTTTTTCAATCATGTCGTACAATTTGAGCACCTGAGCAATGATTGAATCCGAAGTCTTTGACATGATATGAACGTTCACAGGATTTTACAAGTCTATGATTTAAACCGAGAAATAGATTCTTTCGCGGTATTTTACAAAAATTAAGAATAAACCGTGATTTGATTACTTGAATGTGTTATGATGAAAGTTGATTTAGTTTGGTTGACGCAAGTTGTTACAGTGAAATTATGGTCTGAAAACTAAAAACCTCAATAACTTCATTTCGGAGCGATTTCAGCGTGTCCTTCTCCTTGGTTTCACAGTCGTTTTGACAGGTCGTGGGCTGAAAAAGGAGTTACGGTTCAAAAGTTATAGCCGTTTGAAGTTTTAACGTAAAAAGTCAAACCGCAGATCCTGAATACCAAAGCTCTATATCCAAACCGCAGACACACAAGACAAACCGCTAAGTCAAACCGCAGATCCTGAATACCTAACCGCTATACTCAAACCGCAGGCATTAACCCAACCGCGATGATCAAACCGCTAAAACCAGAACCGCGAAGACCTAAACCGCTGAAGATTAAACCGCTGAGAGTTAAACCGCTGAGACCAGAACCGCTAAGACTCAACCCGCTGAAGATTAAACCGCTGAATCTGAACCACTACGATCTAAACCGCTGTAGGTTAAACCGCTGCTGCTAAACGACAAACCGCTAGAGACAAGAACTGACAAACCGCAACCGCAAGTGGACAAACCGTCATTTTTAGTACGTTTTGTTCTTTTCCTAATTTGGTTATAATCCAAACCGCTATCAGAGATTTAGACCAAGCCGCTAACAATAATTACCAAAATACAACAAACCGCTGCAAAGAAATCCTTCATCGAAGGTCAAACCGCTGCGAAGAAAACTCTTCCGATAATCAAACCGCTGCGAAGAAAAACCTTCAAATCTTCAACAAACTAACACAACCACTGTTGTATATTATTAAGGAAGATGTGAAACAACCTTTTGAGCATAAAAGTACAAGTATTACACAAATTGAACCACGAAAAAAAGATCAAGCTAGGATTTTTCTACCCTACTTTGTATGAACCAAAACCCACACAAAAACCACACCACGAATCTGAATATGCACTCACACGAACCTAACCATGGCTCTTGATACCAATTGTAGCATATTCATAACACTGAAACACACATATGGTGGTTATTTTGCAGGCGGTTTAGAGAGAGAAAGTAAGAGAATGGGAACCTTGAGAGAGAAAGTATAATATGTTAGATTAAGAGAATGAGAAGTTCCAACCCTTCCCATGTGCGTGGGAAGGGGTATATATATGCTACAATGTTTAGAGTTCATCAGTGCCCCAAGCGGGCTGTAGAGTGAGATGACAGTGGGTAAAGACCCGACCCACTCCACAAATACTAATATATCTAAACTAATAATAATAATACTAATGAGCCTACGAGATACATAAATGCTAAATAGATACTCGGGGTGACCGAGTCTTCACATGAATATTTATATTCCTAACAAAGGTACTGCCAGTGTTGAAGACAAAGAAAATAGCTGAAAGTGATTCACAGATGGCAGATGAGTTAGACAGAAAGATAGTTAATCTTGCAGAACAAAGAAAAGCTCAGATCAAAGAATCTGACTATGTAGTGTTTGGAAGACTCTCACAATCCTCATTTAATTCAGAAGAAACTTTATGATTTGGGATAAATCACAAGTTTATGGGAGGATTGTTAGGAATTAAATGTTTTGAAGATTAGTGTTCGGAAACTAAATGTTCTAAAAGTTAGTACTGCTGAGAAGAATACACTAACAGTACTAACTGCTAGAGTATATTTAAAGTCTGTTCAAGTTATAACTAACAGTACTAACTGATAAGTTAGTACTGCTAGTTCAAACAAAGGTACTGCTGGTTGAATACTGCTAGAGGCAGCAAAACGGGCGGGCCGGGCGGGTTCGGGCAACGGGTCAAACGGGCGCGGATCAAACGGGCAAAAAAAGACATCAAAAGACTAAAATTTTCTTATTTCACTAATACTGATGAAATACTTTTTTTAGGTTAAACATATCCTATCTAATATCAGCAAGCTTGTCTCAATTCACTTCACAAAATATCGAAATGGTTTACAATGACTTGATAAACTACAATGATAAGCATAAAATTCTTTCAAACACCAAATGCACACCATATTTAGGCATCAAAATAAAAAATTCCTCCAACATTGGCTTGTAAATTCAAAAATCTTCCCAGCATCATGCAAGTGTAGACCTCAAGTTCATAGTTGTTTAACAAAATGGACAAAATTATAAAATGTATTAAGCAGAAACATGAAACAAACAAACATTGATGATTCTCTAACTGATAAAGTAACTAAAGATTATAGGCTCTCATTTCTTTGATGTCACCGAACATAGAAGCAACCTCTCCTGTAAACATTAGCACAAGAACCAATATCAGAAAACCAGTACTTCCAATAAACAAAACAAGAATACCATAAATCACACCACAAAGAACTTGCAAAAAACACAACTGAAAAAAGAAAATAATTGGTGATCAAGTGAAAGACAAAAAAGACCAATTAAAAGCAAAACCCATTTTAAAGATAATGTTGCAATTTTAGTGACCACAAGCAGACAGTTTTAACTTTTCAGTATCTATGAATGAAGATGACCACAAGTACAGCCAAGTGAAACTTTAGTATCTATGAACTGCACAGAATGTTTCATATGCAATTGACACCTATGACACTCATGCTTGCAATTGTTACCAACAAAAGGAATACAGAGCTAAACAGGGTAAACCAGAATGTGATACAGAGGTCTTGAAGCCAGATTATCGTGAAAACAAGTTCAATAATAAAATAGAGTATGTGTGTGATAACTACAGTAGACCTAAAAGCAATGTGACTAAGAAAACATGGGAACTTATAGAAAGTAAAAAAGTTGGGCCGGTGAAACATATCGATCCATTAAACGCTGTTGTGTGTTTTGATTTGCAAGAGTGTATCTATAGGTACGGTACGGAGTACCATCTAGAGTCAAACACTACAGCTGTTCCATTCAGATGCATAAACCTGCCAGAAATTTTGAATAATAACTTACAGTAATTTTAAAATTTTGGACAAAATGGCACCCAACCAACCTGACCCATACCAACAAAAAAAACACATTTGGACCTCCTACTCGTCTTACCCATATTGTCCCTCTACTAATGAGTAAAAAAGTTGCTTTAACTTACAAAGTGAGGAACTTCTAAATATTTTCATGGGACAACAATTATGAGTAAACATAGACCTACTACCTATTATTTTAACTGAATTGTTAACAATCAAGTACAGGGGCTACATGCAAGTAATGTAAGCTATTTACATATGACCCGATTCTCTATCTCCAATGTGCGACCTTTGGTATTAACTTTCACCAATAAATTACGGCCAAAATGACACTTGCAGCTTTTTCTGCCATTAAGTTTCTACAAGTTATGAAACACGGTACTCAAATCAATTTCCCACAGTACCAATATTGGACAGCTATATCAGCCAAAGGCATTGGAAAAAAGACAGCACCCAAAATAGGATAACACCAAAAGAGCTACATAAATGCTTATCTGATTACCATTAGCTTCAAACCAGTAGCATGTCAAAAAAGACCAACACCTACATGCAACTAAGCTCAGACCAGCAATGGAAACTTAAAATCTAATCTTCATATAAGTTAAGCTATTCTACCAGAAGACGATAAACACAGTAGTAGTATATTACCTTAAAAAACATTAGTTATCATTATAATTTTAAATTTCTACAACTTTCCCTTCTATCAGCAGAAGTCTTGCCTTCAATCTTATAAAAGCACTTCCATACCAAAGAACGGTCTTTGTTTGACGTCGCTGAAGAAGCCTCGTCTCCGTTATCTCCTTGCATACTTTGTTGTCCTGACATATTCAAAAATTTCCTTCAATAAAATAAGAAAACACCCTTTAGTATGCCAGCATTGGCTCTACATAAAAAGCTAATGACCACAAAAACCAAACATATCTGAAATTTAATTTTCCGAACTTGAGTTAGTTTGTATCAGTTAACTACACAACCACTTGCATACAAAATTATAGCAACTTATACCTGCCTGATTGAATAATCCCAGACTCAAGTTAACTAGTCTCATTTAAGTACATAAAATAGTAACAACAACGGCAGTACAAGACATGACTGACCACACCAAAGTTGTCAAGCTTAATCTTGAAGAAAGTCTTAAACAAACATAGCTCTATATTTGCCTCAGTAAAGCAATCATAAAAAATTCCTTTTATTCAAATATAACAGCATAACACCCCTTAATAACTAAACCTACCTAAACAAAAACAGCCTAAACGCCCCTTTATTTCAGCAATAAACACAGTTCCAAACAACCCTTAATAACTAAATTATTCCAAAAAAAAAAAGGAAAAAAAAAAAGAAGCCCAAACACCTCTTTGTTTCAGCTATAAACATAGTCCCAAACACCCTTTTCAGCACCCCTTAATAATTAAATGTACCTAAACAAAAACAACCAAACACCCCTTTGATTTGGCAACAAAACACAGTCCCAAACACATGCTTATTTAGTAAATATCAACTAGTAGATAAAAATTAAAAATCCCAAAAAAAAAAAAAAAAATGTATAATATGATAAATCTATAATACCTGGATGTAATTGTGAGTTGATTAGAACATGGAATTGAGTAGGATTGCCATTTTATGGAGTTCAATTGAGAGTGTTAGCTGTTAGGGCAAAAAATACCCAAAATACCCGTTCAATTGAGAGTGTCGACCATTATACCCGTTTCTTTGTTTTATCAATTTTCAGGCCGACCATAAAGCCCATAAGGAATAAAACATTGAGCCCATTATGACCATTATACTTAAAAAAAGGTCCAGTTGACATGAATTTTGAATTTTGGGTATTATTTGCCAGCTCTAAATACTGTTGTTAGGGTGACTCATACTACTGCTGAATGGATAACTGTCGCGTATACTACTGATGGAAGGATAAGTATGAAAAAGATATTTTGTGTATAAAAGTCAAATATATACGGTAGAAAATATCTTAGATAAGTGTTAAGTCAACAAGTTGTAAACACAGAACATGTTGTATCTTAGTTACTGACACCCTATACAAGCAAGTAGTGGACAAGAGTTAGCAATATTGTAAAGATCTTCTTTGGACTATAAAAGGGAGATCTTAGCTTAGATATAATATAGAATGAATGTGCTTAGAAAATATATATCTGTTGAACAAGTTGTAACACATATCCTCAATCAGTCATAAAGTCATAAAAACAAAGAGAATCAAGGTTTGTAACCCTAGTGATAGTGAAGATCACTCGTATTATTCTCAATAATATTGAATCGTTTGGTTTTATACTTTCTGTGTTCATTCTCCAATAACAAACATCACTGTTCCATTATCCGCAAACCAATATCCTTCTAAGTGTGGTTAAGTAGATTCCGCAGACTTAATCATATTCACTCAAAGTATCATATACACACGTTACAAAGGACTAACATCCTAAGTGTATTATTAATCAATCCTCACAAGTAGTAAAGGGCTGATTGATCCTCTCAATGAGAAAAAGTTTTCCGAAAACTCTTTGACATCGGTGCTTAAAGGAAAAGAAAATGTTTTTGAAGAAAAATGTGATGATGCCAAAATCAAGTTTGATTTTGATGAACTTGATACAAAAAATATTGAATTGGAACATTTAGTGGCATCATTACAAAAAGAAAATGAGCATTTGAAACAGAATTACAAAAACTTGTTCGATTTGATCAAACGCTCACAAGTTCAGAAACAAAATTCTATCATGAAACAAAAGGACACAGAAAATGAGAAATCTCAATTGTCTGAATTCGCTGATAAAAAGTTTGATAATGTTTTGGAAAAGATTGAATCAATGAAAAAGAAAAAGTTTGAAACGAAAAAAAAGATTGGAAAAGATAACCGTCTTGAAACGAAAAAAAGGGTTCTTCAAAAGAAAATTTGTGAATTGGAAAAATTTTAGCACAACAAGCCAAAGATTTTGATGATGCCAAAACTAATTTGTCAATTAAAACAGACAAATATGAAAAATATTTTTCACATCTTGAAGATCAAAATGTTTCTTTACGTTCATCAACGAAAAACTGGCATCACAAGATCTTATTTCGATTCAAAAGGAATACAATGATTTGAGAATACCATACAATGCCTTAAAAGCAAAGTTTGATGTCCTTAACCGGTCAAACGGTAAATCTCAAGTTTCAAACGAGTCCAAACTAAAAGTACGTGTTTTGGAGAAGGTTTACACGGGTGAATCTTCAAAACCATTTTCAAAAAGGGTTTCTCAGTTTACAACCTATTCTTTGCAAAAAAAGAAGGAAGTTTCCAGTGAAACCTAATTTTTCTCAAACATTTACTCCTCAAAAGGTTTCAAATGCAAGTGCTCAAAAAGGAATGAATCAATATTTTCAAACTCCATACTCTTGTTTTACACCGGTAAAGCAAGTGTGGAGACCAAAGTAAAACCATTCAAAATATTTTAAATATTCAAATTCTGAAATGATTCCGCTGCAACAAAAGATTGGCTCTGCTTTAAAAATTCCAAATTCTGGAAGGTTTTCGTTCATCTTAAAAATGAATTTTCCAAATGAAACACCAGGTTTCAACAATGGATGGAAAAGTTCTTCTTCAAGTTTTATAACTCCAAGAGAAACACCAGGTTTCAAAAATGGATGGAAAACTTCTTCTTCAAACTTTAAGACTCCAAGAGAGACACCGGGTTTCTACTTTCTAAACAAAAAGAGTTTCAAATCACCGTTGCTTCCACGAGCTTTATTTCAAAATGAAACACCTATTTTCAGTCCTCGTTGGAATTGTACTTCTTTGTATCGAATTGACACAAATTACAAATGGTATTCAAAATTTGGTAAACCTGTTGGGCAGTGCTTAAATGGGTTCCAAAGGTTGTTGCTTAATCTGATATTAATATGACTTTTATACATTTCAGTATAGGACTCGCACTTCATCTTTATGGCTTGTAAGTATTTCAGCTTACAACCCGGACTTAAACTTTATGACTTCTAAACACTCAGTTTAGGACTCGTGCTTCAAAATTATGGCTTGTAAGTACTTCAGCTTACAACCCGAGCTTCAAAGTGAAATCTTTTAAAAAATTTAAGCCCAGGTAAAACAACTCGAAAAGATTTAAAATAAAGGCTTAAACATAATGGCTTATGCACACATATCAGTGTATAACATAATTTTCAAAGAAAGGACTCTGTTGTACCTTTTTGTGCGACAATCGTAAAAGAAAAGAAGACTTATCAAAAAATGCTTATCAATGTCTTCTTAATCTTGAGTAAAATTTATTCAAAATTTTTCAAAATGTTATTAAAAATATTTTAAAATTTTGCTCAAGATTTTCAAAACTTTACTCCCCAGTTCGCTCCAAAGTTTAAAATAGTCAAAACATATGCTAGTTTTGAGGGGGAGTATTTCAAAAACTGATATGAAATTAATAACATCTGTTTCTCCCTATAAGCTACCCAAAAGCAAAGATTTTAATCAATCGGTATCAAAAATACCATGGATATGCTATTTTTGAGGGGGGGGGGAATGAGATTAAAATGTGATCATGACAGAATCTCAAAGAGCTCGACTCAGATATAACCAAGGAATTGAGGAGAAAAATAATGAGAAAAATCTAAACGACTTGTTTCTAGACGGGTAATAATTTCAAGTTAGTTACTAGGGCTAGTTGTCACCTAAAAGCTGATAATGAATCCCTTTAACTAGCAACGTAAACGTGTCTCGCAATGGACTTGTCGATTAAAGTTGATCATATCATCAGTATTTAAGCTGAATGTACCATATCGAGAAACTCCTTATAGACTTGTACCTGGAAGGGTAATAACTTCAAGTTGGTTATTAGAGGTAGTCATCACCTAAAAGCTGATGATGGATCTCTTTATCCAGCGACGTAAACGTGTCTCGCAAGGGTCTCATCTATTAAGAGTCAATCAATTCATAAGTGTGAACTATTTTCTCCATGTGCAAACTCTTTAAATGAAATATCCATGCACATGTGTAGGGGGAGTATTTATGAAAAATTAAAACTTTCAAAGTGTTGTCAAAACAAGATTTCTCTTCAAACACTTTGATTTTCTAATGGTTTTACAGCTGTGATATGATAACTGAGGAGTTATAAGGAGCTTAATTGCTTAGGTTTATGTCCTCTGATCCAGCCAGAGCCGGAGGGATTTACCCAAGGACAATTCAAATAGATTAGAATTAGAAGTCCTTAGGTATGATTGAAAAAAGGAGTAAATGAGAAATGGGGAATGAAGGGGTTGAAGAATTAAAAAGAAAAAGTTGTGAAAGGGTGAAAAGAAATAGCCCTCCATAATAGTAGGAAAAGAAACCGGGTCAATACATGTACTATCGGTTATCACATAGATGCTACTAATATTGAAGACAATACGTCATGGACCCAGTGACGCGCTGCACAACCCCTCCTTGCCACTCAAGTTTCTCTCAACAAATACTTGTTTCATTTCTCATGAAGACTAAACACGTAATCTATCGACCTCTCGCTCCGAGATGTGTTGGTATTGAAAAGGTATCAGTTTGCTCCATCCTCCGATCATTAAAACTAAAACACACTTATCGAGTCTAGAGCCATGAGATTCATCAAAAAATCTCTTAGGACATAATTTCTCAATTTATACACCTGTGTTCACCAATAATAGCATAAGTTGTATGAGAGTCCTTTGTAAGATCTTATTGATCTTGCCATATATGCTTCATGGTAGTTACAATGCTTCAAACGGTCTACAATCGTGGAGTGATACTTTGGTGTACTCTAGTGGCTCACCATATGATGTGCGTGATGTGTCGTTGCGGTTTAGCAGTTTTAATGCCTACTCAAGTTTTAAATTTATATTTAGCCGACTTATCAGTAACACACACACTTAACGAGCAGTGTACCCGGTCAGTATGAATATAATGGTAAGTAGAGTGTCGATCACTAAGAGTGGAACGTATTATCTCGTTATTCTAATCAGTATTTTAATATCCTAACGCAAGGGGGTTTCAGCCTGAGAGACTGGTACGATTTGTTTGCAATTAAATAATAAAATAAACCAATAGGCACGAATAAGCAAGTAGCACACATGTACACAGATAAATACTCGAGACAATAAGAGGGCTGTCCTTATGATTAAGTAGATTGTCACTTGTTTTATTGATAGCTTTATATGAAGTGTATGTAGTTAACCCTTTCTCGTTAGTCCTATTCTTATCGGCGAGTAAACCCTTAATGATTACTTATGTCTAAAAGTTATTCCTAAGTGATCAATTTAGTAATAACCGTGGGAGCCACATTATTTTCCGCAGTCAAATGCCCGCAAGCCACTAATAAACACAGAGGTTATCAATGCACTAATAAGTAGTAACCAAAGACATCAACATATAAACTTTAATTGATGGGAAAGCAAGTATTAAAGGGAGTGCAATCTTTCGTTGTCACATTACACAAGCCACCAATCCTGATGAATTAAAGTTTGCTAACACAATAAAACAAAACTACTTAATGAATTAAACACATGCAGCACCTTCTTACAGCTCTTGTATCTTCGTTTGGTGTGTCTTGTGCTGCCTCCTTGACTGAATTCGTCCTAGGGTTCTGCTGCTTCGGTCTTCGAATCTAATATATTGCTTGCGAAATTCGTCTGGTCTTGGGGTATTTATAGTTTCTGTCTGAGGGAAGATGCGGCGCATCTATTAAGTAGATGCGGCGCATTGACTTAACTTCGCGTGGGGTCCAAGATTATAATATTCAGGAATATTCGTACACCGCCAGAAGATGCGGCGTAACTCCATGATTAGATGCGGCGCATGTCCTCTTGTATCTTGGATCGTATCTGGTGATATCTTAATAGAGATGCGCCGTATGTAATGAGTGAGATGCGGCGCATCTGGAGCAGATTAGTCTTGATCTTCTTCATTTCAGTAGACTCTTAACTTCTTGCATGTTTTGCTCCATAATTACTCCAAAATCGCTAAGTTTCACCAAATGCTTGTTTTTACCTGAGAATTACAAAAGTAAACGATTAAGTATCAATCCTCATACATAATATAGTAAAACAAGTCAAATTAATAGGATAAATGATAGTAATAAAATGTACTTATTTGAGTTCATCAAATATCCCCCCACTTGAACTTTACTTGTCCCCAAGTAAACCTTAGAATTTCTCTTATGAAAATGTATCCTAAAAGATGTTAGGATTTATTTTTGTATTTAAGCATGTATTCGTTTATTTCATAATCGCACAACTAAACACTTAACGAATTAGAAGTAAAATAAAATAAGTTGATAAAAGCAAATCTAATCGTTTAACTGTCCAGTCGTGACGAATATTCTATCATAAGCTTGGCAAGTATACACATCTCCTCCACTAAAGCTAAGGAATAACAAGTCTAAAGCGGTAAAAAGGGTTTGTAGGCTTAAGGGTTAATTATTCTCTTTCACTATCGATCTCAAATTCCAGAAAAGGCGACAAAATCACAAATACATGATCGAATCCACGAACACGATACTTGCAATTGCTCAAATCCTTAACTCGAATAGGCTAAAGATAGGTCCAAACTTCACCAATAATAATATATCAAAATGGGCGACAAAATCATAAATACATAGCCGAATCCACGACTACGATACTTAAGATTGCTCAAATCCCTAATCTCAATAAATCAAAGGTTTGGTTGGATAAAGAATAATAAAGGGCATGGATAACATTTGGGATATAAATTGGTGTAAAATGAAAAATAAACAAAACAAATAAATTAAAATCCTAATTGTGGTTAATCACTATCCCAACCATCCCATGAATAAGACTCATATCATTGAATAACTCACGCTTTAACACTTGAAACACACGCTTTAGGTAGACACGAATTATACTCAACAAGATCTTAATCAAAGAATAAACCTTAATTGGCGTTCCCATAACTGCCAATTCCCATTCAATCCATAGATATAGTACAACAAATAGTGGTGATATCGACCACTTAATACAAAACTTTACATAAGTCGGTTAAAACAAACTTCCAACTTTTCTTTCTTTTTCTTTTTCTTTTCTCATTTTTTCCATATATATATATATATATATATATATATATATATATATATATATATATATTTTTTTTTTTTTTCAAACATAGACATAGATGTGTAAAATTTCACCACATCACTATAATGATAATTCTGGATAATTTTTCCATACTTTTCATACTTCAGAAATAATGGTAATAGTGAAAGTAGTAAACACACGAAAAATAAACTCAAAGATATACAATATTTACTTTCACTCCAATTGCATTGTGCAATTTCCCGACCTAACCAAAGATAATGAATTACGCACGCGAACACAGGTAATGTAAGGAAACACACTTTGCCTATAGCAATTAACCAACCACGGATTCTAATCTACAGGGTAGGCTAAGGTGTAAGGGTGTAACGAAACATTTTAAACATAGGTGTAAGAAACGAAAGGAATGGCTCTGAGTGTTTTTCTAGGGGTATCTTACTCTAAAAATGAGAGTAACAAAAGGGTTTATACGGGGGTTAACTAACCAGTGTAGTTAGTTAATAACACATAACATATAAGACAATTATTTATTATGGTGGTCTCGAATAGTATACAAGCCAAGTTCTAAAGTTTACAAGTCACCGGCACACTCATAGATTTGTGAATTTTGAAAAATCACAATTTTTGAAAATAACGTCATGTGTGCAGCTATGCAACTTAGATCTTAAACAAAAACATGCTAAAAATTTTTAAGTTTGATATATTAAGCACATTTTAAGCATAATTTTTGAAAAAGTTTAGGACAAGTAATTGTTAAGTGTTCTAATTCTCCAATCCCCCCACTTAAGTTAAACAACGTCCTCGTTGTTTGTATAAAAGGTTAAAAACTGGAAAATAAAAGAATTAGAACAGGAAAACTCCCCTGAGATTTGCTCGGTATGATCCTCCATTAGTATAAGAGCAAAAATCATCTTCTTGTGGATGAGAACGTTAAAGCTTCATACTTGATGTATCCACAGGAAATCCAGGAAACTATAATACCACCAACACTTTAAAACACACCTAAGATAAGAAAGGTTCAAACTTGCATAATACATTAGTAGTTAGGAAAAATAAAACTTAAAAATTAAAACTGAAAATCATCAGGTCAGTCGATGCGCCGTATCTTATGGAAGAAGATACGCCGTATCGAGCCTGGAATAAATACGGATCAGAATAAAGATGCGCCGCATCCTTAACCAGGGATGCGCCGCATTAAAATAAACTGATAAATAGTTTTAAAGTCGAAAATAAAAATGCAGAAAAATAAAATAAGATATGACCATTGCAGGAGATGCGTCGCATCTCAGGATTGAGATGCGCCGTATCCTCATGCGGGCCTGACTGACTCGACACAGAAAACAGAATAATAAAAATTCTCCGGGTTGTCTCCCGGTAAGCACTTGTCTTTATTCCAGAGTCTTCAAGTTAGACTCACGTTCAGCTCTTTACTCCAATACTTCAGGTTCAAACTCCACCACCTCGTTCTCATTATCCTCAATTTTATTATCAAAGTATTTCTTCACACGTTGCCCGTTCACTTTGAATATATAACCATTTTTATCGCATATTTCAATAGTTCCATATGGATACACTTTCTTGACAACGAACGGTCCCGTCCATCTTGATTTAAGTTTACCAGGATACATCTTTAATCTGGAATTAAATAGTAGCACTTTCTCTCCAATAGTAAACGTTTTATCCCCACGTAACCTCGAGTCATGCCATCTTTTAGTTCTTTCTTTGTAGATCTTAGTATTTTTGTAGGCCTCATCTCTTAGTTCATAGAGTTCATTAAGTTCCATGAAACGGTTCTTCGTTGCAGCTTCCATATCCATATTACAATTCGTCAAAGCCCAATATGCACTTTGTTCAATTTCGACCGGTAGGTGGCATGCTTTTCCGTATACAAGACGAAATGGAGTGCATCCCGTTGGTGTGTTATAGGCTGTACAGAATGCCCATAAAGCATCATTTAACTTGTCAGACCACCCTTTAGGATTATACCCAGTCATTTTTTCAAGAATTCGTTTTATAGCTCTATTGGTTACTTCAGTTTGACCATTTGATTGAGGATGGTATGCGGTGGAAACCCTATGATATACTCCATATTTTTGCAAGGCTTTTCTCAGATGGTGATTACAAAAGTGTGTTCCCCTATCACTAATCAATGCTTTAGGAATTCCAAACCTAGAGAACAAACTTTGCAAAAATTTAAGTACTACCTTGCTGTCGTTTGTTGGAGATGCTTGCGCTTCGACCCATTTTGATACGTAATCAACAGCAACCAAAATATATTTATTACCTTTAGATTCAGGAAACGGTCCCATGAAGTCTAATCCCCATATGTCGAAAACTTCACATACATGGATATAGTTTTGCGGCATTTCGTTTCTTGATGTAATATTTCCGGATCGTTGACACGCATCACATCCTTTTATATAATCTTTCGCATCCTCCAACATAGTGGGCCAATAAAATCCCGCATCCAGGATCTTTCTTCTTGTGATGACTGGACCGTGATGTCCCCCTGTTGGCCCTGAATGGCAATGTGCCAATATTGCTGCGATGTCATCACCGTCTACGCATCTTCGTATAATATTGTTAGGGCATAATTTAAAGGCATAAGGTTCATCCCAAATATACTCGTTAGCACGAGTTATAAACCTTCTTTTCTCGTCGGATGTTAGCCCTTTTGGAATTTCATTTGCAACAATAAAGTTTATAAAGTCGGCATACCATGGTCCATTATTATTGCTCTTAATTCCTACCATCATAAGGTGTTCATCAGGAAAGTCATCAGCTATTTCCCTTTCGTCAAGCACCTCCATATCAGGGTTTTCAAGTCTAGATAAGTGGTCAGCAGCTAGATTCTCGGCACCCTTTTTATCCTTAATTTCAATATCGAATCCTTGGAGCAATAAAACCCACCTAATAAGCCTTGGCTTGGCATCCTGTTTATTGAACAAATACTTCAAAGCAGAATGGTCAGTGTAAACCATAGTTTTTGACAATATAAGATATGATCTAAATTTATCGAATGCAAAAACTACTGCTAAAAGTTCTTTTTCCGTGGTGGTGTAGTGTTCTTGGGCATTATTCAATGTTTTGCTAGCATAATAAATTGGCTTAAATTTCTTATCTATCTTTTGGCCAAGTACGGCTCCAACAGCATAATCACTAGCATCACACATTAGTTCAAAAGGCAGATTCCAATCCGGCGAAATTATAATGGGTGCAGAAGTTAGTTTTTCTTTAAGTATATTAAATGCCTTTTTGCAATCTTCAGAAAAATCAAACTTTGCATCCTTTAGCAACAATTGGGTCATAGGCCTAGATATTTTTGAAAAATCCTTTATGAACCTACGATAAAATCCAGCGTGCCCTAAAAAACTTCTAACGCCTTTTACGTTAGTGGGGTAAGGTAGTTTGGCAATTACATCAATTTTAGCTTTATCGACTTCTATACCTTTCCCAAAAATTTTGTGTCCTAACACAATTCCCTCTCTAACCATAAAATGACATTTTTCCCAATTAAGAACAAGGTTAGTTTCTTCACACCTAGCAAGCATTTTATCAAGTTTAAAGAGACAATCATTAAATGAGTTACCGAACACCGAAAAGTCGTCCATGAAGACTTCCATAAAGTCTTCTACCATATCATGGAAGATAGCCGTCATACAACGTTGGAAAGTAGCAGGGGCGTTGCATAGTCCGAACGGCATTCTCCTATAGGCGAAGGTTCCATAAGGGCAGGTGAAAGTCGTCTTCTCTTGATCCTCGGGGGCAATGGGTATTTGGAAGAAACCTGAAAAACCATCCAAAAAACAATAATAATCATATCCTGATAGTCTTTCTAACATTTGATCAATAAATGGAAGAGGGAAGTGATCTTTTCGCGTAGCATCATTGAGTTTGCGGTAGTCGATGCAAACTCTCCATCTGGTAACAGTTCTTGAAGGGATTAGCTCATTGTCGTCATTGAGTACTACCGTCATTCCTCCTTTTTTTGGTACAACGTGGATAGGACTGACCCACGAGCTGTCGGAAATTGGGTAGATAAGTCCAGAGTCAAGTAACTTTACGATTTCATTTTTCACCACATCTTGGACTTTTGGATTCAAACGCCTTTTAGGTTGGATAGTTGGTTTGAATTCATCCTCCATAAGGATTTTATGTGTACAAAATGACGGGCTAATTCCCTTAATATCAGACATACTCCACGCTAATGCTCCTCTTCGTTTATATAGTACCTGCAAAAGAGACTCTTTTTCTTTTGCCGTTAAGTCAGATGCAATAATAACGGGTGAATTAGTATTTCCGTTTAAATAAGCATATTCCAAAGTAGAAGGAAGATCCTTAAGCACAGGTTTAACATTATCAATTTCAGTAGCACTAGCGGAATAAACCTGTTCTTTAATTATATCGCTGCTGTCATCAGATAGATGCGCCGCATCGAGGTTTTCGATGCGCCGTATCGCGTTACATACAGCAGAATCAGCAGCTAAATTATAATCAATAGTATTCTCATCAACTTGATCTTCTATAGCAATTGTGTTTTCTAAATTTTTAAGCAGAAAAGAATCAAGCAAATTATTTTTTAACAATTTCTGAGTAAATTGATTAATCGTGTCATCAGAAACATCGATATTATAGCATTCATCATCATCGGAATTATCTTTACTCATAGATTGTTCCATGTTAAAAACATCAATCATGGCCCTAGCAGTGGCTAAAAATGGTCGTCCTAATATTATAGGAGTTCTAGAATTTTCAGGCATATCAAGGATAACGAAGTCGATAGGTAATTCAAATTTATCAACTTTTATTAATATATTTTCCGCTATTCCTAATGGGTATTGTATGGACCTATCAGCTAGTTCTAAGCACATCCTAGTAGGTTTTGGTTCACCAAGACCTAATTTATCATACATAGAAGAGGGCATAAGACTTATACTAGCTCCTAGGTCGGCTAAGGCATTTTCAATATGCAAATTTTTAATTTGACAAGGAATAGTGAAACTCCCTGGATCTTTTTCTTTAGACGGAAGTTTGTTGAGCAATGCCGCTGAGCTTCTTTTCCCCATTGTTATGGTGCAAGCCTCTTCGAGTTTAGACTTGTTTGTAAGCAAGCTTTTCAGATATTTAGCATATTTCGGCATTTGCACTAGGGCTTCCATAAATGGTATGCTTAGCTGCAGCTGCTTGAGATTCTCCAGGAATTTCTTTTGATAGGCATCTTCTTTCTCTTTCCTTACCCTATGTGGGAAAGGTGTTGTTGATCGTTTAGGTTCAACAGAAGGTTCTCTTCTAATTACAGGTTCTGGATCAGTCTCTTTTGGTTGCTCTTGCTCAGGTGATAAAGATTCAGGGGAAATTTTTTTGGTACTGTCATCCTTGGGTGTCTCTCCGATTTGAAAGGTTGACTTTCCGCCTCTGGTTGTAATTCCTTTCAGATCGTGCCTTACCAAAAGAACCTTGTTAAGCACTGTTGACAATTGGTGCACTTCAATTGCCAAACCATTGATCATATTGTTTTGTTCCTTTAGTAACAGCTCATGACTGCCTTTGAATTCAGTAATAAAGTTTCTTGCTTCATGATGTTCTTTTTCATTAGCTTGAGCGATTAGTAGTGCAAACTCTTCCATAGTAAGGTTTCTTTGTGGTCTTCCGAACCAGTATGGGAAAATATCGAACATTGTTCCTGAAAATTAAGAACAAGAAGATTTCAAAGTAAAAGCTTCCTAGTATAAGGGTAAGTCAGAATATTTTCCGTTCGGAAATTAGAAAAATAAACGTTTCTGATATCTGCAGACGATGCGCCGTATCCAAAAAGTTGGATACGCCGTATCTTATAATCGTTAAAATTTAATCAGACTTTATCCAGAAAATAGATATGCCGCTTAGAATTTATGAATGCGCCGTATCGAATTAATTAATCAAAAATCGATATTTATTTAAAATTAAATACGTCGTATTAACGAAAGTTAATGCGCCGTACTTTTGTTATGTTTAAAAATACGAGATTTTTGATTCAGAGGATACGCCGTATCGACAGAGATCGATGCGCCGTATCTGTTTAATAATTCGAAAACTGTTTTTAATTAAAATAATAGATACGCCGTATCTGCTAAAGCAGATGCGTCGTATGGCGTTAACGTTTAGAAAATTTTTTATCAAAAACAGATACGCCGTATCTGCTAAAGCAGATGCGTCGTATTA
Organism: Artemisia tridentata subsp. tridentata; assembly: GCA_021014915.2. Taxonomy (NCBI): domain Eukaryota; kingdom Viridiplantae; phylum Streptophyta; class Magnoliopsida; order Asterales; family Asteraceae; genus Artemisia; species Artemisia tridentata. The sequence continues at coordinate 321,043,634 of CP139506.1, read as the reverse complement.
CTTTATCGCTTAGAAAAAAAATTTCTTATTAAAAACAGATACGCCGTATCTTGGGGAAAAGATGCGTCGTATCGAATTAATTAAACGCGTTGTATTTAAAAAAAAAAAAATTAAACGCAATACGCCGTATCTGAGAGATCAGATGCGCCGTATCGTTTGATTTAGCACAGTACAACGATAGCAGAACACACAAAAATACGAAAAATAAAAACAAAAATTAAAACACACAAACAAAAATAAACACAAAAACAAAAATAAAAGCAAACAAATAACACACAAAACAACAAATATGCAAAATAATACAATGATGCAATTAATCTAATAAAAAGAAAAACCTAATTAAAATACTAATCAAATTAACAGATAATAACAATTCACTCCCCGGCAACGGCGCCAAAAACTTGATGCGCGTGATGTGTCGTTGCGGTTTAGCAGTTTTAATGCCTACTCAAGTTTTAAATTTATATTTAGCCGACTTATCAATAACACACACACTTAACGAGCAGTGTACCCGGTCAGTATGAATATAATGGTAAGTAGAGTGTCGATCACTAAGAGTGGAACGTATTATCTCGTTATTCTAATCAGTATTTTAATATCCTAACGCAAGGGGGTTTCAGCCTGAGAGACTGGCACGATTTGTTTGCAATTAAATAATAAAATAAACCAATAGGCACGAATCAGAAAGTAGCACACACGTACACAGATAAATACTCGAGACAATAAGAGGGCTGTCCTTATGATTAAGTAGATTGTCACTTGTTTTATTGATAGCTTTATATGAAGTGTATGTAGTTAACCCTTTCTCGTTGGTCCTATTCTTATCGGCGAGTAAACCCTTAATGATTACTTATGTCTAAAAGTTATTCCTAAGTGATCAATTTAGTAATAACCGTGGGAGCCACATTATTTTCCGCAGTCAAATGCCCGCAAGCCACTAATAAACACAGAGGTTATCAATGCACTAATAAGTAGTAACCAAAGACATCAACATATAAACTTTAATTGATGGGAAAGCAAGTATTAAAGGGAGTGCAATCTTTCGTTGTCACATTACACAAGCCACCAATCCTGATGAATTAAAGTTTGCTAACACAATAAAACAAAACTACTTAATGAATTAAACACATGCAGCACCTTCTTACAGCTCTTGTATCTTCGTTTGGTGTGTCTTGTGCTGCTTCCTTGACTGAATTCGTCCTAGGGTTCTGCTGCTTCGGTCTTCGAATCTAATATATTGGTTGCGAAATTCGTCTGGTCTTGGGGTATTTATAGTTTCTGTCTGAGGGAAGATGCGGCACATCTATTAAGTAGATGCGGCGCATTGACTTAACTTCGCGTGGGGTCCAAGATTATAATATTCAGGAATATTCGTACACCGCCAGAAGATGCGGCGTAACTCCATGATTAGATGCGGCGCATGTCCTCTTGTATCTTGGATCGTATCTGGTGATATCTTAATAGAGATGCGCCGTATGTAATGAGTGAGATGCGGCGCATCTGGAGCAGATTAGTCTTGATCTTCTTCATTTCAGTAGACTCTTAACTTCTTGCATGTTTTGCTCCATAATTAGTCCAAAATCGCTAAGTTTCACCAAATGCTTGTTTTTACCTGAGAATTACAAAAGTAAACGATTAAGTATCAATCCTCATACATAATATAGTAAAACAAGTCAAATTAATAGGATAAATGATAGTAATAAAATGTACTTATTTGAGTTCATCACCATACTTCCATTGTCTAGCCTTCGGGCTTTCGGATTTAGGAGCGGTAGTGTGAAGGTGTCTATTTGAGATGTCTTAACACATATACCGGGAATTATCGAACATACTTAGTTTGCTATTTATGCAGGAACCTATGGAGGCCAAAATACTAAAAGACCATACACCATCATCAAACTCATCAACAATCTTCAACTCCACATGTTTATACCAACATGCTTAAAGATCAAGTCAAGAAAGTTCAAGACAAAGTTCAACATCAAAGTGAAAGATGAAGTTGTCAAAGAACAATTCAAGAAGGAAATGACGATTACGTTATTATGAAGTTCAAAGCTTATCAAGAAGTTTGAGCATGTTGGAGAAGATCCCAAGACAAAATACTTGACGATTTTGATTGAAGGCAATAAAAGATTAAGAGGTTCTAAAGATCAGAAAGCATGAGTGGAACAAAGGAACTAGCAAAACTATTACACAAACAAGACTCAAAGTTCAAGACAACAAGCTTCAAAGATCAAAGATCAAGGTCATAAGAGAGAGATCTCAATGATCATCCCTTAGGGGGAGATTGTTAGCATTAGAAGTGTTGATCATTTGTTTAATTGTTGGTCCACTAATATCTAGTTTAGGAAGATGAAGTGTTGATCATTTGTGTAATTGTTGGTCCACACCCATGGTGGTGGTGGTGTAGAGAGAGAGAGAGACTAGAGAGAAGGAAGAGAGAGTGGTGTAGAAATATGAAAAATTATTAAGCAACACATACTCGCTAGTGAAACTAGTGGAGGTATTTATACTAGTACAAGCATAACATTGTGATACCTCTCTACCTTTACTAGGATAAGTTGTGATACCACAACATTCGTGTTCCCCCCGAGACTATACAAGTGTCTCGGGGGTGGGATATATAATCTAGTAAAGTATCTGTATTTCTGTGTTCCAACAATCTCCCCCTAAATACGGATAGTCTAGATTAGTGAACATTGATGTCTTCAACTAACACTGAGGATAACCTTGAAGCTCTCTCTTCCAAATAAACCTCAGCTTTGATATTTTGCTCTGAGCTCGGTGTGCAGCATCCTTGAAGGTAAGCAATTAGATTATTGGTATCACAATGTTCCAACATATTACAACGTTCCCTAATCATGTTTTCATGGAAGACCCTATATCATTATTTACACTTTTTGTGTTCCAACAATCTCCCCCAAAGGATAGATCATGGGGTCTTCTGATGTAAGGCAACCGGTCTTTCTATCTTTGAGCTTCAATGAATTGCTTCTAGCATTTTTATAATTCTCGAAGTTCTAGTCATTCTTTTATCACCTGCAAAACTCTACTTATCAGTTCTTGATGTTCAACATCCATCTCTGGCTGCTTGAAGAACATCTGATCCAACAGATCTTCCAGCATCACTTGTGATGATCTGGTGAGTAACGGGAGGCTTGAGTGTAGCTTTGACTTTTCTTGAAGATATCTCTCATAATACTATGGTCAAAGTCTTCTGGTTTGCACGATTCCCAAGTAGACGAGGCATTAAACACATCAGTTATCAGTTGATTGTTTGTCTTCTATTGTTTTATCATCCATTCATTGTAGAATATATCTTGCATTGATGTTTCAGCCCTTTCGTCATATTCCTCGTTACTTTTAGCACTAGACTTACCAAATGCAGATGATACTTCCTCGGGCTTTTCAACCGTCGGGTTTTCATCTTGCACCTCTAACTCCTTATCTTCTGCATCTAACCCAGCTTTCTCTAGCTCCTGCTTTTTCTTTATTCCCCCTTCTTGTAACTTTTCCAAATATACTCCAGCTGCTACACTTTCATCTTCTAACACAACGTCTTTAAAAACATCTTTCGGATTTGACTCTAAGGTGTGTTCTTCGACATCTTCAACAGGTTTTGATGAGCATGAGAGTTTTAGTGATTGTTGGTGAGATGATGTAGATTGTTCCATGACTGTAGTACCAGCAGCTATTGAAGATCTCAATCTCATCAGCCGTTTCTCCCCCTTAGGATTATCCTGAAAGGGATTATCCTGACTGAGGCTTCGAGATTGAGGTCGCCAAGTTTGTTTTTTCCGTGATTCTTATGAGGTTTTTAATAGGGTTCTTATACAGAACCCATAATCATCATTGTCCAATCTTTCCTTTCTTAAATGACAATATGATTCTCTCATAATCAATCCTTTAATTATTTCTTTATTACCAAACAAACCCTCAACCAAATAAACCTTCAAACCATTTCAAAATCCATACAAACCTTATCCCCAATATTCCCTTAATATTCCCTGTACTTGAATGTACTTTTTGTCCCCCAACATTCCCACATTCTCTCACATTCTCCACATCAACCTATTTTTCACCCCATTCTCTCTTAACCACTGCAATTCAAATACATCACCACATTTCTTTCTTCCTCCCATTTGAATTTGAAATTACATACACATTCTCACACACAAAGATTTTCTCATACACTTCACTCTCACACTTTCCTCAATTCAAATTCAAACTCATACCCTCACATTCCTTCCCTTACACACTTTACCAACTCACTCTCTCCCAACATTCAAATTTCAAATTTCAATCTAAATCTTAGGCTGCCCATCACATCACTCTCACATCACATAAAATACATCTATTCAATTCATCACATGGGCATTAATCTCAACCTTCCTCACATACAACCTCCCTCACTCTTTCTCTCTTCTCACATTTAAAATTTGAATCTCATCTAAGGCTCCCCATCACATCCATGCCAACTCATCTCAAGCTTATCCTTTTTCTCCTCTCACATTTCAAATTCAAATTTGAAATCCAATCCTTAGGCTCCTCCCCATCACATCAAGCCAACTCACTCCATCTCACCCCATCTCATCACTTAACCCTCCTATCCAAGAAATGAAATATTCTTGGCATATTCCCTTCTAACCTAACCATGCCAACTAACCTATCCTAACAATGGTTATCTTATAACCTTACTCCACATTTGGATTTAAAACATCCACTCTTTATCTTCAAGCAAAGCATATTCCCTTGGGATATTCCTCCTCCTCTTAACCATACCAATTCATCTAACTCAACCATGGTTATCTCCTAAACCTAACTTCTTTCATACACTTCTCTCTCTCATAATTTGAATTTGAAATTCAAATTCTCCTCTCTCTCCCTCTATTACAGCATCTACACTTCCTTTCCAAGAAAGGAATATTCCATGGCATATTCTTTCTCTCTTATCTATGCCATGTGAGGAATACCTAGACTACACATATCCAATTACCCCTTCTCTCTTTCTCTCTTTGATAATTGGTTTTATGCAAACACTTCACAAAATAATTTTTATCAAATGGATATTTGAGTTGGTTAACCTTGAGGATGAATAATGAAAAGGTCTAACTTGTGAAGTACAATTGGGGGTTTAGCAAGGTTGGGTATTTAAAGGACCAAAATCCCAAGAAAAATAGTTATGGAATTCTGGCACACTTCTGGCACTCTAGCACGCCGGCCAGCATGCCAGAACTAGGTTTGGCGCATTGCTGGCACTCCAGCACGAGGCCAGCGTGCCAAAAACTGTTTATTTTTTCCACTTTGGGATTTTGGTCTATAAATACCCACCCTTGGCTATTGTATTCTTCAACCCTTGCCAAAATTCTTTCTCTCTAATTTCTTTTCTCTCTACCCTCTAAGTCTACATCCTGTGTTCTTAATCTATCACTTATCATCTTTGAAAGAACACATCTCTTGAAAGGGGAGAATCACAAGAAACTAATCCACTCTTGTGATTGTGTCGAGGGTCTTCTTATCTATACCCTTTCTATTAGAATCGAGTCCCTTGGTTAGGTTAGGGCTTGATTAAACAATCAAACATTCTATCATTCGATTTGGTTGTAAGGGAAGTCGTGTGTCAAGGTGACCAAGCCTAGATCATTGGGGATCTAGTTGGGGTTTGATACTTCCGGTGGAAAGTCTTTGTGATTAAGTCGAATCACGAGTCCTTGAGGGTGGTTTTCGAGTGCGGAATACCGTTGGGAGTAACTCTTCTTTGTGAGCGCCGATCTTAGTGCATATCGGTGGAGTGAAGTTGTAACGGTTTTTAGTCCACCGAAAGGACTATACTTAGTGAATAGTATAGTGTCGTGGATTCGTAACTGGACGTACGGATGGTATAAACCCCCCATCCCGAACTAGTATATATCGTGGTGTCACTTACTTACTTTATATACTTTGGATTGTGATTGTGTTAGTGGTTGTTGTTGTATAAACCACTTGGTGCTCTTAGAGGCTTAAAGTTTTTAAACATCTAAAAAGCCGGAGAGACCGTATTCACCCTCCTCTACAGTTCTACAATTGGTATCAGTGCGGGATACTCAAGTTTTTGAGCGTTAAAACCTTCCCGAGAAGGCTATTTAAAGCAAAAACCTATTTTTCAAAAATTTCAAAATCCTACGATAATTTTTGGAGAAGTTGAGTTTTACATCCATGGCTCAAGAGAACCTTAGTTCATAGGGGGAAGTACAAGTGGTTATGGATACTCTTATGAGAATGATTCGAAGACATTTGGTAAGACTACATGGAGCGATAGTGAAGATGATGATCTATCGGAGAAGGACGCAACATGTCTTATGGAAATCGAATCGCAAGAGGTATATTCAAACTCATCTATTTCTAATAGTACGTTAAATTTACATGAATTGCAAAAGGAAAATGAGAAACTTTTAAAACTTAGCAAAGATTTTGTCAAAACAATTAAAAGACTTTTAAAGGAAAAATGTTTTCTTAAAAGTGAACAAATTAAACTATATAACATGTTAGGATTTATATTTGAGTTGATAAATACGAAACAATAAGTGGAGAATAAAGACAATGCAAAACACGAGGGACATAGAAGACAAAGAAGATTTTACTTATTAGTCCTTTGTAAACCTAATTCTCTAGTATATAAAGAGATATAGGTTATTAGTTTTAATGTGTCTCAAGATGTAAAACACCAAGAAAAATATATGTATGTCTAGGCGTGTTTCTACAAAATGTAGACGCCTAAGGTTGTGTTTTGTTTAGCCTCAAGAATCTTATGATTCCTGTTATTGTTGAGTAACCGTACTACACTTGATCAAGTAGTATTGGGGCTATTAGTTGTCGTGTATATTGTAAAGATGATGATAAAGAAAAACCTTGTTCAATAACAATTTATTCTTTAATTGAATATTCTGCCTTTTGTTATTATTAACCCTTTATGAGATCTAACCAATCTCGAGCTCTAAACGATCTCCACAATTGGTATCAGAGCTCGGGGAGCTTGCGATCTAGGGATTCACAAGGTTTTAAGTCAAAGAACGAAGAACGAAATCGACTATGGTTTTATTTTCGTAACTTTCTGCATTGCTATTTTAAAAAGGTGATATCTCGTTCTTTAACCCTTGGATCTTAATGATATTTTTTACTGCAGGTTCTTCATACATCAAGGAACATTCTCACCGGAGGGATCTTCAATCTGAGCTTTCATTCGCAAGATATAAATTTTCTAAAAGTCTGTTGCAGAAACATTGAATACTGCTCCAAGGAAACTTAATGTTGCTTATTTGATACTTACAACTGCTGTGAAAATTTTGTGATACTTGTGCAGTATTAATACTGCTTGACAAGGTGAGATAGTACTGATATGTCATTGGGAACAGGACTAAGCGTGGAAGGAATAAGCTTATGAGGGTTTCAAAATCTGTTAAGTTAAATTTTATTGGCATGAGTTACGAGCAGTGAGGGGAAGACAAGATGGTTCTTAGTATTGTTTGATATCGGATAGCACATTGTTGAGAACACGTCTTAGATAATTGAAGTATTAATCATAATATGTAATAGGTTGCTTAGGCCTTTATGTTTGTTAGTATTGTACGGGCTGTGTAGAATGCCCATGGGCCGTGGGCTTTTATGTTTTCTTTAAATGGGTTGCACCCCATTTCACTTGTCACTCTATAAATACCCCTCCCATTGAAAGGAAGTAACTTGTCACCTACCTCTATTTCTCTCTCTAATATTCTTTGTCTAGACAAATAACCTTGTGTGATTAACCTAAGACCTAACAAGTGGCATCAGAGCTAAAGAAGGATTTAGGAAAGTTTTTTTTTTGTCTCGTTACTGTTCATCAAAAATTTTTTCGAGTTAGGAAAAATTTCCGAGTTCAAAAAAAATTTCGAAGCTAGGAAAATTTCCGAGTTAGGAAAAATTCCATTTTAAGACAAAGTTCCGAGTTAAGAAAAAAATTTCGAAGCTAAGGAAAATTTCCGAGTTCGGAAAAATTCCAAGTTAAGACAAAGTTCCGAGTTAGGAAAAATATTTCCGAGTTAATTTTACAATTTCCAAGTTAGGAAAAAGCTCTTGCAATCTCGAAGTAAGATTCAACATTTCCAAGTTAGGAAAATCTTAAATCTTTCGAGTTAAGAAAATTTTAAATCTTCCGTGTTAGGAACATTTTTTAATTTTTCCGAGTTTGGAACATTTAAATCTTCCGAGTTAGGAAACGTTAAATCTTCCTCGTTAGCCCTCAATTTTCCGAGCTAGGTTTACTGTTCCGAGTTTGGAATTTCTTTGTGAAACCTTCGAGTAAGGAACCGGGCACCACTTATTTCCATGTAAGGTTTTGAAAATTCCGAGTTAGGAATCATTTTTGTGCAAAATCGAAAAAGGGCTTAAGTTCAAACAGACACAGCTCCTATTTCCTTGAAACGTTCCAACATCCACAGGTTACAACAAGATGTCTCAACCCCCAAACTACAACTACTTCAACAATCAACAACAACAGTATCGACAACAATAACAACCGTATCAACGACAGTATCCTCAACCACAGTATCAGCAACCACACATCCTCATGCAGCAACACCAAATTGTTCCTGAACAACAATTTCTTCAACACCAACCAATGGAAAATTACCAACTACCTCCAAAACAACCTCACTGGTTTGACCAAATGTGCGAAGCCATTAGCAGTCAACAATCCAGGCACTAGGCAGGATCTTTGGAAACACCACCAATGCTTACTCCGGGTAATTACATGCAGTGGTCAAGTTGCTTTCTCAGGTTTATCGAACTCAAGAAACCCCATGGTAAGTATTTGAAAAAGGTAATTATTGAAGGACCATATCCAGTACCCTCTACAACGGTTGCTGGCGATCCCAATGCCATTCCTCCAAGAGCAGCAACCACAACTCCTATTCCTGTTGCTCAGCTCACAACAGAACAAGTACATCAGCAGGAAGCTAATGAATTAGCCATGTCTTACATACTTCAAGGAACAAATCCTATCTTTTGAAGTATCGATGCACAAAAGACTGCAAAAGACATGTGGAAGCATGCACATCTTCTCAAGATAGGAACTGAGTTAAATCTTTAGAGCCTTACTACCATCGGTTCACTAACATCATTAATGACTTGGACCGACACAACATCAAACTACCCAGGATTGCAGTGAACACCAAGTTCCTAAGTTGTCTCGGACCTGATTGGCAGAAGTATGTAACTTTTGTTCGCCAAGCTAAGAATCTACACAACGCCTCTTATGGGTTGTTGTATGATTATTTGAAGCACCACCAATCAGAGGTTGACAAAGACAGATCAGCTCGTGGAGGCTACACACCTTCATCAACTCCAAACTCACTTGCTTTGATGGCTCAGTCTCACTATGCACCACAACTACCACAGAGTTTTGTCCAACAATCATTTTACTCAGCTTATCCCCCACAGACTTCTTCAAGTCAACTCGTTCTATATGATGCATCCCTACAACAAGCAGATAATCAACTAGTCACTTATGACAACACGAATTCAATGCTTTATTCAAATGTCAACAATGATGAGGACGATGCGTTCAACTCGTTGAACGAAGGGTTTGCTTTGATTGCAAAGGCTTTTAGCAAAATTTCCAAAAAGTCTAACAATAGACTTCATTCCTCATCCAACACCCGTTATCAGGCAGTTGTTAATGATGGCAGAGTTGAAATTCAAAACAGAACTTCTGGAAGATATGGTTCGGGCAGCTATATGGGGAATTCAGGTGGACAGAGGTTTAATGCAGCTTAAAGTAGTAGAAACAATGTTGGTAACAAGCAGAGAAGGGCAGAAATTGTTGAGACAGGGAATACTGGGATAGGTAACTCCATGGTCAAATGCTACAAGGAGGGAAGGGTCACTTAGCCAATGCATGCCCCAAGCCAAGGACCAGAGGTAGCGCGTATCACAAGGAAGCTCTTCTTCTTGCCCTCAAAGATGAAGCTGGAGGCACTCTCACAGAAAAAGAGCAAAGCTTCATGGCCAATGTTTACTCAGATGATGATATGGAGGATCTTGAAGCCAATGCAGCTGTGATGTTGATGGCTAACATGCAGGAAATGAACACGAGTGACACAGGCCCGGTTTATGATACCGATGGCTTGTCTCAGGTACCTACTTCAAAATGTCTCATTGATGAAATTGTTTCACCCTCTGCATCTGTATCAGCTGAAGAACATGTTGGTCAAAATGACTCATTCTTATTCTCTCCAGTCGATGACCAAATTAACACTGTAGTTACATTTGATGATGATCAAATTAACCCCGTTGTGCCATTTGATGATCCTCTTGATGATGATAATAATGATCAATTTGAACAAGATAATCTTTTGCCCAATCCAGATTCAAAGCTCATGACCTTGCTTTTGACCACCCAAACACAGTTGAATGCACAGAAATCCCAGATTGATATGTGTAATGAAATAAATAGAAATCTAAAAGCAAAAGTTGCATTGTTAACTAATGATCTTGAGTGCTACAAACTACAACTTTCAAACTATGAAACCAAAGAACAACGGGAGAAAAGCTTTGAGGCTGCATTCCAACAATCTTATGTGAAAGCACAAGATTTAGAACATCAAGTACGTGAATTAACCGGTTCCAAAAATGAATTAATTTTACAAAAGGAACAAGAAAAATTAGATTTTCAAAAACTAGTTGACATTTTACACTCTGAACTTAGTAAAACAAAAACAGAGTTGTCCACTTGTCAAAACAATTTTTCTGAACACCGACAAAGTTCAAGGAAACGTGTTGATTCATATCTTGAGGAAATTCTTGCGTTGGAATCCAAACTTAAAGAATTTGAAAACGTTGTGTATAAAACTGGTGAATCAATAACAACCATTCAAAAATTAACGGTAAAACCAGCTCCCAAAGGATATGGCTTTGCTATTGGCAGTGACAAACCAAGTTTTTTACATAAAGCACTCAAGGAAAATCCAAAGTTATATAGTGCTGAACATTTGTTTGATGATTCTTTCATGCGTGTTGTTGTTTATAATCGTGAAGAAGAAATAGAACAGGAGGATGAAAGTCGATCTAAAATGAGTCACGTCCACTTTCATAAACAATATGACTATTTTTGGGTACCTCATATTAGCGACACCTTCATCCTACAAAAGAAAAAATCAGAACGAAGATGGTCTTTAAATGAAATGAATACATCTTCTGAGGTAGTCCCTGTAACCAATGAATCACAAGTTAATAACCCTTTACCAAATCTAGGTGTAGTTTCCTCATTGCCAAAACAATGTCGTGTCCTTCGATATTTTAATACTTTTATGGAAGATATAAAATGTTTGGAAGACGCAATTGAACGAAACTCAGAAATAAAAGTCTCTACTTTTTTTTCTCCTTATGAAAAGGAAAAGAGAGAAGTTTTTCAACAACAATTTTTGCCACACGTTCAACACCTGCGACTTTGTGCTACGCATTGGGAACAGGAACTTCAATCGGAAGTTGCATCCATGATGAAAATTTTCGAAGCATTTGAAAATAAGATCTCAGAACAAACATGTCAAAATAAAATTTTGAAAGATGAAGCAGATCGACTTTTGGTGAATGTTATATGTTCTGATGTTATTTCTGTGATTATGAATTCTATTTTTGTGGCTTGTAATGATATGACTGTTGATGCTCATTCTGTTGATATTGAGATGTTGAGATTTGAGATTGATAATTTGAAACGCGAAAATGAGAGACTTCAAAAAGTCAATGATGATGTGGCAAACAATTTTTCAAAAGAAATTTTCCAACTCCACAAAAAATTGCAATGGTGTCAAACTCAGAGTCTTGAAAAAGAAAATGCTGTTTTAAAAAATCAAATTTCTGAATATGAGAAGGACATTGATAAAGTTTGCAAAAACATAAATGACAATGTTCGATTAAATCGAGAATTGGACTCAAAAATTCAACAACAAAAACACATCATCATTGAGTTGAGAGAGAAAATCAATGTACTTGAAAAAGGGAAAATTGTAAACAAGAATGTGATTAAACCAGGCATGTATAAAGTAGATAAGATACCTAAGAAAGCATCTTCATAGACCACTAATGTGCATACTTCGACTTCTACAGGACTAGGAACCTCTCCTATGGTTAGCAGATCCAAGACTAGCAAGAAGACTAGTGTCTGGAAACCTACGAGCAGCTCCCATAATGATCAAGAAGTAGAAGTTCACACTAGGAATCTGAATAAAAAGCATGTTATGTCTAAAGTAGAATCATGCTTTAAAACGTGTAATTCTAATTCTGGTGTAACGAATGCTAAAACTCTTAATGTTTTGAATGATGTTATTTTTTATGCTTCTTGTGTGTTTTATCATACAAGTATTTTGTCTGGTAATCATCAAAAATGTGTTGCAAGAAACCTTTTGTCTCGTAAGAAGAAACATACAACTGGTTTTTCCTCTAGGCTCACTACCGCTGCTAAGTCCATTTTTGGAAAACCGCCGAATGTAGTTTATAAGTCCACCTTAGACAAGACCACAGGTCCTACTAGAACAATCCGAACACCTAGTGCCTTCACTAGGAAAAAAGCAGAATCTAGTTGGAATTGGCAACGTTGGCTTCAGAATAAACCTAGTTTTACTTGGTTACCAAAGATGCCTAATAACTGTGCTACTAACCCAACGGGTTCCTCCGTTACCGTCTCTCCATCTGCATTGTCTTCTTGTGATGCAGGTGATTCAAATCGTACTATGGATTGTTGATAGCGGGTGTTCCCGACACATGACATGCAACCTAAATCTTCTAGTAAACTTTGTCGCAAAGTTCATAGGAACTGTCAGATTCGGTAATAATCATTTTGCCGCTATCATGGGCTATGGGGACTATAACAACGAAAACATCGAAATAAGCCGTGTATACTACGTTGAAGGCCTTGGCCATTACCTCTTCTCCGTTGGACAATTTTGTGATGGTGACTTGGAAGTTGCATTTAGGGAGAAAACCTGCTTTGTTCGAGATCTACACGGGAACGATCTTATGACAGGAAAACGCGGAACGAATCTGTACACCATTTCTTTATCTGATATGACCGCCTCTTCTCCGATTTGCTTACTCTCGAAGGCACAATCTATAAAAGCATGGTTATGGAATAAATGTTTGTCTCACTTGAATTTCAAAACAACGACTGATCTTGCACGTCATAAGTTAGTCGACGGTCGTCACAGATTCCGGTATGCCAAGGATCACCTTTTTCCAGCATGTGAACAAGGGAAGAATATTCATGCTCATTTTCCTCCTAAAATCGAGCACATTACGGATCATGTTCTCCAACTTCTGCATATGGATTTGTGTGGCCCGATGCGAGTGCAAACTATCAATGGAAAGCGTTACATACTGGTAATCGTCGATGACTTCTCACGATGGATTTGGGTCTACTTACTTCGCACCAAAGATCAAGCTCCTTCGATGATCATCACCTTTCTCACCAAAATTCATGTTTAGCTCTGCAACACCGTTCAAAAAGTAAGGACAAACAATGGAACCGAATTTAAGAACCACACTCTTCGTGAGTATTTTGAGAAAGTGGGGATTGAACAACAAACATCCATACCACACAGCCCAGAAAAGAATGGAGTGGTTGAAAGACGCAACAGAACGTTAGTCGAGGCTGCAAGGACAATACTGATTAATGCTCTCTTACCGGATTACCTATGGGCTGAAGTTGTATCAACAACATTCTACACCCAAAACCGTTGTATGATCACAAAAAGGCACAACAAAACCCCATATGAACTTGTTCACAAACAAAAACCGAACATAAATTACTTTCATGTATTTAGGGCCCTTTGTTACCCAAATAATGATCGTGATGACCTTGGAAAGTTGAAAGCCAAAGCTGATATTGGAATCTTTGTTGGATATTGTGAGAATTCTAAAGGATTTCGCATCTGGAACCGTCAAACCCGACAAATTCAAGAGACGATTCACGCTCATTTCGATGAACTTACGGATATGGCTTATGAGTAAAACAACTTAGGACCCAAAAGTAACCATCTGAACTTTCCTGATCATTCAGCTGCACCACTATCTCTCAATCGCAAGGACATAGAAGATTTGTTTGCTCCGCTGTTTGATGATTCGTTCATTAGTCGTGCCCCTGACGAGTCCACCATTTCTGCTGCAAACCCTGTTCATACACAGGTACCTGAGAAAACAGCAACGACATCTACCACAGTTACTACAGACGCACCTCCAACGGAACCATTATCATCAGTAGATCAATCAGCCTCTAACACTGAGAATGCAGCTGAAGATCCTCTCATACCTTCTGAAGTACCCACACCCGCAGACTATGATGAAAATGCCCTTTTTAATCCATTTGCTCCGGCTCCCACCATTCCGGATTCTGCTGAGTCCACAACAAGTAATTTGGATCCATCAAACATGCTCCAAAACTTTCAAGACTACCCTTCTACCCATAAGTGGACTAAGGATAATACTTTAGTAAACATGATTGGTAATCCAGATAATCCGGTCATGCCACGTAAGAGACTCCAAACGGATGGTGAAACTTGTATTTATGCACTCACCATTTGTCAAACTAAACCAAAAAAAATTTAGGAAGCTCTCACTTATGACAATTGGATTGAGTCAATGCATGAACAACTCGATCAATTCAAGCATCTAGAAGTTTGGGAATTGGTAGAAAGACCAGCTAGAATTTACGTTGTCGGCCTGAAATGGATCTGGAAGAACAAGTTGGATGCTGATGGGACAGTTATTCGTAATAAATCTCGCTTGGTGGCTAAAGGATTCAGTCAAGAAGAGGGTATCGACTTCGAGGAATCTTCCGCACCAGTGGCAAGACTTGAAGCCGTTCATATGTTTCTGGCATATGCAGCTCACAAGAATATCACTGTATATCAAATGGACGTGAAGATGGCATTTCTGAATGGACAACTCCGTGAAGAGGTGTACGTCACACAACCAGACGACTTCATCGAACCAGACCATCCGAAACATGTTTACCGGCTCAAGAAAGCCCTCTATGGCCTGAAATAAGCCTCGAGGGCATGGTACGATAAACTGTCTACATTACTAATTACTAATCATTTCCTAAAAGGCTCTGTTGATCTAACTTTGTTTATTCAAAAACACGGGGAGGACATCTTAATTGTTCAAATCTATGTAGATGATATCATTTTTGGTTCAACACATAAGAAATACTCAAATGCTAATGCTAAATTAATGAAACAAAACTTTGAGATGTCCATAATGGGTGAACTGAAGTTCTTCTTAGGACTGCAAATTCATCAATCACCCCGTGCCATTTTCTTAAACCAGTCCAAATATGCTCAAGAGATTTTGAAAAAGCATGGCATGACAAGTAGTGACACCTATAATACACCAATGTCTGCATCATCCCCTAAGCTAGATGCTGATTTACATGGGACACCGACTGACCCTACCAAATACCGTAGTATGATTGGGTCACTCATGTATCTAACAGCCAGTAGACCAGACATAGTCTTTGCCACATATCTTTGCTCCCGCTATCAGTCTAGACCAACTGAACGACACCTCTCTGTGGTTAAGAGAATCCTTCTATACATAAAGGGAACCATTCATGTTGGGAATAAAATGATCAAAGTCAAAGAGCGTGCCAAAGATGTTAAAGAGCCTGCTAGTTGATTTTTGAAGTGTATGAAGATGTTCTACCAGTACCTTCTGGGTAGAAGGTACTGCTAGTTGATGAAGAGCCTGCCAAGCTTATGTCAAGTCGATTAGATATTTTGTAATAGATATTTAGTTGAATTATTAGTCTTTGTACATTGTTATACGTTATGTAGAAGTAGTTTAGTCTTCTGTGAACCACAGAAGAATATGGCAGAGTTGTACATTGGTAGTTGTATTTAATTGTAGGCGCCAATATAGTCAAAGTATAGTTTTATATTCAACCACTTGAAAATCTTGTAATAAGATATCCTTATCTTATAAAAGGATATCTTAGTCACCACTTCATGCATGCATCTTTACCAACTAATAACCAAAAACAAACTATCTCTCAAGTAACCTAGTTACTTCAATTCACAAATCCTTTTTACAATCTTAGATTCAAGATTACTTTGTAATCCCGGTGATATTTAGATCATCCGTATTATTTCATCAATAATATTGAATCGTTTTGTGTTAACCAAAGTTGTGTTCTTTGTTCATTACATTCTCACGTTTACTTAAACTCACCACCTTGTGTTCTTTTAAGTGTGTTGTAGTAGATTCCGCATGCTAAACACATTCAATACATAAATATCTCAAACGAACAAAACCGTTCCACAAGTGGTATCAGAGCAAGGCTTGATATTTACTAATTTAAAAGAACAATGGATGTTGAACATATACAAACAAATGTTGCAGCTAAACTTCCATTACTTAAGCAAAATGAGTTTGAAATGTGGAGACTAAGGGTTGAACAATACTTTCAAGTGCAGGACTATGCACTTTGGGAGATCATTGAACAAGGCAATTCATTTAAACCCCAAATCACCACTACAACAGTAAATGATGCTCTTGTAACAAGAATACAAGACCAACCATCAAATGCAGATGAAAAAGTTCAGAAGAGAAATGATCTAAAGGCAAGGAGTATGTTACTGATGACTATTCCAAATGATCAACTTCTGATCTTTAACAAATACAAAGATGCCAAAACCCTTTTTGAAGCTATTGTGGCTAGGTTTGGTGGTAATGATGCTACCAAGAAAACACAGAAAACTCTTCTCAAACAACAATTTGAGAACTTTACAGCCACAACCAATGAGTCTTTGGACAGTATGTTCAATAGACTTCAGAAGCTTGCAAGTCAGTTAGCCATCCATGAAGTGATGATAACTCAAGAAGATCTAAACTCTAAATTTCTTAGGAGTTTACCTTTAGAATGGTCTATGCATGTCATTGTCTGGAAGAACAAGCCAGATATTGACCAGATGAGTCTCAATGATCTCTACAACAATTTCAAAATTGTAGAACATGAAGTAAAGAAGACTACTGGGTCAAGTTCAGGAAATATGGCTTTTGTTTCATCCCCAAGCATCTCAAAGGTTGATAATGAAGAAAAAGGTGGCAGAGAAGAAGGTACTGCCAGTACAACCTTTGGTACTGCTAGTACTTCTAGTAGTACCAAATCCATTTTAGATGAAACAATTGGGTGTGCTTTTCTTACATCTCAACACAATGGGTCCGTATTAACATTTGAAGATCTTCAAGAGATTCATCCTGATGATCTTGAAGTGATGGACATAAAGTGGCAACTTTCACTTTTAAGCATTAGAGCTAAGAAGTTGTTTATGAGGACTGGCAAGAAGATAATGATAAATTAAAATGAGCCTGTTGGCTATGATAAGTCAAAAGTGGAGTGTTACAACTGCCACATCAAAAGGTCACTACTCTAGAGAGTGTAGAAGACCTAAGAAGCAGGATGACAAGGGTAGAGGGTTTGACAACAGGAATAAAGGAAGCTTTGAAAGCAAGAGTAAGGTTGTTGAAGTTGCTGAGCCAAAAGCAATGGTTGCTATTGATGGCATGGGTTTTGATTGGAGTTTCATGGGTGAAGATGAGTCAACTTCTGATGAATTGGCTTTGATGGCATTCTCCACCCCTGAGGTACAAACTATCAAATGTTCTAATAATTGTGAATTTCTTAAAGAATTAGAAATTATAAGAAAATCTTATGATTCAGAAATATTAGAACACAGAAAAACCCAACAAACATTATTTAACCATCAGTGTGGTATGGCCAAACTAGAAAAACAAATCATTCACTATAGAGAAAATGAACTCACATTTTCTGATGCTAAAGCTGTCTCTTAATAGACAAATATTTTTGAAAGATTCAGAAATAGAAATGGTAAGGAATGAGTGCACTAAAGTGACATTGGCTAGAGATAATATTCAACTGACTGTTACTAAATTAGAAAATGCTTCTGAATGTACTAGGAGCATAGTAGAGAATCAGATGAATAAGAGAATAAAATCAGGGATAGGATACAATGAATGTCCACCTCCTTATAGAGGAATTCCTTGTCCTCCAGGATCAGATCTTGCTGAATCAGGTGTGCATGAAGTCATTAACAAACCATTGGCTAAACCTGTAGTGATAAGTGAACCTTCTGAGAGTGCTAAGAATGCCCCACTCTCTAAGGTGCTCACTGATAAGAGACCAGATGTCCTAATTATTGAAGATTGGGTATCTGATGATGATGAAGATGAGACTACTCCTATCAAAGGAATCAAAGTAGGACCAATCAGTCCTAAGAAAGTAGAAGTTAAAGCTAAGGCTAAAGCTGTTTTGAAAACAGTTGAAATTTGTAAAAATTGTAATAACAAACCTAGGGGAAGCCAAAGAAATTGGAACAACCTTAAGTCACAACAACTAGGTGATGACTTTGTTATGTTCAATAAGGCTTGTTATTATTGTGGTAGCTTTAATCATCTTCATGCTTATTGTAATAAATGGGTTTCTGGGAGTAAATCAAAGTCTAAAACAAATGTTACTCACCCCAGAAAAAGTTTTGTTAAGTCTAACACCACAAATGCTAAACATACTGTTAGACAACATAAGCCTGTTATTGCAAAACCAACTGATAAGGGTACAAGAAACACTTTAAAACGTGTACCAACAGTTGTGAATAGTCCTATTCAAAAGAAATCTGTGGTCAAAACACAAATTTGGAAACCAAAAACCAAAGGTCCTGCTAGACCAAATGGTACTGCCAAGATTGGTATTACCAAAATTGGTACTGATAGACCAAAGACCACACAATGGATTAAAAGGGAAAGTGCTGTTAAGTCCTCAGCATTTTGGATTTGGAAACCAATCCAATCAAAAGGTGCATCAACAATCCTGAAAAGGTTTGATTTCATTGATGCAAGAGGCAAACCCAAGTCTGTCATGGCTTGGGTACCCCAAGGAAACTAATATGTTTATTCATGTGCAGGAACATTCATCTGATATTGAAGATCAAGGATATGTTGATAGTGGATGTTCAAGGCACATGACAGGCAACATGTCATTCCTCTCAGACTTTAAAACTTTTGATGGAGGATATGTTACCTTTGGGGGAGGAATAAAAGGAAAGATCACTGGTAAAGGTACTATCAAAACCAGTAAACTAGATTTTGAAAATGTGTATTTTGTGAAAGAACTTCAGTTTAATCTTCTTAGTGTCTCACAAATGTGTGACAAAAAGAACAATGTTCTCTTTACTAACAATGAATGTATGGTTCTTTCTTCTGATTTTAAGATGCCTGATGAGAGTCAGATCCTTCTTAAAATTCCAAAAAGGAACAATATGTACAGTGTAAATTTAAAGAACATTGATCCTAAGGAGAGTCTAACTTGTTTGGTAGCAAAAGCCTCATTGGATGAATCTATGCTTTGGCATAGAAGGCTTGGTCATGTAAACTTTAAAACAATCAACACTATTGCAAAATATGATTTGGTAAGAGGTTTACCCAAAAAGATTTTCCAAAACGACCAATCCTGTGTTGATTGTCTAAACGGCAAACAACATAGAGCTTCTTGTAAGCCCAAGACCCAAAACTCTATTTCTCAGGCTTTACATATGCTTCATATGGATCTCTTTGGTCCTACTAATGTGTGCAGCTTGAATGGTAAAAGATATTGTCTGGTTGTTACTGATGATTATAGCAGATTTTCATGGGTTTTCTTCTTAAGATCTAAACATGAAACTAGTGAGATACTTAAAACATATATCACTGAGGTAGAAAACCAATCTGATAAGAAGGTCAAAGTCATCAGGTGTGACAATGGGACAGAGTTCAAGAATAGAGTTATGGATGACTTTTGCAAGGAAAAAGGCATAAAAAGAGAGTTTAGTGTAGCTAGAACACCTCAGCAAAATGGAGTAGCAGAAAGAAAGAATAGAACACTTATAGAGGCTGCTAGAACTATGTTAGTAGACTCTAAGTTGCCTATTTCATTTTGGGCTGAAGCAGTTGGTACTGCTTGTTATGTACAAAACAGGGTTCTTGTGACAAAACCACATAGAAAAACACCTTATGAACTTTTCTTTGGTAGAACACCATCTTTAAGTTTTATGAGACCTTTTGGTTGTCATGTCACTATTCTAAATACAAAAGATCATTTAGGCAAGTTTGATGGAAAAGCAGATGTTGGCTATTTGATAGGGTATTCCTTGCAGAGTAAGGCCTATAGAGTGTTTAACACTTGCACTAGGCTAGTAGAAGAGAATCTTCACATAGAGTTTCAAGAGAAACTAACAAATGTGAAAGGAATTGGACCAGATTTGATGTTTGATATTGATAGGCTTTCAGAATCTATGAATTATGTGCCTGTTTCAGGTACAAATACTAATGATGATGCAGGTTTTGAAGATAATGTTGAAACTCCTAAAGATCAAGATTACATCTGGATGCCAATTTGGAAAAGTATGGATCTATCTTCAAGTCAAGAAGGACCTTCAAACACAAGAAATGAAGGCGATGAAGAAGATCAAGGAACTCAGAATCAAGAGAATCAAGAAAGTGGTACTAATGACAATGGTACTGCTAGTTCTTTAGATGGTCCTGTTAGTTCAAGTATTGATACTGCTGAGCCATTGAATGTTCAAATAGATGATTCTTTACCAGAAGAGAGGGGGATTAGCAATCTTCCATCTACTTATGAAGTTCCTAAAACACCAAACACTAGAATTCTCAAAGATCACTCAACTAATGATGTGATTGGAAGCATACATTCTGGTGTTAGAACAAGATCTCAAGTTGGTTTATCTCAAGTCTTATCTTCAGATGAAGAAGGGTTTATCTTCTCTATTTATGAAGAAAAGAATAATGATAATTCCAATATATGCCTGTTTTCATGTTTTCTATCTCAGGCCGAACCCAAAAACATAAACAAAGCTTTAGATGATGCAAATTGGGTGGAAGCAATGCAAGAAGAGCTTCTCCAATTCAAGATTCAGAAGGTTTGGATATTGGTTGATTTGCCCAAAGGTCATAGGGCAATTGGAACCAAATGGGTGTTCAGAAACAAGAAAGATGAAAGGGGTATACTGATCAGAAACAAGGCTAGATTGGTAGCACAAGGATATACTCAAGAGGAAGGGGTAGATTATGAAGAAGTGTTTGCTCCAGTTGCAAGACTTGAAGCAATTAGGCTTTTCTTGGCCTATGCTTCATTCATAGGCTTGACTGTCTATCAAATGGATGTTAAGAGTGCATTTTTATATGGTGAAATTGAAGAACCAGTATATGTGTCTCAACCTCCAGGCTTCATTGATGCAGAGTATCCAGACAAAGTTTACAAAGTTACCAAGGCATTGTATGGTCTACACCAAGCTCCTAGGGCATGGTATGAAACATTGGCTTGTTTTCTACTAAAAAGTGGATTCTAAAGAGGCAGGATTGATCCAACTTTGTTCATCAAAAGAACAAAGAAAGACATCTTGCTTGTGCAGATTTATGTTGATGACATTATCTTTGGATCAACAAACCAAGAATTGTGTGTACAATTTGAAAAACTTATGCATAGTAAGTTTGAAATGAGTTCCATGGGGGAACTTACTTTCTTTTTGGGTCTCCAAGTGAAACAATCCAAAGAAGGCATATTTATCAGCCAAGATAAGTATGTAGCAGAGATCCTAAGAAAATTTAATTTTACTGATTCTAAGGTTGCAAGTACACAAATGGATCCAGATAAAGGGCTACTCAAGGATGCTGAAGGAGAAGATATGGATTTGCACAATTATAGATCAATGATTGGGTCTCTGATGTATCTTACATCATCAAGACCAGATATCATGTTCTCAGTATGTGTATGTGCAAGGTTTCAAATACATCCCAAGATCTCTCATCTCACAGCAGTCAAAAGAATCTTTAGATATCTTAAGGGTCAACCTAGGTTGGGTCTTTGGTATCCAAGGGAATCATCTTTTGAATTTGTGGCTTATTCGGATAGTGACTATGCTGGTGCAATTCTAGACAGAAAATCCACAACTGGTGGATGTCAATTTCTTGGTTGCAGACTAATCTCTTGGCAATGCAAGAAACAAACAATGGTGGCCAATTCTACAACTGAGGCAGAATATGTTGCTGGTGCAAGTTGTTGTGGGCAAGTTCTTTGGATCCAAAATCAAATGCTTGACTATGGGTACAATTTTCTTAACACCATTATTTATATTGACAATAGTAGTACTATTTGTATCATTAAAAACCCAGTTCAACACTCAAAAACAAAACATATTGAAATCAGACACCATTTCATAAGGGATTGCAATGAGAAAAGGTTAATTCAAGTAGTTAAAATTGATTCTGAAAAGAATTATGCAGACCTTCTCACCAAAGCTTTTG
This sequence comes from Artemisia tridentata subsp. tridentata, assembly GCA_021014915.2. NCBI lineage: Eukaryota > Viridiplantae > Streptophyta > Magnoliopsida > Asterales > Asteraceae > Artemisia > Artemisia tridentata. The sequence continues at coordinate 321,021,257 of CP139506.1, read as the reverse complement.
ATTTAGGTAGATTCAAATATCTTTTAGGAGGTATTGGAATGATAAATCTTTGAAATACATGTGTTTTTGTTCATAAAATTAACTGGTATTAGCTTTTAAACATGGTACTGCTAGTTAGTCAAAAGGTCCTGTTAGTTCATAATTGGTCCTGTTGATATAAAATTGCTATGTTTTGTTCATATTGATGCTTGAATGTTTAAAATACTATAGATTAAGTGCTCTTCACTTTGTTCTTTTGGTTTGCAACTAACACATTTCAGGTTGATAACAAAAAAAGAGTTCTTCCAAACAAAAAGGAGCAACAAAAGTTATATTCTTTTCAGGAGAGATAACAATCTCAGGGGAGGAATTACTAGCCCAGAATGGAAGAGAAACCAATTTATGAAAGGAAAGACAAGAGCATACAAGATGATGCAAAGTTGAAAAAGAGAGAGTTAGATCACATATCTAGAAGGGATGAAGCATTTCTCAAGGAGAAAGTTCTATCTAGATCAACCTAAGGAAAGTTTCAACTCAAAGGCATGACATTAGATGATTTCAATTGTTGAACCAATCATCCAAGATACACAGCATCATTGCCTTTTTAATTTCCTCCATCCAAGGAAATTGCACCATCTTTGGGCCATCATGGCTTTTGGTATTCCACTCACCAAGTTTTTACAAACTAAAGAGTTGGCTAGTCCTTAAGCAAACGGCTTTTGGTAAAGACAACTCAAATCCGTTGATGGTTGATAGTTTACCAAAAACTATATGGTTGTTAACTAACCATACTTAATTGTAAATAGTTAGCTAGTCCTTAAGCAAACGGCTTTTGGTAAAGACAACTCAAATCCGTTGATAGCTGGTAGTTTGCTAAAAACTATAAGGGATTTTTATAAAACTTTCAAAGGTACTGGTAGTTCAAAATTGGTACTGCTAGTATAAAAAGGTACTGCTAAATAGCCGTTGAGCCTGTCAGAAAAAGTTTTAGCCATTAGGCCTGGTAGTTAAAATTAGCCGTTGGGGTAGTTATGTAAATTACTGATGATTATATTATATTATATTTCACATATAAAAGATCTTTTTAACCGCCTATTCATTTACTTATTATAATCTTTCTTATTGTCGGTTAAAAGTAATTCTCTCATATCTTCTTTCATCAGTCATTATCATAATTCACATACACCTTTCATCTTCTACCAGTACTACCAACAAATCCCACCATCATATTCAAAATTTTCATTATGGCTTCCACAGTTGTTCTAAACTTTGTCCAACGTCACAATCAATTAGCATTTTTGGAGAAGTCAGAGGATAATGCCTCATTTCATCAAGTAGTGGACTTTTTAAATAACTCCTATATCAGGTTTGCTTTACTAGTCAATCCCACTATTTATGAATCTCAAATTTTACAATTTTGGCAATCTGCTAAAATTAAAACTTCTGAAAATGGGGAACAAAGAATTAAGGCCAAAGTGGATGGTAAACACTTGACTCTTACTGAGTCATCCATAAGAAGACATCTTCATTTGGATGATTCTGTTGGTATTAGTCAGTTACCAGATACTGAAATTTTTGAAAATTTACAAAGAATGGGGTATCATGCTGAGTCTAACAAACTCACTTTTCTGAAAAAGCATCTTACTCCACAATGGAGATTTTTGATTCACACAATCCTTCAATGATTGAGCCAGAAGAAAACCTCTTGGGAGAAATTTAGTGGAAACATGGCTTCTGCTCTCATTTGCTTAGCTACAAACAGAAAATACAATTTTTCTAAACATATTTTTGAAGGATTGATTAAAAATGTGAAAAGTGAAACAAAGTTTTTGATGTATCCAAGATTTATTGGGTGCATCATTGCAAAATTAAAACATTTGTTACTTCCCACAGACTCAATTTATGACACACCAAAACTTTCTCACAAAGTATTTTCAAATATGAGAATTGGTTTTAGAGGGGAAGATATTCCACTTTTTGATGAAATGATACCACAACATCCAGAAGAACCAACACCATCAGCTGAAACACAATCATCTAGTTCTTCACATGGTTACATTTCACCAACACATCAAACATCACCAATACCATCTCCAGTACCATCAGCAACACCACCAACATCATCACATCATGTATCACAACCCCAATCACCTCAGACAATGCAAGAACTAAAGGAGAAGGTGAAAATCTTAGAAGAAGCTCTTAAAAGTCAAAACAAGAAGTTTTCTGAGATCAACATCAAATTAGTAAAGAGGGTAAAGAAATTGGAGGATAAAGTGAAGAAGTTGAAGGGTAAAAGATCTGCAAAGGCTGTTTTATCTAGTTCTTCAAAGTCAGATGATGATAGGATAGGTCACTCTTCCAAAAAGGGGAGGATGGATAGTGCTGAAGATGAGGAAGAGGCTCAGTTTGAATTCCATGATGGAACTCAAGTTTATGATGAAGAGCCTGTTGGAGCAGGGCAAGAGCCTGCTAGGCCAGAAGAAAAGCCTGCTAGGATTGAAAGGCTATTGGCTATGGGGTACAAAGGGTCTGCTGAGAAAGTGTACAAGAGAAAGAGGGATTTAGAGCCTCAAGGGAATTTGTTTGTTCAGGGGAGGATTTTTGCTGCTGATGAGCAATCTTCTGCTCCATCACAAGTACCAACTCCAAAGGATAAGGGCAAAAGCATTATGATTGAAGATGAGCCAAAGTCCAAGAAGTTGAAAAGAACTCAGCAAATTCAGATGGCTTTAGGAGAAGAAGAAGCCAAAAGGGTTCATGAAGAAGAGCTAAAAGCACTTGAAGCTTCAAGAATGCTTGCAGTAATGAAAGAGCAGAAAGATGCTGCTCAGACTCTTCTTGATACTCAAATTGCTCAAGAAACCTTTGATGCACAGATGCTATGGATTATCAATAATGATCCAATTGTGAAAGGTCAAGCAGCAATTATAGTAAATGACAAGAATCTCAATTCTGATGAGAAAACAGAAGCACTTGAATCATTCATCAACAAGAAGTATAAAGAAGCAGCTTTGGCTGACATTTTTGAGAAGATGAAGGAAAGTCAGAAGAGAGGTTTTAAGGTAGGACAAGCTCAGAAAGATCAGGTGATTTTTATGAAGAGATTTCTGAAAGGTCAAGCAAATTGGACTGATTATCAACTTAAGAAGAAATCTGCTGATGAAATCTTCTTCCTGTATCTTCAAGCATACAAAAGTCTTTACTACAATGTTCCATCTGATGTACACCCCTCCATGAAGAAGAAGGATGCTCAGAAGAAAGAAGTAGCAAAATTGGACATAGAGCAAGTAAGTAAAATGTTGATTACTTTGCCTACTATCATACATGCTGATCCAATTAGCTGTAGAAGACCTATTATTGATTGGGAGATCAACCATGATAGATTAGGAAAATCATGGAAAATAACAAGGGTTGGGGGTCAGTTTGCTATCTTCAAGAATTTTGAAAATTTAGTTAGAGCATGTGACAGAGCAGATTTGGAAGAATTGTGGAATCTAGTGCAGATTAGGCTAGACACAACTTCTAGTTCAGATGCTAAGGAACAGGAACTATGAGTAGAATTCAATAGGATGTTTGATCCTGAACCCAAAGATGTTCATTGGAAATTTCCCTATTATGATCCTTCAACAACTTGGGAATTTCTAAGCCATAGCAATATTCATCACCTTTTCACACAGAGTGGGATAGAACTCTTTATGTTGGCTGAGAAAGAGTATCCACTTAGTTATGAAGTGCTTAAAACTATGATCTCCAAGAGATTAAGGTGTGACAAAGATGATGAGAACTCAGAAATTGTTCAGAGTTTGCTGAGGAGCATATCTGAGCAATATGAAAGAAAAAGGAAGAACAGAGAATGAAGGTTTTTGGAAGAGTTCCCTCAAATCCTCAAGGTATGTATTTTATTCATCAGAAACTTGTGTATTTTAATGGAAATAACAAGTTTAGGGGAGGATTGTTGGGAATAAAATGATCAAAGTCAAAGAGCCTGCCAAAGATGTTAAAGAGCCTGCTAGTTGATTTTTGAAGTGTATGAAGATGTTCTACCAGTACCTTCTGGGTAGAAGGTACTGCTAGTTGATGAAGAGCCTGCCAAGCTTATGTCAAGTCGATTAGATATTTTGTAATAGATATTTAGTTGAATTATTAGTCTTTGTACATTGTTATACGTTATGTAGAAGTAGTTTAGTCTTCTGTGAACCACAGAAGAATATGGCAGAGTTGTACATTGGTAGTTGTATTTAATTGTAGGCGCCAATATAGTCAAAGTATAGTTTTATATTCAACCACTTGACAATCTTGTAATAAGATATCCTTATCTTATAAAAGGATATCTTAGTCACCACTTCATGCATGCATCTTTACCAACTAAAAACCAAAAACAAACTATCTCTCAAGTAACCTAGTTACTTCAATTCACAAATCCTTTTTACAATCTTAGATTCAAGATTACTTTGTAATCCCGGTGATATTTAGATCATCCGTATTATTTCATCAATAATATTGAATCGTTTTGTGTTAACCAAAGTTGTGTTCTTTGTTCATTACATTCTCACGTTTACTTAAACTCACCACCTTGTGTTCTTTTAAGTGTGTTGTAGTAGATTCCGCATACTAAACACATTCAATACATAAATATCTCAAACGAACAAAACCGTTCCACAGGGAACCATTCATTTGGGGATCTGGTATCTGAAGGATTCTGGCTTTGAACTAATTGCTTTTTCAGACGTTGATCATGCAGGATGCTTAGACACTAGGAAAAGTACCTTTGGGGGAGTGCAATTCTTAGGTGACAAGCTTGTATCTTGGCAGTCAAAGAAGCAGGATTGTACATCACTGTATTCAACTGAATCAGAATACGTGGCCATGTTGGCAAGTTGTGCTCAGGTCATCTGAATGAGGTCACAGCTGATGGATTACGAATACGTCTTCAACAAGATTCCGATGTATTGCGACTCCAAGAGTGCCATTGCCATCTCGTGCAACACTGTTCAGCATACAAAGTCCAAGCATAATGATCTTCATTACCACTTTATCTAAGAGCACGTGGAATAGGGTACAATAGAACTTTACTTTGTGGGTACGGAATACCAACTGGCGGACTTATTCACCAAAGCTTTGCCTCACGCAAGATTTGTGGGATTGATTCACCAGATTGGTATGCGATGTTTGACTCCAGAAGATTTAGAAAGCTTTCTTAAACAAAGTTAAAAGGGTCAAACATCCACGCTACTTTTGTAAATATTTTCTTTGTAAAACACATAGACTTTTATCATTTAAAGAAAAAAAAAAAAAAAAAAAAAAAAAACATTTTTCATCTCTTAGGGTGTGCAAATGTCTCACCGAATCAAAATTTGTTCTCGTAATTTTGAATCTAACCAATCTCAAATCATGAACATATTTTGAGGGGGAGGATTTTTGTTAACGTTTTCACATTCTTTATCAAAATCTTCATCATCGTCACCATCTTCACCCAACCATATTTCCATGATCTCTCAAACCAAACTTTTGTGAAAATTTCAAAGTTATGTCTTAGTTCAAGGGGGAGAAATGAAAATAATTCAAGTTTTCATTAAAATGGATCAAAGTCTTAGCCATTTTAAACTTGAAGGGTTGAAAGTGTCAAAAAGTTATAAGTTTTCTACTTTAAGACCACATGTGAACTGGAAAACAAGTTAAGGGGATCAATGTGTCGAAAGTGAAAACTCTTTCCTATATAAGCCTAAACTCAATATATTTTTTTCACATATTCACAGTACAATAACAAAAAACCCGCCAAAATTTGCTATCATTCACAAGATTTTGATTTTTCACAACAAATCGATTGTAAGTGTTAATCATGCTCATTTAAGCATTCTAATCATTCCGTTGAAATATGATAATTAGGATTGATTTGGGGATATCCTGTATGTTCATGTGCAATCTAATTAAGTTTGTCATAGAACATAACAACGTGATAAGGAGTGAGTTAACAATGTTTAATTGTAATATCTAACATCAATTGATGCTGTTTGAGATTTCTAGGGTTCATAGGCTCGAATTGGTGCCTGATGTTTAATGGTTAAGCATTTTTGTGGTTAAAATGGTGGGATATGCTTGTATGTGCTCTATGAATATGCGCTTAAAGTTTCAGTACTTGAATCAAACACATGGTCTAAGTCGATTAATTGCATATAGTTGAATCATCTGTGGTGTTTTGTATATAGTTGTTCAAGGATTTATGAATGTTTGGGTATGATTTGTATTTGGTTAAGATGATATGTGTTTATGACTTGTAGCCTGTATATGTCTTGAATGAGAATTTGGCAATTGTTGAATGTTTCCAAGTTAGGATGAATATTGTCGAATAAGCATGATTTTCTCCGAGCAAGGAGGATAAAGATTAGTTACTTAGTAAAAGGGAAAAATTGAAGTTTGCTTTTATGTGATAGTTTGCAGAACATGGTTGCCTGTTTAATATGTGCATGTTATCCATGAGTACGTCTTTCTAAGTGATACATCATATTAGTTAGATTAAGATCGGGGAATATGTCACTCACACTAATAGATATACACTCTCTATTGTGTGTTGTTGTTTGTGTTTGTGCTATGCAGGATAATCATGTCTCATACATCCGTGGCTAGAGAGGAAATGATCCCAGAAGGAGATTAACGCAAGATAAGCAACTCCAATTCAAGAGCGGATTTTGATGTACTACCATGTCATCCATCGTGCCAAATAATGGTAGAAATCCTGAAGAGACATTTCATCTGTCATGTCATGACAAAGTCAGCAAGTGTACTAGAGGTGTACATGAACCAGTTCTGGCACAAATTGTTTATTAGTAGAGATACTAAGAAGATGGCAATTATCATTGATGATAAGAGAATCAAGTTCGATGTCGGCACTCTTCGGGCTATTCTTGATCTTCCTCCACCCGAGTCCGGTCCCAAAGGCTCATTTCGCAAAGATCCCACATTTGAGCAAATAGTCAAAAACTTAAAGACCATTGGCTATGATGAAGAAGGCCAAGAACTCACGTCTCACTCTAAGATTGATAGAAAATATATTCCACAACCTTGGTTAACCTTATTCACCATCATTAGCCACTGCATAACAGGCAAGGAAACGGGACTAGAACACCCTAGACACGAACACCTCAAGTTCTTTCACGGTGTGATAAACCTTTACCACGTGGACTTTGCACAATACATCTGGACAGATATGATTTATCAGGCCAGACAATTTGCCCAGAAGAAAGCCTACAAAGTACCGTTCCCTCGCTTCACCAAACTGATCATCTATCATTTCAAGGAAAAACATCTAGAGATAGACAGACGCCCAATCGAGAAAGCTCACACGATGAGCATGGATCACATACTTACCAGAATAAGGATGCATGCAACCAACACAACCAAACAAGGTTTGAGGATTCCTCCAAACTTGTTATCTTAACTGGTTAAGGCGACTGAAGCCTATGAATGGTATGATGAAGCTGAAAGAGCAGGAAAAGTTGGAATTACAGTAAAGGGCACTAGGGCGACCAGAGGCAGAGGTAGCGGAAGAGTTAAAACTTTCATTTCCTCCTCCTCACGCACTAAAAAGATCACCCGAGAATAAAAGAAGCAGTTAACACTTAGAGATGAATCTTCTGAAGAGGAAGAAGGAGAAGAACATATAGATCTGAGGGTGGAACGAAGGAAAACGATAGTAATGTTCAAAACCGAATTGGCTAAAGGTGATGAAGGGTTGGGCAAGGGAAAGGGAAAATCTATCAAAATGACAGATGAATCATTTGAACCCCTTGCACCACCCAAGACTAGAGAAGAAGAAAATGAAAAGTTCGTAAGGGCCACAGAAGAAAGCAAGGCAAAATTCAAAGCTGATCGAAAGAAACAAAAAAGAATGAAACAGGGTGAAGGATCAGCTTCATGACCAAGGGATGCAGAATCGAAGTCACAATTTGAAGAAGACTCTGAAGCAACACATAGTCAGTCCGCAAGTAGATCAGAAGTTCAGTCTGAGAATGAATCCAGATCAGACCACGTTTTTCACACGGCTTTAGACTCCGAATCAGATAAAGAAAAGGACGAGGATGAAAAGGATGAAAATGAAGGAGATACTGAGGAAGACGAGAATGATGAAAGTGGTGAAGAGACGGATGAAGCACATGATGAAAGTGATAAAGATAATGAGGATCAACAAGATGAAAACCGTGGTGACAAAAGGATACCTACCCCACCTGTCATTCCATCACCAGTGGCTGAAATTTAAAAGACCACACCACCGTCACCAATGGCTGAAACATCACCACCATCACCTGTACATACAGTTCCATAAACTGATAGCAATGACCTTAAAGAGATAAAAGAGCAGCTTGCAGCTCTAAAAAAACAAGTGACGGCACAACAGGGTGTTATCGACGAGTTCAAAGATTACGATATTGAGTGAGCAACTAATCACTACATCAGCAACACGCTACCACAAGAGATCAGCAAAGCATCTGTATGAGACAATCCCAGGTTTGATAAAAGAATACTTGAAAAGAAAGCTGGATTGGTGGCTAACCAACTTTGAACCACATCTATAACACTTCAGACCTTACCATCAGAGCCTCCCGTCGCAGATCTCAAGGAAAAGTTGCTTGAAGCTGTCTGTGATGATCCTGAACAGAAAGAGCTTCGTCGAGCCTTGATTAACTCAATCAAGAAAACTGAAAAGAAGGGTGAGGCATGTAAGAAGGACAAGCCCAGCAAACGTCATCGCGATGACTCTGACAAAGACGATAAATCTAAGAAAAGGGATAAACGAACAAGAAAGGAGGGTCCTTCTCAAACACAACCTACCCCCACCATTCAACAGACTGGAAATGAGGACTTCGTACCTCAAGAGACGGGCGCTTTTGATGAACAGGAACCACATGATGACATCACCATGGAACAACATGACACTGACACTGCCCCTCCAAAGACAGCGACTGTTCCTGTACCACCATTTGATGCACCTCTAAGGCCTGCTCCTGAATGGGTAAACCCAGATGCTGCAAAACACACATGGTTTGAAGAGATGGTGGATGCATACCCTGATGCACAAGATAATGTTGCGCCTACTGAAGGTTCCATTATGGACTTTACGAAGTGACTCAAGAAAGTGATGAAGGTTCAACACTTACAGTTGTCTGATATCATTAACGTTTGCAAAGCGGGGATTTCTGAGTTCAAGACAGCAACTACATCACACTTGGAGTTCGAGTACAACTTGGAACAAGTTGCAAGGGCAATGTCAGAGAATATTGACTGGGATCATGCACAAGCTTCTCATCCGACTGACAATTTTTAACTTCCCGACTATTCTCAACCTTTACCCCTCGTTGGACACTCCCACAATCCAAAGATACCCGAGGCTTACTTCTTCAACAAAGACTTGGAGTATCTGATTTATGGTAACACTAATCCAGAGAAACGCTATGCCACATTCCTTACGAAGTTCCCGGCGGCCTTGTACGTACTAGAAGGACTTGAAGAAGAGATCAGCGAATTGTTTGTCAACTCGGTTGAAGAATATAACGATGAAGCTGATCTTGGAATCTACCATTGGCCAGTTATGAGGAAATGGTTTTATAAGTGGAAGCTTACTAAAACCTCGAAGTCCAGTGTCTATCAGAAGAGTCGGATTCTTTCCATCATCAGTGCTGAAATACAATCAAAGTATAGGTACAATTTTATGACGAAGATCACTGTGAGGAGGCAAGATAACCAAGAATACACGTTCAACGAAGCTGGTTATCCCTACCTGAACATAAATTATATTGAGGATATGTATCTACTCAAAGTTCAAGGGAAACTCGAGCACCTTCCTGGTCGTCTCCAATACGCCATCATCAACTCTGTTCTGATCTACATCCGCAACATTGTGATTCGAACAAGAGTTGAAGATGTCCATCTTGGGGTGGAGAGCTATCAAACGAATTTGAACTTATTCCAGCCAAATTTCAGACCTCCAGGGATAATAGAAAAGCATCCATATTCCTTCAGTGATTGACCATTTGGAGTCACGTACGTCAGACGGGGAATTACAAAGTTTATGGGGTATCAAGATATCCACAAATTTAGCGATGAAACCTTGATGCTAGTCAAGTCTGAACTTGCTACTATTTTGGATTATCATAAACATGGGAGGAAGCAGGAGTGGTTGAGGTAAATGTCGTGGAGGCAGAACGATGTGAATCAAGCTGTAAAGTTCTTGGACCGCATTGATCGACGGCTCCAGTTTCGAGTCACGATGAGGAGATTATAAGGATACGTGGGTGGACCAGCAAGAATTCCTAACATTCTCACCTTTCACTGTCCAGATAATCTATGGTATCCTTGGTCTATAATTTTGTCACTATTTCATCATTTGTTTGATATGTCTATGGCTTGTGCACACATAACAGTGCACAATCCGTACTTGTAAAGAAAGGACCCTGAGGTACTCTTCAGTGCCTCAATCCTGATATAAGGAGCGAAAGCTTCTTACTTATGAGTAGAATTAACCAGAATTTTTCTAAGTTTCTTCAAAATTCTGCTCATAAGGACAAGTATTCCCTTGTTAAGGGGGAGTATTTGAAACATGATCTTTGTTCTAAAAATGAAAGTTCTTGAAATTCTTTTCATAAACCTCAAAAAGAGCATATTTTAATCAACAGTTTTTCAAAAACATCATGATTATGCTATTTTTGAGGGGGAGAATAAAGAAGTGATTAAAATATGGGTACAACAAGCTGAAATCTCGTTTGAGCTCGACTCAGAATTAAACCATTGAATTGACGATATCATAAGTCAGTAGTCGAAAAGACATGTCCGGGACGGGTAATAATTTCAAGCCGGTTTATCCGGTGATGTAAACGTGTCTCGCAAAGGACTTGTCTGAGTATAATGTACCGATTTCAAGAGATTTTCTTTGAATGTGATCTGTACGGGTAATAATTTCAAGCTAGTTCCATTAGTGATATAAACGTGTCTCGCAATGATCATGTTCATTGAAAATCGATCAATTCCAAAAGTGCTGACTCTACCCGACATGTGCAAATTTACCTTAAATACTTATGAGCACATGTTAAGGGGGAGTATTTATGAAAATCACAAAACTCTCGAAGTGTTAACAAAATATGTTTTTACAATCATAAACACTTTGAGTGATTTTCAAATAATTGGTTTTATTGGCAAACAATAGGATTAGTCATGGAGTTATAAGGTTACTAAGGTTAGGAAACCGTCTTATGATCCGCCCGAGCTGGATGGATCTACCCAAGGACAATCCAAATAGTTTAGAACTAGAAAGTCCTAGGTATGATGAAAATGGAGTTATAAGGTTACTAAGGTTAGGAAACCGTCTTATGATCCGCCCGAGCCGGAGGGATCTACCCAAGGACAATCCAAATAGTTTAGAACTAGAAAGTCCTAGGTATGATGAAAAAAGGAGAAAAGAAATGAAAGGAGAAAGAAGGGGTTGAAGAATGAAAAAAAAAGTAAAGAAAAGGGTGAAAAGAAATAGCCCTCCATTTCTTCAACCTTAGGGCAGACACCGGGTTCAATACATATGCTACTGGTTGTTACTACAGTAACATCGGTATTGAAGATTAAGCTGTCATGGACCCAGTGACGCACTGCACTAAACCTTCTAGCCACCCAGGTGTCTCTCAAAAGACACTTGTTTCATTTCACACAGAGAACCTTTCATTATCTATCGACCTCTCACTCCGAGATGTGTTGATATTGAAAAGGATGCACTCTGCTCCATGCTTCTAACGACAAAAAATAAGCACGTGATTAAGTCTAGAGCCACGAGATACATCAAAGATCTCTTAGGTACACTTAGCATACACTGGCTGTTCAACAAAAGGAACACCAGTTGTAAAGTATAAGAGTGTCCTTCGCATATCTTAGTAATCTGCCGAGAACATTCACGAGAGAATTTACATATTGTGATTCTCAGTGGTTGAATGGAAATCCTGCCAGGGTCAACATCAAACATCCCTGATAGCAGGTCACTTCGGCAATCCCTTAAGGGTTACACTTATGTTGGTTCCAAAACGGTCTACAGTCGTGGGGTGATCTCCAGCGGCTCACTGAATCTTTGATGCACTTCGGTGTGCCTATGTAAGCCCTTTCGGGGGTATCCAATTCAGAAGGGCCTGGGTTAGGATTAGAGAAAGTCTTCACACTATGCTGTTGATGATCTCGAAGTCTGAAGCTGTAAGTATCGGATGATTTATTGCTAACTGTTTACCTGCAGGAAAATCATGGAGACCGGGAGTTCCACTACCACCATGGCATCATGCACATATCCCGATAAGAAGTCTAAGATCAAGCAGAACAACATTTCACAAGTCCAAGATCAAAGTGAAGTAAGAATTACTTGATATCTGAAGAACAAAAGTCAGAAGATGTATGAGCATGGTGGGAAAGACGTAACGACACAGTAATTAGAGAACGTTGGTGGAAGGCAGATTCTTATCTTACCATATCACTTAATCAAGAACGAAGAACAAAGATCTTTATGACGTCGAAGCCAAAGAAGCAAAGATGACGTCAAGCAACCTCGATGATTAATACTTAGGGGGAGATTGTTGGGAACACGTCTTAGATAATTGAAGTATTAATCATAATATGTAATAGGTTGCTTAGGCCTTTATGTTTGTTAGTATTGTACGGCCTGTGTAGAAGGCCCATGGGTCGTGGGCTTTTATGTTTTCTTTAAATGGGTTCCGCCCCATTTCACTTGTTACTCTAAAAATACCCATCCCATTGAAGGGAAGGGGTGTTGGTTAATGTTCAGTTTATTTGTCATTAATATTGTGTTTAACCTACCTCTATTTCTCTCTCTAATATTCTCTCTCTAGAGAAGTAACCTTGTGTGATTAACCTAAGACCTAACACACATGGTTATGGTTCTCGGTTTTATTTCTGATATCAAACGACATACACATGAAGGATTTTTGGATTTTTGGTTTGTTTGTTCTTAAAAGGTTCAAGGCTCGTATTACTTGGAATATTTGATTACGAAGACGATTGATTATTACCTATTTGAAATTGAAGTGGAGTTTCTCAAGTTTGTGTTGTTATCATATGTTTAAACAGCTTACAACGTTTAAAGGTAACTTGTTTGTGCATTAATGTTGTGACGACGACTTGTCAAATCTAGCAATAGGTCTTTGCTATCACTTAAAGGAGTTACATTGTAGTGCTCAGTTATTCATTGAAGATGAGGATTTTTTCAAGAGATTGCGGTCTACTTATATGGTGTTTGTATAAGTTCCAAGTCATATGGATAGTGCAAGACATAAGACATAAGTTTGGGTTGTTCTACTTCAGCATCAAGTTTGTAATACTTAGTTTTCCTCACCAGTGATCATTACATCGAGCGTACAGAATTGAAAATTCAAGAAATGGTTAACATATGGGCTTCAGGGGAAGTTTAATGTTAAAATGTTTAACCATTTAAATGCACCATTTGAGGGGAAGTTTTTAACAACTGTAAGTCATTATACTACTGATGGTTTAAGTTTCTATATCTTGGATTCATTAGTAGTGTGGAAAACTTCATGGAGGGTAATTCGAGACATTAAAAGGCTGAATTAGAAGTGTGATATTGGTTCATGGTTGTCCATATCAAAGTTGCATCTACTTAGCGTCCCCTAGTGGATAAATACAAAAAGGGGAAGAAGTATTTACATGTTGTGAAACTTGAAGATCATTGGTGGTACATGTTATTTTAAGTTCACGAGGAAAGCTTAAGGGGAAGATTGTTTCATTCATGGAAGATCAATACGAAGGTTTCGTAATTATCAACTAGGAGAAGATTGTTGGGATTTATATTTGAGTTGATAAATAAAAAACAATGAGTGAAGAATGAAGACAATGCAAAACACGAGGGACTTAGAAGGCAAAGAAGATTTTACTTATTAGTCCTTTCTAAACCTAATTCTCTAGTATATAAAGAGATACAGGTTATTAGTTTTAATGTGTGTCAAGATGTAAAACACCAAGAAAAGTGTGTGTAGGTCAAGGCGTGTTTCTACACAATGTAGACGCCTAGGGTTGTGTTTTGGTTAGCCTCAAGAATCTTATGATTTCTGTTATTGTTGAGTAACCGTACTACACTTGATCAAGTAGTATTGGGGCTATTTGTCACACCCCCAAAATTTGGATTGCAGCGAAATGGATTTCCGGGGGCGTAACGTACATGGATAACCAAGTACAAAGAAATAAAGAATGACTTCTAAGTGAGTCATTTTAAAACAAGTGTTTGATTTGACATAAACATTTTACAAAACTTTAATATCAGAGTTCACCATCAAATGTAGGATTTTAATACATAACCAAACGCTAAATAATGCATGAAAATCTTTATCATGATGTGCTTCTAAAATGTGACTCTAGAGTGCTCCATACATAGATGTTTATTATCGTCTAGTTACCTGAGAATACACGCTAAAAGGGTCAACATAATTGTTGGTGAGTTCATAGGTTTAAGTAAACAAGTAAAGTGCGGACCCTAAGATTTCAATAGCATGACAATCACATCAAATATAACGTCATAGCCAAAAATAATATACAGTGCCCTAAGCTCATGACCCCGAAGCTCAACGAAATGGTATGCAATCAAGCATAATAATAATCAATGCCCCAAATAAGCTTTTGCCAGACACTCGAAAATAATCCGAATGATATGCGTCCGTTTGACAGGTTGGCGCGATCAACTCAGACGGGGGTGTCAACCCAAATAGATCTATTTATAACATCCGCGATTACATGTAATTAACGGTTCAAGATTAAAGGGGACTTTTATGGCAATGTGGTAACTTAGGCAATGTAACAGTTTTGATACTTGTGTCCGAAAAATAAGTAATGTATTCCCAACCCAAGGGTTTAGAAATCATGTACAAATAATCTAAAAATCGGGGCTATGAAACTCACCCCAGTTATCAAATCTCGATTAAAAATACGGTAAACTGGGAATAGAGGTCCGATACTCTAACCGCAACCTAAATAAATACCATGTCTTAGGTTTGGAAACTAGGTCGTGCGTACAAGTTCATACGCTATTTTATCACTTGTACATGTTTGTTGTAAGATATATCGACAAAATATAGTTGCGTCAATGTGTCTATTTATTAAGCAAAGTAACCCTTTTTAGAAAACGTAACCAGTTTACCACGTAATTAAACTATAGTCGCCTTGTTTATAAGTATTTTTGAAAACCTCTAACGCGCCTAACAAATACACATAACGTTCTACCATTTTTGTTTACGTCATTTTAGCTAAAACCGACCCTAAAGTGTCCAAAATTCACATTATAATTTTCCATCAGCTTTCTAATAGCCAAAAATAAAAGCTGTCAAAAGTTATATTTCGTCGTAACTTCTTTAGGACATAACTTTCTCGTCTTAGCTCCGATTCTTAAGTTTTATATATCCCCGGGTTCGTGTTTAAGTATACTAACATGTTTTTAGTGTCTCGGTTAGTCTAGTTAACTTTTAACATCAGTTTTCACCTCTTCTAAATTCCCAACAGCATCTATGTTTTCAGAAAAATTCATTTTCGTCGCACAACTTAAAACTAACGTATCTTCTTCGTTATAAGTCTGTTTAACTCATTCAAGCGGCTACGTTTTCGTTATAAAGCCTATTTTCTATATTTCTAACCTAATCTTGCTACCAAGCTACTGATTTTTCTGTGGGAGGTCGAATGGGACAGCCTCTTTTCTAAAAGTGTCAAAACACTTTTCATAGCCTTCTAGTTATCCAAAACCGCTTAACAACAACTCCCAAACTAATCCTAGCTCTTCCAGCAATTTCTCAACATGTCAATAGTGATTTATCAATAAGCTTAGCAATATGAAAAGTTCACTTCATTGTAAATAAAGTATTCACCAAAACTAGTTTAGCTAACTTACTAGCTCATATGTCACGTTTTTAATTTTTACATCTTGTTAAGATTTATAACCAACTAGTTTGTTCATGATAAAAATTTGTTTAAGACATAGCCATTAGTTAAAAGATTATTGTAGTTATAAGGTTTTATTAACATGTACAAAGTGATAACAAGTATATGCACTTGAGACTAATATCAAGATATAAAGAGCATGAAATTTATCAAGATCAAGTGTTACTTACTTAGGGAGATTAGTATGATGAGGAGGTACTTTACTTGATTAACCCAAGATTAGTGCTTCTAAAACCCTTACAAGTATGTCCTAATGATACTTGATCTTAACTAACAAGTTTTCTTCTTCCCTTGCTTCCTTGGGTGGATCGAATGTATGAATAAGTGAGTGTGTGATGTATTTTTTTTCTTCATCTAGCTAGTTACTAAACACATACATGTACATATATATATTAGAGGATTTTCAAACTAGCAATAGTAAGTCAAGAAAATATCATGGCTATGTGTTGAGGATTGTGGCCGATTATGGGCTAGGAGGGGGGACAAATTGGTGGTCAAGCCACCAACATCTTTAGCTACAACTCCTTGTCTTAAGGTTCTTGTCTTGCAATTAATGTAAGTAGGAATAAAATGGTGTATTAATTATTATGGAACAAGGGGGGGGGGGGCGGCAATATGGGTAATATTAGGAGTAGAAGAGTTAATTTGGTACAAAGGTGTATATATTTTATGTATTGGGTATTAAAAATAGGTATTGGTTATTGGTTTGGTGATTAACGTAAGTTATGCGTAATTAAACATTATAATTAAAGAAATTACATTAGGCGTGGGGAAGTATTTTTGGAACTTTGGTAATAATTTAGGAAGTATAAAAATGCATTAAAAATAATTGTTAGGAGTATTGGGCATATCGGGTGTTAAATTTAAATTGCGAGTAGCGTTTGTTCAATTAACAATCGTAAGTAAATAAAGATAAGGAAATTGTTCACGGATTAAAATTTTGAACCAGATTAGGAGTGATAATCGTGTCAAAACGTGTCACAAGTCAACCTCTCACGAAGAAAAGTCAACGAGGAACACTTTAACGCAACAATCGATTGTAATAACCGGATAAGCGTATACCCGGGTCGAGGTCCCAGCGAGGCGTGAAATTGAGGATATCGTTTGAGGTTTGGTATTATTAAATGCTTGAAAAGATGAGGGTTTCTAGGGTTTCTAAAATCTACTAAAACGAAAAACAAATAACGTAAAACGGAAACTACGAACGAGTAAAAACGTCAAATCTATTAAAAACTAATCCTACGGATATCAAAATAATTTTTCTATGTCCTAAATGACAAAAGAAAATTTTGGAAAAAAGAAAAATATTTTTTTGACTTTTTAATAATTTTTTATAATTTAAAAACTATTTAAAAGAAAATAATTGATTAAAAATATTAAATGGAAAAAGAAAATTCTGAAATTTTTTTCTAAAATTCTTTGTATTAAACTGAAGTTATGAAAAATATAAAAATGTCCCAGCTTATTTCAATAAGCTGGGAAAAAGCAAATAAGGGTCGAATAAGCTTAAAAGAAAAATAAGGGCTAAAAAGAGGTTTTGAAATAAATATTGCAAAGGTAAACTAAGAAATACAAAGGGTGCAGTGGTAAGGTTGTTGGTGTTGTGTGCTAACTGACCTGGGTTCGAACCCCAGGCTTGTCAGTTTTTTGCAACATTTTATTTTTTTGATTTTCTTTTTAAAATCTCAAATAATGAGTGATCATGGACAAATTTTGAAACTGGAAACTTTTTCAAAACCAAAAATAAGCTCAATTAAGCTTATTTTTAACTGATCGGATGGCTAAAAAAACTAATTAGACTTAAACATGACCAATAAGCTAAGCGGCTATTCTAATAAGCTACTGAAGGAATAGAACTGACAACATAATCATGAAAAGCAGACTTAAGCTCAAAATAAGTAAAAAACTCAGGAAAGTCTGCTGCTAATCTGGTCTGTGCACTAGGGCAAATTAAGGGCTGTGGGCTGCTGATCTAGGGCATAAATAAGCTGGAAAATAAGCTTCTAAGGCCAACATAAGCTAAAACAGATGAACTATACCCTACATGCTGCTTGTGCAACAAAAATCAAAAACCAAAAACTACCTTAACTATCTTAAAATTAGGATTAAAAGAATGACTTGTTGAGGTAAAATAAAAAATATGCAGGTTGCTGCAAAGTAAGTGGGCTAATGTGGGATTTTTGTGGACCTCAACTAAGCAAAACCATATGGGACTAGGCAATAACTTGTAGTAGACTGAAATGGACCTAAGAAATATCAAAAATCAAGCTTAAATGGGAATGAGCTTATACTAGCTTATAGGAGCAGTTGAAGGCCTAGTTTTTCACTAACATACTAGAAATCCACAAAAGCATCTAAAGTACTAAAGGACAACTGAAAACATCTTATCAAGATTGAAATAAGCTTAAACAAAACTAACCAACTTGCAAATGAATAGTCACAACCCAGTTTGACCCAGTTGACTTTAATAGTCAACACCCCCTATACTCTAACTGTTTGAAGTATAAGCTTAAACTAAACTAAACTAACCAAACATCTACTACATAGCAGCATTTAAATAAGCAAAAAAAAAAAAAAAAAAAAAAAAGATAAGCAAAATTAGGCAGTTCAGAATATAAAAAAAACAATATAATAAAAATTGAATTATATTAAATAAAGAGTAAAATTACAACTGAATAAAAGAAAATTTTCAAACCTTAAAAAAAATGCTAAAATAAAATCTGGAACCAAACGGCTCTGCTACTATCCTATTTATATAAAAGAAAAATAACTAGGGTTCTTGAGTTGTGTTTCTTCAGTGAGAGAGTTCCCATTGCCTCTTCGTGGCTTTCTTTTCAACCCTTGGATTAAACTTGCTCTCCACTTCTTCTTATCTTGGCCGTTGGATATACTTTGGTTGTCTCGGATTGCTGAGGTGGAGGGGGGGACCAAAGGCAAACCCACGTGAACCTTTTCGACTGGTGTGGTGAGGAAAGT
This sequence comes from Artemisia tridentata subsp. tridentata, assembly GCA_021014915.2. Lineage (NCBI taxonomy): Eukaryota > Viridiplantae > Streptophyta > Magnoliopsida > Asterales > Asteraceae > Artemisia > Artemisia tridentata. Next base: position 321,002,330 of record CP139506.1, on the reverse strand, counting down.
GATGGGTGAGGTGATTAAGCTTAGAGGCGGGTAAATGAGGTGTTTAGAGAAGATGATGAATAGCGATTGGGTGTGGGGTTTGACTGTCTTTGTTGATCCCGGTATTAGGTTATAATAAAAGGGATGGGCTTTTTTTAGTTGGGCTTGTGGAGTTGTTGGGTTAAGGGATCCGGTTGGTTAGTGGATAGGGTTTATAGTTTAGTGATGGGCTGGGTTATAGCTTTTGTGGGCTAGAAGGATTTATGGGATTGTTGGGTTTAATAGAACTGTGGATCCAGTTGTAGGATAAAAATGGGTAAATTTTGGAATAAAACACGAGGACCAAAAGTGTATAATTAGAAATTGTAGGGACTGAATCTGCCACATCTTCAAATTTAATCAAGGGACCAGTTTTGCCAAATGAGAATAATCCACGGGTCTTTTTGGGATTTCTTGAGCTTGAATCAAATCCGAATAAATAATGTCTTCCCGGCATCGGCTTTTGAACACTTTTCCAAATTAAGCTCGATTTTGTCCATGTTTGCCCCGTTTTCAATCCTTTTGTACCTGAAACGTATAAAACACAATCCAAGGATATATGCAACAATATATAGTCCATTTGGGTGTTTTTGGTCGTTTTTGTGGGGTTTTTCGGGTGTAAAATGATGAGTAAATGGCCACTCCTCAAATTTTGAACCGGAGTAGGAGCAGGAGCGAGGTGTTGGAATGTTGTGGACTAAATATAGCCTAAAGTCCTAGTGCACTTGAAAGATATTCTAAATTTTCACGTTGATTCAAGTAGAAAGTTATATGTAAATTGTTCTCAAGTAAATGTCAAGAAAAGAAATTTGAGTTTATTGAACCGTATTGACCTGTAAAATAGCGGGTTGTGACAGTATTGACCTGAGATTCAGTCAGTGTTGGTCTTTGGAGTGTTGTCGATGAAAAGATGCAGATACTTTTGACGGATCTGGTCTTCTCGTTCCCAAGTGAACTCGGGACCTCGTTGAGAATTCCAGCGAACTTTGACGATAGGAATTCTACTATGTTTCAATTGCGTGCCATCACGATCCATAATTTCTACCGGCTCTTCAACGAAGTTAAGCTTGTAATCGAGTTGAATCTCTTCTAATGGAATGTTGAGGGATTCGTTGGATAAACACTTCTTAAGATTAGAAACATGAAAGGTATTATGCACACTGCTGAGCTTTGGCGGAAGCTCAAGTATGTATGCCACTGGACCGATTCTAGCAAGAATCTTAAATGGCCCAATATACCTAGGGTTCAATTTCCCACGTTTCCTAAATCGTATCACACCTTTCCAGGGTGATACCTTCAACATTACCATGTCCCCAACTTTGAATCCCAAGGTCTTACACCTCATATCGGCATAACTCTTTTGACGGTCTTTGGCGACTTTTAATCTGTTCTGAATCTGAACTATCATCTCGGTTGTCTCGTGAACAATTTCTGGACCGAAGAATTGAGCATCTCCGACTTCGGCCCAACAAACTGGTGATTGGCATTTCCTTCCGTAGAGTGCTTCAAGTGGTGCAGCCTTTATACTTATGTGATAACTATTGTTGTAGGAAAACTCAATCAATGGCAAATGAGTATCCCAGCTATTACCAAAATCAATCACACAGGCACTGAGCATGTCTTCTAGTATTTGGATGGTTCTCTCACTCTGACCATCGATTTGTGGATGATAGGCGGTACTCAAATCAAGACGGGTTCCAAAGGCATCATTAAGTAATTCCCGAAATCTGGAAGTGAATCGACTGTCTCTATCCGATATGATTGAAACTGGTACACCATGTTTTGAGACTATCTCCTGGATGTCGATTCTGGTTAACTTATCCATCTTGTAGGTTTCTTTAATGGGCAAGAAATGAGCTAATTTGGTGAGACGATCGATGATCACCTAAATAGCATCGTGACCGCTCGGTGTTTTAGGGAGTTTAGTGATGAAGTCCATAGTGATACGCTCCCATTTCCATTGAGGAATCTCTGTTTGCTGTAGTAATCCAGACGGCTTCTGTTATTCGGCCTTAACTTTGGAGTAATTAAGACATTTGCTGACATAAGTAGCAATGTCGGCCTTCATATTCGGCCACCAATACAGCTTTTTGAGGTCTTGGCGCATTTTATCAGAACCTGGGTGTATGGAATATTTGGACTTGTGTGATTCGTGCATGATCAACTCTCGTAGGCCACCAAAATGTGGTATCCAACTTCTATCTTTGAAGCATAACATTCCATTGGATCTTTTTACAAAACCATTCTTACTTTCTGGCATACCATGAAGATTCTCCTTAGGTCGGTTCTCTGCCTTAAGTGCTTCGGCCTGAGCCTCAAGAATTTTGGATGGGAGAGGTGAACTAATTGTCATACCCAATGATCTTACTCTTAGAGGTTTAAGTTGCTCTTTCCTGCTAAGGGCATCTGCTACTACGTTTGCTTTTCCGGGATGAAGACTCTTGTGGTCCGTTTACACTGTACACTTAGTAACGTAGAGGTAATGTCTCCAAATCTTTAGCGTAAAGACAACCGCTCCTAACTCCAAGTCATGAGTGGTTTAATTCTTCTCATGAACTTTGAGTTTTCGAGAAGCGTAAGCTATGACCTTTTCCTTCTGCATCAACACAGCCCCAAGTCCTTTATGCGAAGCATCACAATAAACTATAAAACTTTCCATTACTTCGGGCAATGCCAAAATCGCTGCACTGCAAAGTTTTTGCTTCAACAACTAGAAGACGAATTATTGTTTCTCTCCCCGTTCGTACTTTTGATTCTTCTGCGTTAGCTTGGTCAAAGGCTTCGCTATCTTAGTGAAACCCTCGATGAATCTTCTGTAGTACCCGGCAAGACCTAGAAATTGACGAATCTCTGTGGGAGTCTTAGGTGTTTCCCAATCTTTAATAGCCTCGATGTTAGCTGGGTCAACATGCAATCCCTGGCTATCAATTACGTGCCCAAGAAATTGTACTTTTCGGATCAAAAAATCACACTTAGAAAACTTAGCGTACAACCTCTCGCTATTGAGTAATTCTAAGATTGTTTTGAGATGTTCTTCGTGCTCTTTTTTGCTTTTAAAGTAGATTAGAATATCATCAATGAACACAATTACAAATTTGTCCAGGTACGGTTTGCACACCCGATTCATGAGATCCATAAATACCGCCGGTGCATTAGTTAATCCAAATGGCATCACTTGAAACTCATAATGACCATAACGAGTCCTAAAGGCTGTTTTTGGGATATCTTCTTCCTAGACTTTTAGTTGATGATAACCCGATCTAAAATCAATCTTCGAGTAAAAACTGGAACCTTGCAACTGATTGAACAAATCGTCGATTCTTGGGAGTGGGTAACGGTTCTTCACCGTTAACTTCTTCAGTTCACGATAATCTATGCACATCTGGAATGATCCATCCTACTTTTTTACGATTAAGACCGGCGCTCCCCAAGGCGAGGAACTCGGTCTAATGAATCCCTTGTCTAGTAGCTCTTGCAACTGATTAGACAATTCTTGCAACTCTGATGGTGCTAGTCGGTAGGGTGCTCTGGCTACTAGTGCCACTCCTGGCACCAAATCTATCTGGATCTCTACTTGACGGGTAGGCGCTAGCCCAGGCAAGTCTTCGGGAAAGACATCCGGAAAATCTCGAACAATCGGTACATCTTCCAATCGTTTCTCATCCGACTTCTTTTTGATTATGTGTGCTAGAAAAGCATGATATCCCTTATTTATATACTTTTCGGTCTTGATACACGATATGATGTTTAATCGAGTTCCGCTTCGTTCACCACGGATAATCAAGGTTTCACCATTAAAAGGGAGATGAACAACCTTTTCGTCGCAAATGATCCTGGCATGTTGTTTAGATAGCCAATCCATACCAATTATGACGTCAAAACTACCGAGTTCAATAGGCATTAGGTCGATGTTAAATGGATGGTCTAGGAAGTTAAAGGTGCAACCGCGGATTATGTTGTTGAAGCCAACTAAGTTACCATTCGCTAATTCAATGTTGTAGGCGGTGTCTAAGGTGGTTGGTGTGATGTTAAGTAAAGGAGCAAAAGTAGTAGACACAAAACTTTTATCGGTACCCGAATCAAATAAAACTGAAGCATAACGACCATTGAGAAGAAACGTACCCGTGACAACATTCGGGTCCTCTGTAGCTTCTCTTTTTCTGAGATTGTAGACTCTTCCCCGAGCTCCATTATTCTGAGTTCCCGTTCCCTGATTCTTCTCCTTTGGGCATTGATTCTTGTAATGCCCTATTTCACCACATCTGAAACATGTTCCAGGAATCCTTTGATTTGTTGCAGAAGTAGGAGACCTGCAGTCTTTGGTTAAGTGCCCGATCTTCTTACAATTGCCGCATGGAGTAGGGCAACGTCCAGGATTGTGGTGACGTTGGCACTTGTCACACTTTGGAAGAGTTCCTTCATAACCTTTCTTTTCAGTCGGGCCCGCTACATAAGCCTTAACGACTTCTTGTCTTTTGTTGGGTTGTTGTGCAGCATTTCCTCCCTGAGTAGTATCCCATTTTCTCTTGTTGTTGTTACTGTTATGGTAGCGGTTTTTGTTGTTATTGTTGCAGTTACTAGTATTGCAGAAGATGTGACATTTCCTTGAATACTAGATGGAAGTCCCCAGATGTACCTCTCAATCTTTTTCCGTGTAGTAGAAACCATCTCAGGACAGAGAGTAGCCAATTCATGGTATCGCTTAGTATAAGCTGCAATATCATACCCATTCACTGTTAAGTTCCAAAATTCAACCTCCATCTTTTGAACCTCATTCCTCGGACAATACTCAGCTATTACCATTTCCTTGAATTCAGCCCATGGTGTTTCAAAAGCAGTATCAATTCCCACTGATTGAGCATAAGCATTCCACCATGATAAGGCACCATCCAACAAGGTACCCATATCATATTTCACCTTACAGTCTTCCGCGCAGTTGCACCTGCGGAAAACCGATTCCAACTTCTCGAACCATCGTACCAAACCGACAACTCCTTCCGCGCCACTGAAAGTCTGCGGCTGGCAACCCAAAAATTCCTTGTAAGTACATCCACGAGCCGTAGTTTCAACTCTAGCTACCGTTCCACTAGCTTCTCCGCAGTTACCACTGTTGTGATGGGTCTCGTATTCAGCCATAGCAGCAGCAACCTGTGTCGTGACCCTTTGGGTAACGAGTTGATCGATATCAGCTGTACTCATGCTTTGTTTCTTTGGTGGCATTGTTTTTCTAATCACGAGAAAAAATAATAATTAGGATCCATAAGTAACAAAGGTCATCACAAGTATATATATACAACCATTACATGTGTAAATCACAACAAGATCAACCACAACAATATAGGAATAAATCTTGAAAAAATAAATCATGATAGAAATATGACGTGATAAGGATCTTCCATAATAAATCACAGTAACCATAATATATTTTCACCATGAGTAGATACAACCAAAACAAGATAAAAAAACATCATGACAAGGATAAATCATGATAAGAATCAACCACAATAAGAATAAGTCACGACAACCATAATATAGTCACAACATGAGTAGATACAATCACAACCTGCATGAATATAAAATGAAAAGTCTCGGTTCACTTCGACCAATATCATATCATAGCGTAACCATACAATACATCCCAAAATAACTTGCTACATTGTTGTACAACTAACAAAAGATCACAAGCGTCATTACTAATGCCACACACCCGTGGCTAGGATATAAATACAAAAGCTATCTACGATACAAATCTAGTCTAGGCACTACCTGATGCACCATCGAGACGGCGCTGGAGCTCCCTGATCTGCTCGAGGAGACTAGCAATCAATGCATCCTGGTCATGTCTTCGCGCCTGCTCATCCTCCATAAAACGCTCAATTATGGCAATCCGGGAGTGTCCAATGATCTGATGCTCTAGCTGAGTCTCTATAGTCTCAATACGCTCCAAGGGGAGCTCATCAAGATGGCCGACTGCTCGGTAAATACTGTTGGGTCTAAAGATGCTGCTGTTCGGGAAATACACTAAGTGGTACTCTGCAGATCAGTTAAGTAACTCTGCTGATTAGACTATAACTCCGCTGTTTGCTAACTCTGCTGGATTGGGATAATAAGCAAAGTGTAACTCTGCTGCTAGCCCACGAAGACTCTGCTGCTAGACTAGTTACTCTGCTGCTTATTAGATATGTATAGTTTGTTAAGATAAGTTTGGAAAAGATACGTAAGAATATTTTTCTTGTATAGAAAGTCTTGTAAACCGACTAGGACTCCTTACGCTATAAAAGGAGGATCTAGGGTTAGGTTAGATATACGTATCATTATTGTTTTACACTTCAAGGTTTCTTGTAACCCTATTGCTATCGAGCAATCGTATTAATATATTGAAGTGTTGTTTGAGAATTCGTTTTGTGTTTTATTCTTCTTAAGATCAAATATTAATTTCCGCATAATATTTGATATACAACTCAAGATCAGTTTCTAAAGTAATTAATAAGATCGTGAAGCTCAACTGGGATCAACAAGTGGTATCAGAGCTTGTGATCTAGAAACTGGTACCAAGAAGAATTACTGAATACAAGATCTGTTAATCATCAAAGTAAGCAATGGAATCCGATTCAACACACATGGTTACTGCATCAAGAGTCCCCATGCTCAAGACTGGAGAGTACGAGATCTGGAAGATGAGAATTCAACAATACATGAGAATGGTTGATTACTCACTTTGGGAAGTTGTTCTACATGGCGACAGTCAGCCAGCCAAGACTGCTACTGGATCAGTCTTGACTCTCAAGACAAGTGAGGAGAAAGCACAGAGAAGATTGGAGGTCAAGGCTCACAGTATTCTCATGATGGGAATACCTAATGATTATCAACTAAGTTTTAATCATATTGAGTCTGCTAAGGATTTATGGGAAGCAATTGAACTTCGATTTGGTGGGAATGAAGCTACCAAGAAATCAAGAAAGAATCTACTGAAGCACCAGTTTGAAACTTTTACTGCTTTGAGTTCTGAGAATATTGAGGGAACTTATGATCGACTTCATAAGCTGACCAGTCAGATGGCTCTATTGAAGATTGATGTATCTCAAGAAGATATCAATCTAAAATTTCTGAGAAGTCTATCTTCTGAATGGAACACTCACACAGTGATTTGGAGGTACATGGAAGATTTTGAGAAGATGACATTGGATGATCTGTATAACAACTTGAAAGTGTATGAAACTAAAGTCAAGGGATTGTCAAGTTCATCTTCTACCACAAACAATCTTGCTTTTGTTTCCTCAAGCAACAAGAATTCTAGTAGTCATCAAGAACAGCACTCTGCTGCTGGTACTTTTGTTCCTGCTGCTGGTTCACATGTCTCTGCTGTTGACTCTACAAATATCAACACCATCAGTGATGCTGCTATTTGTGCTTATTTAGCTGAACTTACTACAAGTACTTCAGTTATGCCTCAAGATCTGGATGAACTTGATCCTGATGATGTTGAAGAGATTGATATGCAATGGCAGTTTGCAATGCTAACTATGAGGGCTAGAAGGTTTCTTAAAAGAACTAGTAAAGAAATGAAGTTTAGAAGAAACAAGAATGTGAGATTTGACAAATCAAAGGCTGAATGTTTTAACTGTCATAAGAAGGGACACTTTGTAAGAGAGTGCAGAGCACCAAAAAGAAACAATGAGAATGTCAAGAAGTCTACTGATGGTAGTCAAGCATGCTGGGGAATTAAGAGATCAAATGGTTCAAGTGTGGCATATATCAGTTTTTCTCAAATGTTGCACTACATGGATAGGGATGATATTCTACAACTCTGGAAGCTTTACCAGATGAATTATGGTGATACTAGACCAGAGGTAGTGCATGAAAGACTCAACTATTACTATTTGAAGAATATGTTTGAACCTGATAAAAGAAGTCTTGATTGGAAGAATATGATAAGTTCAAGCAAAGTTATCAGATGGTATCTATATCAATCATGTGGAGTACATGCATTGACTGGAAGTAATGGTTTGTGTTTATACATGTTAACAGAGAAAGATTATCATGTGTTCAAGAATACTGCTCTTCTAACTAATATGTTACAACCTGGAAAGCTGAGTTTGCAAAGACCATTTTTATCAGATCATCAAGCTTTTGAGTTAGTGGAGAGGTATAGAAAAGTGCTGGTGTAATACCTGAAATTCTGATAACCTATAAAATTACCAAATTGCCCCTGAAATCATAAAACATAAATAAATCACTTATAAAATTCTGAAACGATTCCAAACTTCTGAAAGTGAACCATATATGAAACGAATAAATTTCTGGAACATAATATTATCTTTGAATGTCCAAAAATTAGAAATCACTTGTATATGTATTTTATGGTCCGAATTATATTTTAATTAGTTTATTATGTTTTGTAAATTAAAAATAAATAAGATAAAGGCCAAATTAATTAAGGAAAATATTATGAAAATAAAGTACAATCCTTATATAATTATAACACTTAAGAAATCTGATTTTTAGCTCTAAAAATTCGGCCAAATATTTATATATACAAAATCTATATTTTCCTAAACCCTAAAAATATACCGATTAAACTAAATCCCTAAAAAAAATTCGACACCCTCCTCCCCAAGCTTCCTGAAGTCGAACCACAATTTTTTTGAAGATCATTGATTCATTTTGAATTTAAGAAAAATAGGAACATGAATTTAGAGCCTTCCAATTGTGCTTGGTAATTGTTTTCATTCGGTTAATCACAAAAGAGGTAATATTTTTAGTTCTTAATCCTTACATCCTAGAATTTTTCCAGTATTTTTCTAGTGTTCTACATGTTAAATATGACCTAAGAAAAATGATAAAATCGAATCATGCACTGTAAATAAGTTGTATGAAATTAAAAGGCTTAAAACACACTTAAATTTCAAATCATGTTATATGAATTTTCTAAGGTGAAACCATATTTTGTATATGTTCTTTGACATTAATATGAGCTAGGAAAAATAGCCCCTTAATTTTTAGAAGCCTGGATAAATTGATTTTAATTAATCAATAAATCAGATTTTATAAATAAATAGAGAAAATTATGAAAAACCCTATTTTGAATTAGGGTTAGGGTTTGATCATGCTAGGTCTGATGTAATTAATGTTTCTAATGATTGGGTAATAGTGGTATAATTATTTGATGAATTAGGGTTTTGTTTGGTATTTAAAAAGTTATACGATTTGGTTTTTAATTCACAAGGGTGTGTTTTGTAAACTTTGAAACTTCTGGGATATTTTTTTAATGTTATATACTACTTTAGGAATGTAGGAAAAATATTAATTTGGGGTCCTAGGTGAAATATTGCAAGATAATGAATTAATTACATTTATAAGGGTTGTTTTGTAATTAATTAAAATAGAGGGACTAAATGTGTAAATTCTGGAATCTTGATATTTTTCTGAGTAAATACTGATGTTAAAAGTGTAATGTGAATTTTGAGGATTTATGGGCTTAATATGTAATGGTTAATAAATTATAGTTTAATTTATAAGTTTTGTAAAGTTAAGGGACCATTTGTGTAAATTCTGAATTCTGGGGGACCTAATCTGTAATACACTTAATTCTGATGTTAACTTCTGTATTTTTGTAAAATATGATGCTTGGTTGGTAAATATGAATATTGTAGGGATTTAATTGTGAATATTGAAAATCTAGGGTTTGTTTTGTAAATATTGAAACTAGAGGGGTATAACTTGTAAATTGTGAAACTTGAAGGAATTAAGTGTCATTCTGTATAAAAGGAATATTTAAATTAGTAGGTAAAGTATTTTCATTGTGATACCTTTGAATTTAGAATAATTACAGTTTAAACCCTGAACTATGAAAATCTGTCATAATTAACCCTAAAGTTTTATAACTTGATAAAAGATACCTTAATACCATAATATTCTGTAATTAAGGACTTAACTAAATCTCTAATATCAATATCTGGTTAAATCTGGAAATCTGTTAATTCTGGAAACCTGCTAAAAATAGAAAGTTACTTAAAATGGAAAGGTAAACTAAAAGGAATAATCTGAATTAGAATCCGTAGTAATTCCGTCTTCTACTTCTTTAGGTGTGAAGAAGGAGAAGTCCTGATTTCTGTTCTGTGTCTGTTTTGCTTATTCTGCTTTGCTAATAAGGTACAGATATTCTGCCCTTTTTCAGTAAGGGTTTTTGATCCCCTTTTCTTTCAGTTTTACATTTTCTTTATTAGGATCTCCGATACCACTGCTATGTTCCCTTCTGTTGTGAATATTTGTTGTGATCTGTTTGTCTTGAACCTTTTGTTTGAACCTCTGCTATGATTCTTTTATTCTGAACCATTTTCCTGAACTCTGATTGTAAACTGGTTTGTGAACCTTTGATGTGTTTCTTCTGTTCTGAACCTTTCTTTAACCTTTGTGTTTTGATCTCTTGTTCTGAACCCTGAATTTGTGAATCTTGATTGAATCTGATCTGTGAACCTTGTTCTGAACCTTAACCTGATATATCTGTTGTAAACTTTGATTTGATTTTTGGTATAAACCTTAACCTGTTAAATCCTTATCTGAACCTAATTGATTTTGAACCTTTATTAAACTACATATGAAACTGTTTAAGAAAAACTATTTTAAAAAGAAGCGATACCACTTGAAATGGAAGTTACTAAAAGTTTTGGAAGACCATTTTTATGAAAACTATTTTGTAATATCATTTCAATGAAAACCATTATTAAAGGATTGATTTAAATGAACTTTTGACAGGAACTTCTGAAATGGATTATTGCTATAAACTTGTAATTCTTAACCTTTGATATACTCTTTTGGACTATTGGAAATAAACCTTTTAATCTGAACTTACGTTTTGATATTAAACTTAATCTGATAAACTTTGATTTGAACCTTATTATCTTATTCTGAATTGTTGACATGACCCTTCTGCCATGAACCCTTAGATATGACTCTGTTTATTATATGACATCTGACCTTGACCACAGTCTGATATCCGAGCCACTCACTAGGCATGAGGGTTTCATGTCCATGTCATTGATGCACCGATGGCATGACTCTAGGGCAGGAGAGTGATGACCTGTCCCGTCCCTGATTTTATCTGTTATGTAGGAGAAGATTCAGGCCTACTGGGGCGTATGGATGCATCCTAGATCTGATCTATTTCTGTTATCTGTTATTATGTTATCTGTTATATATATATCTCTGGTGACTGATGGTGTGTGCGATACACGTCTTTCACATATCTGGGAGCTGATCACTCCAATTTGATACATGAGGTCACCCCTCATATTATCTGGTTACTTGAGAGGTATCCCCTCTAGATTACTTATGTGACTACACTGTTATGATATTATCTGTTATCTGGGCTCGTGATAGATTTCTGTTCCCTTTATTCTTAAACCTTATTTATTTATTCTTATTTCATTTCATTTATTCCATTTCTTATTCCTATTCCTTTATTTGACTTGTGTCTGTATGATATGTACTTTCTGATTTCTGTTGCACTGCTCTGTATTTCCTGATTTTCCTTTGTACTGCTATCTGTTATCGTTTCTGTTATCTATATATCTGTTCACTGAGCTTTTGAAGCTCAGCCGCATTTCTTTTCCTGCGGCAGGTTTTTAGTAGGAAGCTGGGAATGAGTGAGATTGTACCTCTGGACTTAGAAGGCTTGGTAGCTATTCTGGATTAGAATTGGATAGAAGATATTATGTTTTAGAATTAGTTTTGAAAGCTTTCATTGTAACCTTGAAGGTTCAGTATTTCATTTGTAATCCTTTGAGATTTTTGTATTAATGTAAGATGTATGCTTTGTTATGTTCTGATATGAATCCATTGTTGTGATATCTTTACCCTTGTCGGGTTGGGGTGTTATAGCTGGAATCAAAGACCTCAAAACAGTAAAGTGTTTGGAAGCATCCTCCTGGTGATTAGCTGGGTTTAAAGGAAACTCGATGATTTTTGGAGAAAAATATCAAGTTTAGGGGAGGATTGTTGGGTCTAAAGATGCTGCTGCTCGGGAAATACACTAAGTGGTACTCTGCTGATCAGTTAAGTAACTCTGCTGATTAGACTATAACTCTGCTGTTTGCTAACTCTGCTGGATTGGGATAATAAGCAAAGTGTAACTCTGCTGCTAGCCCACGAAGACTCTGCTACTAGACTAGTTACTCTGTTGCTTATTAGATATGTATAGTTTGTTAAGATAAGTTTGGAAAAGATACGTAAGAATATTTTTCTTGTATAGAAAGTCTTGTAAACTGACTAGGACTCCTTACGCTATAAAAGGAGGATCTAGGGTTAGGTTAGATATACGTATCATTATTGTTTTACACTTCAAGGTTTCTTGTAACCTTATTGCTATCGAGCAATCGTATTAATATATTGAAGTGTTGTTTGATAATTCATTTTTTGTTTTATTCTTCTTAAGATCAAGTAATAGTTTCCGCATAATATTTGATATACAACTCAAGATCAGTTTCTATACCGATTGCTTTAGGTTTGTATCTAAAGTTATTAATAAGATCGTGAAGCTCAACTGGGATCAACTGCTCGGTAAATACGGTCCTCATGACAGACCATCGTAGCGATCAGAAGTGGAATAGTATGATGGATCGCTCACCGGTGACCGGTAGGACTCGTACGGCGGCCATGGCAGAACTCTCTCCTAACTCAAAGTTACTCGGAGTGCCCTCATCGTATCTCCATGAACTGAGAGTAGGCGGAATGAATGACCACCTGCGGGTGTCAACCTGCCTGTGAATCCCGGGTCGAGCGGAGGCCTCAGCAGCAGCCTCAGCATAGGGATCAGAAGGTGAAGGTGCTATGGTAAAAGTCCTCCTGCGAGGTGGTAGCAAAGTATCGGTAACATCTCTGGGTGATGGTGGTAATGGGACTGTGGTAGTCTGGTGATAAGTAAACGATGGTGGTGGTGGTGGAGATGATGGTGGTGATGGGAGATGAGATGGAGTAGTAGGTGCTGGTACACGGCTGGGTCGAGATGGTAACCTTCTCCTAGCGGTACGGAGCATGATAGGGCCAGTCTCGTGTAGCCGATAGCGGCGACCAATGGGTATCTGATCCAGCTGTACTACAGGGATACGCCTAGCACAGCGTACTGGAGGTGAAACTGGTGGTGATGGTACAGGTGGTGTAGATATGGTCTGAGCGTCCTCAAATGGCTCAGTCTCAGTAGAGACATCGCCAGAGGGTGCAGGAACTGGAATGGCTGGTAGGATCGAAACAGTGGTGGATGATGATGAATCCTGCATGTCTGAATCCGAGTCAAGGATAATGGGATGAGTAGGTGAAGACATATCGCTGTAAACCAGGTCAATATAAATATATATATATATATATATATATATATATATATATATATATATATATATGTATATATATATATATATATTTATATATATATATATATATATATATATATATATATATATATACATATATATATATATATATATATATAAGTACTCATATAAAATAAGTAAATAAAAGCATGTATCGTAATCGTATACACATCATGATGTTGTGAAGTGTCGTGACCTAGTGGTTATAGTCTAGGGTTAATGATGCATCTTAGTTCTCTATAACCTTGGCTCTGGTACCAATCTATCACACCCCCAAAATTTGGAGTGCAGCGGAATGGAATTCCGGGGGCGTAACGTACATGGATAACAAAGTACAAGGAAATAAAGAATGACCTCTAAGTGAGTCATTTTAAAACAAGCGTTTGATTTAACATAAACGTTTAACAAAACTTTAATATCAGAGTTCACCATCAAATGTAAGATTTTAATACATAACCAAACGCTAAATAATGCAAGAAAATCTTCATCATGATGTGCTTCTAAAATGTGACTCTAGAGTGCTCCATACATAGATGTTTATTATCGTCTAGTTACCTGAGAATACACGCTAAAAGGGTCAACATAATTGTTGGTGAGTTCATAGGTTTAAGTAAACAAGTAAAGTGCGGACCACAAGATTTCAATAGCATGACAATCACAAAAAATATAACGTCATAGCCAAAAATAATATACAGTGCCCTAAGCACATGACCCCGAAGCTCAACGTAATGGTATACAATAAAGCATAATAATAATCAATGCCCCAAATAAGTGTTTGCCAGACACTCGGAAATAATACGAATGATATGCGTCCGTTTGACAGGTTGGCGCGACCAACTCGGACGGGGTGTCAACCCAAATAGATCTATTCATAACGGTTCATGATTAAATGGGACTTTAATGGCAATGCGGTAACTTGGGCAAAGTAACAGTTTTAATACTTGTGTCCGAAAAATAAGCAATGTATTCCCACCACGAGGGTTTAGAAATCGTGTACAAATAATCTAAAAATCGGGGCTATGAAACTCACCCCAGTTATCAAATCTCGATTAAAAATACGGTAAACTGGGAATAGAGGTCCGATACACTAACCGAAACCTAAATAAATACCATGTCTTCGGTTTGGAAACAAGGTCGTGCGTACAAGTTCATACGCTATTTTATCACTTGTACATGTTTGTTGTAAGATTTATCGACAAAATATGGTTGCGTCAATGTGTCTATTTATTAAGCAAAGTAACCCTTTTTAGATAACGTAACTAGTTTACCACGTAATTAAACTATAGTCGCCTTGTTAATAAGTATTTTTGAAAACCACTAACGCGCTTAACAAGTATACATAATGTTCTACCATTTTTGTTTACGTCATTTTAGCTAAAACCGACCCTAAAGTGTCCAAAATTCACATTATAATTTTCCATCAGCTTTCTAATAGCCAAAAATAAAAGCTGTCAAAAGTTATATTTCGTCGTAACTTCTTTAGGCCATAACTTTCTCGTCTTAGCTCCGATTCTTAAGTTTTATATATCCCCGGGTTCGTGTTTAAGTATACTAACATGTTTTTAGTGTCTCGGCTAGTCTAGTTAACTTTTAACATCAGTTTTCACCTCTTCTAAATTCCCAACAGCATCTATGTTTTCAGAAAAATTCATTTTCGTCGCACAACTTAAAACTAACGTATCTTCTTCGTTATAAGTCCGTTTAACTCATTCAAGCGGCTACGTTTTCGTTATAAAGTCTATTTTCTATATTTCTAACCTAATCTTGCTACCAAGCTACTGATTTTTCTGTGGGAGGTCGAATGGGACAACCGCTTTTCTAAAAGTGTCAAAACACTTTTCATAGCCTTCTAGTTATCCAAAACCGCTTAACAACAAGTCCCAAACTAATCCTAGCTCTTCCACGAATTTCTCAACATGTCAATAGGGATTTATCAATAAGCTTAGCAATATGAAAAGTTCACTTCATTGTAAATAAAGTATTCACCAAAACTAGTTTAGCTAACTTACTAGCTCATATGTCATGTTTTTCATTTTTACATCTTGTTAAGATTTATAACCAACTAGTTTGTTCATTATAAAAATTTGTTTAAGACATAGCCATTAGTTAAAATATTATTGTGGTTATAAGGTTTTATTAACTTGTACAAAGTGATAACAAGTATATGCACTGGAGACTAATATCAAGATATAAAGAGCATGAAATTTATCAAGATCAAGTGTTACTTACTTAGGGAGATTAGTATGATGAGGAGGTACTTTACTTGATTAACCCAAGATTAGTGCTTCTAAAACCCTTACAAGTATGTCCTAATGATACTTGATCTTAACCAACAAGTTTTCTTCTTCCCTTGCTTCCTTGGGTGGATCGAATGTATGAGTAAGTGAGTGTGTGATGTATTTTTTTTTCTTCTTCTAGCTAGTTACTAAACACATACATGTACATATATATATTAGAGGACTTTCAAACTAGCAATAGTAAGTCAAGAAAATATCATGGCTATGTGTTGAGGATTGTGGCCGATTATGGGCTAGGAGGGGGGATAAATTGGTGGTCACGCCACCAACATCTTTAGCTACAACTCCTTGTCTTAAGGTTCTTGTCTTGCAATTAATGTAAGTAGGAATAAAATGGTGTAGTAATTATTATGGAACAAGGGGGGGGGGCAATATGGGTAATATTAGGAGTAAAAGAGTTAATTTGGTACAAAAGTGTATATATTGTATGTATTGGGTATTAAAACTTGGTATTAGTTATTGGTTTGGTGATTAACGTAAGTTATGCGTAATTAAACGATATAATTAAAGAAATTACATTAGGCGTAGGGAAATATTTTTGGAACTTTGGTAATAATTTAGGAAGTATAAAAATGCATTAAAAATAATTGTTATGAGTATTGTGCATATCGGGTGTTAAATTTAAATTGCGAATAGCGTTTGTTCAATTAACAATCATAAGTAAATAAAGAGAAGGAAATTGTTCAGGGATTAAAATTTTGAACCAGAGTAGGAGCAAGGTGTTGGAATGTTGTGGACTAAATATAGCCTAAAGTCTTAGTGCACTTGAAAGATATTCTAAATTTTCACGTTGATTCAAGTAGAAAGTCATACATAAATTGTTCTCAAGTAAATTTCAAAAAAAAAAATTGAGTTTATTGAACATTATTGACCCGGAAAATAGCGGGTTGTCATACTATTAGTTGTCATGTATATTGTAAAGATGATGATGAAGAAAAACCTTGTTCAATAACAATTGATTCTTTAATTGAATATTTCGCCTTTTGTAATTGTTAACCCTAGATGAGATCTAACCAATCTCGAGCTCTAAATGATCTCCGCACTTGTTGATCCTAAATACTTAAGCTTGTATTAGTAACTTTGAATGATATCAAAGAGTATGCAGAATCTACTCTTCAATACTTAGAAGAATTGTAATATAACAGTGAACAATGAAACAGTAAACTGTGTTATATTAACAAGAATAATTCACCAAAACACTTCAATATTATTAGCTAAATAATACGAGTACTCTTGCTTAGTACTAGGGTTTACAACCTTGAAGCTTTACAAAAACGTATTCTAGAGATGTATATAAGAAATTAACCTAGGACCTCCTTTTATAGGCACATGGAGTACTTTACAAGATAACTATCAATATACAATATTCGTATCTTTCTAAACATACTATAGTACAGATTTGGCCAACGACCATACATGTGGTATTTTGAACGGCCACACAATAACTTATTTGTGTGACTAAATGTACCAGAATAAAATAAACAGCCACACTTGATCCGACTTGTGAGACCATTTCGGAATTACATCTGAGGCTACAGCCACACATTTGAATATTTTCGTGACTATACGTATCTGGTAAAAAAAATTTTGATTATTAATCACTTATAATTTGGGAGGTGTGACGAATACAAATATGGTTGAAACATTAGTCACACTATATATATACATATTTGAAAAATATATGTCACGCAATTCAAAAGTGTGACCAAAATCCATATATGGTCACACGAAATAATTGTGTATGTGGCTAAATCATATACTCAAGTTTGTCACACATTATTTAAACGTGACTGCTAGTTTTTGTTGAAAATTTAGCCACATATGAATTTGAAATGTGTGACAAATGAAAAGTAAGTTTGAAGCATTAGTCACGATATGCATTTAAAAGTGACAAATATATGTCACACACTTGAACAGTGTGACCAAATGTCATATATGGTCACACTAAACCATAGGCATACATGATTAAGTGTGACCAAAATTCGATACAAATGGTCACGTAAGTTAATATTTGTGTCGAAAGTTAAGTGTGTGTTTTCCTGCCAATTCCTAATGTGTATGGTCACATTTAATTGTAGCACAATCATGTGACTATAGGCTATACAATAGTCATACCATACCACAAATGTGCATCTAAATTATGTTTATGGCCACATTATAAGGGTATTATATGTGACCAATACATTCAAAATAGTCACACTGTGAAATATTCATGTGACTATTATGTATAGCAAAATGTGAACTTAGTTATCATTAACCTTGATATTAGACACATTGAGTGTTTGTGTGACTAAATTCAAGATGTTACATATTGTCACATGAAGTATTTATTTAGGTGTATAAATCATAGAGTCATATTTTGTCACACATTATTTAAGTGTAGTCACAATTCGATACATATGGTCACGCATTTCTGATAACTTATGCAATAGTCAAAAATTTCAAAATCTCAATGTTTTGGCTCCATTGTAAGCATTTATGTAAACATAATTTGTCACACTAAACATTCTAGCAGTAATAACTATACATGTTTATCTCATAAGCAGTAATAACTATGCATGTTTAAGTCAAACTATACATTCTAGCAGTAATAACTATACATTCTAGCAGTCTTAACTCTAACTCAAGCAGTCTTAATTCTATTTCTTGTCCTTGGGTCCTAGATACTCTCCCATCTTCCTGAGCAGTTCATATGCCATGTCATCATAAGTAAGCTGAAGCTTGAGTATTTTCTTCCCACGCAACATCTGATGTAGAATGTCTTTGTAAAACATTAAAGGGTAATCCTTTTCTACGAGCATGTAGATCACCAACTCATTTACAGTTAAAGCATGTACTCCACATCGTTGAAAAATGTTCCATTCTTTAACAGCATTGTGCTTTAGTGTCACACCCCCAAATTTCGTGACTTGCAGCGGAATGAAGCATACAGGGGCGCGACTGGTCATAGCACCAAAGTTGCAGTTATATTGAACGACCTAAAGTGTCGTTTAGAAAATACATCGTTTGAATATTTAAAAACATTCAGATTTACAAAGCTAGGTCCCAAAAGGTGAAAAAGGTTTTCAGAAAACAAGTTCATACAATTCAAACGATGGATAAGTGCATAAAATATAAAGTGAGACGCGTCGACTCCGCGACTCCATGATATGTCCTTATGCAAGCCAACATGCGATACCTCAATAACCTAAAAATACATTGCTAAAAATGGTCAACAAAAATGTTGGTGAGATCATAGTTTTATGTAAATGAAATGTTGTACGGATACCACAAGTATAAAGTGTATGAAAAAATGTCACATAAAAATATTACATTCGTTCTTAAGCTCATGACCCCGAAGCTAGACTGAAATAAATGCCCCAAAAAGGGAGTGCTTTGCCAAACACTCTGCATGTATGAAATGAAATGCGTTCGTTTGACCAGTTGGCGCTACCAACCCGAACGGAGGCGTCACCCTCAATAGATCTATCCACTCACCTTCGCTTGCTCACAATTAACGGTCCATGATAAATAAAAGGAGGCTTTAAATTGGCAATGATGTAACTTAAACAATGTAAATGAGTTTGTATACTTTGGTCTGCATATAAAAATGGTGCAATGTATTCTCCCCCGAGAATTTAGAAATCAAATAATAAATTTAAAACGGGGCTATGAAAACTCACCTGATATGATATAGCAACAATGACAATGATGGATATGATGAAATAAAGCTCGGTCTCTAACCGCGACCTATTATGATTGATATGATCCAATGTAAGCAATGATACAATGCAACACATGCAAATACGTATGTTAACGATACCACTTGTAAATTTTGAAAATAACGTTTATCGACGCAAAATACACTTTTGAAGTCTCGTTAAATTGTTAAACCTTTTTCGTATAAATATGTTGAAACGTTACTCCACGATCCTCGTTTGGAGTTCTATCGGAAAAATATAATGTTTTCGTCGCAAATTAATATTTTCTTTAACTTGTGAAAATATGCCCAAAATGGCTTTGTGAAACTAGTCGCGAAATATTGTACGTTAAGTGTTAGTGATCAAACTTGACATTTTTGAAAACCTTGCAACAATGTCTAATTGTCGTGTTATTTAACTTTTGATCATACGCGCCTCGTTCAATTAGAAAATTGGCTATCAAGGTTATGTTTCGCAAAACACTAGTTTTTATACTTAAAACACTTTCTAATAGTGGGCTGTCAAAATAAACATGGTATGTCGGGCTTTAGAGATTCAAACTTTGAAAAATCTCGGCGATCAGCAACTAAATTTTTAGAATTTTAGTTTTCGTCGTCTAACTTTGAAAAATCATATCTCCTTCATTATAAGTCGGTTTTTAGTGATTCAAGCGGCCACGGTTTCGTTTTTGAAAGAACTTTCTGAATATGGAGGCCAAAATAGTTCAAAAGTTTCTAAGTTTTCCAGACTTTGCATTTTTGGACAGAACCTTATTTACTTTGCTAAAAACTCATTTTCTTTGATCTAAACTTGATCATACCACTTCAAATCAACTCCACAAGTTCGCAAATTCTACCATACACCTTCTTAGGGTGTCATGGGGTCCTAAAATTTTCCAACCTTGGTGGATTTCATGAGACCATTAGTGTAACTTATAGATATAGTGTTAAAGATAGTTTAGGTGCAAAGTGGTATCTAAAACATAAATATGCTGCATGATTAACTAGTATAACTTGAAAATACATAATCATATGAATCAAATGAAAGTATAAGATGATCAAAATATGTTCTTGAAACTTACTTGAATATTTGATGGGTTTTGATGAGAAATGTGTAAGAAACTTTGAGATTAATCACAAAACCTTAACAAGGAAGGTAAATGGAGCTTGATTATGACTTTAACTTGGAAAATTTATGTTTTTGTGGTGGTGTTCTTCCTTTGGCCGAATGGGGAAGATGAAGTGGGAGAGTTTATGTGTTAACTTTGCTAGTTGATTTGCATAAGTGAAGTGTTATGGAAATAAATGGCTAAAAATTCATTAAATGCAAGTGTACTAGTAATCAAGTGCATGGAGTATTAGGGGTGATTTGGGGGGGGGGGGGGGGGCGGTGGCACATGGGTTTAATGGAAGAGGATTTGATGTTAATTAATGCATTGGTCTCCCATTTATTTAAGTATTGGTAGTTTAGTGTATACATTGAGTGTTATCGGGTACCGAGTTAACTAGAAATGAATCATGACGAGGTGAAATAAAATACGACGAAGTTGTAAAAATTGTAAAATCATATTCCTTGCAAGAATCAGGTGTTAGAATGATTATCAGATTGAAACTTCGTAAACCGACGGAGTTATAAGCGTCAAACGAAAAATATAGCGATTGGTTTAAAAACACCGGGTAAAGTAATAATATAATCTCTATATCATTATAATTAGTTTGAAAATGTAATAGGATCATAGTCGGGAGTATTGGGTATAACGTTAGTAGAAATGACTGAGTGGTAACGTTAATTAAATAATTAAGCATACGTTAATGAAAATCACACAAACCCGTGCATGAACTGAAATGATAATGATGTTACTGATGATATGCAGACTACTCTAGTCTGTATGATGTGTCCTTACTGATGATGCATGAATACGCAGCTAAACCTTACTGGTTACACGAATTTAAATATCCGTAAACCTAGTTTACGAAATGATGAATAATGCCCATGAATAGTGATTTCCCTCCGGGAATGAATAGTATTTTGTGAATAGTAAATTTTTTTGACGACTTCTCAAAGTCTCAAACTGACTTCAAAAACGATGAATAGTGAAATGATGAATAGTAACCCATGAATAGTAATTTTTGAGCTGAATAGTGAAATTTGAAGCTTGGAAAAAGAACCTGAAATTTCGAGTTGTGACAGTCTTCCACCTTAAAAGGAATTCAGTCCCTGAATTCAGTTGATGTTGGTCTCTGGAGTGGACTTGGTGAAGAGATGTGGGTATTTGAGTCGCACCTGGTCTTCCCGTTCCCAAGTAAACTCGGGACTTCCTCGAGAATTCCAGCGAGTTTTCACGATGGAAATTCGACTTTGCTTCAACTGTTTGACCTCTCGGTCCATGATTTCTGCTGGTTCTTCCACAAAGTTAAGCTTATCATCGATCTGAATTTCTTCTAATGGAATGAAATGAAATATGTTATAAGTGATTTATATGGAAGGCACTCCTTGAGGTTTGAAATATGAAATGGGTGGTGTATGTTGCTGGGCTCCGACGGAAGCTCAAGTCTGTATGCTAGTCGGCCGATTCTAATTAGAATCTTAAATGGTCCAATATACCTAGGGTTCACTTTCCCGTGTTCCCAAAATTGCATCACGCCTATCCTAGGCAAGGCTTTCAACCTAGCTTATTCTCTAACTCCAATCCCAATGGTTTACTGCTTAGGGATACCTAGTCCCAATGATTTTTGCATCCTAAGTGACCTAACTTTTCTATTGTTCTCTTGTTACTTGTAACTGATTCTTGACTTGTACCATTTCCTTTGTTGTTTCATAATTGCGTTCTAGACCAGTGAACTTGACCTTCCGATTTCGGTTTGTCACTATGTAATTGGTACTTCGATCATAGGGGGCCTTAAAAGGTGCAGTCTACGTGTTCGTGTGATAACTATTGTTCTAAAAGAACTCAATTAATGGCAAATGGTTAGCCCAACCATTTCCAAAGTCAATCATACATGCCCTGAGCATGTCTTCCAATGTCTGAATCGTTCTCTCGCTCTCACCATCGGTCCGAGGATGATAGGCAGTGCTCATGTCTAATTTGGTTCCAAATGAATCTTGTAATGATTGCCAAGAGTTTGAAGTAAGGCGACTGTCTCTGTTGGAAATGATGGAAATTGGTCCTTCGTGCCTCGAGACTATTTCCTTGACATAGAGTCTGGTAAGCTAATCCATAGTATAAGTCTCTCCGATTGGAATGAAATGGGCCGAATTGGTGAGCCGATCGACGATTACCCAAATTGCGTCAAACCCGCCTGTTGTTTTGGGAAGTTTGGTGACAAGATCCATTGTGATGCATTCCCATTTCCACTGGGGAATCTCTGGTTGCTGAAGTAATCCTGATGGTTTTTGGTACTCGGCTTTTACTTTAGCACAAGTAAGACACTTGCAAACATACGTAGCTATTTCTACTTTCATATTCGGTCACCAATAAAGTCTCTTGAGATCCTGATATATCTTATCAGAACCTGGGTGAATGGAGTACCTCGACTTGTGCAATCCGAGCATAATACTCCGTCTGACCTCTTTACTAAAACATTTGCATCCTTTGGCATACCATGGGGTTTTTCATTTTGTCGGTTTTCCTCCTTGAGTGCCTCAACTTGAGCCTCGAGGATTCGTGACGGTAAAGGTGATATGATTTTCATTCCCAATGATCTGACTCTCAAAGGCTTGAGTCTTTCTTTCTAGCTAAGGGCATCTGCCACAACATTAGATTTCTTAATTGCCCATTGATCTGAAGATGGTAGAGCACGTGTATATCTGATTGGAAAGAAAATATCTTAAGGGGATTGTCAGAAGTTTGAGGTGCATCGTCTATCCTTGATTAGAAGCCTTTGAAATTTGAACAACGTGTCTCGTGACTACTCCTACAATGGTAGGTTCGTCGAAAGTGGGTTATCGAAGAACAAAGCTACGGTAACGGTTTCTGATTCCTTGTGTCGTGCTATAACTGATGTCAAGATATGAGCCTCTCTTCACCTAAGATGCTTGGTCCTTATTGCTATAATTTGTGCTGTTTAATAGTTTTTCCCTAGATTTCCTTTGTCAAAAGTTTCCCATGCTATTGTTTGTCAATCACAAGCTCCTAATTGTATGAAGTGTCGTAGTATGGTGGTTGGTTTTCAAAATTTGACTCGATATGGAGCGTTTTGATTGAAATCTTCCCCTGAACAATTTATTTACGAGTTTGGATAATGAATCCTACAGTTTGAATAAATGGGTTCCACAAGTTTGAATGAATGAAGTTTTATGTCTGAATGAATAAACCTTTCTTTCGATACAGAGTGTTTTCTTTGAAATCTTCCTTTGAACCAATGAATTTACAAGTTCGAATGAATGAATTTTACAAATTGCATAAAGGAATTTATAGGTTTGAATGAATTTATAAATCTGAACAAATGAAATTTCTCTCTTAATATGGAGTGTTTTGTTTGAACTCTTTTTATTATTATTTTTTTTTCTTCAAGTTTGGATAATTTAAGTGGTTATGCAAGATTGGACTGTTTTCAAATACGACCCAAGGTTTTATGGACAGGTTTTTGACATGATGTGGATAGGAATGTTTTAGCAAAGTTTGGTGTTATACTTTTCTTAGTGCACAGTAGTTTTGTTAAAGGCTGACCATAAAGGATTTATTTGTCAAGACAGACACATCAGATAATTACTTTCCTACAAGGTATATGAGTTGTATAAACGCTCTTTAAAGAAAATTCCTTTGAATTGGAAGCGTCAAACAGGATAAAATAGTCGGGTAGGTATGTCTGCCTGAATGTTTAAATGTCTAGCATTTCGTTTCTGGGGTTGAATACTGCCTATAGGTTAATCTTGGGTAAGACTTGTGGGTATGCATATCCAACTTACTTGATCCTTTCTAAACTGGATCATGACTTAGGTCCGTTTTCCTACTTGGTCTAACTAGTACTTCTGAATTGATAGAATTTGGTGACTATGCCAGAGATAGTGATTTGGATTGCCTCGTGAGATACTATGGTTTTCGTTGCGATACGAATCAACTTGCTGTATATTTCTAGTCCTTGTTTATGGTTCCGAAACCCTTTCGTTGTTTTCTTATGTCGTGAAATTCTCCTCTTAGGTAGAAAATCTTTCCTAGAAAAGTCAATGGTGAAAATCCAACTTAACGGTTAAGTGAGCAACCAGTGGTGTAGGTATCTAGAGGGGGTCTGTCAAAAGTGATGTTTATGAAGAATTTACTTGTTTACAAAGCTTTTGAATGAAAATTTTTATTATGGACTTTTGAAAAGATGATTGTTTCCTTCATGGCATAATCCTCCCTGAATTAGACATAGGTGATCAGGCTATGTATAATTGAGGGTAAATAATGCGATGCTCGATTTGGTCAAAATAGCCTTGTGTTTTTCAAAAGTTTTAGATGGTGCTCAACGTGTTATTTGGTAAAATGATAGTAAATAGTTGGTAGGATGGCAGAAAGCCAATTTATAAGGCGGTAGTAACATAACTTGCTTTAAAAATGTTGTGAAATAACTCCCTGAGATGATAGTAAAATAGCTTAAGGTAAGGTTATGTGAAACAGTCTTAATAAGCGGTATTGAAATATCTTGTAACAAAATCTGTTGAATGGGTATGGGACGTGTGGAACATCTTGTGGAATGGCAATAGTCTTTAGTCAGAGGCGAAATTTGCCTAACTCCTACTAGGATAGTGGCATGTTGTTGTGAAATGGTTGAAAATTGTACAATCGGAGTAGGAAATGGAATAAACGAAGATTGTGCTCATGGCGGTGATGCTAAAAGATAGGGATTACGTTAGATAGAAAAGTACATAGTAAAACGAGGTTACAAGAGAGTACTTAAGATAGACTACTTAAAGAAATACAACACCAGAGAGTTTAGGCTTTCGTTTTCTTGTCCTTTAGCTTCGGGCAGTCCTTCCTGAAGTGCCCTATGTTCCCACATCCAAAGCAACTCCCCGGGATCCTCTGATTTGCGGGATTCCTACAGTTCTTGGTTTTGTGGCAACGCTTCTTGCACAGCCCACACGGTTCGCTGCAATGACCTAGGTGATGGAGATTGCATGCGTTGCAGTAAGGTAAATTCCTAGCATAACTTTTCTTGGTACGTGGTTCTGCAGTATAGGCCTTAGCAACTTCTTGCTTTTTAGGTGGTTGTGGTGTAGCATTGTCACCCTGGTTGTTGTCCCACTTTCTCTTGTTGTTGTTGTTCCATTTTTGTCTGTTGTCCATATTGTTTCCTACGGCCTGGGTGTGAGCTATGTGTTCCTTTGCCTCGATCGCCATATGGATAGCTTTAAGCATGGTATCGGGTTCTAATGAGGCGACCATCATGCGAATTTCAGGGGAGAGTCCCCTGATATACCTCTCAAGTTTCTTGCTTTTCGGTTCATCCATTGCTGGGCCTAGTCGTGCCAATTCGTAAAAATGAGTAGTGTACTTGGCAACATCATCTCCTACCATGGTAAAGTTGAGGATTTCCTGTTTCATTGCTTGTAGTTCGCTTCTTGAACAATATTCTGAAGTCATCATCCTTCTTAATTTCTCCCAAGAGATTGAGTAAGCAGCGTCGACCCCTACTATCTGAACATGTTTAGTCCACCATTCCTAGGCATGATCCTGAAAAGTGCAAGTGGCGAACTTGACCTTGTCTTCCTTACGGCAGTCGCCACACCGAAATATGGTTTCTACTTCTTTGAACCATTTGTAAACTTCCTTCACTCCTTCAGTTCCGCTAAAGGTGTGGGGGTTGCAATCAATAAATTCCTCATGGGTAAGATTTTTGGCGAAGGATGTGGCTTGTGTCATGTCTGGAGTGGCTTGCTTTAACCTAACTACTTCACAATCATAAAAGACCATGAGAATTGATAAGTAGTAAAGATCATCATACTCACAAATACACAATCATGACATGTATAAATGGAGTGAGATCACAACAAGGTGCAATCACGAAATGTCATAACACACGTGGATGTATAAAATGAAAATTTCGGCCTACATGGACCGATATCATAGATAGCACAACCTTATCCATATAGTAGAGTCAATACTTTGTGATTTCGTGGTACAACAATCGAAATACTACAAGCTTCATTGAACTATGCTACTCATCCCATGGCTGGGATAATAGTAAAAGCTAGTAACGATATAAGTCTAGTCTAGGGATTCCCTAGTGCTCCTCTGAGTGAATCCAGGGTTGTGGCATCTTGGGGTCGGGATGAGACCTGATGTGGGGTCTGGAGTTGTGCATCAAACATGTCTGAGATAGTGTAGATTCCAAACCATTCTTGAGGAATCTGCTGATGTTCCTGTTGAGTCGGTGATCTTGGTATTATCCACACGGTGTCATCTAATTCCTGATATGTGGGAATGAAAAGGGGAATGACAATGGTGGTGGTGGGAAGGCGGGGGCAGTTCCCTGAATCTCAAGAGTTTCGGTGTTATATCTGGTAGTATCTCCTAAGTCCGGCTCAGGTAGTGCTAATACCTCCAATATGAGGAAATTATCATTCAATAATGGTTAGTGTGGTGATGTAGGTGTATGAGTGGATGAAAAAGCATCCTCGATATCCGAGTCTGCTAGAATGATAACAGGGTGGTTGGGTGAAGACATCTGTGTGACAACCGATGTGAAATAAAAGTAAATAACTCCTCACATTATGCGAGTTATGATGAAATGATGTATGTATGAAACTGCATGTACAGTGAATATGCACTTATGATGAAATCGTGAGATGCTATGATGAAGTAGTTATAGACTAGGGTCAATGATACAACTTAGTTCGCTATAACCTTTCCTCTGATGCCAATCTGTCACACCCCCAAATTTCGTGACTTGCAGCGGAATGAAGCATTCAGGGGCGCGACTGGCCATAGCACCAAAGTTGCAGTTATATTGCACGACCTAAAGTGTTATTTAGAAAATACATCGTTTGAATATTTAAAAACATTCAAAGTTACAAAGCTAGGTCCCAAAAGGTGAAACAATTTTTCAGAAAACAAGTTCATACAATTCAAACGATGGATAAGTGCATAAAATATAAAGTGAGACGCGTCGACTCCGCGACTCCATGATATGTCCTTATGCAAGCCAACATGCGATACCTCAATTACCTGAAAATACATTGCCAAAAATTGTCAACAAAAATGTTGGTGAGATCATAGGTTTATGTAAATGAAATTTTGTACGGATACCACAAGTATAAAGTGTATGAAAAAATGTCACATAAAAATATTACAATAGCTCTTAAGCTCATGACCCCGAAGCTAGACTGAAATTAATGCCCCAAAAAGGGAGTGCTTTGCCAAACACTCTGAATGTATGAAATGAAATGCGTTCGTTTGACCAGTTGGCGCTACCAACCCGAACGGAGGCGTCATCCTCAATAGATCTATCCACTCACCTTCGCTTGCTCACAATTAACGGTCCATGATAAATAAAAGGGGACTTTAAATTGGAAATGATCTAACTTAAGCAATATAATTGATTTTGCATATAAACAATTAAGCATACGTTAATGAAAATCACACAAACTTGTGCATGAACAGAAATGATAATGATGTTACTGATGATATGCAGACTACTCTAGTCTGTATGATGTGTCCATACTGATGATGCATGAATACGCAGCTAAAGCTTACTGGTTACGCGAATTTAAATATCCGTAAACCTAGTTTATGAAATGATGAATAATGCCCATGAATAGTAATTTCCCTATGGGAATGAATAGTGTTTCGTGAATAGTAATTTTTTTTGACGACTTCTCAAAGTCTCAAACTGACTTCAAAAATGATAAATAGTGAAATGATGAATAGTAACCCATGAATAGTAATTTCTGAGATGAATAGTGAAATTTGAAGCTTGGAAAAAGAACCTGAAATTACGAGTTGTGACATTTAGTCTTCTCCAACATTCATCCTCATGATTTGGTTCAAACATTACCTTCAAGTAATTCCAGACTTCTCTATCATAAGCTTCTTCTAGTGTCTTATTACCAAATCTTTGTTTGATAATTTCCATGGAGCTATCATATCTCGTCTATCAAAATTATGAACCATGTCAAGAAAGCTTACAAACCTTGTAGAAGAATGATGAAGCGAAAAGTGTACCGCTTTTAAGGGGTCATTTAAGCCTTAAATCGTATTTATTTGATCAAATATTGCCCTAAATCGTTCCTTTTGTCATTTTAGGTACTTTTGAGGAGAAATCTGGAAAAGGAGGCATTTTGGACGTTTTTGGAGCATAAAAGTGAAGAAAACGGCAAAGTCTCAAGAATCGGCTGAAAGTCACCTTTGACGGCGTCACATTTAACCCCAGACGGCGTCATGCCTTGGCAAGAAAAGTTGGACGTGAAATTTACTCATGACGGGCCAGTGAAAATAGCATGTGAATTCTGACGGCGTCACGCTTTAACTTGATCGAGGGCGTCACGGCTTAAATCATAAGGGGACGGCGTCACGTTCATGGTTCGACGGCGTCAAGCCTTGATAAGCCAGAATGGATTTTTGAAGAGCTAAAGAGGGACGGCGTCAAGATGGTCATCCGGGAACCCTAAAAGCGGCGAGGTGACGGCGTCACACTCCATAAGGTGACGCCGTCAGATCCAAAAATCTATATATAGTTTTCTAATTTTTTGTCATTAGAGAGAGCTTAGTGTGTGGAATTTTGGGAGAAAACCCTAAGACGATTTTAGCTACTTTTTCAGGGCTTTTTGCCTTGAGATCTTCCATGTTTCATTAAAAGATAAGTTATCAATTAATCATTCAATATGTCTATGTGTTGTTTGATTCTATCTTATTCTTGTCTTTTGTTTAACATGTTAGGCTAAATTTATCTTGTGTTTGCTTAGATCTAATGAAACCTAGCTATTGATTATTGGTTGTTAGTGTGTTGTTAGTTGTATTGGATGATTGTTTATCTATGTTAGGCTTAAGAAAACTGGCTAACTTCCTATTCGGTAACTTGCTTGAACGTCTTAAGAAACATGAACCAAACGCGTACTAAAGGTTTTTATGGTTGTATTTAATGCACAAGCGAATTCTAGTGATCCCATGTTAGGAGCTTCCTAGCCGGCTCGACATAGGAGTGAAGTAGGAGCTTGTAGAGTTGGGGAAGTAAGTACGCCACCCCACGAATGGTATTAAGGAATACACCCGTCATCCACGCGACTAATACACACTAATTAACCGATAAAAGATAGTTAGGGAGTAAGGAAATCTAAGTAAACACATTTCTCTACACATAAGTTTCTCACCACATTTTATTTTCAGTTATTTATTTTATTTGCATTCGTAGTAATTTGGGTTAGTTGACTAGCAACTAATTCCGCCCACTCCTTCAAACCCGAGATTTTACTTGCTTTCCTAAAATTATAAAAAACATAAAAAGAATCTTCCTCAACCCTTAGACCTAATTAGAGTAGCCTTTCACACCTAACGAACACTATTCCCTGTGGAGAACGATCAATCCCCCGTACTTACCACTACACTATACTACATCGGTCAGGTACACTTCCTGGTGGGGTTGTAAGCCTCTTGAGATCCCTCGAGAGGTAAAACCTGTTGTAAGGTTACAAAACCACGCAATCAAGTTTTTGGCGCCGCTGCCGGGGAATAGTTATTGTTTAGGTTGAATTTTTATTTCTATTAGGTCTACTCACTAGATTCCTTTCTAGTGAGATTTTTATTTTATTTTTCTAGGATTTCTTTAGTCTATCTATTTTCTTCGTGTCTTTGTTCGTAACCATTACCGTCCGACATCATGGAAGATGGTAATATCCTTAACCCCCACAACCCACCACCACAACAACCACAACCACCTCCTAGAGCCCGTACTTTAGGAGAGTATTCCCGTCCTAGCCACCATGGCTATCGAAACACCATTGAGCTCACTCAAGGAGCCAATATCACACCCTTGCGATCCGACACCATCCGGTTGGTGCAAAGCGGATGCGCATTCCATGGACTTCGTTCTGAAGATCCTAATCAACACCTCAAGGACTTTCTTAAAATCGTTGATTCTATAGACCTTGATGTTGCCACTCGAGAGACGACCCGATTGCGTCTCTTCCAATTCTCTTTGCGGGACCAAGCTAGTCAGTGGCTAGAACGTCAACCCGCAGGATCCATCACCTCTTGGGATGATCTCACCACTCGTTTCCTTGCTCAGTTTTTCCCACCGGGAAGAACTACCAAGCTAAGGAATGATATCTTGATGTTCCAACAACGTCAAGGCGAAACTCTCTACGAGGCATGGACTCGATTCAAGGACTTACTCCAAAAAGTCCCTCACCATGGCATAGAACTTTGGCTCCAAGTCCAAATCTTCTATGACCATATCAATCTCTCCACGAGGCAAACCATTGACCAAGCGGCCGGTGGCAAGCTATGTGATCTAAGTGCAGAACAATCATGGGCTCTCCTAGAGGATCTTGCTCTTTATGACAACGAAAGTTGGAGTGATCCCCGTGATTTGAATAAAACGGTCAAGGCAATATCTTTGCCTTCGAATAATTCAAGCACTTCCGACCGTAGGATCATAGAACTTGAAGACCAAGTCAAGTTCCTCATGAAATCCTACGAGGCTCCTAAACCTTCAAGCCAAGTGAACAAAATCACTTCTTCATGTGAATTATGTAGTGGTCCCCACGACACTCGTGATTGCATGGAACTCCCCGAACAAGCTTTTGTGGACTACGCATCCTCGCGTACCGACGGAGCGGGAGACAAGTGGTACACTTTCAAACCTGAGCCAAACCCTTACGGTGATACATACAACCCCTCATGGAAAAATCACCCGAACCTTAGGTGGAAACAAAACCAAAACTCACAACAAACCAATTCTTCCAACCCACCTAATCGTTTCCAATCAAGCGGTTCCTACTCGAACCGTACTTTCAACAACAATCCTTCCGGAAATGGTAGTACCAATAACTTTGAAGGATTGATGTCTCAATTTATGGCATCTCAAGAAGCTCGTTTAGCCAAGTTTGAAGCCGATTTCAAACAAAAACAAAGCGAGATGACCGATAAGATTGACACCTTGTTGAAAGCCCTCAATGACCGAGAAATGGGAGCACTCCCTAGCAACACGGTCAAGAACCCGAAACTAAACGTCAACGCTATTTCATCGGTTTCGTCCCCTAGTTCTTGTCCACAATATTATTCGGTCAATTCCATGAGCACGTGTTTCAAACAAACCCAAGTCGTTCCAAATGACCAAGAAGTTATGACATCTAAATTGGTCAACAACATAGTTGAAACACCTCCCACTCAAAACCTTGACGAAGAATTCAAGGAGCTCCACCTTGAAAGTCCGGTTGTTGATGTGTTGGATGAGAAGAAGCTCAAGTTAGGCGAAAAAGGGACCGCCTTTGTTCAAAACAAGCTACCTAAGAAGTTAGATGATCCAGGCTTATTTGTTCTACCTTGCAAGATCGGTAATTCGGAGGCTTATGACACATTAGCTGATCTTGGATCAAGCCTTAACCTACTTCCGTTACCTCTCTACACCTCTCTAAAACTTGGAAAACTTGAAGAAACCGAGGTGATAATAGGCTTAGCGGATGGAAGTGTTGCTTACCCGGTTGGAGTAGTTAAGGACGTGTTAGTGCACATTGGAAAACTAACCATTTTAGCCGATTTCCACGTCCTTGATATGGTTAGCGACCCTACATGCCCCTTGTTGATAGGTAGAGGATTTTTGGCGACCGCTAGTGCTATGATTGATTGTAAGGAATCCAAGATAGCGGTAGGAGAAGGAGATACTTGGTCAGTCTATGATGTTAAGAAACACGCCTATGATACTAGTGAGGAACCGACACCCCATTGGTTAGAGTTGAATAGGAGACCATCTAGATATGGACCTTGGATAGATAGAGGCTTCATAGGACCCCAACGCCCATTTTACCTAGAAGAGGACTTTGTTAACCGAACGCATTCGGTGGAGCAACTCTTGGCTAGGGACACCGAATTGGATCCATTTGAAGACCCTCTAGTTTTTAGAAGGATGATTGATTTCCTAGGAGTTTTGCCAATTAACCTAGGAATGAATAAGTGGATTTGTGAGGAAGATGATCATAAGTGGAATTGGGATAAACCACCCAAAGATGGAGATGGGTCATGGCATATCAAGATGACATTGTATGACCCGGATGGAGAGAAGTTTGAAAAGATATATCGTACTAAGCAAACCAATAGGAAACTTCAATCCAAGCTTAACCCTAAAGACGTCCTTGATGACGAGCTCACTTACATAGGGTAGCGTGACTTTGAGTCTAGCTACAAGACTCGTTAATAAAGAAAAGCGCTTCTTGGGAGGCAACCCAAGCTTTATTTGTTTTATTTGCTTTGTGTGTTTATTTATTTGTTTGTTTGATTTTATTTGTTTCCGTATGTATGTTTAATTTTTATTCTTATTGATTCATGTTCAAAAGTAATGTGTGAAAATGCTTTATTTTGTTTTTAACTTCGTCTTAACTACATATAAAGGTATTTTGCAAAAGTTAAGTGTAAGGGAAATCTAAATCGGTTTATTAGAACACAAATTAACATGAATCGTAATAATAATAAATTAGCATACATATTAGTAGTTGTTTGAGTCAAATGCTTGTATCGAGTCATAATGATGTTTTGCAGGATTTCCAGGAAGTAAGGTAAAGGTTTTTCAAAAAATTTTCCGGGAACTTAAAACGAAAATTTTTGTCAGGTCATTTCTGACGGCGTCAGGGGTTATAACCTGACGGCGTCAGATTTAATTTCCAGAAATTTTTGAAAGTTTTGTTTTCATAAAAAGTTTTTATTAAATCTCCAACTTATAATCTCCAGGAATCTGCAAAATTATCATTCCACAAGCATTATATCCTTATATATAGATTTTTCCCGCCGATGTTATGCAGGTTTTCGTGTTTGTTTTCTCAGGTTTAACAGGTTATTTTGGACAAGGAAATGTTTTTGGATCAAGCTTGTGGCGATGCATTAGTCATGGAGCTTCAACATTCTCTTTGGAGGAAGATCTAACCGTGTAATTTCATTATCCACCGAGCGAATCAGGGGAGTATTTGATTTCATTCTTTTACTTTATGCTTTTACATCTTGTTATTTGAAGATTGGGGACAATGTTCATCTTAAGTGTAAGGGGAGGGTAAAAGTACGATTTTAGAGAATACCATTGCACTTGATTTTTGTTTGTTTAATAATAGATGTGTAATAAAACTGAGAGAAATACTTGATTAAGGTAATTTTAGTGCCAAATTTAAATTTTTTTTACAACATTTAGGAGTGAAACTTTAGTTCTAATAAGCGTCTCATGGATAGGAATTATATGACTAGCACAAAAAACCGTACCACTAAAAAAATTTTCCACCCCCAAATATGTGAGGTTACCCCTAGAATTGGTAGGAAAAGCATTTATGCTATGATGTGTGTACCGGTAGCACTTAGATTCTAGAACTTGCGTTAGGACCATTCCGAGGCCACAAGTGAGACTACATTCGTGTAGTTAGATTTACTACATGATAAGAGGCATTAGGATAAACCCATTGTTTTACACCTGTGTTTTTGTTATAATTACATTGGCTACATTGGTCAAGTAATTCTCCCCACCCTTTGCGTTGTACTCATTTTTAGTACACGATACCCCTAGTACACCCCTCAGAGCCTATCTTTTCGTTTCGACCTTTAAGCATTTTACTTAAAGGAAGAATTTGTTTACACCCCACTTAAATGTACACCCAAATCGCCTTAGCCTACCTTGTATGCACTCATTTTTAGTGCATTATTGTTACTACATTTGTTTAAACCCAAGTTAATTATCTAGTTGATTACATGGTTGCTAAGTCGAGTCATATCCTTGTACATATTGTTTTGGGACGATTGGGACTCATGGGTAAAGTACTAGTGTAATGGAGTAATGGGGAAGAACATCATTTATTACCCCCATATGTGCTAAATGTTTTAAAAGTACTCCAAGTTTTTCAATTATCTTAATTCGAGTCATTAGATTAGTATTTGTAAAGTTATGTAAAGATTCAAGTGTAAGGGGAATGCAACGCCCCTATGATGTATTATTTTGGATGGTAGGGTAAAAGTGTATGCAAAAAAAAAAAAAAAAAAAAAAAAAAAAAAAAAAAAAAAAATCAAGAAAAATACAAAAAAATGAGAAAAAGAAAAGTAGAAAAAACATACGGACTACCATCCCGTTTCATTTTATGTTTGTTTTATATTTTTGTTATTTTGTTATTTCGTTTCTAGCTTAAGATCGAGTCTAGTCTTGGCTTAGCAACATTGTATAGTACATGTAATTGATCAAGATCTTTAACTCGCCACCAGTAAAATATCCCGTATCCAACAAAACCGTGTTTTTCCTTTTCCCTACACCTGACGTTATAACCCATTTAAAAGCCCTCTTTGATAGTTTATCTTAGGTGCTTACGCCTAGTGGAGGAGGTTTTCGATCCTTTCCCAAGCCTATGGTAATCTATTTGCTATGACAGGTAGTGAGAGATATTATCCGTTTTCATTTATGAGATTTATTTTGATGACACTTGAGAGATGTGAGTATCTAAACACTACTTGTGAGGTGCTAGTATGTAATCTCCGTGCGTATTATGATTAAAGTGGAACGAATATTTGTTGTAATTACTTTTATGTTAGCATTAAATGACCCCTAACTTGTATTTTGATTAGAATAAAAGCGCATTTGCTTGAGGACAAGCAAATCTCAAGTGTAAGGGTATTTGATGAAGCGAAAAGTGTACCGCTTTTAAGGGGTCATTTAAGCCTTAAATCGTATTTATTTGATCAAATATTGCCCTAAATCGTTCCTTTTGTCATTTTAGGTACTTTTGAGGAGAAATCTGGAAAAGGAGGCATTTTGGACGTTTTTGGAGCATAAAAGTGAAGAAAACGGCAAAGTCTCAAGAATCGGCTGAAAGTCACCTTTGACGGCGTCACATTTAACCCCAGACGCGCGTCATGCCTTGGCAAGAAAAGTTGGACGTGAAATTTACTCATGACGGGCCAGTGAAAATAGCATGTGAATTCTGACGGCGTCACGCTTTAACTTGATCGAGGGCGTCACGGCTTAAATCATAAGGGGACGGCGTCACGTTCATGGTTCGACGGCGTCAAGCCTTGATAAGCCAGAATGGATTTTTGAAGAGCTAAAGAGGGACGGCGTCAAGATGGTCATCCGGGAAACCTAAAAGCGGCGAGGTGACGGCGTCACACTCCATAAGGTGACGCCGTCAGATCCAAAAATCTATATATAGTTTTCTAATTTTTTGTCATTAGAGAGAGCTTAGTGTGTGGAATTTTGGGAGAAAACCCTAAGACGATTTTAGCTACTTTTTCAGGGCTTTTTGCCTTGAGATCTTCCATGTTTCATTAAAAGATAAGTTATCAATTAATCATTCAATATGTCTATGTGTTGTTTGATTCTATCTTATTCTTGTCTTTTGTTTAACATGTTAGGCTAAATTTATCTTGTGTTTGCTTAGATCTAATGAAACCTAGCTATTGATTATTGGTTGTTAGTGTGTTGTTAGTTGTATTGGATGATTGTTTATCTATGTTAGGCTTAAGAAAACTGGCTAACTTCCTATTCGGTAACTTGCTTGAACGTCTTAAGAAACATGAACCAAACGCGTACTAAAGGTTTTTATGGTTGTATTTAATGCACAAGCGAATTCTAGTGATCCCATGTTAGGAGCTTCCTAGCCGGCTTGACATAGGAGTGAAGTAGGAGCTTGTAGAGTTGGGGAAGTAAGTACGCCACCCCACGAATGGTATTAAGGAATACACCCGTCATCCACGCGACTAATACACACTAATTAACCGGTAAAAGATAGTTAGGGAGTAAGGAAATCTAAGTAAACACATTTCTCTACACATAAGTTTCTCACCACATTTTATTTTCAGTTATTTATTTTATTTGCATTCGTAGTAATTTGGGTTAGTTGACTAGCAACTAATTCCGCCCACTCCTTCAAACCCGAGATTTTACTTGCTTTCCTAAAATTATAAAAACATAAAAAGAATCTTCCTCAACCCTTAGACCTAATTAGAGTAGCCTTTCACACCTAACGAACACTATTCCCTGTGGAGAACGATCAATCCCCCGTACTTACCACTACACTATACTACATCGGTCAGGTACACTGCCTGGTGGGGTTGTAAGCCTCTTGAGATCCCTCGAGAGGTAAAACCTGTTGTAAGGTTACAAAACCACGCATCAAAGAACCATCATGCCTCTTAATATTGTAATAAACTGTTTCCCCATGAGATCCAGACTTATAATCAACAATGGGTTGTTTGACACTTAAAGGTTGTGCATCCATGGCTTCTCCTACAGAGTCAACTGCAAGTTCAGTGTGAGCTTGCATTTGTTCTTTAGCAACAGCTTGCTCAGTTTGTTCTTGTTTTCTCTTTCCAACTGTTCACCTGCTCTCTTTGAACTTGTTTTCTCTTCTTTCTTTTCTTCACTGCCCTTCACCACCTCAGCATTCAAGACCGATCATTGTTTCTCTTGGCAATTGCATATAATTCTTCAATTCTTTTATCATCCAACAATTTCAAATCTTTAGTTTCCAACTGGCCACATTCTTCAAATACCTGCACATGAGATCTCTTCTTTGTTTTGGAGTGGGTGGCTTGTTCTTCTTAGCTGCATATCTTTGTGCTGCAAAAAACTTCTTTTTTGCATCAAAAAAATCTTTCAGCATCCTGGCTCTTTCATCTACTGAGTACTTATCTTGCTCTTGTTTATGTAATTTCTTAGCAAGCTCACAATCAGCTTCAACCTGAGCCCTTTCCTCATCCCATGAAGCTATTAACTCTGAATCTTTTTCTTATTGTATTCTCTTTCATTCCAAAAGCATCTGATGTTCTGCGTCATACTTTTGTGCGTATTTCTTAGCAACTTCAGCATCATGTTGCACCTGCTCTTCTTTTGATAATGGTTTCTCCACAGGCTCTTCAGTAAGAATCCCTTTACCTTTGCCTTGTACCTGTGGAGTTGATTGTTTAGCTTTTGGAGAGGATGATGGCTCTTGTATCACAACACCTTTGGTTATTGGTTTTGATGTCTTCAGCTCAGCAAGTACACTAACAGCAGTTGCAAAAACCTCTCGTGTAGCAGTACTAGCTTTTGTACTTCCATCTGTAACTGGCTCACTAGCAGGAATAACTGGACCACTATAAGCACTAATACCCTGATCAGTAGCACTATCAGCAGTTGTAACCTTGCCGAAACACCTATCCATCACCACTTCATTCCCTTGGTTATCAGCAACTACAAATTCCATTGGATCACTCTATTCACCAATAATTTCACCCTCTTTAGCCTCCCCTGAAACTTTGCCTTCATTCCCCCCTATTTGGGAGCATCCTTAGAAGCTTCAGAAGATTTAACCTTGTGTTTGGGAATTCTTGATCCTTTGACTCCTTCTAAATAGCTAACCCTTCTCTTCAAAGCCTTTATCTCCCCACCTTGAGCTTTGATGACTCCATCTTGAGAATCAGCTGTTGTTTGCAGATCAACAATTTGTGCAGACAGCTTGGCACAGGTATCCTTCAATTCATTCAAAAGTTGCATACTATCCTCACCACTTCGGCTTGTGTTACCTAGCCCGAGAGGTGGATCACTGGAAAAGTTAAGTTCAGTCTCACCCCTAGGATGAACATCCGAACCCCCCATTGTTTCCATGTGACTGGGTCATTCACCTGAATCTGTTCCATGTGGACTGGACTCATTAGAAGTTGTCTTGGTTCGGGTCTTAATGATGTTACCACTATCCTGTGCTGCTGCTAAGCTAGACACAGTAGTGGCAGCCCTTGCCAACATGTCACTCTCCCTCTCAGTGACAGCCTCATCTGCAACAGTTGGTATAGAACCACTAGCCTGAGGTAGCTCAACACGGCAAGGGTAGAAGTGTCACGTAAATGGTGACATATCAAAGGCAAGCATAACATACGACTTACATAATACAAATGGTTTACAATGTTACAAAGAAAAATATACCAAATCTACGAAGTCATACATAAATGAATACTAAAACTAAGGTATCGTCTTCATAAGCTAATCTCTCATCCCAAAGCAAACCCAAGCTCCTGGCTTCCTACTAAAACCTGCCGCAGGAAAAGAAATGCGGCTGAGCTTAAAAAGCCCAGTGAACAGATATATAATAAACGGAAACAAAATTTAATGGAGATGAACAGACATATCATAATGAATGAGATATAGGAAAAGGAAATAAAGAGTAAGGTTTAGGACAGTAATCCACCACGAGCCCATATCATAACATATCATATCATAATCATGTAGAGGGGATGCCTCTCAATAAACAGATAATATGAGGGGTGTCCTCATTCTTCAATCCAAATAATATGAGGGGTGTCCTCATTCTTCAATCCAAATAATATGAGGGGTGTCCTCATTCTTCAAATGGAGTGATCAGCTCCCAGGGGTGTGAAAGGAGTGGATTGCACCCAGCCCCAGTCACCATATCATATCATATCAAAGCATATCATATCAGAACATATCTAGGATGCATCCATACGCCCCCCAAACAAATCATATTGGCCATAACAAATCATAAAGCGCGCATATCATATCATAATGGGGACGGTGTGCAACATCACTCGAGCACACTAGAGTCATGCCATTGGTGCATCAATGACACGGCCATGTTACCTTCATGGCTAGGAAACATATTTGGCTCGGGTATCAAACTGAGAGTCAGATATCATATCATAATCAGAGTGTCATATCAAAAGGTTCATATCCAAAAGGTTCATAACAAATGGTTCATATCAAATGGTTCAGAAGAGCATATCAAAGGTTCATAATCAAAGTTTCATAGCAAAGGTTCAAAGCAAAGGGGATCATAGCAATGGTATCAAATCAGAAGCTAAACAAATCAAAAGATATGGAAGAGTCATGAGAAACCTTATAAGAAAGGTCAGAATATCTGTACCTTAAACCGCCAATGAAACCATTACATAACCATAGGAATAGGAAGTCACTCCTTCTTCAGCGAATCTACACGAATTAATGATCGGCTAATTATTAATAACTTGTTTTAAGTCGTATTACTCATTTTAGTTAGCTTTCTATTTTTAGCAGGTTTCCCGAATTAGCAAATTCCCAAATTTAGTAAGTTTCCCAAATTAATAATTTAATACATTAAGGTCATAAATAATAGTTAAATAATCTTTAAGGGTTAAAATGATTAATATGGTAGTTTAGTGTTAAATATGTCAATTTGGTAAAATTTAGGGCCACAAGGTAAATCATCAAAATTTAATATTACAAATGTCAAACAAATTATTTTAAGGTTTATACAATACTTTTATATTAAAAGGATAATTTAGACCCCGTCGTTTCATAATTTATTTAAAATGCACTCTCGATATTAATTTAGACCGCGACGACCAAATATAATTTTTAGTTTCATCTTAGAGTAAGACAACACGATGACTCATTTTTATTTCTTTACTACTATGAACCACTAGCTGAATGAGCATACAGTTTCAATATTTTAAATGCGTGAAAGGTAACCATTATATCACATCAACATA
This sequence comes from Artemisia tridentata subsp. tridentata, assembly GCA_021014915.2. Classification (NCBI taxonomy): domain Eukaryota; kingdom Viridiplantae; phylum Streptophyta; class Magnoliopsida; order Asterales; family Asteraceae; genus Artemisia; species Artemisia tridentata. The sequence continues at coordinate 320,962,357 of CP139506.1, read as the reverse complement.
TTGTAGTAAGGTTTCTTGCATGTGAATCTCATACACATACTGTACATGACATGCCTATATGATTAAACTTGCATATGATTTATTCATAATAGTGTTCTCTTATATCTATATACTATAGTAGTACATGACTAAAATCATTAAACTGATATTCATGCAAGCATTCTATGGTTAACATATCCCTATTTTAAGTGAGAACTTTTATAGTAAAATCTTGGCATGTTCGATGGTTCAATAACATAAGTACGTATCTTTATTAGTTTTCATGTTAGCTAGTTTATACGTTTATATGAGATCTAAACGAGATGAAAAACAAGATATAGATTGACATGTTACCCTCGCAAGAATCGAATGGAAAACGGACCGAGGAACCACCAAACCAACACCCATATCGACTCCATAATCAAACAAGGACACAAGTACGTACACCTAATGAAATCTGTCCCGAGACTCAAACCCGACCACGAGCTTGATTTAACCTCCGGCTAACGGAACCAAAACCCACGTACACGCCTCTCCTTTCGAATGGGATTAAACCCCACGATCAAACACCCTTCGAACAACAACTAATCACGATCACGACCACCCTTGCACGCCTCGAATCGAATGGAAAAAAATCAAGAAAAAGGTAGCAGCCGAATGGAACCTTTCTTTAGGGTTTTTAGATTGTTTTGATGTAGTTTTCTATTAAATATTTCTTGGGAGAAAAATGAGGTTCGGTTATAAAATAGGTAGGGAAACCGTGTATATTGATTTGGTTCCCTAGGGAAATTACCGATCATTGTGGGATTTAACTTGATCCCTTCCAAGTTTGAAAACAATCATAAATGTAGACTGATATTTAGTTGTGATTCACTTGTATACTTTCACAGATTTCGGCCCATGCATAATATTCTAGGCGTGTACATTTTAGCCATGTGACATAGTTTTAATTAATGTTTATCATAAGTATAATTTTATCATATTAGTCTCTTATGTCGCGAAAGGTTCGAGGATTATCGTATAAATACTTTAGGTGATACTCATCGAAACTTTTAAATTATAAGGGTATTTTGGGTATTTAACTTGCTCAAAATTCTTGGGTTTTACAACTCTTCCCCTCTAACAAGAAAATTTTCGTCCTCGAAAATTGAAGTGAAACGAAATGGAACACAATGGGCAGTGAATAGGAATGTGAAAGACTTGTTTCTCATGACTCTATCTTGTTGATCAAAATAGCTTCGGCTTTCTCAGAAAGACATACCATACTGAATCCAGATCAAAGAATAATATACCCAACGTAACAGATGATAATCGTATTCTCTCGGGGAGATACAGGGAATACGTAGTATTTTGACGGATATGCCGTCCATAGAATTTGATTAAGTAAATCACGTGAGATCATACAGAACATAGATTGTTGGTGACATCAAATGGCAGAAAACTTCACAGCAGATCTTATGATTCTTGTCAGAAGTATAGGGATCAACAAATGCGTGTCAAGAATCGAACATATCAGATCGTATAACGGCGAACAGATTAAGCGTATAGGTGGAATGAACCTAAATCTTACAGATGCAAAAATTCTCACATCTCCTATCAACATTATAAGGTTTCTAAAGTACTCCTCGAAATATCCTATGAACACAATAAGGGTACGTCATATGACGTAAGTATTATCACATTAGCTACTCGTCATAATACCAGCATCATATGAGTATACCATCATGATGGTCATACTTTATCTCAAGTCGCGAACAGAACTACTTATCTTAACCACCTATCAGTCTTTCTACCTCCTAAGGTTGGTCCAAAACAAACATCACTACGGATTCTAAATCGGAGGAATTTGAACGTACAAATAGCGTAACGGAATGTGTACATCTCAAAATGAAACTCGTCGTCGAAACGTTAGGTCTTCCACAATTCATCATTTTTCTCATAACGAAACCATCATCCAAACAAATGCATAACGAACACAGAACGGAATTTTTAATAGGGTAAGGCTCATTCAAAAGATCCTATCGAAAGGTAACGGAACTTAAGTGGTCTAAGAGGAAATGAATTACGTCTTCAATATCTTCATCCTTTACAACAATCAAATCTTCCAAATCCAAACGTTTACTACAAAATTTCATCCATTCAATTTCATGATCTCGAATCTTTTCAAATTCCAAGTAGTCGCTCTCTTGTCTAATCATACGATCATAGGGTGAAAAGGAAATCATAAACTTGAGTCTGGTTCCTCAAGTCTTCAGCACTTCTTCTGGACACTTCGGTGTGGTAGCGTGAATCTCTAACGTGATCACCTTGAATTCTTCCATTTGCGAGTCTGCTTCAGCTCTCAACTCATCTTAGTACAACTAAAATGACTAGAGAAACAAGGTTGCGTGTCTCCTACAGGTCTTCTAGCATGATTCAAAATTCACCAACTCAAACTGCTGTGGACTTCCTGGTTTATGTTTTGAAAGCTCATCTTCTACGGTCTGGTCGTCTTGATGCCCAACTGAAATCTCCACGTGCTTCTTGAGGTATAATCGAGTCTCATCTCAGTCTGTCTTCTCCTCACATGCTTCTCTCTTGGTAACACTGATGCGTGGTTTTGCAACCTTACAACAGGTTTTACCTCTCGAGGGATCTCAAGAGGCTTACAACCCCACCAGGCAGTGTACCTGACCGATGTAGTATAGTGTAATGGTAAGTACGGGGGATTGATCGTTCTCCACAGGGAATAATGTTCGTTAGGTATGAAAAACTACTCTAATAGGTCTAAGGGTGAGAGAAGATTCTTTTTATGTTTTTATAATTTTTTGAAAGCAAGTAAAATCTCGGGTTTGAAAGAGTGGGCGGAATTAGTTGCTAATCAACTAACCCAAATTACTACGAATGCAAATAAAATAAAATAACAGAAAATGAAAATGTGGTAAAACTTATATGTAGAGAAATGTGTTTACTTAGATTTCATTACTCCCTAACTATCTTTTACCGGTTGATTAGTGTGTATTAGTTGCGTGGATGACGGGTGTATTCCTTAATACCAATCGTGGGGTGGCGTACGTACTTCCCCAACTCTACAAGCTCCTACTTCACTCCTATGTTTAGCCGGCTAGGAAGCTCCTAACATGGGATCACTAGAATTCGCTTGTGCATTAAATACAACCATAAAAACCTTTAGTACGCATTGGTTCATGTTTCTTAAGACGTTCAAGCAAGTTACCGAATAGGAAGTTAGCCAGTTTTCTTAAGCCTAACATAGATGAACAATCATCCAATACAACTAATAACACACCAATAACCAATAATCAATAGCTAGGTTTCATTAGATCTAAGCAAACACAAGATAAATCTAGCCTAGCATGTTAAACAAAAGACAAGAACAAGATAGAATCAAATAACACATAGACATATTGAATGATTAATTGATAACTTATCTTCAATGTAACATGGAAAATCTCAAGGCAAAAAGCCTTGAAAAAGCTGCTAAAATCGTCTTAGGGTTTTCACACACAAAGTTCCCCAATAAGTTCCACACTAATGACAAAAAATTGCAAAACTATATATAGACTTTCAGATCTGACGGCGTCACGTTATGGAGTGTGACGCCGTCACCTCGCCGCTTTTAGGGTTCCCGGATGACCTTCTTGACGCCGTCCCTCTTTAGCTCTCCAAAATCCGTTCTGGCTTATCAAGGCTTGACGCCGTCAGACTTAGGGGTGACGCCGCCCCTCTTTAAATTAAGCCGTGACGACCTTGATCACATTAAAGCGTGACGCCGTCAGAATTCCATGCAAATTTCTCTGGCTTATCATGAGTAATTTTCACATCCACCACTTTTGCCAAGCCATGACGCCGTCCAGAACAAATCCTGACGCCGTCAAAGGTAATTTCCAGCACAATTTTGAGACTTTGTCATTTTCTTCACTTTTATGCTCCAAAAACGTCCAAAATGCCTCCTTTTCCAGATTTCTCCTCAAAAGTACCTAAAATGACAAAAGGAACGATTTAGGGCAATATTTGATCAAATAAATACGATTTAGGGCTTAAATGACCCCTTAAAAGCGGTACACTTTTCGCTTCATCAAATACCCTTACACTTGAGATTTGCTTGTCCTCAAGCAAATGTGCTTTTATTCTAATCAAAATACAAGTTAGGGGTCATTTAATGCTAACATAAAAGTAATTACAACAAATATTCGTTCCACTTTAATCATAATAAGCACGGAGATTACATACTAGCACCTCACAAGTAGTGTTTAGATACTCACATCTCTCAAGTGTCATCAAAATAAATCTCATAAATGAAAACGGATAATATCTCTCACTACCTGTCATAGCAAATAGATTACCATAGGCTTGGGAAAGGATCAAAAACCTCCTCCACTAGGCGTAAGCACCTAAGATAAACTATCAAAGAGGGCTTTTACATGGGTTATAACGTTAGGTGTAGGGAAAAGGAAAACACGGTTTTGTTGGATAAAGGATATTTTACTGGTGGCGAGTTAAAGATCTTGATTAATTACATGTACTATACAATGTTGCTAAGCCAAGACTCGACTCAATCTTAAGCTAAAAACAAAATAACAAAAACATAAAATGAAACAGGATGGTAGTCCGTATGTTTTTTTCTACTTTTCTTTTTCTTATTTTTTTTTTGTATTTTTCTTGATTTTTTCGATTTTTTTATTTTTTATTTTTTTATTATTTTTTTTTTTTTTGCATACACTTTTGCCCCACCATCCAAAATAATACATCATAGGGGCATTGCATTCCCCTTACACTTGAACTTTTACATAACTTTACAAATTACTATTCTAATGACTCGAATTAAGATAATTAAAACACTTGGAGTACTTTTAAAATATTTAGCACATATGGGGGTAATAAATGATGTTCTTCCCCATTACTCCATTACATTAGTACTTTACCCATGAGTCCCAATCATCCCAAAACAATATGTACAAGGATATGACTCGACTTAGCAACCATGTAATCAATTAGATAATTAACTTGGGTTTAAACAAATGTTGTCACAATAATGCACTAAAGATGAGTGCATACAAGGTAGGCTAAGGCGATTTGGGTGTACATTTAAGTGGGGTGTAACAAATTCTTCCTTTAAGTAAAATGCTTAAAGGTCGAAACGAAAAGATAGGCTCTGAGGGGTGTACTAGGGGTATCGTGTACTAAAAATGAGTACAACGCAAAGGGTGTGGGAGAATTACTTGACCAATGTAGCCAATGTAATTATAACAAAAACACAGGTGTAAAACAATGGGTTAATCCTAATGCCTCTTATCATGTAGTAAATCTAACTACACGAATGTAGTCTCACTTGTGGCCTTGGAATGGTCCTAACGCATGTTCTAGAATTTAAGTGCTACCGGTACACACATCATAGCATAAATGCTTTTCCTACCAATTCTAGGGGCGAACCTCACATATTTGGGGGTGGAAAATTTTTTAGTGGTACGGTTTTTGTGCTAGTCATATAATTCCTATCCATGAGACGCTCATTAAGATCAAAGTTTCACTCCTAAATGTTGTAAAAAATTTTAAATTTGGCACTAAAATTGCCCTAACAAGTATTTCTCTCAGTTTTATTACACATCTACCATTAAACAAACAAAAATCAAGTGCAATTGCATTCTCTAAAGTATCGTACTTTTACCCCCCCTTACACTTAAGATGAACATTGTCCCCAATGTTCAAATAACAAGATGTAAAAGTATAAAGTAAAAGAATGAAATCAAATACTCCCCTGATTCGCTCGGTGGATAATGAAGTAACACGGTTAGATCTTCTTCCAAGGTAATGTTGAAGCTCCATGACTAATGCATCGCCATAAGCTTGATCCAACAAACATTTCCTTGTCCAAAATAACCTGTTAAACCTGAGAAAACAAACACGAAAACCTGCATAACATCGGCGGGATAAATCTATATATAAGGATATAATGCTTGTGGAATGATTATTTTGCAGATTCCTGGAGATTATAAGTTAGGGATTTAATAAAAACTTTTTATGAAAACAAAACTTTCAAAAATTTTCAGAAAATTAAATCTGACACCGTCAGGTTGTAAAGCCTGACGCCGTCAGAAATGATCTGACAGAATTCTCATGTTATGTTTCCGAAAAATTTTTGGAAAAACCTATACCTTACTTCCTGGAATTCCTGCAAAACATCATTATGACTCGATACAAGCATTTGACTCAAACAAATACTAATATGTATGTTCATTTAATATTATTACGATTCATGTTCATTTGTGTTCTAATAAACCGATTTGGATTTCCCTTACACTTAACTTTTGCAAAATACCTTTATATGTAGTTAAGACGAAGTTAAAAACAAGATAAAGCATTTTCACAAATTAGTTTTTAACATGAATCAATAATAATAAAACTTAAACACACATACGGAAACAAATAAAATCAAACAAACAAATAAATAAACACACAAAGCAAATAAAACTTGGGTTGCCTCCCAAGAAGCGCTTTTCTTTATTAACGAGTCTTGTAGCTAGACTCAAAGTCACGTACATTACGTGATTCCATCATTCATAATGACGTATCCCTGATAGATATAATCCTTGTTATCAAGGTGGTGGTGTCTCAATCGCTCGATATTCGCAGTCACTTCACCTCCTCCCGTGCTGGTCAAGCTTACTACCCCATCTTGGTGTAGACTTTTAATCGTGAATGGTCCGTACCACCAGGGACTTGGTTCATCAGTAGGTGCTTTTGTTTCTAAATGCCTTAGGAGCACTGAGTCTCCTTTTGTAAATTCAATGGGGTTATTGGTCTGCTTATCAGCCTCAATATAATCGTTATTTCCCCCCTTACATTCCCTAATCTCATTTTCATTGTAACTCTTAATCCTTGCCTCCCATGCACGGATTTTCTCTCGAACATCACCACGGATTATATTGGAGTTCGCCTCCATCTTCTTTTGTAGAGCAACATCTCGTACGTGTCATGGGACCGTTGGTAAGTTTATTGTTTTCTTCCCCTTCTTCATTAGGATGGCACTATTTCCGTAATCGATTTGTGCCCTAGTGGTAGCGAGAAAGGGTGCCCCAAGGATTATTGGCATATTCATATCATTCCTCTCAATAATCGTGAAGTCGACCGGGTACAGGAATCCGGCAACGTTGACCAACACATCTTCTGCAATTCCTAACGGGTACTCATAAGAATGTTTTGCAAAGGAGAGTTTAGTACGGGTGATGGATGGCAGCTTGTTGGTTAACTGGACATAAACGGATAAAGGCATCAAATTTACGTCGGAACCTTGGTCGGCTACCGCATCCAGATACTTGAGTTTTCCAATGCTGCATGGTATTTCGAAGACACCATAGAATTCCTGCTTTTCCACTAACTTTTGTCTTATGAGGCACTCATACAATTGCCCTCCGGGTAATGTGTCGGATTCATCATCCGGTTCCATCCTCTTGGACTCCTTGTTGGGTAGATGAGTACGTCGATAGTTTCCCACCCAATCGTTTATGGTTTCCTTGTTTATTTCGTGCTTCAAGTAATGCCTCACTTGTTGTGACTTTGGTGGTTCTTCCAATTGGCGCTCCTCAGTGGGCGCCTCCTTTCCCTTGTCGGAATCGCATGTGTAGGCATTGGTGTTTCCGTCATTAAGTGGAACGAGGTCAATTTTGTTAACTTCCATAGTTATCAACTTCCCTCTTTCATCATTTTCGCCCTCTTGGACGACGGAGACGGCATTAACACATTTAGTGTTGGGAACTTCAACATCTTTTCGCACTAGCACATTTTTAGGAGCTTTTGTATTAGTATATTCTTTCAAAAGGTTCATCATCTCCGCCATCTTCTCTTCCATTTCCTCCTTATGTTTGTAGACGGCTTCCTCAAATTTCGCCAACCGTTCGGAGTGTTTTGACATGTATTCTCTCATTCGAGCTTCGAATGTTGGACTAAGTTCCTGAGTTGGGGAGTTGGGTTGAGCGTGCTTATGGAAGGGTTTAGCATTTTCCCTACGGGGTGATTCGGACAATGGTGTTTGCTTAACGCTTGAGACTGAGTTAATTGTTGCTTTTTGTGGACTTAAGGGTCTCTTTTGCTTTTCCATAAGATATGCAACCCTTTTCTCAAGTTCACTAACGCTTTCCTCAGTGATTTGATTGGCTGTATCGGGCGATGAATATGTCTTGACCGCCGAGCGTACGTCGTGGGAAACTTGCCACAATTCATCATCGTCGGATGCAAGCTCATCAATGATCTCCCATGATTCCTCGGCGCTTTTGTCGCGCAATCTGCCCCCGGCGGCTCGATCGATGGCACGCTTGGTGTGGTAATCAACATGGTCATAGAAGATTTGGATTTGAAGCCAGAGATTTATGCCATGTTGAGGGTTTCGCCTCGACGTTGTTCAAACATCAAGATATCCTTCCTTAGCTTGGTAGTTCTTCCCGGTGGGAAAAACTGAGCAAGGAAACGAGTGGTGAGATCATCCCAAGAGGTGATGGATCCTGCGGGTTGACGCTCTAGCCATTGACTAGCTTGGTCCCGCAGAGAGAATTGAAAGAGACGCAGTCGGGTCGTCTCTCGAGTGGCAACATCAAGGTCTATAGAATCAACGATTTTGAGAAAGTCCTTGAGATGTTGATTAGGATCTTCAGAACGAAGTCCATGGAATGCGCATCCGCTTTGCACCAACCGGATGGTGTCGGATCGCAAGGGAGTGACATTGGCTCCTTGAGTGAGCTCAATGGTGTTTCGATAGCCATGGTGGCTAGGACGGGAGTACTCTCCTAAAGTACGGGCTCTAGGAGGAGGTGGTGGTTGTTGTGGTGGTGGGTTGTTGGGATTAAGGATATTACCATCTTCCATGATGTCGAATGGTAATGGTTACGAACAAAGAAACGAAGAATATAGATAGACTAAAGAAAACCTAGAAAAAGAAAATAAAAATCTCACTAGAAAGGAATCTAGTGAGTAGACCTATAAAATAAAAAATTCAACCTAAACAATAACTATTCCCCGGCAGCGGCGCCAAAAACTTGATGCGTGGTTTTGCAACCTTACAACAGGTTTTACCTCTCGAGGGATCTCAAGAGGCTTACAACCCCACCAGGTAGTGTACCTGACCGATGTAGTATAGTGTAGTGGTAAGTACGGGGGATTGATCGTTCTCCACAGGGAATAGTGTTCGTTAGGTATGAAAAACTACTCTAATAGGTCTAAGGGTGAGAGAAGATTCTTTTTATGTTTTTATAATTTTTTGAAAGTAAGTAAAATCTCGGGTTTGAAAGAGTGGGCGGAATTAGTTGCTAATCAACTAACCCAAATTACTACGAATGCAAATAAAATAAAATAACAGAAAATGAAAATGTGGTAAAACTTATATGTAGAGAAATGTGTTTACTTAGATTTCATTACTCCCTAACTATCTTTTACCGGTTGATTAGTGTGTATTAGTTGCGTGGATGACGGGTGTATTCCTTAATACCAATCGTGGGGTGGCGTATGTACTTCCCCAACTCCACAAGCTCCTACTTCACTCCTATGTCGAGCCGGCTAGGAAGCTCCTAACATGGGATCACTAGAATTCGCTTGTGCATTAAATACAACCATAAAAACCTTTAGTACGCATTGGTTAATGTTTCTTAAGACGTTCAAGCAAGTTACCGAATAGGAAGTTAGCCAGTTTTCTTAAGCCTAACATAGATGAACAATCATCCAATACAACTAATAACACACCAATAACCAATAATCAATAGCTAGGTTTCATTAGATCTAAGCAAACACAAGATAAATCTAGCCTAGCATGTTAAACAAAAGACAAGAACAAGATAGAATCAAACAACACATAGACATATTGAATGATTAATTGATAACTTATCTTCAATGTAACATGGAAAATCTCAAGGCAAAAAGCCTTGAAAAAGCTGCTAAAATCGTCTTAGGGTTTTCACACACAAAGTTCCCCAATAAGTTCCACACTAATGACAAAAAATTGCAAAACTATATATAGACTTTCAGATCTGACGGCGTCACGTTATGGAGTGTGACGCCGTCACCTCGCCGCTTTTAGGGTTCCCGGATGACCTTCTTGACGACGTCCCTCTTTAGCTCTCCAAAATCCGTTCTGGCTTATCAAGGCTTGACGCCGTCAGACTTAGGGGTGACGCCGTCCCTCTTTAAATTAAGCCGTGACGACCTTGATCACATTAAAGCGTGACGCCGTCAGAATTTCATGCAAATTTCTCTGGCTTATCATGAGTAATTTTCACATCCACCACTTTTGCCAAGCCATGACGCCGTCCAGAACAAATCCTGACGCCGTCAAAGGTAATTTCCAGCACAATTTTGAGACTTTGTCGTTTTCTTCACTTTTATGCTCCAAAATCGTCCAAAATGCCTCCTTTTCCAGATTTCTCCTCAAAAGTACCTAAAATGACAAAAGGAACGATTTAGGGCAATATTTGATCAAATAAATACGATTTAGGGCTTAAATGACCCCTTAAAAGCGGTACACTTTTCGCTTCATCAAACGCGTGTCACGAACCTCTTCTGCACATCATCTACAAGGTTTCTAACTCTGACAATGGTCTTCAGTCTTGGTCCTTTTTGTGGAAGCTCTTTAGTCATCGGATACCTGGTGGTGTTGTCTGCTACAATCTCTGATCGTCAAGTAAATCTATTCTTCTAGAACAAAGGGTCGGTTTACTTTATACTAAAAATGGTCAACGTGTTCCTCGTTCGTCTCTGAGCACAAACATACTGTCATACTATGACAATTTTCCAAATACTTGCGAAAACATGAATCTTCTAGCCAATATAATTGACATTATTTAAAACTCATAGTGGTCACAAGGGTACTAAAGCAACTTCAGGAAATCTTCTTAGGGAAAAACTTCATATCACAAATCTTTCTCTTCACAAATCAAATTGTAATGCTTCGCGGAACTTAATCTCAACTAATCAACTTCCTTCTCAGATGTTCTTGTGGTTGCTTCTTCCGTCTTTCAAACTCAAATGAGGTCGTCTGCTACGGAGTTTCAAAAATAGAACAAATCAAATATTGATACGCGGATATGGAATAATGATTACGATTACATTCACGATGGTCGGTGTGCCGCCGCACACTTCTCTCTTTCTTCTTCATAAACCAACAGGAGCATTCAAGAGATCACTGAAGTGAACAATCTCATATTCCATCAGTTCCTACAATCTCTTAACTTCTTCAGTATCGTGGTTTCGCCAAATTCAGATTAGTTCAATGCAAACTCTACTTCCCAAACGGATCTCAAAAAGGTTCATCAGAAACACCAGAAATTCGTACAACAAACTTTCAAGTGCCGGAGCTTTCCAAGAGTGGATACTAACATGCGTTAGGAGAAAATTGGAAATCAAAGAGATCGGAGTATGTGCTTCATAGCAACAATAATCTTAACAGATTCAAATGATTGAAAATATCATATCAAAATATGGTGAAGCAGATTGTTAAGGGTCGCATTTCAAATATTGCAGTCCATGATAGCTTTACAAAAACCACCAATCCATAATTAAGAGACCTCGAAGTCAAATACATCCAAAGGGAAACGGATTCTCAGAGCGAATGTGGTTGTCAAATCATACGGATAGTTCACATATCAAATTTAGGTACATGGTTCATCAAAGTGTGGGATGGGAGAGTATTAGAATATATCAAGGTCAAATATATCAAATTGAAGGTTAGAATCGTGAACAGTTAAAAGGATTGGAATCTTGTTTAGCTTATAATGTCGGAATGGTAGGGTGTGCACCGATAGTAATACGAACATCGCTTAACTGTCAGAGTTGAGATGTATGGAATATCAGTTATTAGCATCAGCATGCTTGGATAACAATTCCGTACTGGACAAATATCAACATCAATCCTTCTAAAGGAAATGGGTTAACATACAACGTTCATCATTCAAATGACGGAAGGTAAGACTTCCTCGTCTTCTGCGACAAACGTTCTTATAAGGCATGACTAAAGGCAAAGGCAAGATTCAGAGTGATGCGGAAGCAAATACTACTCACATGGATGTCCTAGACTACCCATTCCTCAACGGTTATGACTTATGTTCCTATGGGAAAATCCTACGCAACTTCGCAAAGGTTATCCTACGAGCGCCTACAGTGGAAACTTAGGGGTCCTAACTCACACAGGCCAAGGGTAGATGTACTACAAGTCGTAAACCTAGCTCTGATACCATAATTGTAACACCCCAACCCGAAAAGGGTAGAAGTGTCACGTAAATGGTGACATATCATAGGCAAGCATAACATACGACTTACATAATACAAATGGTTTACAATGCTACAAAGGAAAATATACCAAATCTACGAAGTCATACATAAATGAATACTAAAACTAAGGTATCGTCTTCATAAGCTAATCTCTCATCCCAAAGCAAACCCAAGCTCCTGGCTTCCTACTAAAACCTGCCGCAGGAAAAGAAATGCGGCTGAGCTTAAAAAGCCCAGTGAACAGATATATAATAAACGGAAACAAAATTTAATGGAGATGAACAGACATATCATAATGAATGAGATATAGGAAAAGGAAATAAAGAGTAAGGTTTAGGACAGTAATCCACCACGAGCCCATATCATAACATATCATATCATAATCATGTAGAGGGGATGCCTCTCAATAAACAGATAATATGAGGGGTGTCCTCATTCTTCAATCCAAATAATATGAGGGGTGTCCTCATTCTTCAATCCAAATAATATGAGGGGTGTCCTCATTCTTCAAATGGAGTGATCAGCTCCCAGGGGTGTGAAAGGAGTGGATTGCACCCAGCCCCAGTCACCATATCATATCATATCAAAGCATATCATATCAGAACATATCTAGGATGCATCCATACGCCCCCCAAACAAATCATATTGGCCATAACAAATCATAAAGTGCGCATAACATATCATAATGGGGACGGTGTACAACATCACTCGAGTACACTAGAGTCATGCCACTGGTGCATCAATGACATGGCCATGTTACCTTCATGGCTAGGAAACATATTTAGCTCGGGTATCAAACTGGGAGTCAGATATCATATCATAATCAGAGTGTCATATCAAAAGGTTCATATCCAAAAGGTTCATAACAAATGGTTCATATCAAATGGTTCAGAAGAGCATATCAAAGGTTCATAATCAAAGTTTCATAGCAGAGGATTAAAGCAAAGGGGATCATAGCAATGGTATCAAATCAGAAGCTAAACAAATCAAAAGATATGGAAGAGTCATGAGAAACCTTATAAGAAAGGTCAGAATATCTGTACCTCAAACCGCCAATGAAACCATTACATAACCATAGGAATAGGAAGTCACTCCTTCTTCAGCGAATCTACACGAATTAATGATCGGCTAATTATTAATAACTTGTTTTAAGTCGTATTACTCATTTTAGTTAGCTTTCTATTTTTAGCAGGTTTCCCGAATTAGCAAATTCCCAAATTTAGTAAGTTTCCCAAATTAATAATTTAATACATTAAGGTCATAAATAATAGTTAAATAATCTTTAAGGGTTAAAATGATTAATATGGTAGTTTAGTGTTAAATATGTCAATTTGGTAAAATTTAGGGCCACAAGATAAATTATCAAAATTTAATATTACAAATTTCAAAAAAATTATTTTAAGGTTTATACAATACTTTTATATTAAAAGGATAATTTAGACCCCGTCGTTTCATAATTTATTTAAAATGCACTCTCGATATTAATTTAGACCGCGACGACCAAATATAATTTTTAGTTTCATCTTAGAGTGAGACAACACGATGACTCATTTTTATTTCTTTACTACTATGAACCACTAGTTGAATGAGCATACAGTTTCAATATTTTAAACGCATGAAAGGTAACCATTATATCACATCAACATATTGTAGTAAGGTTTCTTGCATGTGAATCTCATACACATACTGTACATGACATGCCTATATGATTAAACTTGCATATGATTTATTCATAATAGTGTTCTCTTATATCTATATACTATAGTAGTACATGACTAAAATCATTAAACTGATATTCATGCAAGCATTCTATGGTTAACATATCCCTATTTTAAGTGAGAACTTTTATAGTAAAATCTTGGCATGTTCGATGGTTCAATAACATAAGTACGTATCTTTATTAGTTTTCATGTTAGCTAGTTTATACGTTTATATGAGATCTAAACGAGATGAAAAACAAGATATAGATTGACATGTTACCCTCGCAAGAATCGAATGGAAAACGGACCGAGGAACCACCAAACCAACACCCATATCGACTCCATAATCAAACAAGGACATAAGTACGTACACCAATTCGAACACCTAATGAAATCTGTCCCGAGACTCAAACCCGACCACGAGCTTGATTTAACCTCCGGCTAACGGAACCAAAACCCACGTACACGCCTCTCCCTTCGAATGGGATTAAACCCCACGATCAAACACCCTTCGAACAACAACTAATCACGATCACGACCACCCTTGCACGCCTCGAATCGAACGGAAAAAAAATCAAGAAAAAGGTAGCAGCCGAATGGAACCTTTCTTTAGGGTTTTTAGATTGTTTTGATGTAGTTTTCTATTAAATATTTCTTGGGAGAAAAATGAGGTTCGGTTATAAAATAGGTAGGGAAACCGTGTATATTGATTTGGTTCCCTAGGGAAATTACCGATCATTGTGGGATTTAACTTAATCCCTTCCAAGTTTGAAAACAATCATAAATGTAGACTGATATTTAGTTGTGATTCACTTGTATACTTTCACAGATTTCGGCCCATGCATAATATTCTAGGCGTGTACATTTTAACCATGTGACATAGTTTTAATTAATGTGTATCATAAGTATAATTTTATCATATTAGTCTCTTATGTCGCGAAAGGTTCGAGGATTTTCGTATAAATACTTTAGGTGATACTCATCGAAAGTTTTAAATTATAAGGGTATTTTGGGTATTTAACTTGCTCAAAATTCTTGGGTTTTACAAGTGCCACCATTGTTGGAAACAAAGGTGTCACTGTCCCTGAAAAATCTTTTCCAACCCTCCTCATATTAGCAAAAACCTTTTTGGTAAGGCAGGGAGTGGAATAAATATTTTTGTGACTTTTCTTATTTTTAAATTGGTTGTCCAAAAAGAGTTGCAAAAACCTTGGATATAGACAATATTTAGCCGAAGAACTATCCAAGTTCTTAACCATACTATCAAAAATTAATTTTGAAAAATTAAATCTTTGAGTATTTTCAGCCAAACAAATTATAGCAGAAGCTAAATTACTGCTAAATTCATTCCACGCAGTGGTCTTTGGACTTAGACACACTAAGACAGTATGAATTAAGAATTTCCACTGAGGAGAAAAATTACCTTTATGAAACTGTAAAGCATCTGTTTTTCTCTCATAACCCATCAGTGAAAGTTTTTCAAAGATTGTAGTATTTGGAAGATTCTCAACTCCGCTAGCATCATCTAGGAGAAGATCTCTTCGAATAGACGCCTCTGTAATGATAATCCTCTGCCCATCTACAAGGGCATAGATTTGTGCTTCCCCATTAATAGTTTTGACCTTAGCAGACGACCAAAATTGGATAATGTTGGAAGTATATGTAGTAGGTTTTACTGTTAATGCAAACTTAATATAGTTTGCATTAAGGAAATCAATGATCTCAGTAAAATCTACAGACTAATTGGATTTTTCTAAAAAGGCAACATTATTATGAGGTTCGGTAAAAGTTAGGTTCGACATTATGATTTGATTTGGGGGTTTTGCAATATGACGATCAAAATTAGTTTAGGGAGTGGAAGAGAGAGAGTAATGTGTGCGTGAATATGATTGTGTGCCGCAATTGTGGATTTATACCCTTTAAGTAAAAAGTGACACAAACGTACGCTGCACTCCCAACCAGTACTAACGGTTACCCAGCAGTACAAAGTTTTCGCTACCAGTACAATTTTTTGCATAGCAGTACAATAATAATAACTGCATTTAAATATCATAAACTTGTAATAATAACAGCATTCAAATATCATAAACTTTTATGAATTGGAAAAGTTAAGTCATATATTAAACAAAGCCAAAATAAGTTTACATTTACATAGGCAAAATATATAAACAAAAGATACATTAAGAAATATGTAAACTAGCTTCAATACTTTTGTAAACACCAACTATTTGCTCTCTTGTTTCTTCTATTTTTTTGTTCCTCTCATCAACTTTCTTCTAATGCTCCTCAATGACCTCTAAATATTTCATGTTCCTTTCTTCCAGCATCTTTATACGCTTGTTGTAAAGTTCTATCAATTCGTTTTCAGTACCATACTGGCCTTCACTACATTTCTCCCAAATATGTTGGGATATGCCAAATTTTTAATATTTTTCAGGGATTGGAGGAGGAGAATCATCCCTTGGGCGTTTGTTTTTGTTTGAAGAAGGAGTTGAAGAGGATTCAGCCATTGAAATTTGAAATATAATATCTAATGAAAATATCAAAGGAGTTGTATATGAACGGTTGATTATGAACGGTTTTCCATGTCGATAGGTATAAATAGGCTGGAGAGGTATACGAACGGTTCCCAATACTTTAGGCGGGAAGAGGGACCATCGAAATGTGCCAAAAGTAAACAGATGGATAATATTGGTCGGATTTGGTTTGTGTTTGGTTTGGATTGACTAGTGTAGTTGATTTGGAAGTGTGTTTGGTGTTGGATTGACTAATTGACTTTTTGATTAGGGTAATTGATATTTTCTATATTAATGATATTTTCTATATTAATGATATTAAATCTGATTAGGGTTTTACTCGACAAAATGAAACCGAGGGAATGTTTGGAATGATTCGTGATCAGGTTCATTATTATTGAATTTAGTCACACAAACACTCAATGTGCCTACAAGCGGGATAATTTAATTTCAAATTCAAATTTCACAGTGCCTATATATATACAACACCACCAGAGTATTATTATCACATTGCCTATATTATTTCCGTATCATGTTTAAAATTCGTGTTAGTTGTTAAATGAAGTATTAATCATAGTTTAGGGGTTCATTTTGAAAATAGTTGAGTTAAAGGTGAGTTAATTAAGGGTGAGTTATGATTACGGGTGTTTTTTTTGAGTTAAAGGTGAAACATCAAATAAAAAATTGTAACATTTTCTAGAGTATCAAATAGAAATACATTAAACATCAAATCGAAATAATACATTAAACGTCAAATAGAAATTACATTAAACTACGAGACGGAAATTAAAACCAAACTACAAAAATCAAAATACGATAAGGAAATTAAAAAGAAACTACCAATGAAACTACGATACAAATTAATTGAAGGTATCATCTGAGTCTAGGTAACCATCTTCAGTCGAAGGGGAATCAGGTGAGAACCAACCCATTTCCTAGTTCTTCATACGTTTTTCATCCTCCCTGGCTTGCCGCTCTAGACGAGCAGCTTCCTCTTCTCATTCAAGTTGTTCCATTTCCAGGAAGACTTGCATATCTTGGTCCATTTGTCTTAGTTGTTCCTCTGTTAAACCAAATGGATTTGGGTCTTGGTCGACAACCGGTGGATTCTGCACCGGTTCATTTTCCGGTGGATTGTTCACCGGTTTATTTTCCGGTTGGAAAACCGAAAAGATATGTTCTGGTGGAGTATGAAATTCTTCATGAGGTGGACTTGGAAATTGTTGCGAAAAATCTTGGCGAGGTGGACTTGGAAATTGTTGTGAGAAATCTTTTTTGAAAGACATTTGCAGTTGGGGGAATGATAAATTTGGATCTTGAATATCTATAGCAGTCTGAATGTGTTTATGTGTGAGATGTGTTTGAGAAGTATGGGTATTTATAGGCTAGAAATCCACACATTTTTTAAAATGAGTTTGAATTTGAAATGGAGATAAATGTATCCCGCCCAAGATTCTTTTATTTTCAATTTATAAATTGAATTGAATTTGAATTGAATTGATAAATTTTAAATATATCCCGCCCTTTGTTTAATTTGAATTTGAAATTTTAAATTTTAAATTTTAAATATCCCGCTCGTTATTAATATGTTGTACTGTTACTTTACGTTTGAATTTGAATAATACTCGTACGGTTACTTTTACTTTCAATCTGATTTTTAAAATAGCCTCCAACGGCTAGTTTAACGGCTAGTTTCCACTATCAAAGACACTTTCACAACACTTCGTTTTCTCACACAACTTCTTATAAAACTCTCTCGCAAGTATCACTAATTTTAACACAAACACTGTGGCTAACGAATTAACCAGCAGAGGTGCAAAAGGCTATCCTCACCCGATTATGCAATGAACAAGAAAAAGAACTCAAATTGATTAACAATTTGCTAGGTGAGATAACTCGTATTATGCTATAGATGCATAATCGTGCTCCAGAGGTCGAAAGGTTGCGTGAGTTGCCTCAAGACCATCCGCTATCAGGGTCGGTCTAGAAACTCTATTAAGAAATGATGAAACAGGGTCGAAAGGTTGCGTGAGTTTTGTCCATATAATATTCAACTACAGATAACTGATACCCGCGGGGAAACCCGAAAAACCGATGGATAATATTAATCGGGTATCCGGTGGGATATGGGGCGGGTACGGGTATATTATAAACGGGTTCAGTTACGGGTACACTAAAACCCGCCCCGAACCCGAACCGTTGCCATCCCTATTTACCGGCTATAGCCGGATTTCACCGCTACGTCATCACCATTAGCCTCCTTTTTTTTTTCTTTTACAAATCTTGCCACGTCAGCTATAATTAAACCAAACCACAAATAAAATATTCAACCGGAAATTAATCCCTTTACCCGGTCATTTGTAAACACACACAATAATCAATAAACCCTAATCAACACACACATTCTTCTAGCAAATACAAGCACGCAAACAATGAATCCAAATAACAACAAAGGTATGTTTTTTAATGTTTTCACATATCAGGCTTTTGATTTATAAATGGTGATGTTAGTGGTTGTTACCGATCGATTCAATTGTAAAATAGGGTTGTTTTGTGTTTTATAATGGTTGTTATGCTATGTCTAATGTATGCTCTGTTTGTTTTGTTTTCCATACTCTGATTTTCGTATACATAATGGTTGTTATGGTATGTCTAATTAAGTGTTTTGTGTCTTAATATTTTTTATTGCATGTTTGTGAGTACATTGAGAGGTCTAAATCAATGAGAGCATTGGAATGTGCCTAGTTTGTGATTGGCCAGTAATGAGAGTACCTAGCAGACTTGTTTGTGCTTGGCCACCAATGAGAGGTCCAAATGCAGCCTATTAGAGTACACTGAGATGTCCATTGAGACTACAAATACAGTCTTTTGAACTGTTTGTGAGTACCCTGAGAGGTCCAATGTTTGTGAGTACACTGAGAGGTCCAATTGAGACTTCAATTGCAGCCTAGTTGGCCACCAATGAGACTTGAAATGCAGCCTAGTTTGTGCAACATTGCTTCATTGTTTGGGATACCACAAAAGAGGACCAAAATATGAGAACACAGTACAATGGATTCTTCTGCAATGGTAAACCATCAAAAGGTTTTTCTTTGATTGTGATATAGTTTATCCAGAGCAACATTCTGATGCAAGTACTGATTCTTGGGAAGTGGAACCTATCCAAGCCATTGAACCTCCAGAGGAACTCCCATCTCAAGCTCCTAACCTGGCTCTCCCTGTGCAAGTTCAAATACCAGTTGAAAAGGCACACAAAAAGAAATTTACTCAGGATATTGTCTTGGGAATGCCGTGTAAGAAGAATCCTATAGGTTTTGGAGCACCTTCTAGCAGCCATGGGAAAGGCAAAACTAAGATGGTTTAGGGGTTTAGGATATACATTAACAGCTTTTGTGTTTTGTAATGGTATTTGGTTCAATTCTGACATTTAATTTGGATACTGATTTTCCCTTATGTATGTACTTTGTTATGTTTTAAATATTCTCCTTTTTGTATTCCCCAGCAACTTGCTGGTTTTTGTTTTCAATATATTACTTATTTAATAAAAACTCTTCAATGTTCAAACAAAAAAAATTTGTAGCAATTTGTGTTTTGTAAATGTAATTAGTTAGGGTACAATAACTGGTAATTATGTAAGTATTTTGGTTTGTTAAATGGGTAGCAGTTTGTACTGTTGATGTGATGGTTGCACAGTGTGGTACATTTGCGAGTATTAAGATAATGATATATAACATTTGGAGCCAAAATTTTGATCTATTCAACTTTATGCTTTAATTAACATGTTCAAAGGCAAAATTTTCAAATAATTCAATTGTTAATTTCAAATTAAAACTTGGAGCCAAATTTTTGGATAGAAATTTTTTGAATCACCTAATTACAAGCAGTTACCAAGAATAACGATTCATATTCTTGGTATACCCTCTTTTCTCTACTTAAAAAAATGACTGCAAAGAAAACACAAAAATCAAATCTTCTATCACCATTACTGTCTAAGCTAAGCCATAATCAATTTCTTTTACCCTTTGTTGCTCAAGAGTCATGGATATTGAACCCATTGTTGATAATCAAACTTTTCTTGTTCCAGATGATGTTGTACTTGATGATAACGCCTTACAGTATGAATCCGAACAGTATTCTGATGATGAAGATACAGATGCGACTGGAACCAACCAAGCAGAGACGATACTAGCTAAGAGGGGCTCAACCAGGCTAATAAAGTTTCGCGCGAAGTATGACAAACCTGGTGGAATAAAGCTCAAGGTAACCTTCGATGCATTCGGTAGGGTATCAGGGGTAAACAGAGCAGTGTTTGTGAGTTTTTTAGGAGATGTGGTTCGTGAGCAGATAGGTATTGTTGATACAAAAGTTGGGCGTTCCTTATTTCCATATCAATTGGATCTTAATGCTTGAGACCTGCGCACTAAGAGAACAAAAAACACCGTTAGGCTTATCGTGGGATTGTCTCCCACGATTATCCTCCGGCGTGAGAGTAAGTAATCGGTTTTAGGGTTTTAGTGAAGAGTTAGGGTTATGATATGATACCTTTAATGAGAGCCGAGATGCCCTTTATATACACACGAAATCCTTGTTGGTTTCGTGTTCCTTACTCTTCGGCGTAACCCACCTTATTCGGTCCATTGATCCTTATCCCGTAAATAAGAGATCCTATATCAAGGCCAATAATAGATTTCGGATTTGGGCCGTTGTAAGCCCAAATCTTTATCGTGATAGCCCACATGTGATGGGCTTGAGTATTGGTCGGGTTCGTGACCCGAGTGCGGACTATACGTCATCATGTCCCCCCAATCTAGTATGCGCAAGGTGAAACTGCGGATGCTAGACTAACAACTGTAGCGAAAAAATATTCCAGAATGCGTAGCGGGGAAGCTTCAAGTGTTTCCCGCCTAAAAGCAATACGATGAATCTAGTCCAAGTAAATCTGAATATCCCTCGTAAATCGTGAGCGGTGGGTGAAAAAGTGTTTCACCTCTTGATCTCCCAGCCACACGATTAGAGCAAGTGGGTTACACATGTCAATCATCCATGAGAGCATGTAACCCTATATAAAGTGTTGTCGAAATTTCACTGTGGCTATCACATTAAAAATGTCCATTGCAACCATTGTTAAAAACTCTAAACAGCGAACAAGAAATCAACAACTCTTAAGGTAATAGTGCGTGCGCTGCAGAATCCATTAAATTCTAACCATGGTTCTTCAATTATCCGACTTTACATCCGATGTAACAGAGGACGAACTTCGTCTGTTCACCTCGGATTATTATATCCCGATCGCGTTGCACCCGGTGGTTCCGGTGGCGACTGCGCCCATAGCGGACTTCCCTGAAGGGAAAGTAGGGGTGTACACACGCTTCTTTGAATTCGCTAACCAACGTGTGCCCATTTCTCTATTCTTGTGCGATGTTTTAAACTACTATCGCCTCCATATTTCCCAACTGCACTGTATAGGTGCAGCAAAAATAACAAATTTTGAAGTAAATTGTCGCTTGTTGGAGATTAACCCCACAATCCATCTGTTCCGCGCGTTTTATCACTCGTCGTGGTCAAACGGGTGGGTGTCCTTTTCCAAGCGTGCAGGGCAACTGCAGTGCTATACGGAAAAGTTAGACGCCCTTAGGAATTGGAGGGAGAAATTCTTTTGGGTTGATGATGCATTGTTTCCATGGGATTTTGAGTTCTATACCCAAGGGTCATTACCGAAGGATGAGCGCCCCCTCCCCGGAGTGTATAACGTAGATGATGCAGAAACGATTAATGCCAATCGCATCCCTATCAACGCTTACCCAGAAGAGTTTTTGGTGCATATGGGCATTAGTCGCAACTACTTCGGAGGTCCTGACGAGGTGCCAACCATTTTGGATGAGAATAACCGGGGTAGGTGCTTGTCCTTTCTTCTCCTTCGCTTAGTAGTGTAAGTGCTCTTTACTGTTGTAGCTTTTGTAACCCTCTTTGTGTTTGTTTGTGGTTTGTTGCGCAGAGATGGATCTATTCAGCGTGGTGCGCTTGACGATACCCAAACAGGTGACCGTAGGAGTGCGCCCTTTAAGAGAAGGTGAGGAGCCAGTTTTGGAGGCTACAGCAGGGCGCACTATGGAGATCGTACAGGAGGAACCAAAGGATGTCCCCCCAGTTGTTTTAGAGGCGATTCCTATTCGCAGTTTTCCAACTCCTGGGGTACAAGGCCCTGTGGTAGAGCCATCGCACACAGACTCATCAGAGAGTGTGGGGATTGCCATGGCTGAAAGTGGGCCCGAGGAGGCTAGCCAAGGGGTGAAGCACAAGAAAACTTCTGTTGATGATGGCGCGGGTACATCTAAAAGAAGGCGCCATGTTATCTCTGGCGGGCAATCATCATCAGAATAGGATGCGTCACCAACTGAAACTCCTCCCCCCAAGTAAGTAATGAGACTTGTATCTTTAGATCTTCAGTTCTTTATTCCGCGTTGATACTATAGGGTAACTTTGTTATTTGCGTGCAGTGTTGAAGCTGCTGATGATGATGCTGCGAGTATTGGGAATTCGCCACCCAAGGCGAGTCCCTCACATACTGATGATCTTGTGCAGAAGAGCCAAGAGACTGATCCGAAGGAATTTGAGGATGTGCCAACGAACCATCTGATAGAGGAGCTAGGTTTGGCTGCTGCGCACCAGGCCTCCTTAGTTGCACAGCTACAATCAAGGTATGCTGGTGAAGGTAGCTGCTGTGTGTGCAGAAAGATGAGGAGATTGCGCTTCTGAAGGCGCAGTTGGCTGATGCTTAGGCTGAGGTAAAGGCAACAGATGCGTATGCCCAGAAGCTTGCTGAAGAGAAGATGTCATTACTTGCCCAAGTGAGCCAGGAGCGTGCTGGGTTAACAGATTACAAGGCCACTTATCTTTGGGTCTTGAAGTACATGGAGCTTAACAAGAACGCTCACTTCTCTAGATTGGATGACTTTCGAAATGCTGTGGAGGGGTCACTGGAGAAGCAGGAAATTAAGCTGCGCAAGCTCAGTATTGAGTATGATGAAGAGCTGTACCCACACCTAGTATCTTCAATTGCTGAGCGCAGGTGGCTTATCAGCCATGGTTTGCGCCTTGCTGCTTTGAGTACTCTGGAGTCTCAAGAGGTGAGGGAGGCATTTGGGGATGTTGTTGAGCGTGCGTTGGCACGTGGCAAGGCGCAGGCTGTAGAGGAACTTTCTGAGAGCAAGTTGTTGACAGTGCCTGCCACACAAGTACCAGGTTATAATACTGATGCCTATGATGAGCTTGTCGTTGCCATGGAGAAGATGAAGCTGTTAGATCTTCCTCACATTGCTCAACTGGAGCGCGATCAAGATTACCCCATAGGTGTTATTATGGAGGGGTTAACCTTGGCTAGGCACGCAGCAGAGGATGCAGAGGCACAACCTGATTACTTTCTTAAGCCAGATGTGTCGCAGCTGCAGGTACCTATCTTTGCTCGTCCTCGCAACATCTTAAATCCTTTTGCCCTCAAGAAGGAAATCCAGCTGAAGGAATCCTTAGAGGCCCATGCCATGAGGCTTGCGAAGAAGCAGGGTGTGAAGGGGAAGGCCATCCTTTGTGGTATTGGTGCTGCACATATTCCAAGATCTGATGGAGTACCTGTTAGTGTACCGGCAGTTTCGCCCAAGGATCATGATCTCCTGAAGAAGCTTGCGGAAGCTGGGAGTGCTGCGTACCATGTTAGCAGCTCAGAGCTTAGACGCTCCCACAGCCTTTAGATTATTTCGACTTGGTGATGTTTTGTAATAGGTTGACATTTTGTTGCACATGTGCATGTTAAATCTATACTTTGTATGAACTCGTAGTCCATAAAATGATATTTTGAAAGTGCGATTGTACGCCTATTGTATGTGATTGTGGTTATGATGTTTGTTCTTAGTTATATTTCTTTGCGTACAAGACGTCTATGTTATGTCTAAGAATCAAACCGTTATATAAATGCACTTAAAAAAAAAGATTACAGGAATCTATAATCACTTATAACATAATCGTGTATGAAATTCATGACTTAATGTCAAGCGCGAATATATATGAAATTCACAAGTGTATGGGCTGACATGCAGCGTACTGCGAATACCATATCAAGGGGTTAAGAGTCTTAACTCCTAATTTGTTAAACGCGCACAGTGTGCATTGTTGTGTATCCGTCGTGGGATGCACAATGAACTTACTCCAATGTCTTAAGAGTAAGGTGTTTAACAAGGATGCGTGATCCAATGTTGATGGGTTTGCAACCCTCTTACTCAACGAGTTATTTAGTAGGTTTACTCATCCTTTACCATCGTGGGTTTTAATAAGTGCATGCACGCCATGTAGGAAAAAGGTAATATAACAACAATATTGAGACATAAATAATATGTAAACAACAAAGTAAAATATGTAGCGGAGTTAGCTAGAAACCACGACATTTAATTAATACTTGCAAGTTTTTGGAAAAAGAAAGACATTTGCCTAGATGAAACAAAAATGTAAATACACGGAAATTTATTGAGCACTTACTAAAGTGCGGAAGTGTCCGTGGGCGGGGTCGTAACCTTTCCTAAAGATAGCATCTCTTGAGATTGAAAATATTCCATGTGCGTTGTAGCTCACGGCCATCCATGTCACGCAGCTTGTACGCGCCTTTTCCTAGTGCTTCAACGACCTCATAGGGTCCTTCCCACTATGGTCCAAGTTTACCTGTATCTTCTGCGTGGCTCGCATCATTAGCGCGATATACAAAGTCGCCTGGTCTGAATGAGGTGCTTCGAAATTTAGCATCGTAGTATCCCTTCATTTTTGACTTGGCTTTTGCCTCACGTATAGCTGCGCGTTCACGCCTTTCTTCCAATAGGTCCAAGTCTATACGCCGTTCGTCGTCATTGGTTGCGACATTAACTTTCGCTGTACGAATAGTTGGCATCCCAATTTCAGCTGGTATGACAGCTTCTGTCCCATAGACAAGAGAAAAGGGAGTGTCTCCATTGCTAACTTTGATTGTCGTGCGGTGCGCCCACAAGACATGCAACAATTCATCCACCCATCTTCCTTTGTGTTTGTCCAGGCGCGCTTTAATTCCTTCGCCTAAACTACGATTTGCGCGCTCAACCAAACCATTGGTTTGTAGGTGTTTAACTGACTCGAAGTGTTGTGTAATATTTAGTTCTACGCACCAGTCTTTGAATGGGTTATCGCGGAATTGTTTTCCGTTGTCCGAAATGATTTCCCCGGGTAATCCAAAGCGGCATACAATATTTTCCCAAACGAATCGTTTTACTTGATTACCTGTGATTATCGCCACTGCTTTTGCCTCAATCCACTTAGTGAAGTAGTCTATAGCCATAATAAGAAATTTCAGTCCCCCTACTGCAACAGGGAAGGGACCCGCAATGTCGATACCCCACTTATAGAATGGCCATGGCGAACTGATAGGCATTAGCTCTTGTTGTGGTTTACGCGGGATGGGTCTATGAACTTGGCAGTCGCTACATTTCTTTATCACATCACGCTCATCGCGATGCATAGTGGGCCAGTAGTATCCTGACCGCAAGGCTCGTGCTACGACGGACCGTGGTCCTGAATGCATACTGCATGAACCGGCGTGGATCTCTCGGAGTACGTAATCTGCCTGAAGAGGTCCAACACACCGAAGCCATGGTTGTAGAAATGAGCGCCGATATAGGATACCATCTCGAAGTTCGAACCTCTGCGCTGTGCGCCGTATCCGTCGAGCGTCCTTCTGCTCATGGGGCAATATGCCCTTGCTTATAAATTCGACAATAGGGGTCATCCACATAGGATCCTGCTCCTCTATCACCGTGGATATCTCCATCTCCGAGATGGATTTATTTTTTAGTATCTCCACCAACACTTGTTTTGACAGGTGCACAAAGCTTGTAGATGCGATCTTGCTTAGCGCATCCACTTTTTTGTTTTCCCCTCTAGGAACTTGTTTGATGGTAAACCTGTCAAAACCTTGGATTAGTGACTTGGTCTTGTCGAGGTATTGAACCATGTTATCCTCTTTAGCCACATATTCGCCCAACACATGGTTGGCTACTAATCGGGAATCCACATTTGCTTCTAGGTTGCGTACACCCATTCGAGTTGCAATGCGTAATCCAGCAATTAGGGCTTCATACTCTGCCTCGTTATTCGTAGCTGTGAATTCAAAGCGCAGTGCGTAAGTGAATTCCATTCCTTCTGGATTGGTGAGGATAAGGCCTGCGCCCGACCCATCCACGCATGAAGATCCATCCGTGAACAGGACCCATGGTTCTTGTAGTTCTACCTCGCTCCGTGGAGGTGCAGCATCGGTGTCTGGTTTTTCGATGATGAAGTCTGCTAGTATTTGCCCCTTAACCGCAGTGCGTGGTCTATAAGAGATGTTATACTCGCCTAGCAATACACTCCACTTTTGTAATCGCCGCTATTGGGTGTGCTTGAAAGTACCTGCGCAATCTTTTGGCGGCGAATACTAATGCCAAGACCAACTTTTCCATTGGGCTATAGTTAATCTCTGTCTTCTTGAGCGCTTTACTTACAAAATATACCGGTGTTTGTACGGAATTCCTATCTGTCAGTAGCACCGCGCTGACTGCTCCATGAGTCGCAGACAAGTACACAATTAACTCCTCCCCTGGTCGGGGTGCGACTAGCTTGGGAAGCGCTGCTATATGTTGCTTAAGCTGTGTAAAAGCTTCTTCCGCTTCTGTAGTCCAACGAAAGTCTCCCTTTTTTGTACACTTCTTGAGTGTTTTAAAGAGGGGGAGTGACTTATCTGCTGATTTGGACAGGAATCTGTTCAACCCGGCTAGTTTTCCATCAGAGACTGGACTTCTTTCAACGTGCGTGGCGAAGGGAGTTGGATGACAGCCTCTGTTTTTTCTGGGCATGGTTTAATGCCATCAGGTTCTATCAAGTATCCAAGGAACATGCCTTCTGTAGCGCCAAAAGTGCATTTCTTAGGATTTAACTTCATGTTGATCTTTCGTAGTGTTCTAAATATTTCTTCAATGTCGCGGACCACTTCGTCTTCGGTATGGCTTTTTATGACAAGGTCATCAACATAGACCTCTAGGTTGCGGACCACTTGCTTTTCAAATGCATTATCTACCAATCGCTGGTAGGTGGCGCCCGCATTCTTTAGGCCAAAAGGCATCTTTGTATAACAGTAGACACCTTGGCTTGTGTGGAAGGCTGTTTTTTCCTCGTCTTCTTTAGCCATTTGGATTTGGTGGTACCCTTTGTATGCGTCTAAAAAACATTTAAAGGGGTATCCGCATAAAGATTCTACCTTCCAGTCTATCTCTGGTAGTGGGTAGCAGTCTTGTGGACATGCTTTGTTGAGATCAGTGAAATCCACGCACATTCGCCAACTACCATCACTCTTCTTGACCATCACTGGATTGGAAAGCCAGTCATGGTAATAGACCTCTCGCATGATACCTGCGTCAACAAGTTTGTGTACTTCCTCTAGAATGGCTTTTGCGCGCTCTGGAGCCTGGCCGCGCTTTTTCTGCCGTACTGGGGAGTATCCTTGTCGGATTTTCAACTTGTGTTCTGCAATCGAGCGTGGCACACCAGTCATGTGCTTTGGTTCCCATGCGAAGATATCCAGATTCTTTTGCAAGAGTGCGCACACGGCAGCTCTGCCTTTATCAGACAGCGATCCCCCGATCGATACTTCTTGCTCCGGGTAATCAGGATGAATTGCGACCTTCAGGTTTGATACTTTAGCTGCGGTCTGTTCTGGGGTGTGCGTCTTCTCACATGTAATCGTGTTACACTCTCTAGGTGACACGGCGTTATTGTAGATGGTGACAATGCCGCCTTCTACCGGGAATTTGAGCATCCCATGTGCTGTGGACGGTACTGCG
This sequence comes from Artemisia tridentata subsp. tridentata, assembly GCA_021014915.2. Taxonomy (NCBI): domain Eukaryota; kingdom Viridiplantae; phylum Streptophyta; class Magnoliopsida; order Asterales; family Asteraceae; genus Artemisia; species Artemisia tridentata. The sequence goes on along the minus strand of CP139506.1, from coordinate 320,934,031 downwards.
CTTATTGCCAAAATTCCTGGTCTTCCGATAATGCCATTGTATGGCGAAGGAGATCTGATCACCATAAAATTCATCCAGGCTGTCGTGGAGTGTTCCTTATTACCAACAACAACTAGTAGTCGTAGTTGCCCCATGGGCCATATCTTTTCTCCCGTGAAGCCAGTCAATGACGTCGTGGCCGGGCTTAACTGTCCTTGTATCTCAGGTCGCAATCTTTTGAAACAATGCTCATACATTATGTCTGCTGATGCCCCTCCATCAACATACATGCGGTGGATATCATGACCCCCCGTATTTATCTCGATGGTGAGTGGTTCCGCCACTGCGTTGTCCGCAGCCAAGGTGGGGAAAGAGATTTCGCTTCCATGAGAAAATTTCTGGCTGACCTTTTGCCTAGTCTTTCGCTGCCATGATTGTATCATGTAGATTGTGTCAGCCTTGTCCTTTGGTGCTTCTTTCTTGCTCATGGTCTTCTGTTTGTCTTTCCCATCCTTGATGTTCTTGACTAGATGGTCCAATCTGCCTTCTTTTACTAGCTTATCAATTAGTTGGCGCAATTGGACACACTCATTGGTGGTGTGGCCCTTCTGTCCATGATACTCGCAGTATCCGTTCCCTATGCGCCGATCTTCTGGGGTGCGCATTGGTGGGGGTCTCGGAAAGTTCGCGCCTTCCGTCGCAAATATCTCCCTTGGAGTCTTCGTTAGTGGGGTATACTTGTCATTCTCTCGTCCGCCCCCCTGACTGCGGTAGCTTTTGTTACGATTGCTACTCTGGTCATTGGATTGTCTCCTGGGCTGTTCTTGTGACCTATAGTTTGAGTAGCCTTTCTTGCTATCCGCAGCGGCGGCTTCTCATTGGATGAAGGACCTCGTGCGCTTCATAAGTTCGTCAAAGGTTTGGGGAACCCTATCATTTAACTTTTTGATAAGTTCTGGGTTATTGATTCCGTTCATAAACCTTGAGATCTTTAGTATTTCGGGGCATACCTTGACATGTATGCATTCGTCCTTATAGCGCTCCACATAAGCGCTTGTGGATTCCCCTTGGCGCTGTTTTACCCTAGCGAGTTCGACAGGGTTCTTGGCGCACTTCTTCCTCTGAGTAAAGTTCAAATGAAACGCCTTCCGCAACTCTTCAAACCCATCGATGCTTCTACGTGGAAGCTTACTGAACCAGTTTCGCGCATTCCCTACTAATGTAGAATTAAACATGTGGCACCACACAGGTTGTGGCCAATTTTCGATGGTAGCTGCTGATTCGAAAATTTTTAGGTGGTCGTCAGGATCACCTGTCTCATCATAAGTTTTAACATTAGCGGGCATGCGCCTTCTCTTATCTTCTGAAAAATCACTGATGCGCCGAGTGAAGGCGTCAACCTTTTGGCGGCGCCAAGGACGAGACATATCTTCGTCCTCCTGGACTCGGTATCTTCTCCTGGACTTCCAGTGTCCTGTTTCTTCGTCCTCGTTGTCCGAGGAGTCACTTGAGGATGAGCTTACTCTTTTGCGGCGCTTGCGCCGACTATCCTCGAAATCCGAGCTTGAAGGGCTTTCGCTTGGGGAGCACCGTCGTCCAAGTCTATCGTGAATCCTGCGACTGCCAAGCCTAGTGTGGACATTGGTGCGCCGTCCATCGTCTTCATGCTCCTCCAGATACTGTAAGTCGGCTGCTTCATCATCCACAACTTTCCTTCCGATCCTAGTAAACACTGGGTGTCGGCGGCTATCCTTCTCGCGCCTTTCCTTTCGATAACGCGGTGGGGATGCTTCATGCTCAGGGTCGAAGTTGAGCCGGGCTTGCAGACTCTGGCTTGACCTCTTTTTTGCTTCCTCTCGCATAAGCGCAGCCAAGGTTTCATAGTTTTGAGATACGAAATCACTTGGCGCTAGTTCAGGCGTGACTCCTTCTAGCGCGAGGATGTCTGTTTCCAAATCAGGACCCTTGTTTCAGATAGGCGCATTTGGCGGCTCAGTGAGGTCTAATTCTGGCATGGTGAAAGGAGTGCGCTGTAGATCTTCCGCGCTAGTGGTTGTTGTAGTAGCATGGGTAGTCCTTGTGAGCGGTCCTACTGTAGTAAAGGCCAGATCTGAGCATGATCCTCGGTTTTTGGGCGCACTGGTTGTTCCAGAGTCCTGCTTAGGGGCTAAATCAGTTTGCTGCTTCTGCCCTTGTAGGTCATCATGCGTTTTCTTCACCTGCGGAGTCCGCTGATTTAGGTTTCCGTGCTTCGTCATTCTAGTTCTTAGTAAAGTTCTTAGTGTATGGTCCCACGGATGGCGCCACTTGTTGATACAAAAGTTGGGCGTTCCTTGTTTCCGTATCAATTGGATCTTAATGCTTGAGACCTGCGCACTAAGAGAACAAAAAACACCGTTAGGCTTATCGTGGGATTGTCTCCCACGATTTTCCTCCGGCGTGAGAGTAAGTAATCGGTTTTAGGGTTTTAGTGAAGAGTTAGGGTTATGATATGATACCTTTAATGAGAGCCGAGATGCCCTTTATATACACACGAAATCCTTGTTGGTTTCGTGTTCCTTACTCTTCGGCGTATCCCACCTTATTCGGTCCATTGATCCTTATCCCGTAAATAAGAGATCCTATATCAAGGCCAATAATAGATTTCGGATTTGGGCCGTTGTAAGCCCAAATCTTTATCGTGATAGCCCACGCGTGATGGGCTTGAGTATTGGTCGGGTTTGTGACCTGAGTGCGTACTATACGTCATCAGGTGTAAAGATTCTTTCTTGGAAGAAGGTGAATAAAGAATCAAGAGATAAACTATGGGCTGAAATCACGGTACATATATCCTATTTTGTAACCCAGTACTACATAAGTTTATGTATGCAGTTACATTATGTGCAACTAATTAACAACATTGTGTTAATCTTTGCAAAAAAATTTTGATGTTGACGTGACATACAAAAAATTGATAATGATTCGTCTTGGTCAACTGCTAAGGAATTACAGAAGGAAGCTCAAATTCTACTACATTTTGCCCAACCTAAATACACCTTCCAAACTGACTAAAGTCCCAGACTTGTATTGTACAATTATGGCTTCAGAAGACTGGGTCGAGTTTGTAAACTACATGACCACCGAAGCATACAAGATTTTAATTAGTCATCTTTATTTAAGTGTATATGTCATTTTATAATTTTTAGTTTGCAGCATTACCGCATCTAAACGCCTTATGATTTTGTGTTTTTAGGAGAAATGTGATAAAGCTAAAATGGCGGGTTCCCAAAATATTTATCAGCATAAAATGGGACGAGGTGGATATGTTTATGTCAAAGAGAAAATGGTAAGATTACATAATGTTTGTTTTACAAATTGAGAGACGATCAGTATGAGAAATGAATCTGTTTACATTGCCCAATTTGTACATTTGCATTAATACCCTCATATTTTCGATTATCTTGGTTTAACTGTACATGTATAAGCATCCTCATATTTTCGTTTATCTTGGTTTAACTTTACATGTGTATGCATTTGATGTTTATTAGATCCAAAATAAAGAGATTGAAGCGGATGAAGAACCCCCGCTTGATGTAATGTGGTTGAAAGGAAGGGTAAACAAAGACGGCGAATACCCAGATGATGATATTAAATCAAAGGGAGATCAACTTGTAAGTTTGACTGCTAAGTCTATTATTATGCTTATATAGCAGCAGCATTGACTGTGTACTAGCAGTAATAACTTGTATACCATCAGTAATAACTATGTACTAACAGGAGTAACTGTGTACTAGCAGTAGTATATTTTTCATTGAAGTTCATGAGCAGAACTAACTCCAGCTGAGCAGCATTGACACAAATATGAGCAGCAGTTACTCTAACAGCATCAAGAAGACTTTTAATCCCAACATTTCCTATATTTTTTATACAGAAAGAAACTGATGACAAGATCAAGGAAGGAACCTTGAGTGTTGATGATGGCACTGATGCCATGACAGTTGTATTTGGTAAGGAAAAGGGTGGTTATGCTAGAGGAGTGGGAGGTGGAGTAACATACAAAAAGTATTTTGGCCTTCCTCGAAGAAAACAAGAAGTCGATGAAAAACTTGCGTTACTTCAAACTCAACTGGATAATGAGAGACGCGAGCGTGAAGAAAAAGATAAATTGGTCAAGAAATTGTCCACCGAGATGACCGAAAAAGATGTGCAGGTCAAGAAATTATCCGGTGAGTTGGAACAGACAAATAAAGTGCTTGCTCTACTGATGAAACAGTTGAATAAACAAGGGATGAATATAACTTTGCCATCTGATCCATCGCCAATAGCCTCAGTTGTAAGCATTTTTTTATGTTGTTAACAATTTCATTTTCTAATGCTAACACCACTGATGCTAATGATACCAGGCATTGAACATAAACTGATGAGTGAATGTATTTCTTAATTTATATTGCAGGTGACTCCAATGGCCATTGAGACAAGTGATGTTGTAAGTGCTAAAGATGCGGGAATTCAGGAGAAGTCCAATGGCCTTGAAACTTCTGAAAAGGTAACGGAAACAATGGTAAGTAATAAAACATCCCCCTTTGATTTTTGAATTTTACATACATGATCGACTAATGTACCGTGTTTTATATATACGTATAGGAACCAGCTGCTAAAACTGTCAGGCCTAAGCATAAGCCTAAGTCACGACGAAACGGGTCTCCAGATTCCCAATCGCAACAAAATGTGTCGTCTCCAACACAAGCACTGCCAACAGTATGTATTTCAACATGTTTCTTGTTACTCTTTTGTTTAAATAATGTAACGTGTTTTATATATACATATAGGAACTTGCTAAAACTGTCGGACCCAAGACAAAGCCTAAGAAGCGACAAAACGGGTCTCCGAATTCCCAATCGCAACAAAATGTGTCTCCAACACAAGCACTGCCATCAGTATGTATTTCAACATGTTTATTGTTAATCTTCTATTTAAATAATTTCTGATATATACATGAAAAAATTCTTTTTTTTGTAGACATTTAAGTGCAAACTGTGGTACATAAAGAAAACAAATACTGTTGCTTTGGGTACCGTATACCAGTCTCGTGTAAAGCAAATGCTGCATAACCGACCACTCCCAAATGATTGCTACAGAGTGTCAATTGATTCATCATTAATTGATGCAGCATGCATACCGGACGTAGCAAATAATGGGTTCAAACAGGTTAAGGATGGGACAGGTGGTTTCTTTCCATGGCCAAAGGATCAAGTTATTGTTGAAGAGGAGGTACATACATGTGTTTTTTCAACCTACATATATATAATTATTCATATGTATTTCAATGTTTGATAGAAGCGTCTTTTGTTTAGTACAGGTTACACCAACAAACCCTGTGACTAAATGTGTACCACCGGTACCATCGAAGAAACAATATACAACTGTTAACGACTTAAGGCAAAATGCTGCTAAGGCGGCGAAGGTTCAAAAGTCTTTAGATTATGTTACTTGAGAATTTGATTAATTAAGTACAACATTACAATTGTATATTCTGTTCAGTTATATACATTCGAGTTTAATTCAATTTGAAATTTCTTGTGGTTCTTAATAATGTTATATATATATATATATATATATATATATATATATATATATATATATACTCATTCCAGCAGCAGTAGCATAGTACTAGCAGTAGTAACTCTGCTTCAGCAGGACTAACTTAGTACTAGCAGTAGCAACTCTGCTCCAACAGTACTAACTTAGTAATACCAGTAGTAACCCTGTGACTAAAAGATGCAGTCACATAATATGGTCACGCTTGTCAACATTATTGGTCACTGTTTGTTTAATTTGATGAGTGACTAAATATTACAAAAGGCCACACAAACTAAAAATTCATGTGACCATTGGATGAACAATAGTCACGCAAAATACAAATTTGTTCACTTTAAACAGCATATGGTCACACATATTAACACTTTTGGCCACTTTATGCTTAATTGTATGTGACTAAATACCCAAAACAAACATGTTTTGTGTGACTAAATAGTACAAAATGCCACACAAACTAAAAATTCGTGTGACCATTGGATGATCAATAGTCACACAAAATACACATTTCTTCACTTTAAACAGCATATGGTCATACTTATTAACACTTTTGGCCACTTTATGCTTAATTGTATGTGACTAAATACCCAAAACAAACATGCTTTGTGTAACTAAATATTACAAAAGGCCACACAAACTAAAAATTCATGTGACCATTGGATGATCAATAGTCACACAAAATACACATTTCTTCACTTTAAACAGCATATGGTCACACTTATTAACACTTTTGGCCACTTTATGCTTAATTGTATGTGACTAAATACCCAAAAAAAAACATGCTTTGTGTGACTAAATGTTACAAAAGGCCACACAAACTAAAAATTCATGTGACCATTGGATGATCAATAGTCACACAAAATACACATTTCTTCACTTTAAACAGCATATGGTCACACTTATTAACACTTTTGGCCACTTTTTGCTTAATTGTATGTGACTAAACACCCAAAACAAACATGCTTTGTGTGACTAAATATTACAAAAGACCACACAAACTAAAAATTCATGTGACCATTGGATGATCAATAGTCACACAAAATACACATTTCTTCACTTTAAACAGCATATGGTCACACTTATAAACACTTTTGGCCACTTTCTGCTTAATTGTATGTGAATAAATACCCAAAACAAACATGCTTTTGTGTGACTAAATATTACAAAAGGCCACACAAACAAAAAATTCATGTGACCATTGGATGATCAATAGTCACACAAAATACACATTTCTTCACTTTAAACAGCATATGGTCACACTTATTAACACTTTTGGCCACTATTTTTTAAATTGTATGTGACTAACTCCAAAAAAACAACACACGTTGTGTGACTAAATCATCACAAACATCACATTTATTATATACTCATATGGCCATAGGATGGAAATAGTCACATATACTGATAAATCCAACAAAACTTGTGCCTAATTTGTCACACATATTCGGGTTTTGGTCACTCTTTTTCAATGACAACGGCCACAAACTAAACAATGTGACCATATGCTACCTACGGCGGTGCGACTTTTTGTCACATACACCCAAAAAAAACGTGTGTGACTATATGCATATATTCACCCATTTTTGGTTTGACGAAAGCCCAAATCTGTACCAGTGACATATAAGATATACACTAAATATCTTCTATACATATCACATTACGCATCTTCATCTCTGTCAGTTCCTTCTTCATCAGCAGTACTAACTTTCTATAAGCATTACTAATATTATAACTATGAGTGCCAACTCAGTTAGTACTATTAGTTATACTCTTCAGCAGTTCCAACTGTTTAGCTTGACAGTACAAAGTGCTTGATCATTTAATTCCCAACAATCCTCCCCTAAACTTGTGATTTACCTCCAAATCATCAAGTTTCTGAATTAAACCTTTGTATTTGAGAGGATTCTTCCAAACACTTCACCTTCTGAAACCTTCAGCCTGCATAAATATCTTTCTCAGTAGTTCCTTTGCCATTTCAGTATCTTCATCTACCAAGAGTTTTGCACTTAACATCAAAGTGAGTGTTCCAACTGATAAGGGATAGTCCTTTTCTACCAGCATGTAGATATCAGTTCCATCCTTTGTTGACACATGGTGAACTGCACATGAGTTGTACAGAGTCCATGTTAGCCCTTGATTACTAGTCTGAAACTTCCATATCCTATCACCTTCATCAGGCTCAAAGATCCTCTTCAGCTCTACCCATAACATCTTGTCTTTATCATCTGTAGGATCTGTTGAACTGAATCTTCCTTTGACTATATCCAATAGCTTCACCAAGTCATCTCTATCAAATACTTTGAGCATATCATCAAAGTGTTGGCAGACCTCGGAATGATTTCCAAGTCTGATGATCTTCCAAAGATTTCCTATGTTATCAGTATAAATTTCCCAGTCAATGATTGGATACTTGCCCTGTAGAGCTTCTACATTCATGCCTTCTTCTGGAACAATAATCATCATCTATTGTAGTTGTTCATCAGTTAACTCCTCTTCTTCTTCTTCTTCTACTGTAGGTATGTCTTCATCAATCTTTTATCTTTTAAAAAACTCTGACTCCAAAGGAATTCCAGCCCTCTTTGTACTTCTTGTTTCTTCTTCAGTGTCCATAGGGATGAAATCTTGTACCTTTTTGTAAGCCTTGAAGTATAATCCTTCAATTTCATCAAATGGTCTGCCTTTTAGTTGACTGGCAGTCCAATGATCTTGGTTCTTCAAGTACTCCTTCATGTATCTCATCATCTGTGCTTGAGTTGGAGGTTTTCTTGCAGCAACCATCTTTTTAGTCTGATTCTTCTTTATCATCTCAATCAATTCGTTGAGAGCATTTTCCCTTTCTTCATCTGGAATAGCTGCTCTGTCTTGTTCATACAATTGCTGATCTAAGAGTGCAACAGCTTATTCTTGAGCTAACCTCTCTTCTTCTTCACTTTCGAGCTTCTGTTCAACCAGAAACTTAGCAATCCTTTGTTCTTCATCTAGCTTAGCTTGTTCTTCTTCATGCATCCTTTTTGCCATTTGTTCATCAAAGCTCTTCTGAAGTTGTATACTTTTCTTGACCTTCTTTGGTGGTTCAAATTCTTGCATAATGCCTTTCCCTTTGTCTGCACTTCTTCTTGTATACACAGCAACACTGGCAGTACTAACTTGTTGAGCAGTACTAACATCCTCTTGAATTGGAGGAGCAGACTGCCTCCCCTGAGTCTCAGCATTGTTCCTCCCCTGTTTGGAAGAATCATCCAAATCACCATCATCATCATCATCATCATCTTCATCTGAACTTGAGGACTCCACAATAGTTGTCGTTCTCTTAGCCTTAAGGGACCTGACTCTGTGCTGCAATTTCTTCACCTTCTTGATGAGTTTTGTATAGGCAACACCATAGAGTTTCTTTGTCTCTTTCAACTCTGCCACCAAGCCAGTAACCCTGTTTGTTAGTTGTGTACAAATATCCATCAATTCAATAAGTGTCACTCTGCCCTCATCACTTCCAAGTGTGTGGCCTCTTGGGAGAGGTGAATCATGGGGCATTTCCCCTATAGTATCCATGTGGCTGGGGAGTCCATCACCTGAACCAAGTTCAAGAGAACCTGATACAGTAGATGTTGCCATGGGTTGGGTCTTATGGATGTTACCACTGACCTGTCCAGCTTCTAAGCCAGAAACAATAGTGGTTTCCCTCACCATTCTGTCAAGGACAACCTCATCTACTACATTGATTTGAGGAGGAGATCTGGGCTGAGGGACCACAGATTCCTGTCTGTTCCTTCTCCTATAGGTTTGTGTGATAGGTGGTTGTGAAGAAGATGGAGCACTTATGGTTGTGTGTTGGGACTCAACTGGGATTGTTGATCCTTCACCCTGAAGATTTTGATTTTGAACAAACATAGTATCAAATAGTGGTACCTCTTTTCCATAATACCCACTAGAAGCCATTCTCATGTTACTAAAAAGTTTTGGAGTAAGGCTATGAGTTTTGTAAACAGTTTTGTGGGACAGAAGTAGGTTTTTGTTCTTGTTCAAAAATATTTGAATAAACCTTGGATAGATTAAAAACTTGAATTTTCTATGCATATTTTTTCCATACCATCAAAAATTAGTTTAGAAAAATTAAAAGTCTTGTTTGTGGCTAAGCAAATGAGAGCAGTTGCAAGATTTCTACGGAATTATCCCCAAGAGGTTTTCTTAGAACTCAAACAGTGTAAGATGGCATGTATGAAAAATCTCCATTGAGGGGCAAAGTATCCTTTTCGAAAAGTTAGTTTATCAAAATTGGACACATACCCCATCCTGGATAGACTTTCCAAAATCTCAGTGTTTGGCGAGTAACTAATACCATCATCATCTGTTAGTTTAAGATGTCTTGTTGGGAATTAAATGTTCTAAAGATTAAGTTTCAAGAATTACAAGTATTAACAGTTCCAACTGCTGAGAAGAATACTCTAACAGTTCCAACTGCTGGTGTATATCTTAGGATTGTTCAAGTTATAACTAACCGTTCTAACTGCTAGTTATAAAGAAGGGACTGCTAAGCTAAGACTGCTAATTGGATAAGTATTGAAAAGATATTACTTGTATTTTGGTCAACAATATACGATAGATAATATCTTACCCCATGTGCTTAGTTAACAAGTTGTGTACACAGATACATGTTGTATCTTATGTACTGACACACTCAAGATAAGTTAACAAGTAAGTCGGCTAGACTTTAAGCAATATTGTAAAAGATCTTCTTGGATTATAAAAGAAGATCTTAGTCTAAGTGATATGTATGTGTAAGAAAAAATATTATTGTTAGAACTCATAACTGTTAAGACATAGAACATACACAAGAATATCACAAGTTGTAAGAACATAAGATTCAAGGTTGTAACCCTAGTGATATTTCAAGATCACTCGTATTATTATCATTAATAATATTGAATCGTTTGGTGTTAATCGTTCATTGTTCATTGTCATAGAACAAACATAACCATTCCATTTCCATAACACTAATAACCTTCTAAGTGTGATTAAGTAGATTCCGCATACTTAATCATATTAACTCAATATATCATTACACACAAAGAACAAAAGGTTTAACCACCTTAACCGTGTGTCGAATCCTAACAAGTGGTATCAGAGCGTCAGGTTGATATTATTGATTTAGAAGAAGAAGCTAAAGAAATGGATGTTGAATCTATTCAGACAAATGTTGCTGCAAAGATTCCCATGCTCAAACAGAATGAGTTTGAGATGTGGAGGCTGAGGATAGAGCAATATTTCCAAGTGCAAGATTATGCACTTGGGGAAATTATAGAAGATGGAAACTCTTACCAGCCTACCACCACTACATCAACAGTGGATGGCAAAGCGGTTTCAACTCTGCAGACAAAGCCATCATCTGCAGAAGATAGAATAAAAAAGAAAAATGACTTGAAGGCAAGAAGCATGTTGATGATGACCATTCCCAATGATCAACTTCTAAACTTCAGCAAGTTCAAGGATGCCAAGTCATTATTTGAAGCTATTATTGCCAGGTTTGGTGGAAATGAAGCCACCAAGAAAACCCACAAGACACTGCTCAAGCAGCAGTTTGAAAACTTCTTCTCTACATACAATGAATCTCTTGACCACATGTTTAATAGGCTTCAGAATATTGTGAGCCAACTTGCTATTCTTGGGATTGAAATGCCTCAAGAAGATTTGAACTCAAAATTTCTGAGAAGCTTACCAGAAGAGTGGGATATGCATGTTGTTGTCTGGAAGAAGAAGCCAGACCTAGACACCATGGAACTAATAGACTTGTATAGCAACTTCAAGATTGTGGAGCAATATTTGAAGAAGAATGCAGGTACTAGTTCTAATACTGGGAACAAGGCATTTACGTCAACTCCTAGTACCTCAAAATCAAGTGAAGAGGTGAAAGTTGTTGATGATGTTGGTTCTGCTAGTTCATCAAGTAGTACCATAAGTATTTTAGATGAAAAGACTTGTTGTGCCTTTCTTACAAGTCAGAATAATGGGTCCATGCTCTCCTATGAAGACCTCCAAGAGATCCATGAAGATGATCTGGAGGAAATGGATCTAAAATGGCAAATTTCTCTTCTTAGCATGAGAGCCAAGAAGTTCTATCACAAGACGGGGAAGAAGCTCATAATCAGCAACACTAATGCTGCTGGTTTTGATAAGTCAAAGATAGAGTGCTATAACTGCCACATGATGGGTCATTTCTCAAGAGAGTGCAGAAGACCAAGGCAGCAAGATAGCAAGAATAGAGGTTTTGGAAGCAAATCCAAGACAGAGGAAGTTATTGAGCCAAAAGCTATGGTATCTATTGATGGCTTAGGTTTTGATTGGAGCTTCATGGCAGATGAAGAAGAAACTCCTGCTCAGATGGCACTTATGGCTTTTTCTGCTACTGAGGTACAAAATCATAAAGCTTGTTCAAATACTTGCACTGCTCTTAATGCTCTACAGGTTTTAATGAAACAATTTGATGATCAAAAGATAGAGCTAAGCAAGACTTTTCAAAACTTTATAAACTATAAGTGTGGATTAGAAAAGGTAGAGAAACAAATCACACACTATAAGGAAAATGAATTAGCTTTTTCTGATTAGAAAGCTCTCCTAAGACAGTACATATTCTTTAAAGATGCTAAAATTAAGCTTTTGAGAGAAGCCTTTAATAGGGTCAAAAAGGAAAATGAAAACATTCACTTGACTACTGAGGCACTAGAACATGCTTCTAGAAGTGTGCACAATATAGTAGAATGTCAGGTGATTAATAGAGCTAAGTCAGGAGTAGGATATAAGAGTGTCCCACCTCCTTATAGAGGCATCCCAAAACCCCCAGGGATTGACCTAGTAAATTCAGGTTTACCTGAGTTTCAAGAACCAATCATGGAATATGGTTCTAAGGCTAGCAAGAGCCTTAAGGTAGAAAAGATGAGTAAAAGTTTAGATAAAACTTTACTTTATCAGGACAAGGTGTCCTTTGCTAAGAACTTAGATTCTATAGTTGTTGAAGATTGTACAACTGATAGTGATGATGAAGAAGAACAGGTTATGTCTAAACCTGAAGTGGTTAAGAAAGTAGGAACAAGTGTTCCTAAGATAGTCAAACACAATACTGATAGGCCTAAATAAAAAATTAAGCATGTTAGGCAACCAGTTAGATATTGTGAGCAATATAGAACCACCAACAAGCCCAGAGGTAACCAAAAGAATTGGAACAACCTCAAGTCTAACCAATTAGGTGATGACTTTGCTTTTTATAACAAAGCTTGTTACACATGTGGTAGTTTTGACCATCTTGCAGCTTTCTGCAACCATTGGGTATCTGGTTATGAAAACAATAGGGTGAATTTCAAAAGGCAAACTCCTCAAACTCATTTTCACTCTAAGTCTAAAAATATAAAACCCAGAGCAGTTTCGACAGCAGTCTCTACTGCTAGGCAAGCAGTTTCAACTGCTAGACCATTTAAGACTGTTAACCCAAAACCAACAGTTAAAAGTGAAAAAATAACTTCAAAACATGCACCAAAAACTGTTCTAAGGACCATTCAATTAAAAGCAATGGTTCAAAAACAAGTTTGGAAACCAAAGAGTAAAACTGCAAAGCCAGCAGTTAAGACTGCTAGGAAAGCAGTTGGTACTGCTGCTTGGAAAAACAGGGCAAATGCTGTTAAGGCCTCAGCATGTTGGATTCTAAAATCCAATGTTGCATCAACTTTCCTTAAAAGATTAAATTACATTGATGCAAGAGGCAGATCCAAGTCAGTAATGGCTTGGATCCCCAAAAGAAACTAACACTCTTATTTATGTGCAGGAACATTCAAATGATCAGGAAGAGGATCAAGGATACTCAGATAGTGGATGTTCTAGGCACATGATAGGCAACAAGTCTTATCTCTCAGATTTTCAATCAATAGATGGAGGCTATGTTACCTTTGGAGGAGGTGTTGGTGGCAAAATTTCCGATAAAGGTACCATTAAAACTGGAAATTTAGATTTTGAAGATGTGTTCTATGTAAAAGAGCTAAATTATAATCTTTTTAGTTTCTCACAAATGTGTGACAAAAAGAACAATGTTCTTTTCTGTGAGACTGAATGTCTTGTACTTTCTCCTGATTTTAAGATGCCTGATGAAAGTCAAGTACTTCTTAGAATTCCTAGAAAGGGCAATATGTACAGTGCAGACATGAAGAACATTGTTCCTAAAAAGAATTTAACTTGTCTTGTTGCAAAGGCCACATTGGATGAATCAATGATATGGCATAGAAGGCTTGGTCATATTAATTTCAAAACCATAAATAAGATTGTTAAGAATGGTTTGGTAAGAGGTTTACCTCACAAAAGATTTGAAAATGATCAAACATGCATTGCTTGTCTTAAAGGCAAACAACACAAAGCCACTTGTAAGCCCAAGATTTTTAACTCTATCAATCAATCATTGTTTATGCTGCATATGGACTTATTTGGACCTGTTTCAGTAAGTAGTATAATGCATAAGAGATATTGTCTTGTTATAATTGATGACTATACTATATTTACATGGGTTTTCTTTCTATCTACTAAGGATGAGACTACAAGCATCCTTAAGACATTCATTACACAGATAGAAAACCAAGTAGACAAGAAAGTGAAGGTCATTAGATGTGATAATGGGACAGAGTTTAAGAATAGAGTTATGGATGATTTCTGCAAAGAAAAGGGTATTAGGAGAGAATTTAGTGTTGCTAGAACACCACAACAGAATGGTGTTGTTGAAAGAAAGAATAGAACAGTAATTGAAGCTGCTAGAACTATGTTAGCTGATTCTAAGCTACCTATAACTTTTTGGGCTGAAGCAGTTAGCACTGCTTGCTATGTTCAAAATAGAGTTTTAGTTATCCAGCCTCACAATAAGACATCATATGAACTTTTTAGAGGTAGAACTCCTGCAATAGGATTTCTTAGACCTTTTGGATGTCATGTGACAATTCTCAATACCTTAGACCATTTAGGAAAATTCGATGGTAAAGCAGACGAAGGATTCTTTGTTGGATATTCTCTTGTTAGCAAAGCATTTAGAGTATACAACACGAGAACTAAGATTGTAGAAGAAAACCTACATGTGGAATTTTTAGAAGATAAATCCAATGTAGAAGGTCAAGGACCAAAAAGGCTATTTGATCTTGAGTATCTAACCAAATCAATGAATTATGTGCCTGTTGTTGCAAAAACTAATGAATTTTCAGGTTCATAAGCAACAGATGAGGCAAGGTTAGAAAAGGAGACAAACCAAGATCAATTTTGGATGCCAATATGGTCAAGAACAATTGTGGAATCAACTTCAACAACTGATGAATCTTCTTCTGGCAAAACTAAAGAAGGTGTTGAAGATGAAAGCAAGAAAGATGGAACTGAGAAACAAGACAGTCAAGTTAGCAGTTCAATAGCAGTTTGTACTGCTAAGACAGAGCATTCAACTGCTAGATCTTAAGAAACAAAAGAAGCAGAATTCTCAGATAATGAGGTGGATTTCAACAATCTTCCATCAAATTATCAAGTTCCTTCTACTCCACAAACAAGAATTCACAAAGTCCACTCCCTAGATAATGTGATTGGAGATGTACAGTCAGGTGTGAAGACAAGACAACAACTGATGTCTTCAGACCAACAAGGGCTTCTTGATGCCCTTTATGCTTCAAAGCAGCATGAGTTTTCAAACTCTTGCTTGTTTGTATGTTTTCTCTCACAAGATGAACCAAAGAACATTCTGAAAGCCTTAGATAATTCAAGCTGGGTAGAAGCTATGCAAGAGGAGCTTCTTCAGTTCAAGATTCAGAAAGTATGGGTGCTAGTTGATTTACCTAAGAATGCAAAGGTAATTGGCACTAGATGGGTTTTCAAGAATAAAAGGGATGAAAGGGGCATAGTGATTCGAAATAAGGCTAGATTAGTCGCCCAAGGGTACACACAAGAAGAAGGAATAGACTTTGATGAGGTTTATGCTCCTGTAGCAAGGATTGAGGCAATTAGGCTTTTCTTAGCTTATGCTTCATTTTCAGGCTTCACAGTCTACCAAATGGATGTCAAGAGTGCATTTTTATATGGAACAATTGAAGAAGAGGTGTATGTTTCACAACCTCCAGGCTTCATTGACCCATTACATCCAAACAAAGTGTACAGAGTAGTGAAAGCTCTATATGGCCTTCATCAGGCACCAAGAGCTTGGTATGCAACACTTGCTTCCTACTTATTAGAAAATGGATTTCAAAGAGGAAAGATTGATCAGACACTTTTCATCAAACAGCATAAGAAGGATCTTTTGTTAGTGCAGGTGTATGTGGATGACATTATCTTTGGATCTACTAGGAAGGAGATGTGTTTAGAGTTTGAGAAACTTATGCATGATAAGTTTCAGATGAGTTCTATGGGGGAACTTACATTCTTTTTGGGTTTGCAAGTTAAGCAATCATCTGAAGGCATATTTATTAGTCAAGACAAATATGTTGCAGAGATACTTAGAAAATTTCAATTTGCTGATTCAAAAATGGCAAGCACACCAATGGACTATGAGAAGCACCTTCTGAAAGATGAAGAAGGAGAGAGTGTGGATGTACACACTTACAGATCTATGATAGGCTCTTTGATGTATCTTACATCATCTAGACCTGATATCATGTTCCCTGTTTGTGTTTGTGCAAGATTTCAAGTTACTCCAAAGGTTTCTCATTTAACTGCAGTCAAGAGAATTTTTAGATATCTCAAAGGTCAACCAAGGTTGGGTATATGGTATTCTAGGGAATCTCCTTTTGACTTGGTAGCATATTCGGATAGTGATTATGCTGGTGCTAGATTGGACAGAAAGTCAACAACTGGAGGATGTCAATTCCTTGGGTGTAGACTTGTCTCATGGCAGTGTAAGAAGCAAACAAGTGTGGCAAATTCAACAACTGAAGCTGAATATATAGCTGCTGCAAGTTGCTGTGGTCAGGTTCTATGGCTTCAAAACCAACTCCTTGACTATGGGTACAATTTCTTAAACACTGTTATTCATATTGATAATAGTAGTACAATTTGTATTATTAAAAATCCAGTGCAACATTCTAAAACAAAACACATTGAAATTAGACATCACTTTATAAGAGACTGCAATGAGAAAAGATTAATTCAAGTTCTTAAAATTGCTTCAGAATTCAATTTTGCAGATCTGCTAACCAAAGCTTTTGATGTTGGACGGTTTCAGTACTTGGTAGCAAGTATTGGAATGCTAAATCCTTAAAATTTTTCAATCTTTGTGGTTTTTATATATGTTAAGGTTGTACTGATATCTTTATAAATTGAGACTGTTCAATAGAACAGTTTGTACTGCTAGTTTATATTTTGTTTAAACAGTTCATACTGTTGGTCATCTATTGATACTGCTATAAGACAAATGCTATGCATTTTGTTTCTTGGTTTTGGACTAACAATTTCAAGTATGAACTTTGAGCAAAAAGGAAATTTCAAGTGAAATGGAAGCAGAAGAAAAGTGATTCCAGTTGCTTTCATAACAGGTTTATGATGGACTGAGTTTGGGAATTTAAAACTCTTTAAAACTACTTTCTTGAAACCTGGTTATCAAATTTCACATTGAATTGATGACTTAGTTGATCAGATAGTAACTGATGCAACTCACTTTCTATCATTTTATACTTTCAAGTATAATGAGCAAGTATAAGGACATCTGATAGAAAGAACAGCTAGTAAAAGTGAATCTAACACTTGTGTTAGAGGCAACAATTACTATGAGCTGGAAACCCTGTCAAGAAAGCCTTTTGAATAGGTTTATCTTTACACAGGCAGTTATTTATAACTGAAAACATTGGTTCTCACACAACCAGAGGTTGCATTAAACCGAAATTTTGATTAAGTGTCTGTTATACACTTAATCCCTTCAAAATGGTTGAAAGCAGTATGATTTTTCAATTCTAAAATCATGAACATACTGCTAAGTCAAACAATTTCTTAAACAAGGATTTTTCAAAGGATTCAGAAAAACCATCCATTGATGGACCATGAATCAAATGTCCACTGATTCACCTCTCATAGGAGTTAACACACCTAGAAGTGATGAGGGCAGTAACTTAAACTCTTAAGGAATTGATGGCTTCATGTACAACATTGTCTGACAACAAGTTCTAAATGATAGATCAGATGATAAGGAAAGATATATTTTGGTACATAGTGAGATCTTCCAAACAAGGGGAGGAAACAAAAGTTATTTGTATCTCAGGGGAGGTAACAATCCCAGGGGAGGAAATAATAGCCCAGAAAAGGAAGATAATCCAATAAATGGAAGTAAAAGTCAAGAGCATACAAGATGATGATATGGAGGTTGAAAATGACAAGAACATTCCAAAGGAGAAAGTTCTATCTAGGTCAAACGAAGAAAAGTTTCAATTTCAGTTTACCACGTTTGTTCATCACTTGCAAAGACATGCTGATAGATGATTTCACTTGTTGAAACAAGCATCCAAGATACACAGCATCATTGCCTCTTATAATTCCTCCATCCAAGGAAATTGCACCATCTTTTAGTCCAAGATTGGAGCAATGTATTGATATTGTTAAATTCAAAGATCAGAAAGCAGATGAGCCTCTAAGAAAGATACAATCTCTCAGAACAGAAGAAAGTTCAGATCAAGGGTCTGACTATGAAGTGTTTGAGAGATCTTCACAATCCATAAATTTAATTCAGAAACATGTTGGAATGAATTCACATGTTTAGGGGAGGATTGTTGGGAATTAAATATTCTGAGGATTAAGTTTCAAGAATTACAAGTATTAACAGTTTCAACTGCTGAGAAGAATACTCTAACAGTTCCAACTGCTGGTGTATATCTTAGGACTATTCAAGTTATAACTAACCGTTCTAACTGCTAGTTATAAAGAAGGGACTGCTGAGCTAAGACTGCTAAGTGGATAAGTATTGAAAAGATATTATTTGTATTTTGGTCAACAATATACGGTAGATAATATCTTACCCCATGTGCTTAGTTAACAAGTTGTGTACACAGATACATGTTGTATCTTATGTACTGACACACTCAAGATAAGTTAACAAGTAAGTCGGCTAGACTTTAAGCAATATTGTAAAAGATCTTCTTGGACTATAAAAGAAGATCTTAGTCTAAGTGATATGTATGTGTAAGAAAAAATATTATTGTTAGAACTCATAACTGTTAAGACATAGAACATACACAAGAATATAACAAGTTGTATGAACATAAGATTCAAGGTTGTAACCCTAGTGATATTTCAAGATCACTCGTATTATTATCATTAATAATATTGAATCATTTGGTGTTAATCTTTCATTGTTCATTGTCATAGAAGAAACATAACCATTCCATTTCCATAACACTAATAACCTTCTAAGTGTGATTAAGTAGATTCCGCATACTTAATCATATTAACTCAATATATCATTACACACAAAGAACAAAAGGTTTAACCACCTTAACCGTGTGTCGAATCCTAACATGTCTCCTAACAGATGACTTAGTAAGATTGATGGTTTTGCCATCCACTATTGCATTTAACTCTTTGTCTCCATTATCAAGTGTATTGGTAGTAGCAGTCTGCCAAAACTGTTTGATTTGAGAGACAGAAATAGTAGAATTCACAGTAAGAGCAAACCTGATTTGACTAGAATTAAGGAAATCTACTATCTGATGAAATTCATCACTGCCCTCTGTTTTCTCCAAGAATGCAACCATGTTGTGCTTGTCTAAAAATTTCAAAGTAGCCATAATGAGCAAGAAAAGTTGATTAGAATGCTGGGTTATGGTCGTTAATGAGTGAAAGTGAGTTTGGTAAAGCTAATTGAGATTTACAAGATAATGCTTAGGGTTTCAATTTGACCGAATTAATAAATCTTTTCCTTATCGTGAAGAAATATTTTAATTAAAGACAAGATAAGTATTTCCACTTTTTAAAAAACTATAAGCAAAGTAAGTGCCAAAAAAAAATCTCAACAACTATATTTAAAAAACGGTTATGACCAAACAGTACAAACGACTACCCAACAGTACTAAGTTTTACGCTAGCAGTACAAACTTTTCCTTAGAAGTACAAACTTTTTGCAAAAACTTCTTCTCCAGTATTAACTCAAATTTTTGTTCAAAAAAATACTGCACTCATACATTTGGAAGGGTTTCAGTGTAAAGGAAGACACTTAATCAATTTCGGTTGCATTTAACCTGGTTGTGTGAGAGCCAATAATTTTTAGTCTAAAATACAGCCTGTGATCAGATAGACACATTAAAAGAGCCTTCTTGACAGGGTTTCCAGCTCGTGACAGGTGTTACCTTTATTACAAATGTATTAGATTCACTTTTGCTCGCTGTTCTCAATACCAGATGTCCATAGACTAACACACTATCAAATGATAGAATGGTAAAGAGTGAGTCTGCTCAGTTACTATCTGACTAACTATGACCATCAATTCATGTTCAACAAAACCAACTAGTAGGCATAAGTTGATTTCAAGAAAAAGATTTTAAAGAACCTCACAACTCATGTGTAAAACCCTTGTCAAGTGATTCCCAAATCCCCTCTATCATGAATCCATCTTGGAATAACAGCATTACCAACATTCCACCACTTTAGCTTCTCACACGGCATCAATACCAATCATACTGCTTGCTTTAACCTGCAAGTGTTAGTCCAAAACCAAGAAAACATAATGCAGAGCATTTTCTATTTAACAGTATAAATTTTGACTAACAGTTTTAACTTAGCAGTACTAATTTGCACTAGCAATATTAACTCAACTATCTAACAATATTAACATATAACAGTATTAATCCTTTACAAAACTTTACAAAGACACTTAGAGATTAAAACTTTATGGATTGAGCATTCCAATACTTGCTACCAAGTACTGAAACCTTCCAACATCAAGACCTTTTGTAAGTAAGTCAGCCCAATTGTTATCTGTGTGAATTTTAACAACTTGAATTAACTTTTTATCATTGCAGTCTCTTATAAAATAATGTCTAATCTCTATGTGTTTTGTTTTAGAATGCAACACAGGATTTTTAATAATACATATAGTACTGTTATTGTCAATGAAAATCATGGTGTGCATAAAATTATACCCATAGTCCAGCATTTGATTCTGAATCCAGAGTACTTGTCCATAGCAACTAGCAGCAGCCACATATTCAACCTCAGTTGTAGAATTTGCCACCACAGTTTGCTTTTTACACTGCCATGATATCAACCTGTTTCCTAGGAATTGACAACCACCTATTGTTGATTTCCTATCTAAACTTGCACCAGCATAGTCACTATCACTATAAGCCACCAGATCAAATGGAGATTCTCTAGGATACCAAATACCTAATTTAGGTTGGCCTTTTAGATACCTAAAGATCCTTTTCACAGCATGTAAGTGTGAAACCTTAGGTGTGACTTGAAACCCTGCACATGCACATACAGCAAATATAATATCTGGTCTGGATGATGTGAGATACATCAATGATCCAATCATTGACCTGTAGAGATGAACATCAACATTATCACCATCTGCATCTTTAAGCAAAGGCTTGTCTGGATCCATTGGGGTGCTAGCTGTCTTGACATTAGTATACCCAAATTTCTTTAAGATATCAGTGACATATTTATCCTGACAGATAAATATACCATCTTCCTTTTGCTTGACTTGCAACCCTAAGAAGAAATTAAGTTCTCCCATGGAACTCATTTGGAACTTGTCATGCATCAGCTTCTCAAACTCAATACACATCTCCTTCTTTGTAGAGCCAAAATAATATCATCAACATTGACCTGAACAAGCAAAATATCCCCTTTTTGTTTCTTGATAAATAAGGTCTTGTCAATCTTTCCTCTGTGAAACCCATTGTCCAATAAGTAATTTGCCAAGGTTTCATACCAGGCTCTTGGAGCTTGATGCTAACCATAGAGAGCTTTCACCACCTTGTAGACCTTGTCAGGATGATCAGGATCTTCAAACCCTCGTGGTTGCATAACATAAACCACTTCACCAATAGTACCATATAGAAAGGCACTCTTCACATCCATCTAGTTTACCATAAATCCCATGAAAGAAGCATAAGCCAAAAACAGCCTTATTGCCTCAATCCTTGCAATAGGAGCAAAAACCTCATCATAGTCTATGCCTTCTTCTTAAGTGTAGCCCTGTGCAACCAGCCTTGCTTTGTTCCTAATGACAATGCCTCTCTCATCCTTCTTATTTCGGAACACCCATTTTGTACCAATTGCCCACTTTCCCTTAGGCAAATCTATTAGAACCCAAACCTTTTGTAGCTTAAACTGTAAAAGCTCCTCTTGCATTGCTTCTACCCAGGATGGGTCATTTAGTGCTTTAGCAATTTTCTTGGGTTCGTCCTGAGATAGGAAACAAGCAAACAAACAAGTATGAAGGTCTTCATGTGTTTTCCCTTCATAAACAGCACTGATAAAGCCTTGTTCATTTGAATCCTTTGTCATTGTCATTCTTCTTGTCTTTAAACCAGACTGTACATCACCAATTACAAGATCAAGTGAATGATCTTTGTGAATTCTTGTATTTGGAGTTGTAGGAGCTTGATAGGTGTTAGGCATGTTATTCAGATCCACTTCATCAACAGAGGAATCAGCATCAGTAGTAACCGTTGGGCTAGCAGTATGAACATTTGGCCCAGTAGTACTATCTTTTGGCTCAGCAGTACTAACATTATCAGTACTATCATCAGGATTCTCTTGTTCTTCCACTCCACTTTCTTTGTTTCCATCTTCAAAACCCTTGTTTTCAGCATCATTAGAAGGTTCATCATCCTTTGAAGATGAATTTAATATAGAACCATCATTCCACAGTGGCATAAACATGTAGTCTTGACAAGATCCTTTCTCCACACTAGATTGTCCTGCATCAAAACTATCTTCTGTACCTACAAAATCATTAGAGTTTGTACTTGCAACAACTAGTACATAATTCATTGACTCTGTTAGCACATCAATATCAAACAACCACTTAGGACCTTCTCCTGCAACACTAGGCTTATTCTCCAAAATTTCCACATGCAAGTTTTCTTCAACTTTCCTGGCTCTAATGTTGATACCCTAAAAGCCTTACTATTCATAGAGTACCTAAAAAGAAAACAATCATCAAACTTTCCATCAAACTTGCCCAACTGATCTAAAGTACTAAGTATGGTAACATGACATCCAAATGGTCTCAGGAAGCTTAGAGCTACTTTTCTACATCTAAAAAGTTCATAAGGTATCTTGTTATGAGGTTTGACTACTAATACCCTATTCTGCACATATCAAGCAGTATTAACTGCTTCAGCCCAAAATGTGGTAGGTAACTTAGAGTCAGCTAACATGGTTCTAGCTGCCTCAATCAGTGTCTTATTCCTCCTATCAGCAACACCATTCTGCTGAGGAGTTCTAGATACACTAAATTCCCTCTTAATACCTTTTTTATCACAAAATTTATTCATCACTCTATTCTTAAATTCGGTTCCATTATCATGTCTGATTATTTTAACTTTCTTATCAGCTAGGTTTTCTATCTCAGTAATAAAACTCTTAAAGATGCCACTAGTCTCATCTTTGGTAGCTAAGAAGAAAACCCAAGTAAACCTGCTATAATCATCAGTGACAACAAGACAGTACTTCTTATGCATTAAACTACTTACAGAAGTAGGACCAAACAGGTCCATATGCAGCCTGAATAATGGCTGAGTAATAGAGTTTTGAATCTTGGACTTACAAGTGGCTTTATGTTACTTTCCCTTTAAACATGCAACACAAGATTGATCATTTTCAAAACGTTTTTGAGCTAAACCTCTGACAAAATTATCCTTAACAATTTTGTTAATGTTTTTAAAATTTATGTGACGAAGCCTCCTATGCCAAAGCATTGATTCATCATGTGTGGCCTTTGTAACAAGACAAGTTAGACTCTCTTTAGGAATAATATTCTTCATATAAACATTGTACATGTTGCCCTTTCTTGGAACTTTAAGTAATACTTGACTTTCATTAGGTAACTTAAAGTCAGAAGACAGGACAAGACATTCAGTGTCAGTAAAAAGTACACTGTTCTTTTTGTCACACATCTGTGAGACACTAAAAAGATTAAACTTAAGTTCTTGTAGAAAGTACACATCTTCAAAATCAAGTTAACCAGTTTTGATTGTACCTTTACTAGTAATTCTACCTCCTTTTGCTCCTCCCCCAAAGGAAACATATCCTCCATCAAAAGCTTTGAAATCTAAGAGGTAAGATATGTTCCCTGTCATGTGCCTAGAGCATCCACTGTCAGCATATCCTTGATCTTCCTCGTGGATGCTCCTACACATAAAAATAAGGAAATTAGATTCATTTGGGGACCCAATCTATCATTGACTTGGATCTGCCTCGTGCATCAATATAGTTATGTTTCTTCAATATGATTGATGCACTATCAGGTTTGGTAGGTCTCCAAACCCAACATGCTGAGGCCTTAACAACATGAGCCCCATTTGCCCTGACACCATTTACACATGAGAATTTGGCCTAGCATTTCTAACTACTGGCCTAGCAGTATTAACTCTTGGTCTAGCAGTATGAACTGTTTGGCTAAACCTTTTGTTTGTTAATGATGTTTTCTTATGAAAGGGCCTAATAACAGTTTGTTGTGCTGATTTAGAAAAACATGATGTTGTTTTAGCACCAAAAACTGTTGATTTGGGGTGAGCAGTACTAACAGGCCTAACAGTATTAAATGGTCTAAGGCCAGTTCTCATTAATACTGCTCTGGGAGCCATGTTTCTTTGAGAATTAGGGTGATCCCTTTTAATAAAACAATTGTTATTCACCTTTGAATTCACATTCCCATATACCACCCTTTCCCTTTGGTGGTAATTGCAGTTAGCCTGAACATGATAAAAACTTTCACAAGTGTAACAGGCTTTATTATACATGACAAAATCACTTCCTAGCTGTTTGGACTTCAGATTATTCCCATTTCTCTGGTTACCTCTAGGACTTTGTGACCTACTTTGTGACCTATACATCTCTGCATATCTAACCTGTTTCCTAACTGGTTTTTCAACTTCTATTTTAGCTACATTAGGAACAGCAGTTTTCTTTTCTTCTTTAATGTCTGACACATTTTCCTCAACCAATGAGGTGTCACTAGCACTCTCAAAAGATTCCTTAACCTCTTCAGGCTTATTTATACTAGTACTCTTACTGGCCTTAGGTCCATACTCAAACTTAGGCTCTTGAGATTCCTCCATACCAGTATGTGACAAATCAATACCAGGGGGTGGAAATCAACCTGTATGTGGAGGTGCAACAGCCTTATATCCTATCCCTGTCTTAAATTTATCAATAATCTGACACTGAACAATCCTATCTATGCTTTTAGATGCCCCAGCAAATCTCTCTATATTCACTTCAATGCTGTCCTTATCTAGCTTCAACTTTTCTAACTCACCTTTAAGCTCATTAATTTCTAAGTCTTTAAACATAATGTCTCTTTTCAAGACAGCAATATCCTCAGTGAATACAGTTTCATTCTTTCTGTGGAAAACAAGTTGTTCTTCTACAACAGCTAAACCTCTTTTATAATTTGCAAGATTAAATTCAGATTGGTTGAGCTCTATTCTTAAGTCATCATAATGATTTTTAAGAGATTCATAGCTTTTTAAAGCTACACAAGATTTTGAACAAGCATTATCAGTATATACCTTAGAATCCGAGAAAGCCAACAGTGCCACATTGGTAGGAGCTTCCTCTTCAACCATGAAGCTCCAGTCAAATCCAAGTCCATCTATTGGCAATATAGCTTTTGAAGAAGTTTCTTCCTCACTCACAGCCTTCCTGGTGCTTTCTTCATTCCTGGAACCACTGCTATCTTGATTCCTACCCCTGTTGTCCTGGTTCCTTGGCCCTCTGCACTCTCTAGCAAAGTGTCCCAACTTATGACAGTTGTAACACTCCACTTTAGACTTGTCATAACCAGCAGTATCACTACCATTGATAGTGATCTTCTTTCCGGTCTTCTGAAAAAATCTCTTGGCCCTCATGCTCAGCAAAGCCAATTGCCACTTCCAATCCATCTCCTCCAAGCCATCTTCATGAATTTGAACTAGGAACTCATGTACAAGCTGGGACCCATTAGGTTGATTGGCCAGAAAAGCATAAATAGTAGCATCACTTAAGGCAGCAGTACTATCTTTTGGGCTAGCAGTACTAATTTTAGGGTTAGCAGTACAAACTCCAAAAGCAATATTAACCTCCTCAGTACTGTTTGTGCTTAGAGATAACACAAAAGCCATATTCTGAGAGCTTGAACTTGATCCTGCAGGCCTTTTCACCTCTTGTTCTACAATCTTGAAGTTGTTGTAGTGGTCATCAAAACTCATATTGTCTAGATCAGGCTTGTTTCTCCAGACTACTACATGAGTGTTCCACTCAGCAGGTAGACTTCTCAAGAATTTTAAATTGAGATCTTCTTGAGAAATCTCTACTCCTAAAACAGCCAGTTGGCTCACAATCTTCTGAAGCTTATTGAAGATTAAATCAAGAGACTCGGTGCTTGAGGCACTAAAATTCTCATACATTTGTTTAAGAAAAGTCTTTTGTGTCTTCTTAGTTGCTTTATTCCCTCCAAACCTTGTTGTTATATCCTCAAACAAGGTCTTTGCATCCTTGTACTTGCTAAAAGTCAACAGTTGCTCATTGGGGAGAGCCATCAGCAACATACTTCTTGCCTTGACATCGTTCTTCTTCTAAAGCTTCTCTTCTGCAGTAACAGGACCTGATACAGTTGGGGCACCACCTTCACTTGTTGATAGTTTGACTGTGGGTTTGAACGAGTTGCCATTCTCTATGATGTCCCATAGAGCATAATCCTGCACATGAAAGTATTTCTCAATTCTGAGCCTCCACATCTCATAGTCACCCTGCTTTAGAATAGGCAGTTTAGCAGTGGTAGTTGTCTGAGTAGTTTTGAGATCCATTGCTTCAGTGAAAATAGTGAATTTTTCTGGTATGTTTCTTCTAGATCAAAGTTTCAGAACCTAAGCTCTGATACCACTTGTTGATCCCAAACACTTGAGCTTGTATTAGAAACTTTGAATGATATCAAAGAGTATGCGGAATCTACTCTTCAATACTTAGAAGAATTGTAATATAACAGTGAACAATGAAACAGTAAACTGTGTTATATTAACAAGAATAATTCACCAAAACACATCACTATTATTAGCTCAATAATACGAGTACTCTTGCGTAGTACTAGGGTTTACAACCTTGAAGCTTTACAAAAACATATTCTAGAGATGTATATAAGATATTAACCTAGGACCTCCTTTTATAGGCACAAGGAGTCCTTTACAAGATAACTATCAATATACAATGTTCGTATCTTTCTAAACATATAAGATATATACTAAATATCTTCTATACATATCACATTACGCGTCTTCATATCTGGCAGTACCTTCTTCATCAACAGTCTTCAACAGTACTAACTTTCTAACAGCAGTACTAATATTATAACTAGCAGTACTAACTCAGTTAGTACTGTTAGATATATTCTTCAGCAGTTCCAACTATTTAGCTTGGTAGTACAAAGTGCTTGATCATTTAATTCCCAACATAAAAAATCAATGAACTTGAATTTGAAGTAAAGAAACTTGCTAAGTCTAAAGAGGTGATTGAACCATGTCAAAAATGTGATGTACTCACACAAAAGGTCGACTCTTTAAAAGGTATTGTTTCAAAACTTCAAGGAGAATCGTTTAGTTTTTCAAAATTTAAGAAAAGTAACAATGTTTTGGATGATATGTTAAGTTGTCAAAAGTTGTCCCAATATAAGGAAGGTCTTCGATTTTCAAAACATGAGAAAACCACTTCCGTGAGTCTAAACAAACCAATAGTGTTTGTGAAAGAAGGTCAAAACGAAAAACCGGATTGCTTAGAATCTGGCGCGCTGGGTGACGCACCAGCACGCCAGGAGTCCGAACAAAAATGGTTTCTCGTCAAATGATTTTGTCAAACCAATTGTTCCTCAAAACTCCTTTTGCAAACACTCGAGGTATCCAAACACCCATTACTAAAGTCCAAACCATAAAACAATTTTACAAACCGGTTTCACACAACGGACTTGGATACACTCAAAATCGAGCCGACCAAAGACCACTCTTACCCACACCTAACTTGAGACCTTCAAATTCACACAACCGACCTTCATTTCAAAAGAGAAAAAGTTCATACAACAATCGTAGGTCTTCGCATAATCAATTATATTTCACATAAAGTTCATCAAAACATTAAACCAAGTTTTCAACACCAAAGTAATTTTCAAAACAACCATTTGATATGTTTTCAAGGTTTGGTATAGAAGCACTTAGTGTCTTGCTTCAAGACCCAAGAATGTTCAACTTGGGAATGTTTTATGCTAACCAAAATGGACCCAACAAACATTGGGGACCAAGTTTTTGAGCTATATGTTTGTTAGGTATAAGCTTGAACCGACCTATTAGATTGCCGAAAGTGGTCGCTCCAAGCACATGATCGTAGTAGAAGTTTGTTTACTTCTTACAAGGGGTATGATGGTGTACATAAGACACCCCGACCCGACAAGGGTAAAGATGTCACAACAATATGGTTTCACATCAGAACAAGCATTAATAAAACAGCGGAAGTCTTAACATTAAACCAAAGATAATAAGCCAACAAGACTTATATCAAGTTCAACAAGACAAATGAAAAGAAATAAATGAAGTACTTAACAATCCAGGAGCCAATCAAGGCATAACAAGTCTAAAAATTTAATTGGTAGAACTAAGATACTAAGGTCCAGGCTTCACTCAAAGTTTCTCTCATCCCAAAGCAAAACTCAGCTTCCTAGCTTAAATACCTGCCGCAGGAAAAAGAAAATACGGCTGAGCTACGAGAGCTCAGTGAACAGATATAACGGAAAAAAAGCAGTAGTAACGGAATAGTAAAGTAAAAGAAATAATACCAGGTGTAATAAGAGTCAGGAAAAGGAATATAAAAGGGTTATGTAGATGTACTAAGAGTTAAGAATGGTTACAATGGTAAATGTAATGAAACCATAACCCACCACCAGCCCAAGTCAAATCAAGTCAGGTCAAATGTCAGGTCAAGTGTCAGGTCATAAGGTTACAAGGATTCAGGAAAATAGAAATCCTCTACGAGCCCAGAAACAGTACATATCAAATCAAATCACATATCAGGGTGTATGGAGGGGTGACCTCAGCATACCAGGTACAGGGTGAGGGGATACCTCCAGGGTTGGAGACGCGTTCTCCCAGGATTATGAAAGACGTGTATCGCACACACTCGTCAGTCACCAGATAATACAAGTAATACAAACAAATCAGGTCAGGTCTAGGATGCTTCCATACGCCCCCCGTAGGCCACAGGGTCTTCCTCTACGTAACAAGTAATTCAGTAATAGGTCAGGGACGGGACAGGTCATCACTCTCCTGCCCTAGAGTCATGCCACCGGTGCATCAATGACATGGACATGAAACCCTCATGCCTAGTGGGTGGCTCGTAGTCTCAAACTGTGGGTCAAGGTCAAGTATCAAGTCTCAGGTGTCAAGTATCAGGTATCAAGTGTCAGGTTTTATATCAAGTTTCATATCAGGGTTCATATCAGGATTCAAGACAGGAGATCAATGCAGGGGTTCACTATCAGGAGGTCAATATCAGAAAAGTCAAATACCAGAAGGTTCATGTCAATTTATTAAAAAGTAATCCTTTTAAAATGGTTTTAAAATAAAGTGGTCTTTAAATCAGTTTTCATAATGATCAAGACAAGAGTTCAAAGCAAAGGTTCAAGTCAAGGTTCACAATACAAGGGAACATAGCAATGGCTTGGGGAATCCTAAACGAATCAAAATCAGAAGTCAAGAGAAACGAAGGCTCCTTACAAGAAGGGCAGAATATCTGTACCTTATTACGAATGCAAGAACACAAAAGTAGCAAAATAGACGGGGATCAAATCACTCCCTCTTCAAACCTAAAGGAATAGAGGACAGAATTACAAAGGGGTTTCAGTTATCTTTCCATTTTAAGTAACTTTCTATTTTTAGCAGGTTTCCAAATTAGTAAGTTTCCATTTTTAGAAAGTTTCCTTATTTAGAAGGTTTCCATAATTAGAAAGATTAAAGCATTATTATTTAGGTTAAGTCATATATAAGACATATTATGGACATAGGGTATGTTTTAACAAGTCTTGATAGTTCAGGGTCAAATATGACAACTTTACATAATATAGGGTTTTAATTGTAATTATATCAAAGTTAAAGGTTAAAAGTGAAAGTATTATATCTTATTCGTATAAATTCCTCAAGTAACAAAGTTAACGAGTTTAGTCCTCCAAAATTACCAATTTACATTTTATACCCTTTAATCACATAATTTACAATTTAAACCTTATAGTTTACTAATTTACATTTTAACCCTTAACATATAAATATATACATAACGAGCCTCTAACTTTACAAAATTACCGAACATGCCCTTTATTTTAATTATGGTACGAAAGTACCTTCATCTTTTCATAAATTACACTTTTAGCCCCTTTAATATTTAAAAACACAAAATCGGTATATAATTATTATAATTACGCATTAGACCTTTAAATATACAACTTTACACATTAACCCCTCATATTATATATTATACGAAATACCCACAAGGTTTCCAGAATTTACATAACACGTCCTTCTATTTTATAAATTTACAAAATGATTTAATAATATTAACGATTTACAAATTAAATCCAAAAGTTACATATTTTACACGAATGACCCTCAAGTTATATTTTATTCATATTAGCCTTGATCTATAGAGTATTACAAAAATAACCCACGAGTTCCTTTATTTACAAAACGCTCCTTTTTATTAACAAAAATCCGATCGGTATGATTTTATAATTCGAAACCCTAAACCCAGTTTATCAAAACATGTTTCCATCATTCAAACATAATTCAAAACATCATTAATTTCCAGAATTTATCCCACAATGACCCAAAAGCAAATCGCTAGTTAGGGTTTAAACCCATTCGTTCTAATTTTTCCAAAAACCCCGATATGAACAAGAATCACACGCGACCAAAATAAGCTTCCATAAATCGAACCATTATTTTTCTCAGGTTATATGACTCATATTAAGTCCAAAATAAATGATTACAAAACCTGGAAAAATCGTATTACATATTTTATGATTTATACGCGTTTTAACCCATTTTAATTCGAACGATGTATTTTATATTGCATGATTCGATTATAATAGTTTTCATAGGTTTTATATGATGAAAGAAACATGGGGAAAATACCGGATCGAAGATCGAACGTGTGGATGAGTCACAATGAAGATAGACCTATCGGATGGAATAACAAGCTACCAAAAATTCTCACGATCAAACGAACGAACCCCAGACCTTCAAACCAATTTTCCTAGACTCCTTGGATGATGAAAAAGCACAAAAAAATACTCCACTGATTTTAGAGGATCGGATGAATGCACAAAGGATTTTTGTGTGTGTTTTGTTTTTTGGTAATTTGTTTTTAGGGTTTAAGGAGTTTGTTACAATAAAAAGGGAAATGCCGAGTCATTGGGGAGGGCATGGGCTGGAAAAATCATGGGATTTTAAGTACCAAATCAATTGGTAGGTTTTCTAAATTTAATTGGCATTTTAAATTGATTTAAATTACTTATAAAGTATAATAATAATATTAATAATATTCTTTATAATTTTCGGTACATATTGTGTATAAAAATAATTTTGGTACTTCACAAAATGTCAAATGTGGTAGTGGAATTAATTTTACTTCATATCTTAATCATCTCCCGAAGTTTGGAATTCATTTGGTATATTATAAGCTTATTAATCAAAGTTTAAGATTGTAGGGGCATTTTGGTCATTTTGTATGTTTTCAGATTTCAGGTATTACAACTTCTTCCCCTCTTAAAAAAATTTCGTCCTCGAAATTTGCCAGGAAACAGAAAAATAGAACGGAAGTAGAACAAAGACATACCAGACGCCTCGTCTGCCTGGTCACGAGAAAGCATGTAAACACGACCGGTACTAGGAGTAGGAGGAGGAGGATCAAGGTATTTCCCAAACGTTGCCGGATTCCGCCTAGGACAATCCTTCAACTTATGCTCAGTAGAACCACACCTAAAGCAAGCACCAGAAGTCGTACGACAAACTCTAGTATGATTCTTCCCACATTGAGTACAACTAGCTGATCCCTTCTGAGTATTCGATCCAGAAACCCGATTCTGCTGGTAATCCCAGGAAGACTGATCCTTCCACTGCCTCTGATTGTCGCTGTGCCCGGGACGATCACTACCCTGCTTAGAAGCTGACCTCCAATCCCGACCTCTCTGATCATGACCACGATCAGCCTGATCTCGTGGCTCAAAACTCCTACTAGACTGCCTCTGCTGCTCATATCCCTGGTCCTGGCGACCCTTATACTCCTGACTCTGGTCCTGACGACCCCTTTGCTCCCTGAAGTCCACACGATTTCCATCCCTGTCTCTCTTATTCGAACCTCCATCAGCATGCAACAACTCAATGTTGCGGGCATCGTTCGCAACTGCAGCAACATCCTCATATTCGGTGTTCACAATACGATCCAACACCCACTTCTTCAATGCCCATTTAAAGTGTTTAGCCTGACGAAAAGCATTACCCGTAACCTCTGGTCCAACAAAACTAGCCAGCCTCATGAACCTCTGCATGAATTCCCCAGACGACTCTCGATCCAACTGACGAATAGACCCATACTCACGTTCGTACCTCTGCTGCTCAGACACCGGAATATACTGCTTATAGAATAGGCCACAAAAATCCTCCCAAGAACAAGTATCAGTGAAATCCTCTTCCTGTGACTGAACATACGCTGTCCACCAACTCAGCGCATCACCTTCTAGTTTAAACGTAGCCAAGCGCGTCTTGAATTCATCCGCGCAACCCAAGAACCTAAACAACTTCTCAACATGAGTGATCCAGTCCTCTGCCTCAGTGGGAGTGGCAGCAGACCTGAAAGATAGAGGCTTGAGCTTATTGAACCTTTCGATCCAAACATGAATACCATCAGGTGGAGCAGTGGGTGGAGCACCGCCACCACCACCACTTGATGAACCCGCACCATTTCTGATGTTATTGGTGACTTGGGTCACCAACTGAGGAAGAGCAACAGCCATCGCATCGGCTATCATGGCCTCGAAATTAGGGCCATCCTGTCCATCAGTGTACTGGGTAAAACGCGTATTCACCATCTGAATGATCACGAAAATGATTAGCAAACTCAAACAGAATATGACAGAGCAGATCAAGAAGATATGACAGAGCAAAACAGGAAATGAGTGCGCAAAAGGAAACCTAATTTCTACCCAATCCTCACAGGTCACGAGCCTAAGCTCTAAGGGTTTCGGATGCCTAAGCTCTGATACCATAAATTGTAACACCCCGACCCGACAAGGGTAAAGATGTCACAACAATATGGTTTCACATCAGAACAAGCATTAATAAAACAGCGGAAGTCTTAACATTAAACCAAAGATAATAAGCCAACAAGACTTATATCAAGTTCAACAAGACAAATGAAAAGAAATAAATGAAGTACTTAACAATCCAGGAGCCAATCAAGGCATAACAAGTCTAAAAATTTAAATGGTAGAACTAAGATACTAAGGTCCATGCTTCACTCAAAGTTGCTCTCATCCCAAAGCAAAACCCAGCTTCCTAGCTTAAATACCTGCCGCAGGAAAAGAAAATGCGGCTGAGCTACGAGAGCTCAGTGAACAGATATAACGGAAACAAAGCAGTAGTAACGGAATAGTAAAGTAAAAGAAATAATACCAGGTGTAACAAGAGTCAGGAAAAGGAATATAAAAGGGTTATGTAGATGTACTAAGAGTTAAGAATGGTTACAATGGTAAATGTAATGAAACCATAACCCACCACCAGCCCAAGTCAAATCAAGTCAGGTCAAATGTCAGGTCAAGTGTCAGGTCATAAGGTTACAAGGATTCTGGAAAACAGAAATCCTCTACGTGCCCAAAAACAGTACATAGCAAATCAAATCACATATCAGGGTGCATGGAGGGGTGACCTCAGCATACCAGGTACTGGGTGAGGGGATACCTCTAGGGGTTGGAGACGCGTTCTCCCAGGATTGTGAAAGACGTGTATCGCACACACTCGTCAGTCACCAGATAATACAAGTAATATAAACAAATCAGGTCAGGTCTAGGATGCATCCATACGCCCCCCGTAGGCCACAGGGTCTTCCTCTACGTAACAAGTAATTCAGTAATAGGTCAGGGACGGGACAGGTCATCACTCTCCTGCCCTAGAGTCATGTCATCGGTGCATCAATGACATGGACATGAAACCCTCATGCCTAGTGGGTGGCTCGTAGTCTCAAACTGTGGGTCAAGGTCAGGTATCAAGTCTCAGGTGTCAAGTATCAGGTATCAAGTCTTAGGTTTTATATCAAGTTCCATATCAGATTTCATATCAGGGTTAATATCAGGGATCAAGACAGGAGATCAATGCAGGGGTTCACTATCAGGAAGTCAATATCAGAAAAGTCAAATACCAGAAGGTTCATGTCAATTTATTAAAAAGTAATCCTTTTAAAATGGTTTTAAAATAAAGTGGTCTTTAAATCAGCTTTCATAATGAAAGTCTTTAAAAGCAATTTTCAAAACCTCTTCATATGTAATTTAGAAAATAAGTTATAAAATCCTATGAACCTTTAAGTATCCCAGGGTCCTAAATATTCAGGTTACCAGGTTATGAACTGGTCATGTCAAGTATCACGGAAACCTAACAGGATCCAAGGCAGGGTTCGAAACAAATGATCAAGACAAGAGTTCAAAGCAAAGGTTCAAGTCAATGTTCACAATATAAGGGAACATAGCAATGGCTTAGGGAATCCTAAGCGAATCATAATCAGAAGTCAAGAGAAACGAAGGCTCCTTACAAGAAGGGCAGAATATCTGTACCTTATTACGAATGCAAGAATACAAAAGTAGCAAAACATACGGGGATCAAATCACTCCCTCTTCAAACCTAAAGGAATAGAGGACAGAATTACAAAGGGGCTTCAGTTATCTTTCCATTTTAAGTAACTTTCTAACTTTCTATTTTTAACAGGTTTCCAAATTTAGTAAGTTTCCATTTTTAGAAAGTTTTCTTATTTAGACGGTTTCCATAATTAGGAAGATTAAAGCATTATTATTTAGGTTAAGTCATATATAAGACATATTATGGACATAGGGTATGTTTTAACAAGTCTTGATAGTTCAGGGTCAAATATGACAACTTTACATAATATAGGGTTTTAATTGTAATTATATCAAAGTTAAAGGTTAAAAGTGAAAGTATTATATCTTATTCGTATAAATTCCTCAAGTAACAAAGTTAACGAGTTTAGACCTCCAAAATTACCAATTTACATTTTATACCCTTTAATCACATAATTTACAATTTAAACCTTATAGTTTACTAAATTACATTTTAACCCTTAACATATAAATATATACATAACGAGCCTCTAACTTTACAAAATTACCGAACATGCCCTTTATTTTAATTATGGTACGAAAGTACCTTCATCTTTTCATAAATTACACTTTTAGTCCCTTTAATATTTAAAAACACAAAATCGGCATATAATTATTATAATTACGCATTAGACCTTTAAATATACAACTTTACACTTTAACGAACATTGGGGACCAAGTTTTTGAGTTATATGTTTGTTAGGTATAAGCTTGAACCGACCTATTAGATTGCCGAAAGTGGTCGCTCCAAGCACATGATCGTAGTAGAAGTTTGTTTACTTCTTACAAGAGGTATGATGGTGAACATAAGTAACCTTTGAGGAAAGGTCATTGGTAGTCTAAGCATCAATGGATGATCTTTATCTCGTGGTCATGAAACAAAAATCATCCATCAAAATCAAGCTAAGTTTTCCTTTATGCTTATGAATCTTTAAGTTCTTTATATGTTAGTTGTCAAAAATGCTATGTGAACTTGTTTGATGCTAGGTAGCTTATTTTTGTCATAACTTGAAATTTAGGAAAACTTTGAAAAATAAAGGCGATTAACATAAAGTGAGATTAAACATGCATGCTATGTGTTTAGGGAATATATTTATGTTCTTACTACTTTCATAACTTGAACACAACATAATCTAAGACTTAGATCATTGAGAAAACTTAGGCCACTAACTAAACAATATTAGGATTTTAGCATGACTTTTTCAAAACTCCAAATTGCTTTTGTTTAGTTTTGGGTGTACATGGTTGACATGCACCTTAGGAGAACAATCTTTTAAGGTAAATTAGTTAATAATCTATTTGGTCATTTGCAGGGTCCTTTTGAATGCTCTTAGAGCTTATGTGCTTATGTGACTAGAACTTCTGAGAAGGCATGGAAGGAAATACAAATAAGTGTTTTCCGAGAGGAAATATATCTATCAATGGATTATTCAAAAGATGGTTGATACTATCTTAGATTCTACATGTCTATACTATGTGTTATGAACAAGAAAGTTTGACACAAAACATCCTATTACACTTGTTGGGTTTGAAAGTCATTTGTGTCAAATTATTAAGACTAGATAAAATTTCAGATCGCAACTCATACTTGTGTTAAAGAGTTTATATCTACCTCTACTTGTTCAATTTGTGTGAAAATTGCATGCTATGTGTTTTAGGGTAGAAAAGAAAATAAAGGAGTTTATGCAAGCATACAAACTAGTCACCTAGTTAATGAGAATTTTCCAAAATTCGGTATGGTATTGCATAACAAACTAAAATACCCAATGAATAGACTTAATAAACTACATGTTTTATCCGAAAACTTAGAAACTTATTTTGTTAATGCAAGTAACAAATAAGGATTATTAATGTCGACACACTACACAACGAACTATAAACCGGAGATATCATGCATTGTATATTGACTTTCTATACATGTTTGATGGTTTATAGGATCTAGTTTGTGTATCTAATAATAAAATATATACTTGATTTCTATGCACAAACAACTACATTCTTGGGATGACTTGCATGAAAATACGTGCACTTGGTCATGCATGATAAGATGTAGGATCTATATTGTGTGAAAATAGAATCATTTAAATTCCAAAATGATGATCAAGGATCTATACACAATCGAATATAATGGGAAGTATCATGCATGCATAATTATAGGAACTAATTTGTGTTACTTGATCATCCAATTTCAACCAAAAACACCAACAAAGAATTGAGATTTTTGGAATTTAAAACAAAAGCAAGTTGTTTCAAATCAAGAGAAAATAACAAACCAACAATAATACTATCAAACATCTAAAAGGAAATATCAAAAGCATTAACTTACCAAACTTTTAAGAACATCATCCTAGACTTCATATAGATAGTTGCATGACATACTTGAGTGATTTTTTTTGATAGATGAGTATATGCCTTCTAGTGATTGTTTGTATGTGATTATGTGACTTTTGCTACTTATGATTGAAATGATATGCTTAGCGATATGTTATGCTCACTTTTCGTAATGATTAGATGATGATAGGTTAGATACTATGTGGTTACATGGTTACTTGTTAATGTTATTAAGCGATGATATGAAAAGTACAATTGCATGAAAAACATGTTTTAATACTTTTTGCTTATGTGCTTCCCAAGAATGCTATTTTCTAAATGTCATATGCTTAGTAGTTGTATGAGAAATGTGCTTACATGAGAAACATGTTTTGATGCTATTTGCTTACATGTCTACTTGCCATGATTAATTGCTTTTTATGTTTGATGTTATGTAATTATGTGCTTACATGTCATAATGATTAAATGGTAACATAAAACATATATTTGTATGTGGAATATGTTTTAATGTTAATCGCTTATATGCCTACTTTTCATTGTGATTAATTGTATTTGCATGAGTAATATGTTTTGATATTATTTGTTTATATGCCCACTTGCGATGATACTAGTTGATTTCATGCATATTGCTAACATGCTAATTGTTTGCATGTTTGTTAAAGATGATGCTTGCTTGATCTTTACTAAACTCTTAAAGCATGGCTAAATTATGTGCTAAGAAATTATGTGAAAGGCTTGATAGGGGTTAAAATTAATTTGATTCCCAAGAAGTTGAAAATGTTATTGTTTTAAGGTCACCATTACATCATATAGGCTTTTTCTATGAAAGGTTGTATTAATCTAAGGGGAGGGTAATACACGGTGTTATTCACTCAATTAGGAATCCCATTATGCCATGACTTCATACTAGGTAGTAACTTGTGTTTAGGTCATTCATATAATTGGCATTATTAAGGTATTGAGTTCGATTGCCTTGCGTATATACTTATTACACCTTCTCATGTTTTGGATAGGATTGCATTAGAAAACATAGTATACAATCTAGACTTTTGATAAATCTGCTCACCTTAGGATATATATGATCATACTCACATTGTTGGTGCAGATACTGCACAAAACATTTCAACGTAATGCACTCAAAGTTGCATTCATATAATGATAGGATTTTGTGTAGATGTCACAAATTAAGTCTAGACGCACACGCACTTAAAGGTAATTGGATATTTATCACATCTCACCTTGAACATTTAGGTCTTGCTTTGAACTCTCAAAGTGTTTATATGTGAAACTATGTGCTTTAATTTGAATATGTGTTATGCTCACTTGAGTATGTGATATGTTTATGCATGATTGATAAATTTTTTCTATGAATAACAATGTGATGATGTTATGCATGTGCTTATCAACATTTGGGATATAATGCATTGAATATGTATTAGATCCATAACTTATGATGTATTGTGCGCAAATATATGTGATGCCATGCTTAGACTAACCCATGTTGCAAGTATCCAAATGGTTACCTAACCCATTTTGGACTTCTACATGTGAGGATTGTTTGTGTGTTGGTTGTTGGTTGTTTCTTGTGTAGCTAGGACACCGCAAAGGTGATTGTTGGGAATTATTGTAGAACCGACTTAAGTCTGCTGATGAAATCGTTAAGTCTGTTAGCTTAGTTAAGTCTGCCAGTACAAAGTTAAGTCTGGCAAACATAGTTAGTACTGGTAGGTATTATTAGTTAAGTCCGCTTATGTTTAACAGAATAGTTTGTTAGCTATAGGTTAGGAAAGGATATATATGTATTAGTTATCTTATTAGAAGATATGTTTATCCTTTCACACGTTTTGTAACATTAGGGTTTCCTTAGAGTATAAAAGGAACCCTACGGCATTATGTTTTAGAGTGACAATTGAAAGTTTAATAGTAATACGAAGTTAGTAATCATAGTTTTGTTCTTCATACTTGTTGTTTGTTAAGATTCCGCATTAACAATCAATATATTGTTAAGAGTTTCTTATATAGATTAATTTGGATTTATTCAAGTTATTTATTGTCTAACACAGGCTACTTTGATCCATAAACGTGGACCTACAAGTGGTATCAAAGCCTATAGAGGGACTTTGAGTAAGAAGAAACACAAACCACAAACACTCATTCACTCAAAAATCCTACATAATGTCTCAACCGGCCAATGATGAGTACTCAACTCATCTTAGTGATGAAGAAGTTTCAAATCATGATGATGATACATCAGAAACCAGTAGACCTAAACAACAACAACAAAACATTCCTGCAATAACCATTATCTCAAACATCAAACTCCCAATTCCGAAAAAGGAGGAGTATGATATCTGGGCCATGGAGATGGAGCATTACCTTGAGTACATTGATAATGATGTATGGAAGGTGATTCAGAATGGAAACTCAAAGAAGAGGATCTCTGTTGGTAAGGATGGTGTTGTTAGAGTGCTTCCACCAGTCTCTGCTGGAGAGATTCATGCTGTGGAGAAGGAGAGGAAGGCAAGAACCATCTTACTGATGGCCCTTCCCAAGGAACATTTAAGAAGATTTCATGGAATGGATGATGCTAAGGAGATTTGGGAAGCAATCAGAACCAGGTTTGGAGGAAATGCTAATTCAAAGAAGATGCAGAAAGCTTTTCTCAAACAACAGTTTGAAGCATTCACTGTGACCAGTTCTGAAGTATTGGAGAAAGGGTATGACAAATTCCAATGTCTCCTCTCACAGTTGGAAGCTCATAGTGCTGGTGTATCTACTGAAGATGCAAATCATAAGTTTCTCAGATCTTTGCCAAAAGAATGGTCACATCTGGCAATGAGCATGAGAATGAAAGAAGATGTTGACACTTTGTCAATTGATGATTTGTACAATAATCTTCGGGTCTTTGAACATGAAATCAAAGGTGTTTCAAAGGCATCTTCAAGTGCTGCTAATGTTGCTTTTGTCTCCCAAAGCAAGAGCAGTACTAGCAAAGTTAATTCTGGTAGCTATAATTCTGGTGTCTATGACACTTCTTCAAGCAATATGAAAGAAAGAGAAGTTCCTGCTAGTTTTGCTGATGAAGTCATCTACTCACTCTTTGCAAAGAAATCAGAAGACAAGGACCTCATTAATGAGGACCTTGAACAGATAAATGATGTAGACATTGAAGAAATGGACATAAAGTGGCAGATAGAAATGATTGCTCTTAGAGTGAAGAAGTTTTATAAGAAAACTGGAAGAAATATCAGATTTGATGGTATGAGCTCAACTTGCAAAATTGGTCTAGGATATGAAATAAAATCAGATAGTGAGATTTTAGGTTATGAGGAAGAAATGGAAAGAACTGTGTTCACTAGTATAAATAATGACTTTGTTGATAAACCTGTATAAAATAGATTCTCAAAAATTGACAACATTAAAGGAGTTCTACCTCCATTAAATAGAGATTACACTCCTCTACCAGAGCAACATTTTGATGAGTCTTTGTATGTTTATGGTAAGAAGGGACCTCAAAAGCCTAAAACAAGTATCTCATATGACAAATCCAGTAAGTATTCTACCTGTCAATCTGATGACAGTGGAGGGTCCATTTGAAATGTCTCTGAGCATTCTGAATCAGAACAAGAAAATGTACCAATAGAGGTGTCTAAGTCTAAACCTGTTAAGATTAGTAAACCAATCGTGTCTGCACCAAATCCTAAAACAGTTGAACCTAGTTGTGTCTCACACATAAAAACTCCTAGGCAACATGTTAAAAGTCAAGAGTCACCCAAGGTTGATAGAATGAAAAGAGAGCTAGGGAAAGGTTACTCTTTTACTCAGAAAAGATGTTTTGTTTGTGGTAGCCTTAGTCATTTAATCAGAGATTGTGATTTTCATGAAAAGAGAATGATTATAGAGGCTGAGCTTAAGAAACAAAGGAGTGTTAATGTTGGTAATGTGATGGCCAAACCAGTGTGGAACAATGTAAACAAAGTTAATCATGCAAATTAATTTGTTCCTAGATCAGTACAAATCAATGCTGGTAGATCACATGTTAATTCTGGTAGGCAAAATATTAATTCTGTTGGGCAAAAAGTTAATTCTGTTAAGCCCAAAATTAATTCTGGGTATGTTGATACATTTAGACCCAAACAACCAGTTGCATATAGACCACAGGTGAACAAATTTAATCAAAGAAATAATTTTGCTAAATCACACTCACCTGTGAGGAGACCCATTGTTAAAAATACAGCAAAAATGTCAAACACTTATGTTGTAAAGGGACATGGGGGGTCTGCTGTTAAGGCCTCAGCATGTTGGTCTTGGGATCCATTTCAGAATGAACTTATTTATAAATCCCAAAGCAACAGTGGATCATATTCATATAATACATACAAATATGTTGATTCACAAGGCAGACCAAAGCCTGCTAAGGCCTGGGTCCTTAAGAGAAACTAATTTCTCTTCTTTATGTGCAGGATCATCCACTCAAGAACATGGGAGATAGAGGCATATTTGATAGTAGATGCTCAGGGCACATGTCTGGTAACAAGGATCACCTAAAAGATTTTGAAGAATTCAAAGGAGGTTCTGTTACTTTTGGAGGTAGCAAAGGCTACATTACTGGTAAAGGTAGAATAGTAGTTAGCAATTTAGAATTTGATAATGTGTCTTTTGTGAAAGAACTTGGGCAATTTAATCTTTTCTCAATATCAAAAATTTGTGATAAGCAGCACAAGGTTCTTTTTACTGAAACTGAATGTTTTGTGTTGACTTCTGACTTTAAGATGCCTGATGAAAGTCAGATACTCCTAAAAGTCCCTAGACAACACAATATGTACAGATTTGATATGAAGACACCTGAACCTGCAAAAAGTTTTGCCTGTTTGATTGCAAAAGCCACTATTGATGAATCTAAATTGTGGCATAGAAGACTTGGTCATATAAACTTTAAGAATCTAAACAAACTTGTGAAGAATAACCTTGTTATAGGTTTACCTTTCAAGGTTTTCAAGAATGACCATACATGTGTTGCATGTTGTAACACCTAAAATTTAAAAACATGTAAAATGACCAAATTGCCCCTACAAGTTTAAAAGTTATTTAAAAGCTTATAAAGTATCAAATAAATTCCAAACTTCTGGCAATGCACAAGTTATGATCCCAAATAATTTTAACAACTTCATTTAACATTTATACAAGTGACAAAATTACTAAAATGCCCTCATAGAACCGAATGACATTTTTATTTACATTTTAAATTATATAAAGTGAAGTAAATGCATTTAAATGTAGAAATCAATAACTTTAATGTGCCAATCAATTTTGCCGAAATTGTTGGTCCAAGCCCTCCCCATGACTCGGTTTTCCTATTTTAAAAATCAATCACATCTTTTCTTTGTAACCCTAATTTGCCGAGAGAATAGAAAACACACAAAACAATTCCTTAGCCTCCATTCGACAATCTAAAATTCCCAAAGCATTTTTCTGAGGTTGATCATCATCCAAGGAGTCCTAGAAAAAATCATTGTGAAGGTGTTCTTTGCACGATTCAATCTTGGTGAATTTTCTCTTGTCGCTAGTTGAAAAGAAAGGTATAATTCGTATCAATTCATTCGATCATCATGATACTCGTTTCTCATTTTTCTAACACTCCTCACATCATATGTGATCCATGAAAAATAGTGTTGGAGCTGTTCTGGGTCGAATTCGATTTTTGAGGAATAAATTCCTTTTCGCGCGTCCATAACTAAGGTAATTCGTATATAAATCCTACGACCTTCCTAAAATTCGTTTGCTATTTTTCATGTGATCCTTATGTCGAATATACTCTGGGAAAAATGATTTCAAGGTCTGAAGGTCGTTCGTAGAGTCGTGGTGATTTTTGACTCGTTTTGGCTATACCCGCAAGAAAGTAAATTCGTGCAACCATTCTACACGTTCGAATCTCTTTGTGGTATTTTTATCAGATCTTATATGTATTAAGAACACCAAATAAAATAAATACATCATACCATGCTCGATCTATAAATTATATGAAGATTAAAGCAATAAAACGTGTATAAATTGTGTAAAAGGCATGCGACTTATAAAGGCTTCAAGTGTAATTTATTTAAGAATGTTATGATGTTATATGACCTGTGAAAATGTTCTAAGAATTATCATGGACCAGATCTATTTAAATTCGAATTATTTTGTTAAGCGTATATTTGGAATAAATCGTGTAAAAGAAATAGAAATTCTATACGATCTGAATTTAGAGAACTAGGGCTTGTTCATATGATTATAAATAATTTTAAATGATATGGTAATGATTAAAAATGTGTTAGATATGTTAGGGTTTGATTTTGTGGAGTTAAAATGGTTAACGTGTGGATTTAAAATGTTTAGGGTAGTTTTTGTAACTTTTAAAACTCTTGGGTTATTTTTAAAACTTAATTTGGGATGTGTACTTTCTGTATAAAATATAAGTTGAGGGGGTCTAGTGTCATTTTATATTCTAAAGGATTAAAAAGTCTTTATAAATTAATTATGGTTCGATTTGTAAAATAATTAAATAGGAGGGACTAAATATGTAATTTCTGGAAACTTAGTGCTGTTTTGGATAATAAAATATATTCAGGGGGTTGTGTGCTATTTTGATAATTTCATGGCTTAATATGTAATTGTTTACAATTAAAAGTTGAAATTGTAATTTAAGGGACTAAATATGTAACATTGATAACTAGAGGGGCTTAATGTGTAAATTATGAATACTTGAGGATACATTCGTATAATATGATAAAATAAGTGATCATTGTGTAAAATGGATAAATTAAGGGTTTAATGTGTAACTATGAATACTTGAAGGTTTAAAGTGTAACTTTTGGAATATAAGGGTATAAAATGTAAATTGTGAAACCCTAAGGACCAAATGTGTAAATATGTTAAAAGATACCT
Source organism: Artemisia tridentata subsp. tridentata (assembly GCA_021014915.2). NCBI lineage: Eukaryota > Viridiplantae > Streptophyta > Magnoliopsida > Asterales > Asteraceae > Artemisia > Artemisia tridentata. Next base: position 320,890,122 of record CP139506.1, on the reverse strand, counting down.
AAATTCCATTAATAATGATTTAACTAAGTTATGTCTCCAACTTTCTAAAAATAGAAACTTGCTAAAAGTGGAAACTTACTAATTATGGAAACCTGCTAAAAATGGAAAGTTACTTTAAATGGAAAGGACAATTAATTAAGAATGAATTGTAATTCCCTTCTACTCCTTTAGGTGTGAAGAAGGAGAGACTTTGAGCTATCCCTATTTCTGTGCTTGTTTCTATTTGTGCTTTCGTCATAAGGTACGGATACTCTACCCTTTTTAGTAAGGGTGTCTTTTCACCTATGCATTGATGTTGAGCTATGATTTAAACCTTTTGCCATGAACCTTTAGACATGAATCTTTTGCCATGAACCTTTTGACATGAACCTTTTGATATGACCTTGAGATATACCTTCTGATTATGACTTAGTGATGCACCCTTTGACATGACATTGAGACCTGACTCTTAGTTTGATACCCGAGCCCTTTTATGTTACCTAGCCAGGAAGGTAACCTGGCCATGTCTGTGATGCACCACTGGCATGACTCCCGTGTGGGGGAGTGATTTCTCACACCGTCCCTTTTATGATTTTCTGCCATGGCTACTATGATTTTGGGATGACTTTGAGTTTGGGGGCGTATGGGTTGCAATCCTAGATTTGTATGTTTAGTGGATTTAACTATGACTTTGAGTATGACTTTGAGGTGACTGGTACTGTGTGCAATACATGCCTTTCACATTTATGGGAGCTAGCTACTCCACCCTTTTGATACATGAGGACACCCCTCATATTATCTGGTTGCCTGAGAGGTATCCCCTCTGATTGTGAGATTATGGCTTTGAGACTATGATGTCGAGATTATGACTTTGAGTTTATGGGCTCGTGGTAGATAACTATCCTATATTTCCTTATTACTCTTTTGTTTTGATTATACCTCATGACATTTCCCAGTGCCTCATTATATTTCGGTTTCGTTATCTTTGCTTGTATTATGTATCTGTTCACTGGGCTTTGTAAGCTCAGCCGCACGTTTTCTTTTTCGTGTGCGGCAGGTATCTAGCTGGGAGATGGATTTTATGCTTGGGATGAGAGTTAGTTGAAGCTTTTACCTTAGATGATGTCCTACCCTAGTCTTACCAGTTGTTTAGACATTTTGATTATGAATTCATTTCGTTATGTATTTCCTTTGAATTATTTCGCTATCTTGTGAGACTTTTGTATTGGATTCAAGTCTTGTTGACTTGGCTTATTTATTTATGATGTTTTATGGCTTCCGCTGTGTATATGTATGAATGCTTTGAAATGTCGCCATAATGTGATATCTCTACCCTTGTCGGGTTGGGGTGTTACAATTATGGTATCAAAGCCCAGGCTGCGACCTGTCGTACATAAGCTTTGGCCTGTGAAACATGTGGACCATAGGATTTGACCCTTAAGTTTTAAGATTTGACTGGTGAGGTTTTGGGTAGGCATAGGTTTTTGCTTCGTCTTCCATTTCGTGCTTATTTCCCTTATGTTCTTGCTAATTCTTTTCATGATCATTCAGATGGTGAACACACGCTTTACTCAGTACACTAATGGGGATGATGGCCCTGATTTTGAAGCGATGATAGCCGCTGCTGTGGCTGCTGCTATTCCTCGAGTGGTGACTGAAGTCACCAATAACATCAGGAATGGGGCAAGTTCTTCTGGTGGTGGTGGTGGCGATGCTCCACCCACTGCTCCACCCGCTGCTCCCCCAGCTGGTATCCACGTGTGGATCGAGAGGTTCAACAAGCTTAAGCCTCTCTCTTTCAGGTCCGCTGCTACTCCCCATGAAGCGGAGGACTGGATCACACATATCGAGAAGTTGTTTCGTGTTCTGGGATGTGCTGACGAGTTTAAAACTCGGTTGGCCACATTTAAATTTGAAGGTGATGCCCAAAATTGGTGGGCTGCTCTTGTTCAGGCGAAAGGGGATGATTTTGCTGAGACTTGTTCGTGGGCGGATTTCATCGAGGTGTTTTATAGACAGTATATTCCATTGTCGGAGCAGCAAAGGTATGAAAGGGAAGACGGGTCGATTCGTCAGGGTGATCAGGAGTCGTCAGGAGAGTTTATGCAACGGTTTCTGTGTCTGGCCAGTTTCGTTGGGCCAGAGGTCACTGGTGATGCTACGCGACAGGCTCGTCATTTCAAATGGGCTTTAAAGAGGTGGGTGTTAGACCGGATTGTTAACACTCCGTTTGAGGATGTGGCTGGAGTTCAGGACGCCGCGCGTAACATCGAGTTGTTACATGCGGACAGGGGGTCTAATAAGCGTGATAGGGATGGTAACCGGGTAGATTTTCGGGGCCAAGGTCGGCAGGACCAAAGGCAGGATGTTCGGGGTCGACAGGACCATGGGCATGATCAGCGGGGTCGCCAGGACTGAAGTCATAATCATAGGCAGCAGGATTACAGGAACCAGGATCGGCGGGATTCTGGTAGGTCTGGTAGTGATCGTCAGGGGCAGGGTAATAACAATCGGCGTAGGGATTCTCAGCAGTATCAGTAGTCGGGATCGTCGGGTCAGAAGAAGTCTGTTGAGACTCTACCTCCTCCTCCTACATGTGATTCATGTGGGAAAATGCATCCAGGTCCTTGTTATAAAGCTTCTGGTGGTTGTTTCTGGTGTGGATCTTCTCAGCACAAGATCAAGGACTGTCCTAGGAAAAATGCTGGTGAACCTAAAGTCGATGCTAGGGCAGCTCCTACTTCAGGCCGGGTTTATTCTTTGACACCTGACCAGGTTGCTAGCACCTCAGGTACTATTACGGGTTTTCTGCATATTGGAGATCGTATTGTTTTTGTTTTATTTGACACGGGTGCTACACATTCTATAATATCCACATCACTTGCAAATAAAATAAACATAACCCCAACTCAATTAATGAACCGTATATCCATTGCTACCCTGATGAAAACTCATGTGATTATTGATGTTGAGTATGTTAATTGCCCTCTCCGTTTCGATGATCGTGTTCGTTCTGCGAACCTTCTTCCCATTGATATGGTTGATTTTGATATTATTCTGGGCATGGACTGGTTAGCTGCTCATAAGGCGACCATTGATTGTTATGCTCATAAGGTGATCTTTGGTGATCTTCACCATCCTGATTATGTTTATTCTGGTTCCCAACCTCTGAAATCTGTAAAGATTATTTCGGCTATGAAAGCCCGGACATTGATTTCGCGTGGCTGTCTTGGTTTTCTTGCTTCTATTAAAGATACCTCAGTTGATGTTCCTAGCATTGATAGTATTCGTATTGTGCGCGATTTCACCGATGTATTTCCGGATGAACTTCCTGGCATTCCTCCTGTCAGGGAAGTCGAATTTAGCATTGATCTGATTCCGGGTGCTGAACCCATATCTAAAGCTCCTTATCGCATGGCACCGATTGAATTAAAGGAATTAAAGGAGTAATTGCAAGAACTGTTGGAAAACGGTTTTATTCGTCCGACCGTATCTCCTTGGGGTGCTCCCGTGTTGTTTGTTAAGAAGAAGGACGGGAGCATGCGTCTTTGTATCGATTATCGGGAGCTTAACCGCATTACTATTCGTAACCGCTATCCTCTTCCTCGCATTGATGATTTATTCGATCAGTTGCAAGGAGCGAGGCATTTCTCTAAAATTGATCTGAGGTCTGGATATCACCAGCTTAGGGTGAGGGAGCAGGATGTTCCCAAAACGGCCTTTCGCACTCGGTACGGTCACTATGAATTCTTGGTTATGCCTTTTGGTTTGACCAATGCTCCTGCTGTGTTTATGGACCTAATGAACCGGATATTCCATGAATTTCTCGATAAGTTTGTGATTGTCTTCATCGACGATATTCTTGTGTATTCTAAATCCGAGGAGGAACATGAGCAACACCTTGGTATTGTTCTGGAGATTTTGCGACAGTCGAAATTGTATGCGAAGTTTTCGAAGTGCGAGTTTTGGTTGGATCGTGTAGCTTTCTTGGGTCACATCATTTCTGCAGACGGTATCACTATGGATCCGGCGAAGGTTTAGGCTATCACAAAATGGCCAAGACCTACAAATGTGACGGAAGTGAGAAGTTTTCTGGGTCTCGCTGGGTATTATAAGAGATTTGTTGAGGGCTTTTCGCGTCTTGCTTTGTCGTTGACACAGTTGATGAGGAAAGGGGGAAAGTTTATTTGGACCGATAAGCGGAAGAGTAGTTTTGAGGAGTTGAAGAAACGCTTAGTGTCTGCGCCTATTTTGACTCTTCCATCGGGTTCCGGCGGTTTCCAGATATATAGCGATGCATCGAAGAAGGGTTTGGGATGTGTTTTGATGCAACATGGAAAGGTGATCGCCTATGCTTCGAGGCAGCTGAAGCCTTACGAGGTGAACTATCCGACGCATGATCTAGAGTTAGCAGCTGTGGTTTTCGCGCTAAAGATTTGGCGCCATTATTTGTATGGAGAGACTTGTGATATTTTCACTGATCATAAGAGTCTTAAATATATTTTCACTTAGAAAGAGTCGAATATGAGACAGAGGCGTTGGTTAGAGCTTCTGAAAGATTATGATGCTAACATCCAGTATCATCCCGGTAAGGCGAATGTAGTCGCTGATGCTCTTAGTAGAAAGTCGGGGATGATTGCGAGTTTGGAGTTTGAGCCTCGCGTTTTGCATGATTTAGAGCTTCTTGATGTGGAGTTTTGTGTTCGAGGTTATGGCGGTTATTGGGCTAGCCTTACGGTTGAGTCCAATCTTATCTTGCGAGTTAAGGAAGCTCAGAAAGAGGATGGTGAACTGTGGTCTATAGTTCAGAATGTTGAGGAAGGCAAACAGTTAGAGTTCAGGGTTGATGATTTCGGTGTAGTTTGGTTTGGGGATCGTCTTTGTGTTCCCAACGATCCTGAGCTTCGTGAGGCTGTTCTATCGGAGGCTCATAGTTCCCCTTTTACTATACATCCTGGTTCTACCAAGATGTACCGGGACCTTAAGCAACATTTCTGGTGGAGTGGCATGAAACAGGATGTGGCTTCGTTTGTATCTAAGTGTTTGATTTGCCAGCAGGTCAAGATCGATCATCAGAGAGCTAGTGGGTTGCTTCAGCCTTTGGAGATTCCGAAGTGGAAATGGGAGGAAATTTCCATGGATTTTGTGACAGGTTTACCTCCTACTCGTAGGAAGCATGATGCGATTTGGGTGGTCGTTGATCGACTAACCAAGTCTGCTCACTTCCTCCCTATTCGTGTGGACTACAGTGTTAGTAAGTTGGCGGACATATTTCAGCAGGAAATCGTTAGGCTTCATGGTATGCCTACGGCTATTATATCAGATAGGGATCCTCGGTTTACATCTCGCTTCTGGAAGGGATTGCATAAGGCATGGGATACGCGCCTTAAGTTCAGTACAGCTTTTCACCCTCAGACAGATGGTCAGTCGGAGAGGACCATTCAGACTTTAGAGGACATGTTGAGGGCATGTGCCTTAGAGTGGACTGGTAGCTGGCACGCGAGTATTCGTATGGCTCCTTTCGAGATGTTATATGGTCGGAAATGTAGGGCTCCGGTTTGTTGGAACGAGGTAGGTGAACGCATTATTGAGGGTCCGGAGTTAGTTCAGATCGCTACTGAGAAAGTGGATGTTGCTAGGGAGAAGTTGAAGGAAGCTAGGGCTCGTCAAAAGAGTTACGCTGACAAGCATCGGCGTGACTTGGAGTTTCGTGTTGGTGATCGGGTATTTCTTAAGGTTTCGCCGTTCCGAGGAGTTAAACGTTTTGGAATTAAGGGCAAGCTCAGTCCTCGATTCATCGGACCGTTTGAGATTTTGGATCGCATCGGAGAGGTTTCATATCGTTTGGCTCTTCCGCCGCAGTTATCACATGTTCACGACGTCTTTCATGTATCTCTCCTGAGGGGATACAATTACCATCCTCTGCATGTGGTGTCTTATCCTTTTGATCAGATTCAGCCCGATATGTCTCTTCCGGAGGAGCCAGAAGCTGTTCTTGATCGCCAAGAGCGAGTTATGAGACGTAAAGTCATTCCTTTCGTTAAGATTCTTTGGCGGAACCACCCAGAGCGGGAAGCTACCTGGGAGACCGAGGAGTCTATTCGAGCTAGTTATCCTCATTTTGCATTCTGATCTGGTATGTCTCCGTTATGTTTCGATTCGTTTCCTTTCTGACTCTTTGCAAATTTCGGGGACGAAATTTTTCTTTTTAGAGGGGAAGAAGTTGTAACACCTAAAATATAAAAACATGTAAAATGACCAAATTGCCCCTACAAGTTTAAAAGTTATTTAAAAGCTTATAAAGTATCAAATAAATTCCAAACTTCTGGCAATGCACAAGTTATGATCCCAAATAATTTTAACAACTTCATTTAACATTTATACAAGTGAAAAAATTACTAAAATGCCCTCATAGAACAGAATGACATTTTTATTTACATTTTAAATTATATAGAGTGAAGTAAATGCATTTAAATGTAGAAATCAATAACTTTAATGTGCCAATCAATTTTGCCGAAATTCTTGGTCCAAGCCCTCCCCATGACTCGGTTTTCCTATTTTAAAAATCAATCACATCTTTTCTTTGTAACCCTAATTTGCCGAGAGAATAGAAAACACACAAAACAATTCCTTAGCCTCCATTCGACAATCTAAAATTCCCAAAGCATTTTTCTGAGGTTGATCATCATCCAAGGAGTCCTAGAAAAAATCATTGTGAAGGTGTTCTTTGTACGATTCGATCTTGGTGAATTTTCTCTTGTCGCTAGTTGAAAAGAAAGGTATAATTCGTATCAATTCATTCAATCATCATGATACTCGTTTCTCATTTTTCTAACACTCCTCACATCATAGGTGATCCATGAAAAATAGTGTTGGAGCTGTTCTGGGTCAAATTCGATTTTTGAGGAATAAATTCCTTTTCGCGCGTCCATAACTAAGGTAATTCGTATATAAATCCTACGACCTTCCTAAAATTCATTTGCTATTTTTCATGTGATCCTTATGTCGAATATACTCTGGGAAAAATGATTTCAAGGTCTGAAGGTCGTTCGTAGAGTCGTGGTGATTTTTGACTCGTTTTGGCTATACCCGCAAGAAAGTAAATTCGTGCAACCATTCTACACGTTCAAATCTCTTTGTGGTATTTTTCTCAGATCTTATATGTATTAAGAACACCAAATAAAATGAATACATCATACCATGCTCGATCTATAAATTATATGAAGATTAAAGCAATAAAACGTGTATAAATTGTGTAAAAGGCATGCGGCTTATAAAGGCTTCAAGTGTAATTTATTTAAGAATTTTATGATGTTATATGACCTGTGAAAATGTTCTAAGAATTATCATGGACCAGATCTATTTAAATTCAAATTATTTTGTTAAGCGTATATTGGAATAAATCGTGTAAAAGAAATAGAAATTCTATGTGATCTGAATTTAGAGAACTAGGGCTTGTTCATATGATTATAAATAATTTTAAATGATATGGTAATGATTAAAAATGTGTTAGATATGTTAGGGTTTGATTTTGTGGAGTTAAAATGGTTAACGTGTGGATTTAAAATGTTTAGGGTAGTTTTTGTAACTTTTAAAACTCTTGGGTTATTTTTAAAACTTAATTTGGGATGTGTACTTTCTGTATAAAATATAAGTTGAGGGGGTCTAGTGTCATTTTATATTCTAAAGGATTAAAAAGTCTTTATAAATTAATTATGGTTCGATTTGTAAAATAATTAAATAGGAGGGACTAAATATGTAATTTCTGGAAACTTAGTGCTGTTTTGGATAATAAAATATATTCAGGGGGTTGTGTGCTATTTTGATAATTTCATGGCTTAATATGTAATTGTTTATAATTAAAAGTTGAAATTGTAATTTAAGGGACTAAATATGTAACATTGATAACTAGAGGGGCTTAATGTGTAAATTATGAATACTTGAGGATACATTCGTATAATATGATAAAATAAGTGATCATTGTGTAAAATGGATAAATTAAGGGTTTAATGTGTAACTATGAATACTTGAAGGTTTAAAGTGTAACTTTTGGAATATAAGGGTATAAAATGTAAATTGTGAAACCCTAAGGACCAAATGTGTAAATATGTTAAAAGATACCTAAATTCCATTAATAATGATTTAACTAAGTTATGTCTCCAACTTTCTAAAAATAGAAACTTGTTAAAAGTGGAAACTTACTAATTATGGAAACCTGCTAAAAATGGAAAGTTACTTTAAATGGAAAGGACAATTAATTAAGAATGAATTGTAATTCCCTTCTACTCCTTTAGGTGTGAAGAAGGAGAGACTTTGAGCTATCCCCTATTTCTGTGCTTGTTTCTATTTGTGCTTTCGTCATAAGGTACGGATACTCTACCCTTTTTAGTAAGGGTGTCTTTTCACCTATGCATTGATGTTGAGCTATGATTTAAACCTTTTGCCATGAACCTTTAGACATGAATCTTTTTCCATGAACCTTTTGACATGAACCTTTTGATATGACCTTGAGATATACCTTCTGATTATGACTTAGTGATGCACCCTTTGACATGACATTGAGACCTGACTCTTAGTTTGATACCCGAGCCCTTTTATGTTACCTAGCCAGGAAGGTAACCTGGCCATGTCTGTGATGCACCACTGGCATGACTCCCGTGTGGGGGAGTGATTTCTCACACCGTCCCTTTTATGATTTTCTGCCATGGCTACTATGATTTTGGGATGACTTTGAGTTTGGGGGCGTATGGGTTGCAATCCTAGATTTGTATGTTTAGTGGATTTAACTATGACTTTGAGTATGACTTTGAGGTGACTGGTACTGTGTGCAATACATGCCTTTCACATTTATGGGAGCTAGCTACTCCACCCTTTTGATACATGAGGACACCCCTCATATTATCTGGTTGCCTGAGAGGTATCCCCTCTGATTGTGAGATTATGGCTTTGAGACTATGATGTCGAGATTATGACTTTGAGTTTATGGGCTCGTGGTAGATAACTATCCTATATTTCCTTATTACTCTTTTGTTTTGATTATACCTCATGACATTTCCCAGTGCCTCATTATATTTCGGTTTCGTTATCTTTGCTTGTATTATGTATCTGTTCACTGGGCTTTGTAAGCTCAGCCGCGCGTTTTCTTTTTCGTGTGCGGCAGGTATCTAGCTGGGAGGTGGATTTTATGCTTGGGATGAGAGTTAGTTGAAGCTTTTACCTTAGATGATGTCCTACCCTAGTCTTACCAGTTGTTTAGACATTTTGATTATGAATTCATTTCGTTATGTATTTCCTTTGAATTATTTCGCTATCTTGTGAGACTTTTGTATTGGATTCAAGTCTTGTTGACTTGGCTTATTTATTTATGATGTTTTATGGCTTCCGCTGTGTATATGTATGAATGCTTTGAAATGTCGCCATAATGTGACATCTCTACCCTTGTCGGGTTGGGGTGTTACACATGTCATAAGGGTAAACAGCATAGGGCTTCATGTAAGGCTAAATTAAAAAGGCTCATCACTAAGCCTTTACACATCTTGTATATGGATCTTTTTGGCCCTACTTCTATGCAAAGCATAAATCGTGCTAGTTATTGCCTTGTCATTACTGATGATTGCACTAGGTTTTGTTGGGTATTCTTTATGTCTAAAAAGGATGAAACCACTGGCTTACTTCAAACTTTCATTAGGCAGATAGAAAACCAGCTAAATCATAAGGTTAAGATTATTTGATCAGATAATGGCACTGAGTTTAAAAATAGAAGCATGCTTGAATTTTGTAGTAACAAGGGAATAAAACAAGAGTATAGTAATGCTAGAACTCCACAACAAAATGGAGTTGTTGAAAGAATGAACAGGACCCTCATTGAGGCAGCTAGGACTATGCTAGCAGACTCACTCTTACCAACCACTTTTTGGGCTGAAGCAGTCAATACTGCTTGCTACATATTTAATAGGGTGAGAGTGACTAAACCTCAGAAAAAAACTCCTTATGAGCTTTTATTTGGCCATAAACCAGTTATTAGTTACATAAAACCTTTTGGGTGCCATGTTACCAATCTAGATACTCTTAGTGTGCTTGGCAAGTTTGATGTAAAATCTGATGAGGGGTTCTTAGTAGGATATTCACTAAGTAGTAAAGCCTTTAGGGTATACAACTTAGTGACAAAAAGGGTAGAAGAGAATATCCATGTTGACTTTCTTGAGGAGAAACCTAATGTGAAAGGAATAGGTTATAGATGGATGTTTGATATTGATTATCTGACTGATTCTATGAATTATATTCCTGTTTCTATAGAGAATCAAGCTAACGCTCATGCAGGTTCCAAAGAAGTAACTAACAATACAGGTACTCAAGTTGCTTCTTATGCAAATGCTTCTGAGCAAGAAGAGGAGACTGAGGAACTCATTGTTGTTCCTACAACAGTAGTCAAGCTTGATGCACCTTATGGTGGCACAAAGAAATCTTCTACAACTTCAAAGAAGAAGGAGACTGTTACCAAGCCTCAAGCACAAGGGAAAGAGGCTTCACCTACAAAAGTTTTAGCAGATATTCTATCTTTCAGAGATGAATTGAATGCACTGGCTGAAAAGCATCTTGGAAAGAAAGCTACCAGTACTTCCTTAATTAAGTCTGGTGGTGACTTACTTAATTCTGCTGAGCCCGATCCTACTCCAACTGAGGTTTTTGATAATTCTGAGATGCCAGAGCTTGAAATCTTTGACAAGCCAAGTGAAGGGATCTTTGATGAAGCTTCTTATGATGATGAAGGAGTGATTACTGACTTCAATAACTTACCCACAGAAGTGGATGTAAGTCAAGCTCCTACACTTAGAATTCACAATATTCATCCACAAAGTCAAATGCTTGGTGATCCTAAGTCAGCAGTTCAAACTAGAAGCAAAGTGCAGACACAGTCAGAAGCTCATGCACTTTTCAGTTTTGTTAAGAAGTAGCAAAGGAACAATCAAAAAGATCAACAACACTGTCTGTTTGCATGTTTCCTTTCTCAAAAGGAACCTACCAAGGTTTCTGAAGCATTAGAAGATGACAGTTGGGTGGAAGCAATGCAAGAAGAGCTGTTGCAGTTCAAGTTGCAAAAGGTATGGGTTCTTGTAGATCTACCAAATGGAGCAAAAGTAATTGGCACAAAGTGGGTCTTTAGAAACAAGAAGGATGAAAGAGGAGTAGTGGTCAGAAATAAGGCAAGATTGGTGGCCCAAGGATACAGAAAAGAGGAAGGGATAGACTATGATGAGGTTTTTGCACCTGTAGCTAGAATTGAAGCTATCAGGTTATTTTTGGCCTATGCATCCTACATGGGATTCATAGTTTATCAAATGGATGTCAATAGTGCTTTCCCGTATGGCACTATAGAAGAAGAAGTGTATGTTCACCAACCTCCTGGTTTTGTTGATCCTGCTCATCCCAAGAAGGTTTATAAAGTAATCAAAGCTTTGTATGGATTACATCAAGCTCCCAGAGCTTGGTATGCTACACTCTCCAAATTTCTTAAGGAGCATGGATACAAAAGGGGTGTCATTGACAAGACCTTGTTCATTAAAAGAAACAAGAAGGATATCATTCTAGTGCAAGTGTATGTAGATGATATCATCTTTGGATCCACAAAAAGGTCTTGGTGTGAAGAATTTGAGGCATTGATGAAAGGCATATTTCAGATGAGTTCAATGGGTGAGCTCACATTCTTTCTTGGACTGCAAGTGAAACAAAAGGTAGATGGACTTATCATTTCTCAAGACAAGTATGTTGCTGAGATGCTGAAGAAGTTTGATAATGCAAGTATGAAGTCAGTAGTCACTCCAATGGAGAACAAGGTGCCATTAACAAAAGATGAGGATGCTGATGAAGTGGATGTGCACCTATACAGATCTATGATAGGTTCTCTTATGTATCTAACTGCCTCTAGGCCTGATATTATGTATGCAGTTTGTGCTTGTTCTCGTTTTCAGGTTACTCCCAAGACTTCACATCTTCATGCTGTGAAGAGGATCTTTAGATATCTAAAGGGCAAACCCAATTTAGGTCTTTGGTATCCTAAAGAGTCATCATTTGACCTGGAAGCCTATTCAGATAGTGACTATGCTGGAGCAAGTCTTGATAGGAAATCCACAACTGGAGGTTGTCAATTTCTTGGCAGAAGATTGATTTCATGGCAATGCAAGAAGCAAACCATTGTGGCTATATCTACAACTGAAGCTGAGTATGTAGCTGCTGCAAATTGCTGTGGACAAGTCTTGTGGATCCAAAATCAGATGCTGGATTATGGTTTGAATTTCATGAATACTATAATTCACAATGATAATGAAAGTACTATCTGTATAGTCAAGAACCCAGTGTATCACTCTAAAACCAAACACATAGAAATAAGGCATCACTTTATAAGAGATTGCTTTGAAAAGAAATTGATTAGGGTGGAAAAGATACACACAGACTTTAATGTAGCTGATCTATTGACCAAAGCCTTTGATGGACCTAGGTTCAATTTCTTAGTGGTTAATATTGGAATGATAAATCCATAGCTACATTTAAGGGGAGGTTAAATGTATAGTTTGTAAGATAGTACAAGTACTTAGTAGATTTAATTCTGGTAGAAGTTAAATCTGGTAGCTTTAGAGTTAATTCTGGCACTCAGTAGATCTTAATTTTGGTTGCAACATATGGTTGTATATTTTCTTGGTTTTAGACTAATTTTTCTAGGAAAAGCATGGATTGATGGTGATTGGAAGCTTTGCTAATGATTTTTGTTTGTGTTTGTCTGGTTTTTGTTAAGTCTTGTGAGTCACCATTAATACTGGTTGACCAACGTTAAGTCTGGTAATGTTAAAACGTAATTAATTTTTTACCGTTAGGTCTGGTCATACGCTTAATGATTTTTCTTGTTTCAATAGTACCGTTACCATTTTTTCGGCCCTAAGAGGTATATATGGATAATATTTGATTCATTTTTCATCTTTATCCATTATTTACTTCCACTTTTATTATTTTTATTTTCGGCCAAGATTACTCTGTTTTAAACAACCAGCATCAAAACCCTAAGACGGCATTCAACCAGTACTTTCAAATCATCTTCCAAAATTCATTGCTCATCCATGGCTCAACTCAAATACTGTGATAAGCATTACCAAGCGGGTTTCTTGAAGAAACCAAACAAGAGCGAAGGCTTTGAATAGATAGTAGACTTCTTGAAAGGCTCTCGTATCAGGTATGCCTTAACTCACAATCCCACTATCTATGATTACCTAGTCAAACAGTTTTGGGAGACTGCTACTTCCGAAACTCTTGCTGATGGGACCCTAAAGTTAAAGGCAACTATTGATAACACTGAGTATTCAGTCACTGAAGCATCCATTAGAAGTAGTCTTCACTTGGATGATGCTTCAGGGGAAGTTATGTTGTCAAATAAAATGATTTTAGAAGGTATGGAAAGTATAGGATATCCCATTGATGGCACATTCACGTTTTGGAAAAGCCATTTTTCACCTCAGTGGAGATTTTTAGTCCATCATTTGCTACAATGTTTAAGTTCTAAGAGTGGAGGATGGGATCAATTTGGTAGTAATATTGCTTCTCCAATGGTCTGTCTTTCGCTTGGTAAAACTTTTAACTTTTCCAAATTAATATTTGATGGCATGGTGGGAAATGTGAAAAGTAAACACAAGTTTTTGATGTATCCTCGCTTTCTTCAAATGGTTTTGAATGTTGAAACAGAAAACAAATTGCCTTACTTGTGTGTGCCCTTCAAGGATAAAATTTTTAGTAACATGAAAAGGGGCTTTAAGGGGGCACATAAACCATTGTTAGTTGCTATGTTGCCTGTTGGTACTGACAATGCAGGTACATCATTATCATCATCTGGAAGTGAAGCACACTCTTAACCACTTCATGAAGCTGAGGAACCTACAAATGCACCTAGCTTACCTGCACAACAACCACCATCACCTACACCCCCAACACCTTCACCTCAGCAAACCCAGGTTCTAACTCCAACTCATGAGGAGGAGTCAACTCCAAGGTCTGTGGATGATGTTTTACAACTGGTTCCTCAACTGGTTAAAAGGATATATGTATTGGAAAAAGATCTTACAGGGACAAAACAAACCATGGGCAATGCTATAGTGACTTTGGTCAGAAAAGTAAAGAAGATGGAGAATATTATAAAAGCAAAAGGGGTTGTCTTTAATGATAAGGAGGGTACTGCAGATGAAAATTATTCCAAACAGGGAAAGAATTTGGGTGAAGACACGATCTTTCAGACTCCTACTCAGGCGAAATCCTCTGGTGATACTGACATTAGTCCTGAGGGATTGGAAGCAGCAGAGATTTTAGCTAAAACTCAAAGCTTATGAAAGAGATCATATGAAGAGATTGAAGGTTTGTATCTCAAAGCTTATGAAAGAGATCATAACTACAAGCCTATTGATTATGAAGATTCAAATAGAAGAAGTTTTAAAAAGCAGAAGGTAATTGATGTTGAAGAGGTACCTGATAGTTCAAAAGGTGAACTTGCAAAGCAAGAAGTAGAAGTTAAGAAACCTATTTTGTGTACTAGAAGGAAAAGAATGGCTAAGAAGGGTATGTCAGAAACTAAGAAGGATGTGCAAGAGTATTTAGATGAAAAGGTATAAGAACCTTCTTTTTATTCATTCACAATGGGTTCAATTCCTGAAAGCTCAGCACAGCCTGCCAAGATTGTCAAATGGCAGATCATTAAAAATGGTGAGAAAGGGGCTTATCAAATAATCAGGGAAGATAATACAGATGTTGTTTATGTTAATTTTCCAGGATTACTTAATGATTTGAACAAAGATGATCTAAAGGAGTTATATAACCTGATGATGATCAAGTATGGAGATGTCAGACCAGAAGAAGAATTTGAAAGAGTTCTTTGGGGAGACTTGAAGACCGTGTTTGATCCACCATCTAAGACTGATGAAATTTGGAAGCTGCCCTATCAACAATAAGTGGTGAGATGGAGATACTTTGACAGTTGTGCAGTTCATTATTTGACTCTGCAGAGTGCACACATATATATGCTGACAGAGGTTGAGTATCCTCTACATCCCAGGGTATGCAAGAAGATGCTTGAGAAAAAGCTTTTGGGTGATAGGAAAGATGAGATATGTTATCAGCTATTGCAGTTAATTGAAAGGAAATCCCAAAAGGAAGCTGTTTGGGGTGTTTGAAAGAATTTTCTAAGCTGATAAGTGGGATAAATGGAGTTTGAGAAGAATCTCACTTGGTGAAGGTGCTTTGCACTAACACAACAAATGGTTATCAGTCCACCATGTCTAATCCACATAAGGATTGGCTAATCCAAGAGCAAACGGATCATGGTAAAGATATCTCAAATCTGTTTATGGCTGACAATTTGCCAAAAATTGTATGGTAATCAACTCACCATATCTATGATAGTGAAGAGTTGACTAGCCCACAAGAGTATGGCTTGTGGTAAAGGCTGTGGAAATCCATAACTGGTTATCAATTCACTAAGGTGATTACTGCATTCCACCAAAGAATTGGCTAGTCCAAAAGCAAACGACTTTTGGTAAAGACAAATCAAATCCGTTGATAGCTGATGATTTGCTAAAATTCATATGGTGTTTCAACTCACCATGTTTTATGTACAAAGAGTTGAAATGGTTATCAATGTACCATGGTTTTACACCAAACATTGGCTACTCCAGAGTTAATGGCTAACTGGTAAAGAGACATCAAATCCCTCAAATTTTCAATGATTCACCTTTTACAGGAGTTAACACACCTGGAAGTGATGAGAATAGTAAGAAACTTTATGAATTGATGTACAAACAGTCAATGTTGCTGCAAAGATCAGATGGTGTAAAGATTTCTGATAAAAGATGCTGCACAGTTCAGATTTGATGATTTAAAGAATTGCAGTTCAAAATTATTCCAAAGGTTAGAGTTCAACATCCTCAGGAAGCTAATCAAGAAAGAAACTTGACGTTCATGGCGTATGAAGATCAAGTTAGGGGAGGATTGTTGGGAATTATTGTAGAACAGACTTAAGTCTGCTGATGAAATCGTTAAGTCTGTTAGCTTAGTTAAGTCTGCCAGTAAAAAGTTAAGTCTGGCAAACATAGTTAGTACTGGTAGGTATTATTAGTTAAGTCTGTTTATGTTTAACAGAATAGTTTGTTAGCTATATGTTAGGAAAGGATATATATGTATTAGTTATCTTATTAGAAGATATGTTTATCCTTTCACACGTTTTGTAACATTAGGGTTTCCTTAGAGTATAAAAGGAACCCTACGGCATTATGTTTTAGAGTGACAATTGAAAGTTTAATAGTAATACGAAGTTAGTAATCATAGTTGTGTTCTTCATACTTGTTGTTTGTTAAGATTCCGCATTAACAATCAATATACTGTTAAGAGTTTCTCATATAGATTAATTTAGATTTATTCAAGTTATCTATTGTCTAGCACAGGCTACTTAGATCCATAACCGTGGATCTACAGTGAGGCTCTTGATCCATGGATCCCCGCCTTGGAACAAGGGGGAGCAATGATCTAGCGGGAGCTATGTTCAAGGGGGAGCATGCTATCAAGAATGAATGCTCAAGTTTGTATCAAGATAAAGTCCAAGTGATTCCTGCCTTTTTGATTCGACAAGAGGGGGAGAGAGAAAGCAAAGAGCACAAGCTCGGGTGAAGAACAATTCAAGATTAAGATCAAGGTTTACCAAATTACAAGGCAAGGTCAAGACGTAAGCTACACCAAAGGCGCTCTTAGTCTTCTTTACGATTTGTAATTTTATTTGCTTTCAGAATTTATTTGTCATCATCAAAAAGGGGGAGATTATTGGGACAACATTAGTTAGATCTCCTTATGGTTTAATGATGGCAAATAAACCTTCGAAACACATCATATCAAAAACGTTAGCCAAAATCCTCCCGACCCAATAACTGGGCCTGACGTGCTACCGACGTTCCGACGCGCCAGCGATGCGCCAGCCTACTGTATTGGTCGGGACGAATTTTGAAAGTCGGCTTTCCCCTTACCTGAAAAATGTGGATCTTTCAATAAATGTAAGAATATGTTATGTGCTTCATTGGAAACTCTTGAAACGGATTTTAGAATTAGAGGGATCCAAAATTACAACCTCTCATTTTTGACAAAACGCCAACTAAATTGTTTTATTAAAACGCCTCTAGCCAAGGCTTTTCTAAACCTAGGAAACTCATATATTTCACGTAACATCAAGTGAATGTATTCATGTGACCATAATCCGTGTTTACGTCTTCTCTAATCACGTAACGGGATGACTCCCTTAATGGTCAAACAAAGTCAAAGGTCCCTTTGCATAAATGCATCCTTTCCCGTTATGCGATATGCTTTACAATGATGCAAAGCACCTAACTTGTTTGCATCAAGATGATTATTGATTACGTCATGTCATGGGAATCACGAATTATGATATTATGAACACTTGACGTTGAGTTATTTGAATTTATGGGTAGCCTTTGATTTTCATATCCAAAACACAACCCATAATCATCATTGTCCAATCTTTCCTTTTTTAAATGACAATATGATTATCTCATAATCAATCCTTTGATTAGTTCTTTATTACCAAACAAACCCTCCACCAAATAAACCTTCAAGCCATTTCAAAATCCATCTAGACCTTATCCCCAACATTCCCTTAATATTCCTTGTACTTGAATGTACTTCCTGTCCCCCAACAATCCCACATTATCTCATATTCTCCACATCAATCTCTTTTTCACCACATTCTCTCTTAACCACTACAATTCAAACACATCACAACATTTCTTTCTTCCTCCCATTTGAATTTGAAATTACAAACACATTCTCACTCTCAAAGCTTTCCTCACACACTTCACTCTCACACTCTCATCAATTTAAATTCAAACTCACACCTTCACATTCCTTCCCTTACACACTTTGCCAACTCACTCTCTCCCAACATTCAAATTTCAAATTTGAATCCAACTCTTAGGCTCCCCATCACGTCACTCTCACATCACATACAACTCATCTATTTAATTCATCATATGGGGCATTAATCTCAACCTTCATCACATACAACATCCCTCACTCTTTCTCTCCTCTCACATTTCAAATTTGAATCTCACCTAAGGCTCCCCATCAAATCCATGCCAACTCATCTCAACCTTATCCCTTCTCTCCTCTCACATTTCAAATTCAAATTTGAAATCCAAATCTTAGGCTCCTCCCTATCACATCAAGCCAACTCACTCTATCTTACCCCATCTCATCACTTAACCCTCCTCTCCATCACTTAACCCTCCTCTCCAAGAAATGGAATATTCTTAGCATATTCCATTCTAACCTAACCATGCCAACTTACCTATCCTAACCATGGTTATCTTCTAACCTTACTCCACATTTGGATTTAAAACATCCACTCTTTCTCTTCTAGTAAAGCATATTACCATGGGATATTCCTCATCCTCATAACCATACCAATTCCTCTAACTCAACCATGGTTATCTCCTAAACCTAACTTCTTTCATACACTTCTCTCTCTCTCTCTCTCTCTCTCTCTCTCTCTCTCTCTCTCTCTCTTTCTCTCTCTCTCATAATTTGAATTTGAAATTCAAATTCTCCCCTCTCTCCCTCTAATACAACATCCATACTTCCTTTCCAAGAAAGGAATATTCCATGGCATATTCTTTCTCTCTTATCTATGCCATGTGAGGAATACCCATACTACCCTTATCCAATTACCCCTTCTCTCTTTCTTTCTTTGATAATTGGTTTTATCCAAACACTTCACAAAATGATTTTTATCAAATGGCTATTTGAGTTGGTTGACCTTGAGGATGAATAATGGAAAGGTCTAACGTGTGAAGTACAATTGGGGGCTCAACAAGGTTAGGTATTTAAAGGACCAAAATCCCAAGAAAAATAGTTAAGGAATTCTGGCACGCTACTGGCACTCCAGCACGCCGGCCAGCACACCAGAACTGGGCCTGGCGCACTGCTGGCACTCCAGCACGAGGCCAGCGCGCTAGAAGCTGTTTATTTTTTCCACTTTGGGATTTTGGTCTATAAATACCTACCCTTGGCTCTTGTATTCCTCGCCCCTTGCCAAATATTCTTTCTCTCTAATTTCTTTTCTCTCTGCTCTCTAAGTCTAGATCTTGTGTTCTTAATTTATCACTTATCATCTTTGAAAGAACACATCTCTTGCAAGGGAAGAATCACAAGAACCTAATCCACTCTTGTGATTATGTCGAGGGTCTTCTTATCTATACCCTTTCTATTAGAATCGAATCTATAAGTTAGGTTAGGGCTTGATTAAATAATCAAATATTCTATCATTCGATTTGGTTGTAAGGGAAGTCTTGTGTCGAGGTGACCAAGCCTAGATAATTAAGGATCTAGTTGGGTGGTTTCCGAGGGCAGAATCACGAGTCCTCGTGGGTGGTTTCCGAAGGAGGAATACCGTTGGGAGTAGCTCTTCTTTGTGAGCACCGATCTTAGTGCATATCGGTGGAGTGAAGCTGTAACAGTTTGTAGTCCACCAAAAGGATTATACTTAGTGAATAGTATAGTGTCGTGGATTTGCAACTGGACGTACGGATGGTATAAAGCCCCCATCTCGAACCATTATATATCGTGGTGTCACTTACTTGCTTTATATACTTTGGATTGTGATTGTGTTAGTGGTTGTTGTTGTATAAACCAATTGGTGCTCTTTGAGGCTTAAAGTTTTTAAATATATAAAAAGCCAAAGAGACTGTATTCACCCCCTCTATGGTTCTACATTGTTGTTGTTGCAGATGTGATAATACGAGATGTGATTGTCTGGTAGTTTTCATTGTGGATGTTGATGATGTATGAGTGTTTGAAGTTGATGATGCCTGTGATTGAGGTATTGTTGTAAATGTTGTTGTTTTTATTGTTGTTGTTCTTCTTGTTGTTGTTGTTCTTGTTGTTGTTGCTTCTTGTGTTGGTGTTGGTGATGATGATGGTGATGGGGTCTTCTCTTCCTTGGTAATCGGTAACTAACCGGGCTCACATAGAGTACCCGTTAGTGAACTTGTCGATATAACAACAAATGATACATGACTTGTTCGACCGGCTTTCAGATTGTATCTGTCTTCTAGTCTTCACACCAGATTGTACATCTCCAATCACATTTGTAAGTGAATGATTCTTGTGAACTTTAGTATGGGGAGTAGAAGGAACTTCATATGAATTAGGCATATTGTGCAAACCAGCTCCAAACATATCAAAAGAATCCATTTCTGGAGCAATAGTATGACTTGAACTAGTAGTAGGACCATTTGGCTCAGCAATACTAACTCCATTTGGCTCAGCAGTACTAACTCCATTTGTACTGCTTGTGGGAACTTCTATTTCTTTACCATCTTGTCCCTTTTTTTCACCAGAATTCTTTTGTTTATCAGTACCACTTGATGATGGAACATCATCATTCTTTGAAGAAGATTCATACAATGGACTGTCTTCCAAAATTGGCATCAAGATATGATGTTCATCAGAATCTTCTGAACCTGCATTATCATTAATATTTGTACCTGTAACGGGCACATAATTCATAGAATCTGAAAGCATATCAAGATCAAAAATCCAATCTGGACCACTAGCTGCAACATTTGGTATATTTTCTTGAAACTCAATGTGCAGATTTTCCTCTACATGTCTAGTGCTCTTATTATACACCCTAAAAAGCCTTACTATGCAAAGAATAACCAACAAAGAAACCCTCATCAGATTTTCCATCAAACTTTACTAATTGGTCTTTGGTATTAAGAATAGTGACATGGCAACCAAAAGGTCTCATAAAACTTAAGGCAGGTGTTCTACCTCTGAAAAGTTCATAAGCAGTCTTATTATGAGGTTGCACTACTAAAACCCTATTCTGAACATAACAAGCAGTACTAACTGCTTCAGCCCAAAATGAAATAGGTAACTTAGAGTCAGCTAACATTGTCCTAGCAACCTCTATTAAAGTCATATTCATTCTTTCAGCTTCTCCATTTTGCTATGGGGTTCTAGCTACACTAAATTCTCTTTTAATACCTTTTTCTTTGCAAAACTCATCCATAACTCTGTTTTTAAATTCTGTCCCATTATCACATCTGATTATCTTAACTTTCTTATCAGCTAGGTTTTCTACCTCAATTATAAAAGACTTAAGGATCTCACTAGTCTCATCCTTAATTCTCAAAAAGAAAACCCATGTAAACCTGGAATAGTCATCAGTAATGACAAGACAATATCTTTTATGATTCAAGCTATTAACAGAAGTAGGACCAAACAATTCCATATGAAGCATGTATAATGCTTGATTATTAGAATTATGAACCTTGGGCTTACAAGAGGCTCTGTGTTGTTTACCTGTGAGGCAAGAAACACATGTTTGGTCATTTTGAAAAATTTTATTAGGTAATCCTCTTACCAAACCATATTTAGCAATCTTATTAATGGTTTTGAAATTGATATGACCAAGCCTTCTATGCCACAACATTGACTCATCCAATGTGGCTTTTGCAACAAGGCAAGTAAGACCTTCTTTGGGAACAAGTTTATTCATCTCAACACTGTATGTGTTACCCTTTCTGGGGATTTTAAGCAATACTTGACTTTCATCAGGTAGCTTAAAGTCAGGAGAAAGAATAAGACAATCAGTGTCAGTGAATAACACCTTGTTCTGTTTATCACATATTTGTGATACACTAAAAAGGTTGTACTTAAGCTCGGGTAAAACCCCAAAATTTAAAACAATCCGAAATGACAAAAATGCCCTCAAATTTAAAATTTTGAGAACTTATGAAAATCATATAAGTAACGTTAATTGTACTTAACCTAAAATGATTATATCCTAAGTTACCAAATGAATTAAGCTCCAAATAAAACCTTACATTATAGTTAATTAGCATATAAATATTCCTAAACTATATTACTTTCAAAAAAATAAAAATAAAAAATCTGGATAAAAACATGCTTGCATGATGGAGTAAGGGAATAAGGTTTGAACTGTTTTGAAAATGTCTCATTAAAATTGTTCTTGTTTCGTTTCATAAAGTTATACGAAGATAAAACTAAAACCTTGCCACGTAAAATATATTTTCTTTGCTTCGTTAATTGAGTCATAGGAGTGTCGACTAAACTGTGTTGTTCTAACTGGAGTCATAAGTTGCATGTGAGTCGCGTGTTCTTTTTTTTGGGCCTGTTTGTGTCGCATACTGATAAGTTACGTCGACCTTTTTCTTTGCACAAATAAAACACGCCTTAAGAATTTAATTAGAACCTGTAGGGTCGCATGTTGTAAGAGCATGCAGATCATGCAAAGTCAATATATTAAGAAGAGATTCACGCATGCAATTTTCTATACAATATGCAATTTACTCATGAAACCTTAGACTTTGTTAGAATGGCTTATAAAACCCTCAACTATGATAATTGTCACATTAATCTTTAAGTTAACCTATTATCATTTGTAAGCCTAATTTTGGATAATTAATGGATTTTACTTTAAAGTTAATAAAAGTGGAAAGTTACAAAAATCGTAAAGTGACTAAAAATGGAAAGATACTAAAAATGGAAGGAAACCCTAAGTGAATATAATAAATGAACTGATAAATAATAATTGATAATTCATGTAGACTCTCTGAAGAAGGAGTGACTCCCGTCTCCATGTTCATTCTTTTTCGTTGTCATTGCTTGCTAAGGTACAGATATTCTACCCTTTTTCAGTAAGGGTGTTTTCCCTCTCATGACTTATTCGATCTTGATTCGTTTTAAGATTCCCTAAGCTATTGATATGTTCCCCTACACTTTGGTTCGTTTGTTTGATTCATTTTGACTTTGATGTTCGATATGACTCTTTTGCTTTGAGCCTCTATAATGATCCATTGATATTCGTTCGTTACCTTGTGATATTAGTATTCGAGACACTTGATACTTCGAAGGTTCATTTGATTTTGGTAAATAGATGTGAAAACCCTTTTAATTATAACGTGGGAATGGTTTGAGGAAAACTTATTTTAAAACGATGTTTATGAAATATGCGATACCACTTTCATTTGGAATTTTACTAAACTTTTATGAAAACTACTTTTAAAGATTACTTTTGTAAGAACAATTATTAAAGATCATTTTAATGAAAACCATTTGATAAAGATTTCTTTAAATGAACCAGTTGATGATGAACCTTTGATCAGTTCATTGGATTCATTTGACTTTGATATTGGATATGAACCCTTTGCCATGAACCTTTGATATTTGGACTTTGACTTTGATTCGATGACTTAGATTATTTGAACCTTTGCTATGATTTGGACCTTTGACCTTTGACCCCAGTTTGATACCCGAGCCAAGTTCGTTTCCTAGCCATGAAGGTAACATGGCCGTGTCTGTGATGCACCACTGGCATGACTAGCGTGTAGCCCTAGTGATTTGGTTACACCGTCCCCATTTTGATTATGATATGCAAGCACACTATGATATGTTTTGTTATGGCCAATATGATTTGTTCGGGGGGCGAATGGATGCATCCTAGGTTCGAGTCCGTGTTCGTGGACAGTTCGTTTTGATATGATATGGTGACTGAGGATGGGTGCAATCCACTTCTTTCACAAAGTTCGGGAGCTAGCTACTCCATTTGAAGAATGAGGACACCCCTCATATTATCTGATTATCTGAGAGGTCTCCCCTCTATATGATTTGAAGACATGGTTACTATATTTGATTTGTGTTCGGGCTCGTGGTGGATTACTGACCCTTTTTCCTTCTTACCTTGTATCTTTGTCTTTACCTTATGATATTCCTTGCACTATACCATATATATTTGTTTTCTTTTGCTTTCGTTTTCGTTTATATATATCTGTTCACTGGGCTTTTTAAGCTCAGCCGCATTTCTTTTTGTAATAACTGAAATTCTATAACATGTAAAACGACCAAATTGCCCCTGGGAATTTAAAACCTAAATAAAACATACGTAAAGCACAAAATAAATTCCAAACTTCTAGCAATGAACAAGTTATGATCCCAAATAATTTTAACAACTTCATTTAACTTTTATTCAAGCCATAAAATTACTAAAATGCCCTTGGGCGCCTAAAAGAATTTAATTTCAAAAGTTATGATTTAATAAAAGGTAATTAAAGGAAAATTAAAGGCATTAAAATTAGTTAATCAATGCAATTAATCCCCTAAGCTAAAATTTCGAATTCTTGGCCAATTACCCCCCTTTGACTCGGCACAAATCATCCCTATATCAATATGTGATTTACTCTCTTTTTTTAAAACTAAAAAACCCTAGCCGAAAATTCACAAACCTCTCTAAAATTCATTCCGAATTTTCTAAGGCCAAGGAGCATTTTTCTGGAGTCCAACACATTGCAAAGAAGCTTGGAAAATTGGCCATTCGAATTGTAGGAGCCTAGATCAAGCCTTGTCGAATTTCTTCCATTTTATCCATACGAAAGGTAACAATTTGTATAAAATCATTCGACCCTTTAAAAATTCGTTTCTTATTTTTCTAATACTCCTTATAACATGTCCAACCTAGGAAAAATTGGATTGGAGCTGTTCTCATCCGTTTTCTATTTTTGAGAGATTATTTCTTTTCGTACGCCTATATATAAGGTATCTCGTTATTAATTCGTACGACTTCCATAAAATTCGTTTGTAATTTTTCTCATGATCCTCATGTCGTGTATGGTGTGGGAAAAATGATTGCAAGGTCAGAAGATCATTTTTGAAGTCGTGGTGATTTATGGTGCATTTTGGCTATTCGCGTACATATTAAATCGTGCGTCTTGTTCTACACGTTCGAATCTTGATTTGGTATTTTTCTCAGACCCTATACATGTTAAGAACATCAAATAAAATGTGTAATTCGATCCATGCATGTTATATGAATTATTTGGGTTTTAAATCAATAAAACAAAGCGTAAATCCTTAAAAATACCTAACGAATTATAAGGGCTGTGTATATATTTTATTGTCGTGTATTATAATCATATGAAGTCTGGAAAAATGATTAGATGATTTGTCATGGCTTGAATATGGGTTTTAAGAATTTATTTTGTGATTAGGGTTTAAAAATTAAAAGCGTATAAAAGTATATAAAAACTATACGATCTGATTTGGGATGAATTAGGGTTTGTTCTTGGATTAATAAATGATGTTATATGATGAAGTAATGATTAAAAATGATTAGAGAAGGTTAGGGTTTGATTTTGTGAAGTTAAAAGTCATACCGTGTGGTTTTAAAAAGTCTAGGGTAGATTATGTAATTTATAAAACTCTTGGGTCATTTTTAATTAAATAGAGGGACTAAACTTGTAATTTCTGGAAAGTTAGTGCTGTTTTGAGTAAAATAATACATTCAGGGGGTTATGTGTTAATTTGGTGATTTAATGGGTTAATATGTAATTATTATTAATATAAAGTTGAAATTATAAATTAAAGGACTAAATATGTAACTTTGTAAACTAGAGGGACCTATTGTGTAAATTCTATAAAATTGAGGATACATTCTTATAATATGATAAAATAAGTGACCATTGTGAAACTTTGATAAATTAAGGGTCTAAAGTGTAACTTTTGAAACTAAAGGGTGTAAAGTGTAAATTGTGAATTCTTAAGGACCTAATATGTAAATGTGATAAAAGATACCCTAATTCCAGAAATAATGATTTAACTAAGAATGTTGATCCAACTTTCTAGATATGGAAACTTACTAAATATGGAAACTTTCTAAAAATGGAAACCTGCTAAAATAGAAAGTTACTTAATATGGAAATGGGATCTTTAGTAATCATGTTTTTACTCCTCTAGGTGTGAAGAGGGAGTAGTTCTGTGCTCTTTATCATCTTTTTCAGTGTGATCCTTGTCAAGCAATAAGGTACAGATATTCTGCTTCTTATTTTAAGAGGCCTTCATTTTCTGATTATGACTCATGTTAGGGTTCCCTATACCATTGCTATGTTTCCCTTCATTCATGAACTTCGATTATTGAACCATCATGATATTGAACCTGTTATGATTATGAACCTTTCACTCATGAACCTTTGCTTATGAACCTTTGCTTATGAACCATGCTTATGAACCATGATTATGAACCACGATTATGAACTTATGAAACATGATATTGACCTATGCAAGTAAACTTAAAACATGATTCATGATACTTGACCTTTACCCTCAGTTTGATACTACGAGCCACTCACTAGGCATGAGGGTTTCATGTCCATGTCAGTCGATGCACCGATGGCATGACTCTAGGGCAGGAGAGTGATGACCTGTCCCGTCCCTGCATGTTATGTTTACGTAGAGGCAGATTATGGCCACCTGGGGCGTATGGATGCATCCTAGATTTGTTCATGTTCATGTTATGTTATGTTATGTTATTCATGGTGACTGATGGTGTGTGCGATACACGTCTTTCACACTCTGGGAGCTAGCTACTCCAACCCATGATGAGGACACCCCTCATATTTACAAGATACCCATGATGAGGACACCCCTCATATTTACAGGATACTAAGAGGTCTCCCCTCTACATGTTTACGGCTATGATTATGATTATGATTTCATGTTATGGGCTCGTAGTGGATTACTGACCTTTCTTTACCTTGCACCTTTACCCTTTCCCTTATGACACCATGTATTCTTACCATGTATTCTTACCTTGTATTCTCACCATGTATTCATGCTTCCATTCTCATTTACTCATGTATTATTCATTATGCTACTGCTTGTTACGTTATATCTGTTCACTGAGCTCTAGTAGCTCAGCCGCGTTTCTTTTCCGCGGCAGGTAATTTAAGCTAGGAGCTGGGCATGGCTTTGGGGTTGAGTGTACCTGAGTGGAGCTTGTTCTTTATAGCTTTTCTACCATTTGATTTCCCTCAGTCATTATGTTGCCATTGTTTAGGCATTTAACTTATGCATTTCTTTTATTTTCTTTCATTTTGGATATAAATCATGTTGACTTATTGTTGGATTATGTTTTTGACTTCCGCTATTTTATTCATGGATACTATGTTTATCTGATATGAAACCATGTATTTGTGATATCTCTACCCTTGTCGGGTCGGGGTGTTACAATTTATGGTGTCAGAGAGACAGGTTTCCGAAACCCGTTGGCTTAGGCCTTTGACCTGTGAGGATTGGGTAGACATTAGGTTTTCCTTTCGCGTACTCTTTTCCTTATTCTACTCTGTCATAT
This sequence comes from Artemisia tridentata subsp. tridentata, assembly GCA_021014915.2. Lineage (NCBI taxonomy): Eukaryota > Viridiplantae > Streptophyta > Magnoliopsida > Asterales > Asteraceae > Artemisia > Artemisia tridentata. The sequence goes on along the minus strand of CP139506.1, from coordinate 320,862,905 downwards.
TTTTGCTTCACCTTGCTAATCGTCTTCATAATTCTATAGATGGTTAACACTCGTCACCAAGAGTATAACAGTGGAGGAGATGCTGAAATCCCCAATCTGGAGGCTATGGTGGCTAATGCTATAGCCAATCTGTTACCGGGCCTTAACACTGATGCGGTGATCAACCGGCTTATTAATGGTGGGGCTACTTCATCTGGGGGTGCTGGCAGTTCTTCTGGTGGTGGGGGCCGACCCACTACCATTAATGGGTGGCTGGAGAGTTTCAATAAACTCAAGCCGTTGTCCTTCACTTCTGCTGCTACTCCTCATGCAACAGAAGACTGGATCACCCACATGGAGAAACTGTTCGAGGTGTTAGGTTGTGAGGACGAGTTCAAGACTCGTTTGGCTGTGTTCAAGTTAGAAGGTGACACGCTCAACTGGTGGAAAGCGCACAAAGAAGCTAAGGGTGGTGATGCATATGTTCTTGGTTGTTCATGGGCTGATTTCCGTACCACGTTCTATAATCGGTACTTCCCCGTTTCCGAGCAGCAGAGATTCATTAGGGAGTACAACACTATCTCTCAGCTTGATTCTGAGAATGCTGGGCAGTATCTGGAGCGGTTTCAGAGATTAGTCAGTTTTGTGGGTCCGCTTGCCGGGGATGCTAAGCAGCAGGCTAGACAATTCAAATGGGGACTCAAGAGGTGGGTACTAGACCGCATACTTAATGATGAGTTTCGAGACCCGGCGGAATGTTGCGACGCAGCTCGCAATATCGAGATATTTCATCAGGGATCTGGGTATAAGAGAAACAGAGATGGGGATAGGATTCAGACTCAGGGTCAGGACAGGGATTCTAAGGGCCGGAATGACAGGAGTTATGATTCTCATGGACAGGGGGATCGACGATACGACCATCAGGGTCAGTCTGGTAGGAACTATGATCAGAGGAAGTCGGATACGAGGGGCCAGGATTCCAGGTTCACCACTAGGCAAGGAGATGATCGCTCGGGACGCAACACCAGTCAGAAACAGTGGAGAGACCAGACTGCTAGGGGTAATCAGCAGAGCAGGGCTTCGGATTCTAGTTCTCAAGGAGGTGCACCTAGGGGTTCTTATTCTTATCCTATTTGTACTACGTGTGGGAAACGCCACCCTGGAGAGTGTCGTCGGGCTTATGGGACCTGTTTTGGATGTGGATCTTCTGAGCGTCAAGTGAGGGATTGTCCTAAGATTGGAGGTAACAACGACAACTATAAGAGTGCCAAGGACATCAAGCCAGCTCAGTGAGGAGATCGTTTTCACGAATTGTTATTTTCTTCATTCCGTTTGTTTGGATATTTTGATACCTATTTTCTCTTTTACGATTATGATACATTCGATGCTTTATTGATTTCTCGTGCGGATATTTTGAAGTTTAAATTAATAATTTTATCCCATGTTGAATTTTGAGATTGTGATTTGATTTATTCACTCTGAGAATTCTTATGATTATGATACGATGGACGAAATTGATGGTGTTCTTCACTTCTGCTCTACCTTAATAGGTTTTACTCTATCCGTTTGTTTCCATTATCTTACGATAAGATCCGTTCTGCTAAATTATTCCAAGCTATCCGTGAGTAAGGCTTATCTGATCTGGTATGTCCTGTTTCGTTTCTGTCCTATGTTTCTCCTCTATGTCCTTGCAAATTTCGAGGACGAAATTTTTCTGTTAGTGGGGAAGAAGTTGTAATACCTGAAATTCTATAACATGTAAAATGACCAAATTGCCCCTGGGAATTTAAAACCTAAATAAAACATACGTAAAGCACAAAATAAATTCCAAACTTCTAGCAATGAACAAGTTATGATCCCAAATAATTTTAACAACTTCATTTAACTTTTATTCAAGCCATAAAATTACTAAAATGCCCTTGGGCGCCTAAAAGAATTTAATTTCAAAAGTTATGATTTAATAAAAGGTAATTAAAGGAAAATTAAAGGCATTAAAATTAGTTAATCAATGCAATTAATCCCCTAAGCTAAAATTTCGAATTCTTGGCCAATTACCCCCTTTGACTCGGCACAAATCATCCCTATATCAATATGTGATTTACTCTCTTTTTTTAAAACTAAAAAACCCTAGCCGAAAATTCACAAACCTCTCTAAAATTCATTCCGAATTTTCTAAGGCCAAGGAGCATTTTTCTGGAGTCCAACACATTGCAAAGAAGCTTGGAAAATTGGCCATTCGAATTGTAGGAGCCTAGATCAAGCCTTGTCGAATTTCTTCCATTTTATCCATACGAAAGGTAACAATTTGTATAAAATCATTCGACCCTTTAAAAATTCGTTTCTTATTTTTCTAATACTCCTTATAACATGTCCAACCTAGGAAAAATTGGATTGGAGCTGTTCTCATCCGTTTTCTATTTTTGAGAGATTATTTCTTTTCGTACGCCTATATATAAGGTATCTCGTTATTAATTCGTACGACTTCCATAAAATTCGTTTGTAATTTTTCACATGATCCTCATGTCGTGTATGGTGTGGGAAAAATGATTGCAAGGTCAGAAGATCATTTTTGAAGTCGTGGTGATTTATGGTGCATTTTGGCTATTCGCGTACATATTAAATCGTGCGTCTCGTTCTACACGTTCGAATCTTGATTTGGTATTTTTCTCAGACCCTATACATGTTAAGAACATCAAATAAAATGTGTAATTCGATCCATGCATGTTATATGAATTATTTGGGTTTTAAATCAATAAAACAAAGCGTAAATCCTTAAAAATACCTAACGAATTATAAGGGCTGTGTATATATTTTATTGTCGTGTATTATAATCATATGAAGTCTGGAAAAATGATTAGATGATTTGTCATGCTTGAATATGGGTTTTAAGAATTTATTTTGTGATTAGGGTTTAAAAATTAAAAGCGTATAAAAGTATATAAAAACTATACGATCTGATTTGGGATGAATTAGGGTTTGTTCTTGGATTAATAAATGATGTTATATGATGAAGTAATGATTAAAAATGATTAGAGAAGGTTAGGGTTTGATTTTGTGAAGTTAAAACTCATACCGTGTGGTTTTAAAAAGTCTAGGATAGATTATGTAATTTCTAAAACTCTTGGGTCATTTTTAAAACTTATTTTAGAACATGTACTTGCTGTATAAAATATAAAAGGAGGGGGTCTAATGTCATTTTTGTATTTTAAGGGATTAAAATGTTTTTAGGGTTTAATTATAGTTCGAATTACAAAATAATTAAATAGAGGGACTAAACTTGTAATTTATGGAAAGTTAGTACTGTTTTGAGTAAAATTATACATTCAGGGGGTTATGTGTTAATTTGGTGATTTAATGGGTTAATATGTAATTATTATTAATATAAAGTTGAAATTATAAATTAAAGGACTAAATATGTAACTTTGTAAACTAGAGGGACTTATTGTGTAAATTCTATAAAATTGAGGATACATTCTTATAATATGATAAAATAAGTGACCATTGTGAAACTTTGATAAATTAAAGGTCTAAAGTGTAACTTTTGAAACTAAAGGGTGTAAAGTGTAAATTGTGAATTCTTAAGGACATAATATGTAAATGTGATAAAAGATACCCTAATTCCAGAAATAATGATTTAACTAAGAATGTTGATCCAACTTTCTAGATATGGAAACTTATTAAATATGGAAACTTTCTAAAAATGGAAACCTGCTAAAATAGAAAGTTACTTAATATGGAAATGGGATCTTTAGTAATCATGTCTTTACTCCTCTAGGTGTGAAGAGGGAGTAGTTCTGTGCTCTTTATCATCTTTTTCAGTGTGATCCTTGTCAAGCAATAAGGTACAGATATTCTGCTTCTTATTTTAAGAGGCCTTCATTTTCTGATTATGACTCATGTTAGGGTTCCCTATACCATTGCTATGTTTCCCTTCATTCATGAACTTCGATTATTGAACCATCATGATATTGAACCTGTTATGATTATGAACCTTTCACTCATGAACCTTTGGTTATGAACCTTTGCTTATGAACCATGCTTATGAACCATGATTATGAACCATGATTATGAACTTATGAAACATGATATTGACCTATGCAAGTAAACTTAAAACATGATTCATGATACTTGACCTTTACCCTCAGGTTGATACTACGAGCCACTCACTAGGCATGAGGGTTTCATGTCCATGTCAGTCGATGCACCGATGGCATGACTCTAGGGCAGGAGAGTGATGACCTGTCCCGTCCCTGCATGTTATGTTTACGTAGAGGCAGATTATGGCCACCTGGGGCGTATGGATGCATCCTAGATTTGTTCATGTTCATGTTATGTTATGTTATGTTATTCATGGTGACTGATGGTGTGTGCGATACACGTCTTTCACACTCTGGGAGCTAGCTACTCCAACCCATGATGAGGACACCCCTCATATTTACAAGATACCCATGATGAGGACACCCCTCATATTTACAGGATACTAAGAGGTCTCCCCTCTACATGTTTACGGCTATGATTATGATTATGATTTCATGTTATGGGCTCGTAGTGGATTACTGACCTTTCTTTACCTTGCACCTTTACCCTTTCCCTTATGACACCATGTATTCTTACCATGTATTCTTACCTTGTATTCTCACCATGTATTCATGCTTCCATTCTCATTTACTCATGTATTATTCATTATGCTACTGCTTGTTACGTTATATCTGTTCACTGAGCTCTAGTAGCTCAGCCGCGTTTCTTTTCTGCGGCAGGTAATTTAAGCTAGGAGCTGGGCATGGCTTTGGGGTTGAGTGTACCTGAGTGGAGCTTGTTCTTTATAGCTTTTCTACCATTTGATTTCCCTCAGTCATTATGTTGCCATTGTTTAGGCATTTAACTTATGCATTTCTTTTATTTTCTTTCATTTTGGATATAAGTCATGTTGACTTATTGTTGGATTATGTTTTTGACTTCCGCTATTTTATTCATGGATACTATGTTTATCTGATATGAAACCATGTATTTGTGATATCTCTACCCTTGTCGGGTCGGGGTGTTACACTTTTCCTGCGGCAGGTTTTAGTTGGAAGATGGGTATGAGTGAAGAGACTTTTGGACTTAGAAGACTTGATAGTTGTTTTGGCCTAGAGATGATTAGAAGTTATTATATTGTTAGAATTTGTATTCGCATTTGAAATCTTGTAATTTCAGTATTTCATTTGTAACCTTTGAGATTCCTTGTATTACTGTAATGTATGCTTTGTTTTGATCTGATATGAAACCATTAGTGTGACATCTTTACCCTTGTCGGGTTGGGGTGTTACAATTATGGTATCAGAGCGACAGGCTGCGATTCGTAATACATTTACCCTTGACCTGTGTAAGTTAGGACCACTAAGTTTTCCCTGTAGGCGCTCGTAAGACAACCTTGAAAATTTGCTTTAGGATTTCCCTATAAGGACTTGAGTTTGACCAGTGAGAAATGGGTAGACTATAAGGCATCTGTTTAGTTATCATTGCTTCCGCATCACTCTGATTCGTGCCTTGTTTTTGGTTAGATCCTGCTGATACCAACTTTGGAAAGTGAAAGCTTATACTTTGCACCACCTAAGATTTGAACCTGATTAAATCTTGAAGGCATTGACAAGTTCATAATAATTGCCTGACACTATTTGATCCTTGTTTTCAGATTCCTTTTGTTAATCATTTTGATAAAGACCCGTGTTTCACTCTGATCCTTTTGTTAATCACTTTGATGCCTATTCGGGAATTCTGAGAATCTCCATGGCAATGACGTACTGGATATGTTTTGTTATTTGTCTTTTCCTTTTGATAAGTACCTATGAATCTTCTGACACTATTTGATTTCGCTTCACCCATCCCTGTCCCTCCGAGAAGTCATGTGGTGTTTAGTCACGAGTATAAGAATATTTTCCTCTCACTTTTGAATGATAAAGCTTTGATTTACGAACCGTCCTTCCTTGGATAGTTAACTTCGATTCTATTCTGACAAAGAATTTATTGAGTGATCAGTCAAATTTTGACAACTACCCTTCTATGTCTCACCTTTGACGTTTTTAATAATTTTGAACTCCTTACCATTATTACCGATTGTTGAACGTTTGTTATTACTCTAGAGACGCGTGTGTTATTTTCGCGGTATGAAGTTTTCCTAGAAACCATTTCGTACACCAATGAATGAATCTTATCTTAGAAGCTATTTGAAACCTTGGGTTTTCTGAGCATGAACCTTCTATTGAACGTTATTTGGCACCCTGAATTTCTTGAATACGATTTCTGATTGAACCACCAAGTTTTCCCATCGAAGCGTGAAGTAGGATTTGACATGATACCGAGAGATTGTCTAGTCACCAAGCGAAGATGTCTTTCAGATCATACCAGTTTGATTTGAGCAACCGGGAAGAGCAGCAACCGAAGACCAGGAGGTGAGTTTGCTTAAGTGTATCTTCTGGGCGTATTGCAGTTTCGTTCGTGATTAAGAAGGATGGTGACAGGAAAGCGCGAAGTTTCTTTCAGATGGAAGTATAAATTGAAGTTATTCTTGAAATCGCCTTCCGTATTCGTAACGACTGCTATGACGGTTAGTGACGCTAATAGTATTAGCTAAAGCTCTGACGGTTTCATGAATTTCATAAATAATGTTTTCTCGTGAGTACTTGGGCAAATGGTCATTGTATGACTTAATAGTACGTTCAGAAACGAGGAAGAGCATGAAAATCATTTCTTTACACCTTCTTAGAAATTTGACGATCATTTGTGCATTCTGGGAGATGGATATTTGTTGAGACAACGGTGTTCTTTGCCTGACCTGGAGTTAACAACAATGGAGGCTACCCTGAAGAGTGAAGACATTCCTTTCAATGCAGAAGGGTGGGCGGTGCAGAAGATCTAGTCAAGATGGCGAACCTGGAGCTGATGAAGACATACAGTCTCACTTCCCTATTCATCTTGGTTGTACTAAGATGTATTGAGAGCGGAAGCAGACTGGATGATGAAGAGATTTAAAGATCGTGCCAGAAATCCACATTACTCCATCACATTCCAAGAAGAAATGCAGGAGGCTCGACGAACCAGACACAAGTTTCCGATTGATGGACAGACGAAGACAGATTAACCGGACTTGAAGAGATTGGATGTGTTACATGAGCGGATTTTTGAAACAGACCCTTTATGTTTGGAAGAATTGATTCTATGAAGGCCGAAGATTTTGGCGCCTAACTTTCATTTCCGTTGACCCTCTTAAATTTCGTTATAAAGTAATAAGATCCTCCGATGATTTATGTTTCCTAGAAGCATTCCAGTTCGTGTTCATTTTTCGTATGTTCGGGATGGCTTTGTTTGAGAGATTTTGGCGAGTTGTGGAAGATATGATGCTTGTGACGGCGTACCTCACTTCTACTAGGCAATCTGGATTTTGATACTCTTGCGAATAGTTTTGTTTTCCGCTTGACTTTGGCATTCGATTTTGGTTGACCTTTGATGACTATAGAAGTACTAGGTGGATTAAGATAGGTGGTTTTGATTACGACTTGAGATAAAGTATGATCATCATGAAGGCATAATTATGTGGTGCTAGTATTATGACGCCTGATCAACGTGATAATACTTACACCATATAACGTGCACTCATTGTGGCCATAGGATATCTTGGGGAGTACCTAAGAAGTTTAGAATCTGAATCTCCGTAGGATTATCCGTGTTTGGTTCATTCTATACTCTGTTTTCGTTCATTAGATATCTGGATGAGTTTGGACTCTCGATTTGAATTCTGTTGACCTCAGTTATAAGTCTTGAACTCCTTTTAGAACTTCCTACAGTTGGTACAATTAATTCGATTTGAAATCTCATTCGTATTCCATATGAGCTTTCTGAAGATTCTCCTATCGTCCATTTTATGATCCATGAACCTTTTGATCGAAATCAACTTAATTTGTCTCCTTCTGAGAAATTTGAACCCACCTCGTTTTGATCTAAGTCATGAGAAACTTTTGGTCTGAAGATCTTTTGTAAGTACCTTCTCGGGCATGAGAATATTGTGATGATCTTTTGCGACTTGCTACGACTTCGCTTTACTTTGCGACTTCAATTTTCGAGGACGAAAATTTTCTTTTAGAGGGGAAGAATTGTAAAACCCCAAAATTTAAAACAATCCGAAATGACAAAAATGCCCTCAAATTTAAATTTTTGAGAACTTATGAAAATCATATAAGTAACGTTAATTGTACTTAACCTAAAATGATTATATCCTAAGTTACCAAATGAATTAAGCTCCAAATAAAACCTTACATTATAAGTTAATTAGCATATAAATATTCCTAAACTATATTACTTTCAAAAATAAATAAAAATAAATAAATAATAAATCTGGATAAAAACATGCTTGCATGATGGAGTAAGGGAATAAGGTTTGAACTGTTTTGAAAATGTCTCATTAAAATTGTTCTTGTTTCGTTTCATAAAGTTATACAAAGATAAAACTAAAACCTTGCCACGTAAAATATATTTTCTTTGCTTCGTTAATTGAGTCATAGGAGTGTCGACTAAACTGTGTTGTTCTAACTCGAGTCGTAAGTTGCATGTGAGTCGCGTGTTCTTTTTTTTGGGCCTGTTTGTGTCGCATACTGATAAGTTACGTCGACCTTTTTCTTTGCACAAATAAAACACGCCTTAAGAATTTAATTAGAACCTGTAGGGTCGCATGTTGTAAGAGCATGCAGATCATGCAAAGTCAATATATTAAGAAGAGATTCACGCATGCAATTTTCTATACAATATGCAATTTACTCATGAAACCTTAGACTTTGTTAGAATGGCATATAAAACCCTCAACAATGATAATTGTCACATTAATCTTTAAGTTAACCTATTATCATTTGTAAGCCTAATTTTGGATAATTAATGGATTTTACTTTAAAGTTAATAAAAGTGGAAAGTTACAAAAATCGTAAAGTGACTAAAAATGGAAAGATACTAAAAATGGAAGGAAACCCTAAGTGAATATAATAAATGAACTGATAAATAATAATTGATAATTCATGTAGACTCTCTGAAGAAGGAGTGACTCCCGTCTCCATGTTCATTCTTTTTCGTTGTCATTGCTTGCTAAGGTACAGATATTCTACCCTTTTTCAGTAAGGGTGTTTTCCCTCTCATGACTTATTCGATCTTGATTCGTTTTAAGATTCCCTAAGCCATTGCTATGTTCCCCTACACTTTGGTTCGTTTGTTTGATTCATTTTGACTTTGATGTTCGATATGACTCTTTTGCTTTGAGCCTCTATAATGATCCATTGATATTCGTTCGTTACCTTGTGATATTAGTATTCGAGACACTTGATACTTCGAAGGTTCATTTGATTTTTGTAAATAGATGTGAAAACCCTTTTAATTATAACGTGGGAATGGTTTGAGGAAAACTTATTTTAAAACGATGTTTATGAAATATGCGATACCACTTTCATTTGGAATTTTACTAAACTTTTATGAAAACTACTTTTAAAGATTACTTTTGTAAGAACAGTTATTAAAGATCATTTTAATGAAAACCATTTGATAAAGATTTCTTTAAATGAACCAGTTGATGATGAACCTTTGATCAGTTCGTTGGATTCATTTGACTTTGATATTGGATATGAACCCTTTGCCATGAACCTTTGATATTTGGACTTTGACTTTGATTCGATGACTTAGATTATTTGAACCTTTGCTTTGATATGAACCTTTGACCTTTGACCCCAGTTTGATACCCGAGCCAAGTTCGTTTCCTAGCCATGAAGGTAACATGGCCGTGTCTGTGATGCACCACTGGCATGACTAGCGTGTAGCCCTAGTGATTTGGTTACACCGTCCCTATTTTGATTATGATATGCTAGCACACTATGATATGTTTTGTTATGGCCAATATGATTTGTTCGGGGGGCGAATGGATGCATCCTAGGTTCGAGTCCGTGTTCGTGGACAATTCGTTTTGATATGATATGGTGATTGAGGATGGGTGCAATCCACTTCTTTCACAAAGTTCGGGAGCTAGCTACTCCATTTGAAGAATGAGGACACCCCTCATATTATCTGATTATCTGAGAGGTCTCCCCTCTATATGATTTGAAGACATGGTTACTATATTTGATTTGTGTTCGGGCTCGTGGTGGATTACTGACCCTTTTTCCTTCTTACCTTGTATCTTTGTCTTTACCTTATGATATTCCTTGCACTATACCATATATATTCGTTTTCTTTTGCTTTCATTTTCGTTTATATATATCTGTTCACTGGGATTTTTAAGCTCAGTCGCATTTCTTTTCCTGCGGCAGGTTTTAGTTGGAAGATGGGTATGAGTGAAGAGACTTTTGGACTTAGAAGACTTGATAGTTGTTTTGGCCTAGAGATGATTAGAAGTTATTATATTGTTAGAATTTGTATTCGCATTTGTAATCTTGTAATTTCAGTATTTCATTTGTAACCTTTGAGATTCCTTGTATTACTGTAATGTATGCTTTGTTTTGATCTGATATGAAACCATTAGTGTGACATCTTTACCCTTGTCGGGTTGGGGTGTTACATAAGCTCTGGTACAAAATACACATTTTCAAAGTCAAGATTACCAGTTTTAATAATACCTTTACCAGTAATCTTACCACCAACACCACCTCCAATGATAACAGGTCCTCCATCCAGAGGTGTAAATTCTGAAAGGTATGACATGTTACCAGTCATGTGCCTTGAACATCCACTATCTGAGTATCCTCTATCTTCTCCATCATTTGTAGGATGTTCCTGCACACAAAATAAAGGATTTAGTTCCTTTTGGGGACCCAAGCCATCACTGACTTGGATCTGCCTCGTGCATCAATATAAATATATCTATTGAAAGTCATGGATGCACCATTGGGCTTGGTAGGTTTCCATACCCAACGTGCTGAGGCCTTCACAGCATTGCCCCATTGACCCTTAACATTCATGTGCCTAGCAGTAGAAATTGTTGGCCTAGCAGTAGGAACTGCTGTCCTAGCAGTAGAAACTGTTGGTTTAACTTTAGGCATCCATTTTTTATTATACAAAGATGTTTTCTTGTAAAAGGGCCTGTTAACTGTTTGTGCATGATTTGAAAATGGTTTTGCACTTGAAACAGTTTGTTTGTTATTAAACCACTTGTTTTGTCTAGCAGTAGAAACTGATTTGATGCCAGACTTCAACATGACTGCTCTGGGTGTCATTTTATGATTTACATTAGGGTTAGTCAATCTAGTAGGACTCTTTTGATTTACCCTAGCATTGGTATTCCCATGCACCCTTGAATTTCCAAAAGCCTTCTTTTTCCATGGGTTTGAGTCACAATAAGCAGCCAAATGATCAAAATTACCACACACAAAACATACTTTATTCTTCATAACAAACTCATCACCAAGTTGTTGAGATTTTAAGTTATTCCAGTTCCTTTGATTGCCCCTAGGAACTGAAGATCTATGTGTAGACCTATACATCTCAGCATATCTAACATTTTTCCTAACTGGTTTTATGTTTTCATTATTGACCACTTTAGGAACATGTTTCACTTCTACCTTAACAATATCAGGTTTAACCTTAACCTGATCATCCTCATCTTTAGATGTCCAATCCTCTATGGTTGGAGCATCTGAGTCCCTACCAGAGGACACCTTATCCTCAGAAAGTGATGTATCACTTGCACTCACAAAAGAATCCTCACCCTTAACAAATTTAGTAGGACTCTCATTGGTTTTAGGACCATATCCAGGAAATTCAACATCCTTAAACTCTTCTAAACCTGTATGAGCTAAGTCAATTCCTGGTGGTACAAACATTCCTCTATTGGGGGGGGGGGGGTGCAACTGACTTATATCCTAGACCAGATTTTGCTTTATGAACTACTTGACTCTCTATTAGTTTCTGAACTCCTTTAGATGTATATTCAAGAGTGTCAACACTTAACTGTATGTTTTCTTTTTCTTTCTTAAGCTTCTCTAGTTCATATATAAGCCCACTCATCTTGTCATCTCTAAGTTGCAAATCTCTTTTTAAAACAGCTATATCATCTGTAAAGTTTGACTCATTGTTTCTATAAAAGGTGAGTTGCTCTTCTAAAACAGCTATTCCTCTTTTATGATTTGAAAGACTAAAGTTTACTTCATTAAATTCTGTCCTAAGATTATCATACTGTTTCTTAAGAGACTCATAATCATTCAAAGCTTGACAAGAATTAGAACACTTTTTAACCTCATGTACCTCTGAGTCAGAGAAGGCCATCAATCCCAAGTTGGCGGGTTCCTCCTCTTCTTCCATGAAGCTCCAGTCAAATCCAGCTTCATCAACAGCTACCATTGCCTTGGAAGAAGTCTCTTCCACATTTACTATTCTCCTATTACCCTGCTGACTTCTATACCCTCTAGCCTTATTCTCCTGTTGTCTTGGGCTTCTACACTCTCTGGCAAAGTGACCCATCTTGTGACAATTATAACACTCCAGCTTGGATTTGACATAGCCGGCAACATCTCCTCCATTGAGAGTAAGCTTCTTTCCAGTCCTTTGAAAGTATTTCTTTGCCCTAATACTTAACAAAGCCATTTGCCACTTCAAGTCCATTTCATCCGAGTCATCTTCATCAATTTGAAGAAGATTTTCATTTTAGATTTGAGACCCACTGGATTGCTCAGATACAAAGTGTTGTTCCCTTAACACGCTTAGAGTTAACTAGAAAGTTAATCTATTCGTGTTTATGACTAATACAATGTTATGATTAATTCTAACAGATTAATGAAACGTAAAAGTAAAAACGCATAAGTATTTTTCAACGTTTAAATTCTTATTAGAAATGAATCAAAGAATCTATTACCCAAGTGTTTTGCGGAACAAACACTTGGGATCGAATAGACAAGGTATGGTGTCTCCTATCTAAACTCAAGCTATGCTTAAGTGGTAACAATTCGACCCACTGAGCTATGTCAGGGATACGTTACTCTTTGTAGGAGAGAAGTTGTTTTGCAAAAGTCTAAGGCTTTTAATGTACAAAACACACACAACTTCTCTCCTTTTGAACCTATTTATACACAAGTATAAAAGAGTAAAAGTGATTAAAAAACTACAACTTGTTGAAGCAAGCGTGTCTGACAATTACAACAGTAATTGTCATTTTCAAGAACCAATGGGAATGGACTATAAAGTCTTTAGGAGTGGTTGGTCTGACACTCCATGACTTTTAGCCATCTTAGGGAAAGTTTCTTCCTGACAAGATAAGATTTGATCTTATCTTAAACTTTTCCCAGATCTTCCCGCCTTTCTTTCAGGCGTTGAGTTCTTCAGTCTTCAATCACTTAATGTTGTTGAGGAGACTGGGGTTCAGTGAGTTCTTGTCCAACACTCACTGAACCATCATCTTCTTCTTTGGCTTAAGTCCTACTCAGGGAGTACCGCCTTCCTGAGTAGTGAATCCTTCTTCTTGAATTCGTCTTAAGCATCCTGAAGATGACTCACTGAGAGACTGTTCACTCAGTGACTTGAATTGTTCTCGGTTTAATTTACACTTAGTTAATTTGTGTCCAAATCTTGTTTTAAGTATTCTTGGGTACTGATGGACCCAACAATCTCCCCCTATTTGGATATAAATTATTCCTAAGGGTTTTGATAAGTAATGAGTGAGCTAATGACTTCTACTCATACTGAATGTACTAGAATGTAAATAAGGACATTGAAATAATAAAAACATCATCTTATTAATATCATTACAAGTCCTATCAAAACTAAGTACAAAAAGGTAGTGGTGGTATTCAGGCAGATTCATCAGTTCAACTTAATACCAAGGGCTTCAAGCTTAGGCTTCTTTGACTGCAGCTCATGTTGGTCAGGGTGCTCTCGGATTTTTCTTTTCAGATCTTGAAAAAACCTCACATTCTCAGGACTCTTGATTGGAGAGGCCATCATGAGGAAACCCATCATTGCCTTGATCCCTGATAGATCAATATCATTCCACCTCTGGAAGGCTGGGTCTCCGAACTCATCAGTGAAGAACAACCCTCTTTCAGGTTGTTCGATGACCACATTCCTCCTGAATGGAACACCTTCAGGGAGAGCTCTGTTGCAGTCCAGACCAGGGACCTTGATCTCAGGCTCTGCTTCAACCTTCTTTCTTTTTCTTGAAGAAGACTGAGAAGGGGCAGGCTGTTCGGCTGAAGCAGGAATAAGAGAGGGAATGCCAAGTTCCTGAGGTGTTGTAGCCAACTTTTTATACCTCATACTGAGGGATTTCATCAGGTTTGGCACAACAACATTTTGCTTCTTCTCAATTAGTGGACCCAGTTCATCCAGTTCTGAGATTCCAAAGTCTGCGAATCTGAAAGGGTCATGAACCTCAAAGACTCTCTTGTCATTACTTCTGTAGACAGTTAGAATTGCAGGTTTGGAGTTTTTATGAATCTTGACATCAGTGATTGGTTCTGGCTTTAACCTGTTTGACATGACCCACTGATATCTTGTAATCCTGTTCTGCCTAATCTCTTCAGTCCTTTTCATTCTTTCTTCCCTTCTCTGCCTGAGGGCAGTCATTTCAGCATTCTGAGCTTCCACAAAGCTCTTGCCACCTTCCCTTCTAGCAAGGTCTTTTGCCTTAATCCCAATCTTCTCAGCCTCTTCTCTTGCAACCCGAATGAGAGCAAGCTCGTTCTGCCTTTCATCTTCAGCAGCTTTCTTTACTGCCTCCTCTTTCTCCATATGATCCTGAATTTCCTTTTCAGTGAGAAGTTCCATCACCCCATTGATTTCATAAGGAACCCTGACTGGTTCATTAGGGTCTGGCCTTCTTTCTTTGGAGGCAGGTACCAAGATTGTAGGCTCAGGCTCAATGGTTGTGAGAATGCCCTTGCCTTTGTCTTGGTGGGATGAAGATGAGGTGGCTTCAGGATTCTCCCCCTCAGTGTGAGAAGGAGGTTGTTCTTGTTCAGGTTGTGGAGGTTCATCTTCAGTGACTTTCTCCCCCTCAACTGTTGCTTGACCCATAGTGAGAGCAAGAGTTGGTTCGCTCACTGAAGTTGAGGGAGCTTGACCTTTGAAGGCCTGATAGATCTCAGTCATCATGGACTTGATGTCTGAGGTGTCCTTCTGAAGAGTTGAGACCTGAGTCTCAAGAGAAGCCTGAGAAGCCTCAAATGCTGTCATCCTTGGCCAGAGAGTCCAAGCCAGGGAGGAAGAAGAAGATGCCAAAGATGCCATGTGGGACTCCATAAGACCCAGGGAAGATCGGATGGAGTCCACTAAAGAGTTGAGTCCCTGAAGATTGGAGGATTTCAGTACAGTTACCAGCTTAGCCAACTAAGAAGTTTGTTGCTGATAAGTTTCTGAAGCCTGAAGAATTTTCCTGTTTAGCTCAGGGTCATCTTTCACTGACTCTTGAATAGTGTCAATGCTCTTTTGTAAGTTGGTGAGAGACTCATTGAACATTTTAAAGTTGTAATCAAGATTTGTCAGGGAGAAGGAGATAGATGACTTGTGCTCATTTACATCATCATGATAGGATTCCACTGATTCCTTCAGATTGACATAATGAACAGCTGCTTCAGTGTGCTGGTCAAACATTTCTTCAGTCAGACCTTGGAAGAGAGCCTTGTTGGTTTTTAGTAGGAACTTGACCAATTGTCTCTCAGTGAGAGGAAGAATGTTGTCATACTTGCTGAGGATGTTGTCAGTATCCAAAGAACCAGCAGCTTGAGATTCTGATTCTTCACTTGGTTGTGGAGATGACTGATGTGATTGTTCAGGTTGTACATCAGTTTCCATATCCTCACCAGCCTCAAAGATTTCTTCCTCACTCTCTTCCTTGAGCTCATTATCAGAATCTTCATAATCAAGAAGAGCCTGAACATCCCCCATAGACTCGAACAAAAGGTTAACCGGCTCCTCCTCATAAAAGGACTTGCCTTGGTTTTGGCCAG
Source organism: Artemisia tridentata subsp. tridentata (assembly GCA_021014915.2). Lineage (NCBI taxonomy): Eukaryota > Viridiplantae > Streptophyta > Magnoliopsida > Asterales > Asteraceae > Artemisia > Artemisia tridentata. Next base: position 320,846,985 of record CP139506.1, on the reverse strand, counting down.
GTCCTGACCCCGCCATAATAACTGATTTGGTTTTATCAGCCTGGCTAGTCATAATAACTGATTTCTCAGCCTGACTTTTGGGGGCAGTTCCTGAGAGACTGGATCCGCCTGAGGTGGTTGTGGGTTCCGTATCAGCGGGTGGTTTATATCCCTCTGAGTATTTGTCCCCCTGAGCGCCTTCAACTACTGACGGGTGTTTTCCAGTAGTATCACTAGGCACTTTTTGTGATGGTTGGTGGTCCCCCTTCCCATCAGGGTCGTACTGCCCTTTTGGGGATTTAGGGTCCTTGACTCCCTTGAGTCCTGACTGTGATTTGTCAGTACCTTCATCGGGATGTGATTGGGTGTGGGTCCCCTTCTCAGTTGAGTAGTGCTGCCCAACCGAGGATATAGGACCCTTTCCTCCCTCAGGCTCTGATTGTGATTTATCAGTGCCTTCATCGGGATGTGAATGGGTTGAGGTTCCTGACTCCAATGACTTGTTTATGTCAGTGGAATCATGAAGAAGAGGAGGTTTGCCCGAGGACACTGAGGATGATTGCTCAGTGCCCTCCGTTGGCCTTTGTTTTGTGGTCAGGGGGTCTCTGTAGTGGGTGTCTCAGAGGTCTGGGCCACATTCAACCCTTTTTTAAGGTTGAGTTGGTTCTGGGCATCAGTCTCAGTGGCGAGTGGTTTGGGTCTAACCACCTTACTGGACTGACCCTTCTTTGTTTTCTTCACCTTCTTTGTAGGTGAAGGTACTGGAGAAACAGCGTCCTCCCCCTGAATAACCTCTTGCATGTAGTTAGTCAGGGCAATGGGTTGTACCTCAGTGATGCCACTAGTGAAATTGGTCTTATGTAAGACGTCAGGTTTCATACCTACGACGTCAGGCCTCACATAGTCAGAACCAAGAAGGACCTGAAGCACACAGGAAATAAACCTAGGATAAGACAAGTGTTTTTTCCTAGATTTTCCTGAGAGCTTAGCAACAAGGTCACGGAAGATTATACCTCCGATATCTATTTTTCTACCCTCCAAGAGACTGAACAACATCAATTGTTGTGATGAGTTCAATTGCTCAGTGGAGGATTTATTCCCCCCAAGGACCTGAATGACGAATGTCACCAGGATCCTCCAGACTGGGTGGAACCAGGTTTTGACAATTGGAGCCTTTTCTAATAAGGCTCCAGCGGACTCCTTAGGACGTTTAGGGTCATGAGGTCCTAAGAAGATCAACTCTCCCTTGACCTCTTGGTCAGTTGGATTGGGCTCAAAAGCCTCAGCAAAATCAAGACCAGTGGCCTTAATGAAGTCATTGTAACCCAGGGAGAGGGTACTTCTCCCATTCATCACTGTGAAAGTGATGATGGATTCTTTGGTGTCTTTTGGGCTAGTAGCCACAGCAGTACACCAGAATTCCCTCAAGTAGTCAAGGTAGATGACTGAGGGGGTCTTGGTAAATGCTTTAGCAAGAAAACAGTTTTGAAGATATTTCATCACATTCTTGTAAGCATGGAACTTTTGTGGATAGGAAAAGTTTCCCACCACATTGTTCTTTGTGAGGTCTACGCCCTCTAATATGAAATCCACATTAGGGGCGTATGTGATAGCATTAGAAGAAGCCATTTGTATTGGTAGGTCTGGGTTAACAAATGATTATGGGTTTCTAAAGCCTAAGAACACACACACTATTAGTTTTGAGAGAAAAAAATGGGCAGAATTTGCTTAAGATTTCTAATAGACGTGTGTGTTGTTATTTTGGTTGGGGTATTTATAGGGAAGTGAAGTGGAGGGTATTTTAGGCATTAAGCGGATTTTATTTATTCAAAAGAATTTTTGGAAACTGTTTTGAATAAAATGTTTTGGGATCCGCATTTAATGCCACCACTCCACTTTTCCCTGGTTTGGCGCAACAGTCAAGGTGAACAGTTGAGCAGTTCTGCAAAAGTGTAATTTGCAGAGATGACTCATCACATATCTGTAATGTGATTGGAGAGGCATTTAATGCCAAGTGGGAATGTGGGGGCCCAGATGTGGAAGCCAGAAAGGCAAAAGAACAAATATTCTTATATTAAATAAGAATTCAGTTACCAACCTCAGACATTTACTAACTAGATACTTAGAGCATTTAAGTTAGTATTTAATGTCTCATGAGGACCCTGAATGACTTTTCATTCAGTGAACCTGATTGTCAGGACTTGGGTTTAGTCACTGATGGTTCTAGTGTTCAGGAATTTGGGTCTAATTCCTGAGGTTCAATGGTTCAGGAACTTGGGTTTAGTTCCTGAGGACCAAGAATTCAGGAACTTGGGTTTAATTCCTAAGGGTTAAGGGTTCAGGAACTTGGGTTTAGTTCCTGAAGTTCAGTGACTTTTCTTATTGAAGAACACATTGAGTCAGGGACTTGGGTTTATCAGAATTTACTCATATTTGGATGGAGTCAATCAGTGGACTGATTCTCAATATCCAACATTCCTAGTTCAGCTTTCAGTCTGGTGAAAATTGGTTCATCCAATGGCTTGGTGAATATATCAGCTAGCTGATATTCAGTAGGAATGAAGTGTAATTCTATGTCACCATTCATGACATGGTCCCTGATGAAGTGATATCTAATATTAATGTGTTTTGTTCTCTAATGAAGAACTGGGTTATTTGAAATGGAAATTGCACTTGTGTTATCAAAAAAGATGGGAACCATCTTGTACTGAATTCCATAGTCATTGAGTTGACTTTTCATCCAGAGTACATTTGCACAACAACTTGCTGCTGCAACATATTCAGCTTCAGCTGAGGACATGGCAACTGATTGTTGCTTCTTAGCACTCCAAGAGACTAGTTTTCCACCAAGAATTTGGCAGGAGCCTGAGGTGCTTTTCCTGTCCATGTTGCATCCAGCATAGTCAGAATCTGAGTATCCTTTAAGATCAAGGCCTGAACATTTTGGATAATATAGTCCAAGGTTTGGAGTACCTTTCAGGTACCTGAATATACTTTTCACAGCAGTGATATGAGTCTCTCTTGGGTCAGATTGATATCTGGCACATAAGCAGACTGAGAATTGGATATCAGGCCTTGATGCAAGTAAATACATCAGTGATTCTATCATTCCTCTAAAAAGAGTTTGATTCACTGGTTTTCCAGTAAGATCAGGACCAAGGTTGTTTGGGGGTACCATGGGAGTCTTGACTGAGGCACAGTCACTGAGCTCATACTTCTTCAGTAGGCTTTTGACATACTTCTCTTGAATGATAGAGGTTCCTTTATCAGTCTGCTTGATTTGTAGACCAAGGAAGTAAGTCAGTTCTCCCATCATGCTCATTTCAAATTTCTTTGCCATTAGTTTTTCAAACTGTTTGCAAAGTTTATAATTTGTTGAGCCAAAGATGATGTCATCAACATACACTTGTACAAGTATGACATCATTATTTGTCTTGTAGATAAACAATGTGTTGTCTATCTTGCCTCTGACAAATTTGTTTTGGATCAGGAAGGCTGAAAGAGTCTCATACCATGCCCTGGGAGCTTGTTTTAGTCAATAAAGGGCTTTGTTGAGCTTGCAGACATGATCAGGAAACTCATGGCTTTCAAATCCAGGAGGTTGCTGAACATAAACTTCTTCTTTCAGTGAGCCATTTAAGAATGCACTTTTAACATCCATTTGGTACACCTTGAAATTCATATATGTAGCAAAAGCAAGGAAGATCCTGATGGCTTCCATCCTTGCTACTGGTGCAAATGTTTCTTCATAGTCAATGCCTTCTTGTTGATTATAGCCTTTGGCTACAAGTCTGGCTTTATTTTTAATGACAATGCCATTTTCATCAGATTTGTTTTTAAATACCCATTTCATGCCAATGACTGAAACATCTTCAGGACATTTGACCAAGGTCATTACCTTGTTTCTGTCAAATTGTTCCAGTTCATCATTCATGGCTTGAACCCAACTTGGATGTTTTAGTGCTTCCTTAACACTTTTGGGTTCAATTGTGGAAATGAAGTCCACAAATAGGCATTCATTGGCTGAGGCTGCTCTCAGTTCAGCAGCCATGCTTCTTGTGAGCATGCCTTCAGTAGGTTCACCGATTATATTGACAAGTTCTATATCCTGAGACCTAGTCCAACTGTCCTGAGGTCTTGGAAACTGATTAGAACTTGTAGAGGCCTAATGTGTAGGATCAGGATCAGACACATGATGTTCTTCAGCATCATGAGTGTCTGAGTAGGTTGACTCATCACTGTGATTATTTAGTGCCTGAGCACTTTGTACTAACTGAATGAATTCATCAGTATTTTGGGCTTCAATAAACTCAGTGATGGTTGGGTAAGGAAGGTTGTGGGGAATGATGTAATAGGAGATGTCAGCATTTGCATGGTACCGAGTCGAAGGACCATTATCAGCAAGATGTTCATCAGGAGGGTATCTTGATGATTCATCAATACCTATCTCTTCCACTGAGTTGTTAGAGACACTGATTGCATCAGTGCTCTCATCAAAGGTAACATGAAATGTTTCCTTAGTATGTTGTCTCCTAGTGTTGAACACCCTGAAGGCCTTTGATGTAACACCCCCGTTTTCGATATTCGCAGCGGAAATATAAGTTGGGGTGCTACTTCACAGTTTACAGTCATGATAATAGAAAACGACTCGAAAAGAGACGTTTTTAGATAAAATTGTTATCATTCATTTATATCAGAGTTACAATATGCAGGTCCCAGTAGGAGGTTCCAAAATACATTAATGAAAATACATTATTTGTTGAATGATAACATAAATAAACAGTCCATAGCCAATCCCATGCCATGCCATGCTTCCAATAACTTGAGATAAACATGCTAAAAAGGTCAACACAAAGGTTGAGTGAATCCATAGTGTTTAACGTTAAATAAGTTTGAACATAAGCTAAATAGATAGTAATTCGGAAATAAACATATTGCTCTAAGTCTCACAATCTCAGATATTAACGGGGTGTGTGTGTGTGTGGGTGATATCATAAAATGATATAAATATGGGTGTATTTGGTTATCAATCCGGCTAGCGCAAAGTCTATCCATCCGGCTAACACAAATAGGGTGCATTTGGTTATCTATCCGGCTAGTACAAAGACTATCCATCCGGCTAACACAAATGCGGTGTCTTAGGCAATATTAATGAGGAAAACATACAGAAAAATAATTATGTTCAGGTTTGTAGCATGTATCTCCCCACGTATTTAGAAAAATGTATATAAAAAGTGGGACTATGAACTCACCTGGGCAGTCTGGATGGAAAAACAAAATGACAGAAAGTTGATAAACGTCTCCGGACAAGTAACCTGGGTTGTTATGCCAATATTTAGTAATCATATTCAGATGTTTATAGTTCTTTTGTTTGTTTCGTTTCGTTCTGTTGTTTGGTTGTTTGTTATATCTTTTGTTCAGTCCATTCGTTGGTTCGTTGTTGAAATAAACGTTTTATGTTAATATTAAGTCGGAAAATAAAAGTAGAAATGATAAAAATAATGGTTATGAAAAGTTACGCTTTAATCCCTAAGGTTTGGCCAAATGACAGTTTATACCCTGAACTTTTGAAAATGACAGTTTCTACCCTTAAGTTACAAAAATGACAATTTCTACCCTGTTTATTTGTTATTTGTCAGAAATAACCCTTTATAATATTTATTTACAAAATCAGCCCTCTAAACTCTTAGTAATTAAAATATATCATATGAAATTTAAGGACTTGGCTAGAGTTTTGGATTTGATTATCTAAGTGATTGTTAAATCATTTTACGAGCTCTTAGATCCTATGAAAAACTGGCCTGGTCATTTTTAAATATGTCGAGTTTCATAATTTATAAAATTTGTTAGATGGTCGAAATATGTTACCAAAGTTAGTCACTCGACAACTTTAAAACAGTTGGGAAAATAAGCTTTAGAACCTAGCGATAGACCATATTTAAGACTCAATATCTTTTAAATCATTAGATCATTTTTCAATGTTCTTGTTTCTAAAATAACCTTGCTAGGTCGACGTTATTATACCATAAGGACAGAATTTTTAGTGTTCAAATAGAGGTCGTAAAATAGGGTTGAAGTTGAGCAGTTGGGTGATAGTTTTTGGAAAATTAAGTGCTGGAAATATAAGTTTTATACTATCGGTTTTGGACTGAATTCAAGACTCGATATCTTTTTGAAAAACAAATCATTTTCTACGATTCTTCTCCCTAATTAAAGTTTGCCAAGTGAACTTCATATATACCAAAGACCAGATTTTATCTTGGTTTCTAGGGGGTCGATTTATTAGTTGGAACTTGGGTGTCTGGTCGAATAAAACAGAAAACATGATAACTGGTTTTTAACTTTCTATTATTAGCGATAAAGGGTGATTTTTAGAGCTCAATATCTTAACGAAAACTTGACCATTTTCAATGATTCTTTTTCCTATATTTTATTTGTTGGGTGAACCCTAGAAATACCGAAAATTAGATTTTATAAACATCATTTGAGGGTTGATTTCGAGGTCAAAAGTTGGGCTGTGGGGCTGTTTTGGACTCGATAAAAACACAGGGAAACAACCCGATTAGGGGTTTTAGGTTCTTGATCATTCTTAACTTAGGTTCGATGCATGATATGATTATTTTTGTGATATCTTAACATGTTTAACATATTAAAGATTTGTTTAATCAAAAATTCGAATACTATAAGTGTGCTATATGAACTGTTCGAACAGAAGCAATGTAAAGAAAAGAAAACTTAGTGTTCTTGATTATGTGTGTTGTTATGAGTTGTGTATTATTGCTTCTAAGTAATATAACGTAAATAAAACCGTTTATAAAAGAAAATAGAATACTTACTTAGGGTTTGGATCGTGTAGGGTTTATGAACTTGAATTGGTTCGACCTTGTTTTCCCAATGTTCCTCCTCTCTTCTGGACTTCCTAGGTTTGCGTTTAGAGTGTTTTAGGGCTGTATTTATGACAGAAATGGGTTGTGTTTGTTCTAGTGTTGTGGTTCGATTGGGTGTGAAATGAGAAGAAGGATTGTGTTGCTATTTATAGAGATGGGAAATTAGGGTTTTCTAGCTAAGTGATAAGGAGACCAAGTGTGAATAAAAAGGCTGATAGATTTCTTAGAATACGCCACTTGGATAGGGGGAGGAGGAGGGATGAAGAGGTGGTGATGTGGTCGAATTGTATCCATGGTTTTTAACTACCAATAAGGAGGCTTCTTGATGGAGAAGATGTACAAGTGGAAGGGTTTATAGAAATGAATAGGAGAGTATGTCTTAGGCTAGATTCATTGCATCTTCAAGATGAAATTCGGTTTTGGTTTTGTAGTTTGTTTCGAACCAGGTTTTCTAAGGAGGGGCGTGTGAGCTTTGAGTGGTGGTACAATGAGTTTAGGAAGTAGTATCTTAGGGTTTAGGAAGCTTAACTAATTTAGTTTAGGGTTTTGTAATTTAGAAAATAAGTATGTTTATTATTCTTATTTATGTGAATCGAATTATACATGAAATGAAAAGGAAATCGGTTTGAGCTTATAGGAGTTGTATCTTATGCTTAATTTAGTTGCACAATAATTTAGGAAGTGTGAAAAATATATTTTTAATAGTTTAGTATTTTATAAAATTTATTTGTTATGTTTTGTTGAGTTAAAAAATAATTAAATGGATTTTATAGTTTTTGTGCATTAGACACTTGTACCCTGGGCTAAAAGACTTGTAAAAATATTTAAGGAGTTTAGAAAATATAATTTATAAAAGTTATGCATAAATGGTTTGTAACTTGTGCTTTAAAAATAATATAAATGAGATTTTAATAAAGATTTTGTAAATAAATGATTTTATGCATAAATGACTTGTACTATAGCTTAAATAACTTGTAAACTTAATATTTTGTAAAAATATTCTAGAAATAAATTAGGGTTTGTGAAATGTATACATAAAATCACATTTATGTGAATTTAGGGTTTTACCAGGAACAAGGTAGAATTAGGGTTTCTGGTGTTATGGTAACTTGTACACTAACTCAAATATGTTATATTTTTATATTCTAGGGTTTTGTTATGCTTATTTGGTGCTGTGATGAATTTTAGGGTTTCATAGAAACTCTATTCAGATAATGAATGTTTTGTTAAGGATTTATCGTAAAATGGTAAATGATATTATGTAATATTTTTATATCGTTATGTTTATGAAATAAACATTAGGTTCGTTAGGCATGTCTTGTGGGAGCACGTTTATCAATGATGTGATCTACGTCACATAAGATGAGAGATACATTCAAATAAAAAAAATTACCCGTGGAAAAAGGATAATAATTCAGTAAGGTAAATAGGAAATTTTACGAGTGGTTACATTTGAGACAAGGGAGTATCCTAGGAAGTATCCATCATCAGCTTTGGCATCAAATTTTCCTAAGTGATCCTTGTTATTATGAATAAACACAGGACACCCAAAGACATGAAAGTAGTTGATGTCAGGGATTCTTCGTACAACGATTTGGTTGGGATGAGAGTTTTGATATGCTTAAAATGCCTCAAGTTAAAAATAATATTACTTAAAATATTATCTTTTTCTTGGGTCTGATTTCTGATAATGTCGTTTCAGTGATAATCCTTGGTTCTCCGTTTAATACCTAAAGATCTAGGTTCAGTCTGTCTTATCTCTACTGGATGAACTAAATTTGAATGTTTTGCCACCTGATGTGTCACTATGCAACGGTCAGATTCTAAATTGGGTGAATAGTGATTTAAACGGTCGAATATAACGGTCGGTTTTCCCCTATAAATACTTCATTCTAATCCTCATTCTTTCATCACAAATTTTCTTTCTAACAACCTCAAATATGCCGCACCTTGTTACATTCTTAGCGATTGTCTACGTGGTCCTTTCGGTTTCTTATTTGGCTTACGTCCCTAATGAAGATCATGTTTTCCTAGTTTGCGCTTTAGCAATCGTTATGCCTATCGTGGTCTTTGCTATTGGAGTCAACAAGATATGGGGGTAAGGTTTGTTTTTCTAAGTAATCTTCCAAAAATTTTGTATTTATTCTTACGCCTAGTTTTTTTTGTTCTTGTAGGATAATCAAGGTCATTCATCCTGTCGTGGCTCTAGCTATTGTGTTGTTGGTGGCTATCCTCATATTCATGATGGGTCAACCTTTTGAAGAATCTATTCCTTATCTTGTAATCATTGTAACCTTAGTATTTCCGTTCTTAATCATTTCCCTATGTATGAACTTCCGAGGTTACAAATAAATCTTAGGGTTTTTCTATTCATAAGGTTGTCAAATTCCTATCTTAGAGATGATGGGTAGTAGATGTAGACTTTTGTTGTATGAAATCAAGATAATGGTTTATAAACAATTGGTTTTGTTTCAATATTTCGCTTTTGAATGAAAATTAGTAGTAGAAAATCGGAAAATATAACTGTCCAAATCATTACATGATTCTTCCAAAATTATACATAGTTGATCAGGTTATGTATAATTTGGGACCAAATGATGTAATGTTTTGTACAGTCACTGTGATATTTAAATAATGCTTTGTTTCTATAAAATAGTTTCATAAATAATTTTTTTTTTCAAAAGCATAGGAAAATTTTCAGTCCACCCTACAGTGATGGGTTAAGGATTCCTAAAGTATCAATGGGATAACCTCAAAATAAATCATAGAGTTCATCTAAGATTTCACTAGGTACGTTTACGGATAGGATATGGAGAAATAGAATAGATATGAAAGTTTAACGCTGATTTGGAATATGAAGAAATTATCGCGAGATAGAGATTTCATAAAGTAGAAAGATAATTTATTCAGGTTACGCTTATCATAACTAGAGAGTATCTGAAAGAAAAATACAACTTAGAAGAGTTTTAAACCTCAATTTATTTATTACTTCCGAAATGTCAAACTTAAAGGTCATACTAGGACATAGATAAGATTCCTTAGTAAATTCTAATTCTCTTCCGAATCAGTCTTAGTTTTCTAGAAACTTGGGCATTGCTTCCTATAGTGTCCTTTTCCTTTACAATTCCTACATTTGATAGAGCAATTTCCATAATGATGTAACTTACATCGTTGACATAGAGGTCGTTTTCCTTGGTAAACAGTCTTATGAGCAAGATGCTTACGATGATAGGCAGGGCAGTGAGTAGGGATAGTGGTTCCTATCTCGCTATGTTTTCGCTTTTGGTTATTTTGTTCAATACCTAGGGTACGAGTAGATTTAGTCGTTCCTTCCGGGAATTGGTTATGAACTGGTCTATAACAAGACACATTCATCGGCTTCTCTCCTGTTGTCATCTCATTATTTCCTAAATGAGCTGTTGTAGTTGCTCCGATTACTGCTGCAAGGAGGTTGATTACCAACTTCTGGATATCTTCGGGAGTCATTGGCGCTGTTAATAAGGGTACGGTATTTTTCATACTGACGTTTTTCCGGATATGTCTGAGTAAATATCGTAAATAAATGATTATCTCTTGGTATAACTGCTAAGGAATTAACTAATTCTCTTAGATTTCAGTAACTTTCTCTTCATTCATCAAGGTTTTTTTCCGAAATTTTATCTTAGGGGGTTCTATGGTTATGATACGTCTGGCCGAGAATAGCGAAATATTAATAACTTGATCAATTGTTTTTACAAAAACAATTAACACAAGATCTTTTATTAATATTGCATGTAGTAGGTTTAGGGTTTTCTGTTTCCTACATAAGGGTTTAGTCCTCAAAATTCCTCTATTACTTACTGGGCTCTAGGTTGGTAAGTTAACTAGGTTCGAGAGGAAAAAGATAAGTGACAATTATTGAGCTCTAGGTATAGTTTATACGAAGCCATTTATCTATTAAGGATAATAAACAATGATAGGGTTTCTGGAGTGTCAGATTCAAGAGGATTTGATTCAACATCTTTCTGATTTGTTTCTTGACGTGAATTTTGTCCTAACCTCAAATGTTATTGGGCAACCAATTTACTTTTCGTCGGATGTGGTTTTCTAAGAGAATAGGTAGGTGATGTACATATAGTACGGAAAGTTGTTTTGTTAAGTTCGGGAGTTTAGGTGGATAGGATACTATAGTAACTCGCAAATAGTGATAATAAGTAATTCGAAATTCGCAAATAAAGCAAATCAAATAGTTATCAGATAGGGGGATTATTAATGCCAAATAATCAAAATAAAGGATGCTCTAAATACTGAAACATACCTGGCACGGAAGGCGTAGGACTTTATGGTGTAAGTTTATTTATTTTTGAAAACACGGTTATAGTCCAATGTTTGAAAACATTTGGTTCTCTATAACCATGAGCTCTGATACCACTCTGTACAACCCCCGTTTTCGATATTCGCAGCGGAAATATAAGTTGGGGTGCTACTTCACAGTTCACAGTCATGATAATAGAAAAAGACTCGAAAAGAGACGTTTTTAGATAAAATTGTTATCATTCATTTATATCAGAGTTACAATATGCAGGTCCCAGTAGGAGGTTCCAAAATACATTAATGAAAATACGTTATTTGTTGAATGATAACATAAATAAACAATCCATAGCCAATCCCATGCCATGCCATGCTTCCAATAACTTGAGATAAACATGCTAAAAAGGTCAACACAAAGGTTGAGTGAATCCATAGTGTTTAACGTTAAATAAGTTTGAACATACGCTAAATAGATAGTAATTCGGAAATAAACATATTGCTCTAAGTCTCACAATCTCAGATATTAACGGGGTGTGTGTGTGTGTGGGTGATATCATAAAATGATATAAATATGGGTGTATTTGGTTATCAATCTGGCTAGCGCAAAGTCTATCCATCCGGCTAACACAAATAGGGTGCATTTGGTTATCTATCCGGCTAGTACAAAGACTATCCATCCGGCTAACACAAATGGGGTGTCTTAGGCAATATTAATCAGGAAAACATACAGAAAAATACTTATGTTCAGGTTTGTAGCATGTATCTCCCCACGTATTTAGAAAAACGTATATAAAATGTGGGACTATGAACTCACCTGGGCAGTCTGGATGGAAAAACAAAATGATAGAAAGTTGATAAACGTCTCCGGACAAGTAACCTGGGTTATTATGCCAATATTTAGTAATCATATTCAGATGTTTATAGTTCTTTTGTTTGTTTCATTTCGTTCTGTTGTTTGGTTGTTTGTTATATCTTTTGTTCAGTCCATTCGTTGGTTCGTTGTTGAAATAAACGTTTTATGTTAATATTAAGTCGGAAAATAAAAGTAGAAATGATAAAAATAATGGTTATGAAAAGTTACGCTTTAATCCCTAAGGTTTGGCCAAATGACAGTTTATACCCCGGACTTTTGAAAATGACAGTTTCTTCCCTTAAGTTACAAAAATGACAATTTCTGCCCTGTTCATTTGTTAATTGTCAGAAATAACCCTTTATAATATTTATTTACAAAATCAGCCCTCTAAACTCTTAGTAATTAAAATATATCATATGAAATTTAAGGACTTGGCTAGAGTTTTGGATTTGATTATCTAAGTGATTGTTAAATCATTTTACGAGCTCTTAGATCCTATGAAAAACTGGCCAGGTCGTTTTTAAATATGTCGAGTTTCATAATTTATAAAATTCGTTAGATGGTCGAAATATGTTACCAAAGTTAGTCACTCGACAACTTTAAAACAATTGGGAAACTAAGCTTTAGAACCTAGCGATAGACCATATTTAAGACTCAATATCTTTTAAATCATTAGATCATTTTTCAATGTTCTTGTTTCTAAAATAACCTTGCTAGGTCGACGTTATTATACCATAAGGACAGAATTTTTAGTGTTCAAATAGAGGTCGTAAAATAGGGTTGAAGTTGAGTAGTTGGGCGATAGTTTTTGGAAAAGTAAGTGCTGGAAATATAAGTTTTATACTAACGGTTTTGGAACGAATTCAAGACTCGATATCTTTTTGAAAAACAAATCATTTACTACGATTCTTGTCCCTAATTAAAGTTTGCCAAGTGAACTTCATATATACCAAAGACCAGATTTTATCTTGGTTTCTAGGGGGTCGATTTATTAGTTGGAACTTGGGTTTCTAGTCGAATAAAATAGAAAACATGATAACTGGTTTTTAACTTTCTATTATTAGCAATAAAGGGTGATTTTTAGAGCTCAATATCTTAACGAAAACTTGACCATTTTCAATGATTCTTTTTCCTATATTTTATTTGTTGGGTGAACTCTAGAAATATCGAAAATTAGATTTTATAAACATCATTTGAGGGTTGATTTCGAGGTCAAAAGTTGGGCTGTGGGGCTGTTTTGGACTCGATAAAAACACAGGGAAACAACCCGATTAGGGTTTTTAGGTTCTTGATCATTCTTAACTTAGGTTCGATGCATGATATGATTATTTTTGTGATATCTTAACATGTTTAAAATATTAAAGATTTGTTTAATCAAAAATTCGAATACTATAAGTGTGCTATATGAACTGTTCGAACAGAAGCAATGTGAAGAAAAGAAAACTTAGTGTTCTTGATTATGTGTATTGTTATGAGTTGTGTATTATTGCTTCTAAGTAATATAACGTAAATAAAACCGTTTATAAAAGAAAATAGAATACTTACTTAGGGTTTGGATCGTGTAGGGTTTATGAACTTGAATTGGTTCGACCTTGTTTTCCCAATGTTCCTCCTCTCTTCTGGACTTCCTAGGTTTGCGTTTAGAGTGTTTTAGGGCTGTATTTTGGACAGAAATGGGTTGTGTTTGTTCTAGTGTTGTGGTTCGATTGGGTATGAAATGAGAAGAAGGATTGTGTTGCTATTTATAGAGATGGGAAATTAGGGTTTTCTAGCTAAGTGATAAGGAGACCAAGTGTAAATAAAAAGGCTGACAGATTTCATAGAATACGCCACTTGGATAGGGGGAGGAGGAGGGATGAAGAGGTGGTGATGTGGTCGAATTGTATCCATGGTTTTTAACTACCAATAAGGAGGCTTCTTGATGGAGAAGATGTACAAGTGGAAGGGTTTATAGAAATGAATAGGAGAGTATGTCTTAGGCTAGATTCATTGCATCTTCAAGATGAAATTCGGTTTTGGTTTTGTAGTTTGTTTCGAACCAGGTTTTCTAAGGAGGGGCGTGTGAGCTTTGAGTGGTGGTACAATGAGTTTAGGAAGTAGTATCTTAGGGTTTAGGAAGCTTAACTAATTTAGTTTAGGGTTTTGTTATTTAGAAAATAAGTATGTTTATTATTCTTATTTATGTGAATCGAATTATACATGAAATGAAAAGGAAATCGGTTTGAGCTTATAGGAGTTATATCTTATGCTTAATTTAGTTGTACAATAATTTAGGAAGTGTGAAAAATATATTTTTAATAGTTTAGTATTTTATAAAATTTATTTGTTATGTTTTGTTAAGTTAAAAAATAATTAAATGGATTTTACTGTTTTTTTGAATTAAACACTTGTACCCTGGGCTAAAAGACTTATAAAAATATTTAAGGAGTTTAGAAAATATAATTTATAAAAGTTATGCATAAATGGTTTGTAACTTGTGCTTTAAAAATAATATAAATGAGATTTTAATAAAGATTTTGTAAATAAATGATTTTATGCATAAATGACTTGTACTATAGCTTAAATAACTTGTAAACTTAATATTTTGTAAAAATATTCTAGAAATAAATTAGGGTTTGTGAAATGTATACATAAAATCACACTTATGTGAATTTAGGGTTTTACCGGGAACAAGGTAGAATTAGGGTTTCTGGTGTTATGGTAACTTGTACAATAACTCAAATATGTTATATTTTTATTTTCTAGGGTTTCGTTATGCTTATTTGGTGTTGTAATGAATTTTAGGGTTTCATAGAAACTCTATTCAGATAATGAATGTTTTGTTAAGGATTTATCGTAAAATGGTAAATGATATTCTGTAATATTTTTATATCGTTATGTTTATGAAATAAACATTAGGTTCGTTAGGCAGGTCTTGTGGGAGCACGTTTATCAATGATGTGATCTACGTCACATAAGATGAGAGATACATTCAAATAAAAAAAAATACCCGTGGAAAAAGGATAATAATTCAGTAAGGTAAATAGGAAATTTTACGAGTGGTTACATTTGAGACAAGGGAGTATCCTAGGAAGTATCCATCATCAGCTTTGGCATCAAATTTTCCTAAGTGATCCTTGTTATTATGAATAAACACAGGACACCCAAAGACATGAAAGTAGCTGATGTCAGGGATTCTTCGTACAACGATTTGGTTGGGATGAGAGTTTTGATATGCTTAAAATGCCTCAAGTTAAAAATAATATTACTTAAAATATTATCTTTTTCTTGGGTCTGATTTCTGATAATGTCGTTTCACTGATAATCCTTGGTTCTCCGTTTAATACCTAAGGATCTAGGTTTAGTCAGTCTTATCTCTACTGGATGAACTAAATTTGAATGTTTTGCCACCTGATGTGTCACTATGCAACGGTCAGATTCTAAAGTGGATAAATAGTGATTTAAACGGTCGAATATAACGGTCGGTTTTCCCCTATAAATACTTCATTCTAATCCTCATTCTTTCATCACAAATTTTCTTTCTAACAACCTCAAATATGCCGCACCTTGTTACATTCTTAGCGATTGTCTACGTGGTCCTTGCGGATTCTTATTTGGCTTACGTCCCTAATGAAGATCATGCTTTCCTAGTTTGCGCTTTAGCAATCATTATGCCTATCGTGGTCTTTGCTATTGGAGTCGACAAGATATGGGGGTAAGGTTTGTTTTTCTAAGTAATCTTCCAAAAATTTTGTATTTATTCTTACGCCAAGTTTTTTTTTTGTCCTTGTAGGATAATCAAGGTCATTCATCCTGTCGTGGCTCTAGCTATTGTGTTGTTGGTGGCTATCCTCGTATTCCTGACGGTTCAACCTTTTGAAGAATCTATTCCTTATCTTGTAATCATTGTAACCTTAGTATTTCCGTTCTTAATCATTTCCCTATGTATGAACTTCCGAGGTTACAAATAAATCTTAGGGCTTTTCTATTCATAATGTTGTCAAATTCCTATCTTAGAGATGATGGGTAGTAGATGTAGACTTTTGTTGTATGAAATCAAGATAATGGTTTATAAATAATTGGTTTTGTTTCAATATTTCGCTTTTGAATGAAAATTAGTAGTAGAAAATCGGAATATATAACTGTCCAACTCATTACATGATTCTTCCAAAATTATACATAGTTGATCAGGTTATGTATAATTTGGGACCAAATGATGTAATGTTTCGTACAGTCACTGTGATATTTAATTAATGCTTTGTTTCTATAAAATAGTTTCATAAATAATTTTTTTTTTTTTTTCAAATGCATAGGAAAATTTTCAGTCCACCCTACAGTGATGGGTTAAGGATTCCTAAAGTATCAATGGGATAACCTCAAAATAAATCTTAGAGTTCGTCTAAGATTTCACTAGGTACGTTTACGGATAGGATATGGAGAAATAAAATAGATATGAAAGTTTAACGCTGATTTGGAATATGAAGAAATTATCGTGAGATAGAGATTTCATAAAGTAGAAAGATAATTTATTCAGGTTACGCTTATCATAACTAGAGAGTATCTGAAAGAAAAATACAACTTAGAAGAGTTCTAAACCTCAATTTATTTATTACTTCCGAAATGTCAAACTTAAAGGTCATACTAGGACATAGATAAGATTCCTTAGTAAATTCTAATTCTCTTCCGAATCAGTCTTAGTTTTCCAGAAACTTGGGCATTGCTTCCTATACTGTCCTTTTCCTTTACAATTCCCACATTTGATAGAGCAATTTCCATAATGATGTAACTTACATCGTTGACATAGAGGTCGTTTTCCTTGGTAAACAGTCTTATGAGCAAGATGCTTACGATGATATGCAGGGCAGTGAGTAGGGATAGTGGTTCCTATCTCGCTATGTTTTCGCTTTTGGTTATTTTGTTCAATACCTAGGGTACGAGTAGATTTAGTCGTTCCTTCCGGGAATTGGTTATCAACTGGTCTATAACAAGACACATTCATTGGCTTCTCTCCTGTTGTCATCTCATTGTTTCCTAAACGAGCTGTTGTAGTTGCTCCGATTACTGCTGCAAGGAGGTTGATTACCAACTTCTGGATATCTTCGGGAGTCATTGGCGCTGTTAATAAGGGTACGGTATTTTTCATACTGACGTTTTTCCGGATATGTCAGAGTAAATATCGTAAATAAATGATTATCTCTTGGTATAACTGCTAAAGAATTAACTAATTCTCTTAGATTTCAGTAACTTTCTCTTCATTCATCAAGGTTTTTTTCCGAAATTTTATCTTAGGGGGTTCTATGGTTATGATACGTCTGGCCGAGAATAGCGAAATATTAATAACTTGATCAATTGTTTTTACAAAAACAATTAACACAAGATCTTTTATTAATATTGCATGTAGTAGGTTTAGGGTTTTCTGTTTCCTACATAAGGGTTTAGTCCTCAAAATTCCTCTATTACTTACTGGGCTCTAGGTTGGTAAGTTAACTAGGTTCGGGAGGAAAAAGATAAGTGACACTTATTGAGCTCTAGGTATAGTTTATACGAAGCCATTTATCTATTAAGGATAATAAACAATGATAGGGTTTCTGGAGTGTCAGATTCAAGAGGATTTGATTCAACATCTTTCTGATTTGTTTCTTGACGTTAATTTTTTCCTAACCTCAAATGTTATTGGGCAACCAATTTACTTTTCGTCGGATGTGGTTTTCTAAGAGAATAGGTAGGTGATGTACATATAGTACGGAAAGTTGTTTTGTTAAGTTCGGGAGTTTAGGGGGATAGGATACTATAGTAACTCGCAAATAGTGATAATAAGTAATTCGAAATTCGCAAATAAAGCAAATCAAATAGTTATCAGATAGGGGGATTATTAATGCCAAATAATCAAAATAAAGGATGCTCTAAATACTGAAACATACCTGGCACGGAAGGCGTAGGACTTTATGGTGTAAGTTTATTTATTTTTGAAAACACGGTTATAGTCCAATGTTTGAAAACATTTGGTTCTCTATAACCATGAGCTCTGATACCACTCTGTAACACCCCCGTTTTCGATATTCGCAGCGAAAATATAAGTTGGGGTGCTACATCACAGTTCACAGTCATGATAATAGAAAAAGACTCGAAAAGAGACATTTTTAGATAAAATTGTTATCATTCATTTATATCAGAGTTACAATATGCAGGTCCCAGTAGGAGGTTCCAAAATACATTAATAAAAATACGTTATTTGTTGATTGATAACATAAATAAACAATCCATAGCCAATCCAATGCCATGCCATGCTTCCAATAGCCTGAGATAAACATGCTAAAAAGGTCAACACAAAGGTTGAGTGAATCCATAGTTTTTAACATTAAATAAGTTTGAACATAAGCTAAATAGATAGTAATTCGGAAATAAACTTATTGCTCTAAGTCTCACAATCTTAGATATTAACGGGGGGTGTGTATGTGTGGGTGATATCATAAAATGATATAAATATGGGTGTATTTGGTTATCAATCCGGCTAGCGCAAAGTCTATCTATCCGGCTAACACAAATAGGGTGCATTTGGTTATCTATCCGGCTAGTACAAAGACTATCCATCCGGCTAACACAAATGGGGTGTCTTAGGCAATATTAATCAGGATAACATACAGAAAAATACTTATGTTCAGGTTTGCAGCATGTATCTCCCCACGTATTTAGAAAAACGTATATAAAAAGTGGGACTATGAACTCACCTGGGCAGTCTGGATGGAAAAACAAAATGACAGAAAGTTGATAAACGTCTCCGGACAAGTAACCTGGGTTATTATGCCAATATTTAGTAATCATATTCAGATGTTTATAGTTCTTTTGTTTGTTTCATTTCGTTCTGTTGTTTGGTTGTTTGTTATATCTTTTGTTCAGTCCATTCGTTGGTTCGTTGTTGAAATAAACGTTTTATGTGAATATTTAGTCGGAAAATAAAAGTAGAAATGATAAAAATAATGGTTATGAAAAGTTACGCTTTAATCCCTAAGGTTTGGCCAAATGACAGTTTATACCCTGGACTTTTGAAAATGACAGTTTCTACCCTTAAGTTAAAAAAATGACAATTTCTGCCCTGTTCATTTGTTAATTATCAGAAATAACCCTTTATAATATTTATTTACAAAATCAGCCCTCTAAACTCTTAGTAATTAAAATATATCATATGAAATTTAAGGACTTGGCTAGAGTTTTGGATTTGATTATCTAAGTGATTGTTAAATCATTTTACGAGCTCTTAGATCCTATGAAAAACTGGACAGGTCGTTTTTAAATATGTCGAGTTTCATAATTTATAAAATTCGTTAGATGGTCGAAATATGTTACCAAAGTTAGTCACTCGACAACTTTAAAACAATTGGGAAAATAAGCTTTAGAACCTAGCGATAGACCATATTTAAGACTCAATATCTTTTAAATCATTAGATCATTTTTCAATGTTCTTGTTTCTAAAATAACCTTGCTAGGTCGACGTTATTATACCATAAAGACAGAATTTTTAGTGTTCAAATAGAGGTCGTAAAATAGGGTTGAAGTTGAGTAGTTGGGCGATAGTTTTTGGAAAAGTAAGTGCTGGAAATATAAGTTTTATACTAACGGTTTTGGAACGAATTCAAGACTCGATATCTTTTTAAAAAACAAATCATTTTCTACGATTCTTCTCCCTAATTAAAGTTTGCCAAGTGAACTTCATATATACCAAAGACCATATTTTATCTTGGTTTCTAGGGGGTCGATTTATTAGTTGGAACTTGGGTTTCTGGTCGAATAAAACAGAAAACATGATAACTGGTTTTTAACTTTCTATTATTAGCAATAAAGGGTGATTTTTAGAGCTCAATATCTTAACGAAAACTTGACCATTTTCAATGATTCTTTTTCCTATATTTTATTTGTTGGGTGAACTCTAGAAATACCGAAAATTAGATTTTATAAACATCATTTGAGGGTTGATTTCGAGGTCAAAAGTTGGGCTGTGGGGCTGTTTTGGACTCGATAAAAACACAGGGAAACAACCCGATTAGGGTTTTTAGGTTCTTGATCATTCTTAACTTAGGTTCGATGCATGATATGATTATTTTTGTGATATCTTAACATGTTTAAAATATTAAAGATTTGTTTAATCAAAAATTCGAATACTATAAGTGTGCTATATGAACTGTTCGAACAGAAGCAATGTGAAGAAAAGAAAACTTAGTGTTCTTGATTATGTGTATTGTTATGAGTTGTGTATTATTGCTTCTAAGTAATATAACGTAAATAAAGCCGTTTATAAAAGAAAATAGAATACTTACTTAGGGTTTGGATCGTGTAGGGTTTATGAACTTGAATTGGTTCGACCTTGTTTTCCCAATGTTCCTCCTCTCTTCTGGACTTCCTAGGTTTGCGTTTAGAGTGTTTTAGGGCTGTATTTTGGACAGAAATGGGTTGTGTTTGTTCTAGTGTTGTGGTTCGATTAGGTGTGAAATGAGAAGAAGGATTGTGTTGCTATTTATAGAGATGGGAAATTAGGGTTTTCAAGCTAAGTGATAAGGAGAACAAGTGTGAATAAAAAGGCTGACAGATTTCATGGAATACGCCACTTGGATAGGAGGAGGAGGAGGGATGAAGAGGTGGTGATGTGGTCGAATTGTATCCATGGTTTTTAACTACCAATAAGGAGGCTTCTTGATGGAGAAGATGTACAAGTGGAAGGGTTTATAGAAATGAATAGGAGAGTATGTCTTAGGCTAGATTCATTGCATCTTCAAGATGAAATTCGGTTTTGGTTTTGTAGTTTGTTTCGAACCAGGTTTTCTAAGGAGGGGCGTGTGAGCTTTGAGTGGTGGTACAATGAGTTTAGGAAGTAGTATCTTAGGGTTTAGGAAGCTTAACTAATTTAGTTTAGGGTTTTGTTATTTAGAAAATAAGTATGTTTATTATTCTTATTTATGTGAATCGAATTAAACATGAAATGAAAAGGAAATCGGTTTGAGCTTATAGGAGTTATATCTTATGCTTAATTTAGTTGTACAATAATTTAGGAAGTGTGAAAAATATATTTTTAATAGTTTAGTATTTTATAAAATTTATTTGTTATGTTTTGTTAAGTTAAAAAATAATTAAATGGATTTTATAGTTTTTTTGAATTAGACACTTGTACCCTGGGCTAAAAGACTTATAAAAATATTTAAGGAGTTTAGAAAATATAATTTATAAAAGTTATGCATAAATGGTTTGTAACTTGTGCTTTAAAAATAATATAAATGAGATTTTAATAAAGATTTCGTAAATAAATGATTTTATGCATAAATGACTTGTACTATAGCTTAAATAACTTGTAAACTTAATATTTTGTAAAAATATTCTAGAAATAAATTAGGGTTTGTGAAATGTATACATAAAATCACACTTATGTGAATTTAGGGTTTTACCGGGAACAAAGTAGAATTAGGGTTTCTGGTGTTATGGTAACTTGTACACTAACTCAAATATGTTATATTTTTATATTCTAGGGTTTCGTTATGCTTATTTGGTGTTGTAATGAATTTTAGGGTTTCATAGAAACTCTATTCAGATAATGAATGTTTTGTTAAGGATTTATCGTAAAATGGTAAATGATATTCTGTAATATTTTTATATCGTTATGTTTATGAAATAAACATTAGGTTCGTTAGGCAGGTCTTGTGGGAGCACATTTATCAATGATGTGATCTACGTCACATAAGATGAGAGATACATTCAAATAAAAAAAATTACCCGTGGAAAAAGGATAATAATTCAGTAGGGTAAATAGGAAATTTTACGAGTGGTTACATTTGAGACAAGGGAGTATCCTAGGAAGTATCCATCATCAGCTTTGGCATCAAATTTTTCTAAGTGATCCTTGTTAGTATAAATAAACACAGGACTCCCAAAGACATGAAAGTAGCTGAGGTCAGGGATTCTTCGTACAACGATTTGGTTGGGATGAGAGTTTTGATATGCTTAAAATGCCTCAAGTTAAAAATAATATTACTTAAAATATTATCTTTTTCTTGGGTCTGATTTCTGATAATGTCGTTTCACTGATAATCCTTGGTTCTCCGTTTAATACCTAAGGATCTAGGTTTAGTCAGTCTTATCTCTACTGGATGAACTAAATTTGAATGTTTTGCCACCTGATGTGTCACTATGCAACGGTCAGATTCTAAAGTGGGTGAATAGTGATTTAAACGGTCGAATATAACGGTCGGTTTTCCCCTATAAATACTTCATTCTAATCCTCATTCTTTCATCACAAATTTTCTTTCTAACAACCTCAAATATGCCGCACCATGTTACATTCTTAGCGATTGTCTACGTGGTCCTTGCGGATTCTTATTTGGCTTACGTCCCTAATGAAGATCATGCTTTCCTAGTTTGCGCTTTAGCAATCGTTATGCCTATCGTGGTCTTTGCTATTGGATTCGACAAGATATGGGGGTAAGGTTTGTTTTTCTAAGTAATCTTCCAAAAATTTTGTATTTATTCTTACGCCTAGTTTTTTTTTGTTCTTGTAGGATAATCAAGGTCATTCATCCTGTCGTGGCTCTAGCTATTGTGTTGTTGGTGGCTATCCTCGTATTCATGACGGTTCAACCTTTTGAAGAATCTATTCCTTATCTTGTAATCAATGTAACCTTAGTATTTCCGTTCTTAATCATTTCCCTATGTATGAACTTCCGAGGTTACAAATAAATCTTAGGGCTTTTCTATTCATAATGTTGTCAAATTCCTATCTTAGAGATGATGGGTAGTAGATGTAGACTTTTGTTGTATGAAATCAAGATAATGGTTTATAAACAATTGGTTTTGTTTCAATATTTCGCTTTTGAATGAAAATTAGTAGTAGAAAATCGGAATATATAACTGTCCAACTCATTACATGATTCTTCCAAAATTATACATAGTTGATCAGGTTATGTATAATTTGGGACCAAATGATGTAATGTTTCGTACAGTCACTGTGATATTTAAATAATGCTTTGTTTCTATAAAATAGTTTCATAAATAATTTTTTTTTTTTTTTCAAAAGCATAGGAAAATTTTCAGTCCACCCTACAGTGATGGGTTAAGGATTCCTAAAGTATCAATGGGATAACCTCAAAATAAATCTTAGAGTTCGTCTAAGATTTCACTAGGTACGTTTACGGATAGGATATGGAGAAATAGAATAGATATGAAAGTTTAACGCTGATTTGGAATATGAAGAAATTATCGCGAGATAGAGATTTCATAAAGTAGAAAGATAATTTATTCAGGTTACGCTTATCATAACTAGAGAGTATCTGAAAGAAAAATACAACTTAGAAGAGTTCTAAACCTTAATTTATTTATTACTTCCGAAATGTCAAACTTAAAGGTCATACTAGGACATAGATAAGATTCCTTAGTAAATTCTAATTCTCTTCCGAATCAGTCTTAGTTTTCCAGAAACTTGGGCATTGCTTCCTATAGTGTCCTTTTCCTTTACAATTCCCACATTTGATAGAGCAATTTCCATAATGATGTAACTTACATCGTTGACATAGAGGTCGTTTTCCTTGGTAAACAGTCTTATAAGCAAGATGCTTACGATGATAGGCAGGGCAGTGAGTAGGGATAGTGGTTCCTATCTCGCTATGTTTTCGCTTTTGGTTATTTTGTTCAACACCTAGGGTACGAGTAGATTTAGTCGTTCCTTCCGGGAATTGTTTATGAACTGGTCTATAACAAGACACATTCATCGGCTTCTCTCCTGTTGTCATTTCATTATTTCCTAAACGAGCTATTGTAGTTGCTCCGATTACTGCTGCAAGGAGGTTGATTACCAACTTCTGGATATTTTCGGGAGTCATTGGCGCTGTTAATATGGGTACGGTATTTTTCATACTGACGTTTTTCCGGATATGTCTGAGTAAATATCGTAAATAAATGATTATCTCTTGGTATAACTGCTAAGGAATTAACAAATTCTCTTAGATTTCAGTAACTTTCTCTTCATTCATCAAGGTTTTTTTCCGAAATTTTATCTTAGGGGGTTCTATGGTTATGATACGTCTGGCCGAGAATAGCGAAATATTAATAACTTGATCAATTGTTTTTACAAAAACAATTAACACAAGATCTTTTATTAATATTGCATGTAGTAGGTTTAGGGTTTTCTGTTTCCAACATAAGGGTTTAGTCCTCAAAATTCCTCTATTACTTACTGGGCTCTAGGTTGGTAAGTTAACTAGGTTCGGGAGGAAAAAGATAAGTGACACTTATTGAGTTCTAGGTATAGTTTATACGAAGCCATTTGTCTATTAAGCATAATAAACAATGATAGGGTTTCTGGAGTGCCAGATTCAAGAGGATTTGATTCAACATCTTTCTGATTTGTTTCTTGACGTGAATTTTTTCCTAACCTCAAATGTTATTGGGCAAGTATCAGGTGTCAAGTATCAGGGTTCATATCAGGATTCATATAATAAGTGTCAAAATCCTTAAATACCGTTTTCCATAAAAGTATTCTTTAAAAGGTTTCATAAAAGAGGCCATTTGAAAATGGTTTCTGTAAAGATAATCTTACCAATAGTTTCTTAAAACATTTTCATAATTTATCAAAAAGGTTTTCTCAATCCAGTTATACTATCAGGTATATCAAGGTTCAAGTCCAGGTTCATGGCAAGGTTCATATCAAGGTTCATGACAAGGTTCAAAACAAAGGTTCAAGTCAGAAGACAAAGCAAGGGTTCAAAGCAAGGTTCAAGAACAAGTACAACAGGTCAAGGTTCACAATACAAGGGATACATAGCAATGGTTCGGGAAATCTTAAATGAATCAATAAAATAAATCAAGAGACGAAGGCCCATTACTGAAAAGGGCAAAATATCCGTACCTTATTCAAATGCAAGCAAAACAGAAACAGTGAACACTGACAGGAAAACAAGTCACTCCCTCTTCAGACCTAGAGGAGTAGAAGACAAAATTACAAGAGGTTCTAAGTTCAGATTGCTATTTTTAGTTAACCTTCCATTTTAAGTACTTCAAGGTTCATACGGTTATTCACACATGATTAAGGTTATTATGGTAGTGTTGTACATTTAAGGGTTCATTAAGTATTTAGGATAAGTTGAAGGACCAATTGTGCAATTATCATAAGGTTAGGGTATAAGGTATAAATATTGTAAAGTTACAGGTTCCTATGAGTTAAGTCCTTTAGTATTATCAAAACAACAACAAAGACCCTTTAATGTTAGAATATTAACACTTAACCCTTTTTAAATATCATTATACACTTTTTTCAGGTTTTTAGGCATTTCTGGACCCGTATTAAATAATTTAAAAATCATAGTAAAACTCTGGAATAAAATCTGAAAAAATTCACAGAGGTACCTCAATGTCCCTAGTATTTTATCAAATTTTTCCAGATTTTATTAGTTAGTGTAAGTACGAAATAAAAATCCACTTTTACAGCTTGTTCTGAAATCGTATCTGATGGAACACCGAAAAATTATCACTTGTTAACCCCTTCAGAAAAATTCAAAAAAATCTACAAAAATGTCAGTTACTAATGGACATCCCAAAGGTTACTCAGTTTAAAGGGCTCTTTCTAATTCGACACGGTTTGGAAATTAAAATTCAAAAACCCGGACTGATTTTCCAGACTTACAAATACGACCAGACACATAATTTTCTAAAAATCGAAAAGTAGCCTTACAGGCCTCTAAAAATTACAAACTAAATTTCTCCAGGTAGCTATTTCATTAAACTACAATCTAGACTCAAGAAACATCAAAATATACGTTCATATCATTAATTCACAGCCGATTAAAGTCGAGTACAATTCCAGGTCAGTAGCAGTTTTTAGTATAACATGTATAACTAGGGTTTTCTTCAATCCCTTTCATTAGTTCTTACACCAAACGATTATAGGTGAGTCCAAAACATATTAAGGTCAATCCATATCAGTTTAGAACACATTCAAATCGAATTACTACCACAGAAAATTTCAGTCGATCCATATACTTATGGGTTTTAGGGTTTTCTTGATTTTATGATTTTATGTGACTAAATATATTGTTTCAAGATTCGATTAAAACAAAAATATGTGAACAAAGATTGAGCAAAGAGACACAATACCCTCGTAGGCCACGAAGAACACGGGTAACAAGAGATCAAAAACACTACACGAATGGTTTTCTTCCTCCCCTTTCTTTGGTTCATACGACAGCAGCCAACACAAGACAAAAACACATAACAAGGATCGATTAGGGTTTGTTTTTAATGGTTCCAATGGATTAATGATATCAAGCGCATGATTACCTTATAGATGAGAATGACACAAGGATAAGATTAAGCCCTCCTTTGGGTCTTTTGTGGATCGAATTGGCAGCAGGAAAAAGAAGGCAGCAGAATTTTTTTGTGTAGGGTTTTTTCTTTGATGAATTTGATGTTCGGTGTAATTGTGGAGGGTAAAAAGGGGTTTGCCTAACTTATAGCAAGGTTAGGCCGAAAATTTGGAGGAGGAAACACATAAGAATCGGCCCAAGAGTGAAGACTCAATCAATCATTATAATTTCCATGTTTACATGATATACCTATCTATCCTTTATTTAATTTTAAATGAATTTAAATAATAATAATAATACAAACTTCGGTCCATATGACATACATAATGTGTTATAATATTTTTGATGACTTGTACAAATTTTATTTGGTGTATCAAAATTAATACATGTCACATATGGTTTGTTTTCATAGGTTTTGTAATGTAATTGTGAGTTATATAAGCTTTAATTAAATTTTTAAGTTTTAGGGGCATTTTGGTCTTTTAACACGTTTTAGTTTTTAGGGTTTTACAGGGATTATTAATGCCAAATAATCAAAATAAAGGATGCTCTAAATACTGAAACATACCTGGCACGGAAGGCGTAGGACTTTATGGTGTAAGTTTATTTATTTTTTGAAAACACGGTTATAGTCCAATGTTTGAAAACATTTGGTTCTCTATAACCATGAGCTCTGATACCACTCTGTAACACGCCCGTTTTCGATATTCGCAGCAGAAATATAAGTTGGGGTGCTACTTCACAGTTCACAGTCATGATAATAGAAAACGACTCGAAAAGAGACGTTTTTAGATAAAATTGTTATCATTCATTTATATCAGAGTTACAATATGCAGGTCCCAGTAGGAGGTTCCAAAATACATTAATGAAAATACGTTATTTGTTGAATGATAACATTAATAAATAGTCCATAGCCAATCCCATGCCATGCCATGCTTCCAATAGCCTGAGATAAACATGCTAAAAAGGTCAACACAACGGTTGAGTGAATCCATAGTTTTTAACATTAAATAAGTTTGAACATAAGCTAAATAGATAGTAATTCGGAAATAAACATATTTCTCTAAGTCTCACAATCTCAGATATTAACGGGGTGTGTGTGTGTGTGGGTGATATCATAAAATGATATAAATATGGGTGTATTTGGTTATCAATCCGGCTAGCGCAAAGTCTATCCATCCGGCTAACACAAATAGGGTGCATTTGGTTATCTATCCGGCTAGTACAAAGACTATCCATCCGGCTAACACAAATGGGGTGTCTTAGGCAATATTAATCAGGAAAACATACAGAAAAATACTTATGTTCAGGTTTGTAGCATGTATCTCCCCACGTATTTAGAAAAACGTATATAAAAAGTGGGACTATGAACTCACCTGGGCAGTCTAGATGGAAAAACAAAATGACAGAAAGTTGATAAACGTCTCCGGACAAGTAACCTGGGTTATTATGCCAATATTTAGTAATCATATTCAGATGTTTATAGTTCTTTTGTTTGTTTCATTTCGTTCTGTTGTTTGGTTGTTTGTTATATCTTTTGTTCAGTCCATTCGTTGGTTCGTTGTTGAAATAAACGTTTTATGTTAATATTAAGTCGGAAAATAAAAGTAGAAATGATAAAAATAATGGTTATGAAAAGTTACGCTTTAATCCCTAAGGTTTGGCCAAATGACAGTTTATACCCTGGACTTTTGAAAATGATGGTTTCTACCCTTAAGTTACAAAAATGACAATTTCTGCCCTGTTCATTTGTTAATTGTCAGAAATAACCCTTTATAATATTTATTTACAAAATCAGCCCTCTAAACTCTTAGTAATTAAAATATATCATATGAAATTTAAGGACTTGGCTAGAGTTTTGGATTTGATTATCTAAGTGATTGTTAAATCAATTTACGAGCTCTTAGATCCTATGAAAAACTGGCCAGGTCGGTTTTAAATATGTCGAGTTTCATAATTTATAAAATTCATTAGATGGTCGAAATATGTTACCAAAGTTAGTCACTCGACAACTTTAAAACAATTGGGAAAATAAGCTTTAGAACCCAGCGATAGACCATATTTAAGACTCAATATCTTTTAAATCATTAGATCATTTTTCAATGTTCTTGTTTCTAAAATAACCTTGCTAGGTCGACGTTATTATACCATAAGGATAGAATTTTTAGTTTTCAAATATAGGTCATCAAATAGGGTTGAAGTTGAGCAGTTGGGCGATAGTTTTTGGAAAAGTAAGTGTTGGAAATATAAGTTTTATACTAACGGTTTTGGACTGAATTCAAGACTCGATATCTTTTTGAAAAACAAATCATTTTCTACGATTCTTCTCCCTAATTAAAGTTTGCCAAGTGAACTTCATATATACCAAAGACCAGATTTTATCTTGGTTTCTTGGGGGTCGATTTATTAGTTGGAACTTGGGTGTCTGGTCGAATAAAACAGAAAACATGATAACTGGTTTTTAACTTTCAATTATTAGCTATAAAGGGTGATTTTTAGAGCTCAATATCTTAACGAAAACTTGACCATTTTCAATGATTCTTTTTCCTATATTTTATTTGTTGGGTGAACTCTAGAAATACCGAAAATTATATTTTATAAACATCATTTGAGGGTTGATTTCGAGGTCAAAAGTTGGGCTGTGGGGCTGTTTTGAACTCGATAAAAACACAGGGAAACAACCCGATTAGGGTTTTTAGGTTCTTGATCATTCTTAACTTATGTTCGATGCATGATATGATTATTTTTGTGATATCTTAACATGTTTAACATATTAAAGATTTGTTTAATCAAAAATTCGAATACTGTAAGTGTGCTATATGAACTGTTCGAACAGAAGCAATGTAAAGAAAAGAAAACTTAGTGTTCTTGATTATGTGTGTTGTTATGAGTTGTGTATTATTGCTTCTAAGTAATATAACATAAATAAAACCGTTTATAAAAGAAAATAGAATACTTACTTAGGGTTTGGATCGTGTAGGGTTTATGAACTTGAATTGGTTCGACCTTGTTTTCCCAATGTTCCTCCTCTCTTCTGGACTTCCTAGGTTTGCGTTTAGAGTGTTTTAGGGCTGTATTTAGGACAGAAATGGGTTGTGTTTGTTCTAGTGTTGTGGTTCGATTGGGTGTGAAATGAGAAGAAGGATTGTGTTGCTATTTATAGAGATAGAAAATTAGGGTTTTCTAGCGAAGTGATAAGGAGACCAAGTGTGAAGAAAAAGGCTGACAGATTTCATAGAATACGCCACTTGGATAGGGGGAGGAGGAGGGATGAAGAGGTGGTGATGTGGTCGAATTGTATCCATGTTTTTTAACTACCAATAAGGAGGCTTCTTGATGGAGAAGATGTACAAGTGGAAGGGTTTATAGAAATGAATAGGAGAGTATGTCTTAGGCTAGATTCATTGCATCTTCAAGATGAAATTCGGTTTTGGTTTTGTAGTTTGTTTCGAACCAGGTTTTCTAAGGAGGGGCATGTGAGCTTTGAGTGGTGGTACAATAAGTTTAGGAAGTAGTATCTTAGGGTTGAGGAAGCTTAACTAATTTAGTTTAGGGTTTTGTTATTTAGAAAATAAGTATGTTTATTATTCTTATTTATGTGAATCGAATTATACATGAAATGAAAAGGAAATCGGTTTGAGCTTATAGGAGTTGTTTCTTATGCTTAATTTAGTTGTACAATAATTTAGGAAGTGTGAAAAATATATTTTTAATAGTTTAGTATTTTATAAAATTTATTTGTTATGTTTTGTTAAGTTAAAAAATAATTAAATGGATTTTATAGTTTTTGTGCATTAGACACTTGTACCCTGGGCTAAAAGACTTATAAAAATATTTAAGGAGTTTAGAAAATATAATTTATAAAAGTTATGCATAAATGGTTTGTAACTTGTGCTTTAAAAATAATATAAATGAGATTTTAATAAAGATTTTGTAAATAAATGATTTTATGCATAAATGACTTGTACTATAGCTTAAATAACTTGTAAACTTAATATTTTGTAAAAATATTCTAGAAATAAATTAGGGTTTGTGAAATGTGTACATAAAATCACACTTATGTGCATTTAGGGTTTTACCAGGAATAAGGTAGAATTAGGGTTTTTGGTGTTATGGTAACTTGTACACTAACTCAAATATGTTATATTTTTATATTCTAGGGTTTCGTTATGCTTATTTGGTGTTGTGATGAATTTTAGGGTTTCATAGAAACTCTATTCAGATAATGAATGTTTTGTTAAGGATTTATCGTAAAATGGTAAATGATATTCTGTAATATTTTTATATCGTTATGTTTATGAAATAAACATTAGGTTCGTTAGGCAGGTCTTGTGGGAGAACGTTTATCAATGATGTGATCTACGTCACATAAGATGAGAGATACATTCAAATAAAAAAAAATTACCCGTGGAAAAAGGATAATAATTCAGTAAGGTAAATAGGAAATTTTACGAGTGGTTACATTTGAGACAAGGGAGTATCCTAGGAAGTATCCATCATCAGCTTTGGCATCAAATTTTCCTAAGTGATCCTTGTTATTATGAATAAACACAGGACACCCAAAGACATGAAAGTAGCTGATGTCAGGGATTCTTCCCTTGAATAACTCATAAGGAGTTTTGCTATGTCTCTTGACAATGATGGATCTGTTTTGTGTGTAACAGGCAGTCTTTACTACTTCAGTCCAAAAGTGTTTGGAAAGGACTGATCCATTTAGCATTGTCCTAGCTGCTTCAATGAGTGTTCTATTTTTCCTTTCAGCCACCCCATTTTGTTTAGGTGTGTAGGGTGAGGAAAATGTGTAGGGTGAGGAAATTTTTGTGAAATGCCTTTCTCATCACAGAAACATTCAAGTTCATAATTTTTTAACTCTGTTCCATTGTCAGTCCTAATCTGTTTGACTTTGATGTCATTCTGATTTTCAATGTTCCTGACAAATGTCATAATTGTTTCAGCTGCCTGACTCTTTTTGATCAGGAAGTATACCCAAGTGTATCTTGAGTATTCATCCACCATGACCAGAGTATACTTCTCATGGTTAATGGATCTAGGACTAATTGGTCCAAATAGATCCATATGGAGAAGATGAAGGCAGTTCCTGATGGAAAAATTGGTTTTGGTTTTAAAGGATGCTCTGTGATGTTTACCTTTTTCACAAGCTGAGCATGGTTTGTCCTTTGAAAACACAAGAGATGGTAAGCCAAGGATTGTTTTGTCTTACAAGGTTGTTTATGTTTCTGAATTTCAGGTGGGAGAGTCTCTTATGCCAAAGCCAGTTGAGAGTATCAGTGGCCTTGGTAAAGAGACAAGTTCCATTCTGAGTCAGACTGGACATGTCTAACACATAAACATCATGTGTTCTTGGTGCAATAAGGACAACTTCCTTATTAGCATTGAAGATGATTCCTTTTTTATCATCAAACTGAACTATGTATTTCGCATCACATAGTTGACTGACACTTATCAAATTGTATTTTAGACCATTTACATAAGCTATCCTAGTAAAGACTATACCATTACAGTTTACTGAACCATAACCTTCAGTGAGACATGATGAGTTATCAGTAAATATCACTTTGGGTCCTGATTCATCCACATACTTGTGCAGATACTCCTTCACACCAGTCATGCTCCTTGAACATCCACTATCAAGATGCCAAACAGGATCCCTGGCATGTTTCTGCACAAATGGTAAACTGGGTCAGTTCTTTCTAGGACTCCACTTCTTGGAGGGCTTAGCTTTGAGGGTCTTATTAACATTTTCAAGTGATTTATGGTCAGTGGTGGAGTGGACTGAGCTACCACATATTATGCATTTGATTGCTGATGTAGACTCAGTGGACTGAGAGGCTGACTTTTTCATAACTCTACTGGCCTGAATGGCCTTACCACGTCCTGTGGTGTAACACCTAAAAAATCCAAAACGTGTAAAATGACCATTTTACCCCTACAAAGTATAAAATTAATTAAAAGCTTATAATGCACCGAATCGATCCCAAACTTCTGGAAAAGAACAAGACATGATATAAAATAATTTTAACAACTTGATTAATATTTATAAAAGTTACGAAATTACCAAATTGCCCTTGTTTGAACCGATTAGGATAAAAATCAATTAATTAGATCTTAAAAAGCAAATAAATGACATTTAAGGGAAAATTAAATCACAATGATGGGCCTTGAATATTTTCCGTGATTTATGGAGCTGAAACCCCTCCCCTTGACGCTCCCATTCCTCTAAATAAGATAAGTTTCACCAAACCCTAATTTCTTTATAGCCGCATAAGAGAAAACACACAAATAAATCCGCCATTTCACCATACGAATTTCTGGAGGTCCAAGATTATTTTTCTGGTGTTGTACGTGATTTAAGGAAGCTAAGAAAATTGGGTTTAGGTCGTGGGAGTCTTTCATTTGATCGCTAGCTCATATTCTTGTTCGCTAATTACAATCCGAAGGTAATTCCCAAATAAATTCATTCGACTCTTGTTAAATTCGTTTTTCATTTTTCTCTTAATCCTCATATGATATATGACCTGGGAAAAATATCTACAAGATTTGTAGATCGCTCGGTTGATCGTGGGAAATTCTTTCTTGTCGAACAATACATCCGAAGGACTAAAATTCGTACAGCCTTACCACGCGTTCTAAATTCGATTTGGTAATTTTCTCATGTTCTCTACATCCTATAAGTCGTATATAAAATGTAAGATTCGATCCATGCAATCTTAATCAAATCGTTTGAATTAAAATGATTAAAACACGTAATAAACATGAAATACTATATGCGAATTTTCTGGATGTTGTAATCATTTTTCATGGACTCTATACGACCTAAGTAACCTGGGAAAAATGAGAATTTGAATAATTGAATCTGAATCTGATCGTGGCATGATTTAGTTCTATCGCTAATATGGAAAGTTATGAATCGAATGAAATTAAAACCCTAGCTTCGATTTGGGTTAAGTTAAGTGTGTTTCTGGAATTTAAAAATGCAGATAATGATGTACCAATGATTGTTAATAATTAGTTCGTGTGATACTAAGTGGATTAGGGTTGTCGAATTGGAATTATATGCGATTGGAACATTTAAAAAAACCATAGGGTGTAATTCGTAATTTCTGGAACTTATGGGTCAGTTTTGTAAAGTGTATTTAACTGGGTAAAACGTGAATAAAATCAGAGATGAAGGGTCTTTTGTGTAAGTATACGATTTTGAAGATTAAAATGGTAAAATCATGAAAGTTATAAACCGATTGGAGATTTATTAAACTAAAAGGGCTTGTTTTGTAATTTTGGGAAACATGTAGCCATTCGTATAAATATGTTATGAGAGACTTGATGTGTAACTTTGAGTATTAAATGGACTTATATTGTAAATATATAATATTTGTGAACCGAATTGTAAATTATTCTATTGAAGGACTAAATGTGTAAATAATGTAAAGTCGTGGACTATTTCGTACACCATATAAAACATGGGTTATTTCGGTAATTTGGAAAGGTAAAGGGTTGCTATGTAAATAAGATCATTGTAAAGGGTATTCGATTTAATTCATTAAAGTGAAGGTTATGTTTTGTAAATTCTTAAACTTGAGGGTTTAAATCGTAAATCTTTAAACTACGAGGGTTATATGAGTAACATATGTAATTAAAGGGTTAATCTTGCTAAAAGATAAATTGTGATATTTACTTCTAAAACCTTATACTTTAATTATATTTTCAAATTGACCCTTAACGTATATTTAATTCTAAAACTAAAACCCTAAAAATACGTAAAGCTATTATTGAGAATACGTGAATCTATAACTAAGTAAAATCTGATAAAATGAGTAATTCTGCCAACCAAATAAGGAACTTACTAAATCCGGAAAACTGCTAAAAAGGGAAAGTTACTTAAAATGGAAAGTCAGTTAAAACCTATTGTAATACTCTTCTACTCTCTTAGGTGTGAAGAAGGAGAGATCCTGAGCTTGTCAGTGTTTGCTATTTCTGGTTTTATTTTGCTTGCAATAAGGTACAGATACTCTGCCCTTTTTCAGTAAGGGTATCCTATCTCATGGTTATGATTCTGATTCTGATTCGTTTAAGTTTTCCCAAAACCATTGCTATGAACCCTTTTATTATGAACCTTCTGGTTACACTCTGATTTGGACCTTTGGTATTACACCTGACATATCTGTTATGAACCATCTGTTATGGACCATCTGATTTGACCTCTGATTTATGACCTTCTGATTATGATATGATGTCTGACTCTTAGTTTGATACCCGAGCCATTTCACTAGGCATGGGGGTTCCATGTCCGTGTCATTGATGCACCAATGGCATGACTCTAGGGCGGTAGAGTGATGTTCCGCCACGTCCCCATTCTGTTTATGATATGTGCACACAACTATGATTATGGCCAATATGATATGTTCTGGGGGGCGTATGGATGCATCCTAGATCTGTTCTGTTAGTGGATTTAACTATATATATGATATCTGTTCTGGTGACTGGTGCTTGTGTGCTATACACGCCTTTCACATTTATCTGGGAGCTGATCACTCCATTTGATACATGAGGACACCCCTCATATTATCTGGTTACTTAAGAGGCATCCCCTCTGGATTATGATGGTTATTATCTGTTCTGTTCTGGGCTCGTGGTGGATGACTATCCTATTCTTCTTTTATTTTATTGTTTCTTGTTTTATACCTCATGACATTTCCCCATGCACCATATTTCAGTTCTATTTCATTATTATTGCTTTGTATATGTATCTGTTCACTGGGCTTTTTAAGCTCAGCCGTACGTTTCTTTTCATGTACGGCAGGTATTTAAGCTTGGATCTGGGTTTTAGCTTTGGGGATGAGAGCAACTGTGTGAAGCTTAGACCTTAGTATTCTTGCTATGCCATTTTGGATTCTGTTTCTGTTATGCCATTGTTTAGGCATTTTGGATTTATATTCTTCGGTTTATTTCTGTTTTGGACATAAGTTATGTTGACTTATTTCCTTGATCGTTAATGTTATGGACTTATGATGTTTTGGATTTAATGCTTGCAATCTGATATGAAGCCATTGTTGTGATATCTCTACCCTTGCCGGGTTGGGGTGTTACAATTTATGGTATCAGAGCCAGGTTATCCGAAACCCTTAGAGCTTAGGCTCGTGACCTGTGAGGATTGGGTAGAACTTAGGTTTCCTTTCGCGCACTCTTTTCCTATTTTGATCTGTCATATATTCTTTATCTGCTCTGTCATATTCTATCTGAGTTGCTAATCCTTTTTGTAATCGTTCAGATGGTGAACACGCGCTTTAACGAGTATGACGCTCCAAATTTCGAAGCCATGATTGCTGAGGCTTTGAAAAACGTTCTCCCTGACCTTTCTGCTCAGGTGGTGACCGAGGTCACCGACAGACTCCGTAGTGGGGCAGGTCCTTCTGGAGGTGGTGGTGGCGGTGACCCACCCGCTCCCCCACCGGTTGGTATTCATGTGTGGATTGAGCGGTTCAACAAGCTCAAGCCTCTTTCGTTCAAGTCCGCTGCCACTCCTCATGAGGCAGAGGACTGGATTACGCACGTGGAGAAATTGTTCAGGGTTCTCGGATGTACTGACGAGTTTAAAACTCGTTTGGCTACATTCAAGCTGGAAGGTGACGCTCAGAATTGGTGGACTGCCCTTGTGCAGGCAAAGGGGGATGATTTTGCTGAGACTTGTTCGTGGGCAGGGTTCATTGAGGTGTTTTATAAGCAGTACATTCCTATGGCAGAAAAGCTGAGATATGAGAGGGAATATGGGTCGATTCGTCAGGGTGATCATGAGTCTTCAGGAGACTTTATGCAGCGATTCTTACGTCTGGCCAGTTTCGTTGGGCCAGAGGTTACTGGGGATGCGGTTCGACAGGCTCGTCACTTCAAGTGGGCTCTTAAGGGATGGGTGTTAGACCGGATTGTTAACACTCCATTTGAGGATGTGGCTAGTGTTCAGGATGCTGCGCGCAACATTGAGTTGCTGCATGAGGACAGGGGATCTAATAAACGTGATAGGGATGGCAACAGGGTTGATACTCGGGGTCATGGTCGTCAGGACCATGGACAGGATCAGCGGGGTCGCCAGGACCGAGGGGGTGATTACAGGCGACAGGATTCTAGGAACCAGGGTCGACAGGATTATGGTCGGTATGGTGGTAACCGTCAGGGTCAGGGTGATAATAGCAGGCGTAGGGATTCTCAGCAGTATCAGCAGTCGGGATCGTCAGGCCAGAAGAAGGCTGTGGAGACTCTACCTCCTCCTCCGTTATGTACTACATGTGGGAAACCACATCCAGGTCCTTGTTATAAAGCTTCTGGGGGTTGTTTTTCGTGTGGCTCTTCTCAGCACCGGATCAAAGATTGCCCCAAGAAGAACCCCATCGTGCCAGCAAACACGACTAGGCCAGCTCCCACCATGGGCCGAGTGTATGCTACTACTCGGGACCAAGCGGCCAACACATCAGGTACCATTACTGGCATACTTTATATTGGAGATCGTACGGCTTTTGTATTGTTTGACACCGGAGCTACTCATTCCATTATATCTGTAAACTTTGCTAAGAAACTTAATCTGGAACCAAAACCATTAATAAATCGTATATCAATCGCAACCCCAATGAAAACCCAGGTGATTATTGATCATGAATATGTTAACTGCCCTCTACGTTTCGATGATCGTGTTCGTCCTGCAAATCTGCTTCCCATTAATATGACCGATTTTGATGCGATTCTGGGCATGGATTGGTTGGCTGATCATAAGGCTACCATCGATTGTTATGCCCGCAAGGTGATCTTCGGCGATATTCATCATCCTGATTTCATTTATCATGGTTCCCAACCTCTGAAATCCGTTAAGATTATTTCTGCCATGAAAGCACGAACTCTGATATCTCATGGTTGCCAAGGCTATTTGGCTTCTGTTAAAGATTCATCTGTAGAAAGTCCTGATGTTGCTAGCGTTCCCATTGTTCGGGAGTATGCTGATGTATTTCCTGATGAACTTCCTGGCCTTCCTCCGGCTAGAGAAGTTGAATTTTCTATTGATCTGATTCCCGGTGCCGAACCTATTTCTAAGGCTCCGTACCGGATGGCGCCTGTTGAGTTAAAGGAATTAAAGGAGCAATTGGAAGAACTTTTAGAGAACGGTTTTATTCGACCTAGTGTTTCGCCATGGGGTGCTCCGGTTCTTTTTGTGAAGAAGAAGGATGGGTCTATGCGGTTGTGCATTGATTATCGCGAGTTAAATCGCATTACCATTCGTAACCGTTATCCGCTTCCTCGCATTGATGACTTGTTTGATCAATTACAAGGAGCCAAGGTGTTCTCTAAAATCGACTTGCGATCTGGTTATCACCAATTGCGAGTTAAAGAGCAGGATGTTTCTAAGACTGCTTTCCGTACTCGCTATGGACACTATGAGTTTCTGGTTATGCCGTTTGGCCTAACAAATGCTCCTGCTGTGTTTATGGATTTGATGAACCGGATCTTTCATGAATTCCTCGATAAGTTCGTCATTGTTTTTATTGATGATATTTTGGTGTATTCTAAATCGTCTGAGGAGCACGAGCAGCATTTGCGTATTGTTCTGGGTATTCTGAGGCAGCAGAAATTGTTCGCAAAATTTTCTAAGTGTGAGTTCTGGCTGAACCAAGTCGCTTTCCTTGGTCATATCGTGTCTGCAGAGGGTATCACCATGGATCCTGCTAAGGTTGAGGCTATCACTAAGTGGCCGAGACCTACCACGGTGACTGAAATTCGGAGTTTTCTAGGATTAGCTGGTTATTACCGGCGTTTTGTTGAAGGGTTTTCTAAGTTGGCTTTGCCTTTGACTCAGTTGATGCGGAAGGGTGAAAAGTTTGTATGGACTGATGAGCATGAGCAGAGCTTTGAGGAGTTGAAAAGGCGATTGGTGTCTGCACCTATTCTGACCTTACCTTCTGGTTCTGGAGGCTTCCAGATTTATAGCGATGCGTCTAAGAAGGGTTTAGGCTGTGTGCTTATGCAACACGGCAAGGTGATTGCCTATGCTTCTCGGCAATTGAAACCCTATGAAGAAAACTACCCAACTCATGATCTGGAATTAGCAGCGGTCGTTTTTGCATTAAAAATCTGGAGACATTACTTGTATGGTGAATCGTGTGATATCTTCACCGATCACAAGAGTCTCAAATACATCTTTACTCAGAAAGAGCTCAATATGAGGCAGAGGAGATGGTTAGAGCTTCTAAAAGATTACGACACGAACATTCAGTACCATCCAGGAAAGGCTAATGTAGTTGCTGATGCACTTAGTCGTAAGTCTGGGATGATTGCTAGCTTGGAGATTGATTCGCATGTTCTTAAGGATTTGGAGCGTTTGGATGTCGAGTTGTGTGTTCGGCGTGACGTTGGTTACTGGGCTAGTTTGAAAATTGAGTCGAATCTGATGTTGCGTATTAAAGAGGCTCAGAAAGATGATGGTGAACTCTGGGCTATTGTTCAAAATATTGAAGAGGGTAAGCAAACTGAGTTTAGGGTTGATGATAACGGAGTTGTCTGGTATGAGGATCGTTTATGCGTGCCTAATGATTCTGATTTGCGTGAGGCGGTGTTGACTGAGGCTCACAGTTCTCCTTTCTCTATACATCCTGGTTCTACCAAGATGTATCGGGATCTAAAGCAGCACTTCTGGTGGAATGGTATGAAGCAAGATGTGGCATTATTTGTTGCTAGATGTATGACCTGCCAGCAAGTTAAGATTGAGCATCAGCGGGCTAGTGGTCTGTTGCAGCCTCTGGAGATTCCTACTTGGAAGTGGGATGAGATTTCCATGGATTTCGTTTCTGGTCTGCCCTTGACTCGTAAAAGACATGATGCGATTTGGGTGGTCGTTGATCGACTAACTAAATCTGCTCATTTCTTACCCATCCGTATGACCTATAGTATCAGTAAGTTGGCGGAAATCTTTCAGCAGGAGATTGTCAGATTGCATGGTATGCCTTCATCTATCGTTTCTGATCGTGATCCTCGTTTCACTTCACGTTTCTGGAAGGGACTTCATAAGGCTTGGGGCGCTCGCCTTAAGTTTAGTACCGCTTTTCATCCCCAAACTGATGGTCAGTCGGAGAGGACCATCCAGACTTTGGAAGATATGTTGCGATCTTGTGCTTTGGAATGGACCGGTAGCTGGGATGAGTATTTATGTTTGGTGGAGTTTTCGTATAATAACAGCTGGCACGCCAGTATTCGGATGGCTCCCTTCGAGATGTTATATGGGCGCAAGTGTAGAGCGCCGGTTTGTTGGAACGAAGTGGGGGAACGTATTATTGAGGGTCCGGAGTTGGTTCAGGACACCAACGAAAAGGTAGCCGTTGCTAGGGAAAAGTTAAAGGAGGCCCGTGCGCGTCAGAAGAGCTATGCTGACAAGCACCGTCGTGACCTAGAGTTTAATGTTGGCGACCGGGTATTTCTGAAAGTATCTCCTTTCCGAGGGGTTAAGCGTTTTGGAATTAAAGGCAAGTTGAGTCCTCGGTTTATTGGTCCTTTTGAAATTCTGGATCGTATTGGGGAGGTTTCTTATCGTCTGGCTCTACCTCCTCAGCTATCTCATGTGCATAATGTTTTCCATGTATCTCTTCTGAGGGGATACAACTATCACCCGTTGCATGTGGTGTCTTATCCACTTGATCAGATTCAGCCGGATATGTCTTTATCCGAAGAGCCGGAGGCTATTCTGGACCGGCAAGAGCGGGTCATGAGGAATAAAGTCATTCCATTCGTAAAAGTTCTTTGGAAGAATCACCCAGAGCGCGAGGCTACCTGGGAGACTGAAGAATCGATTCATGCTAGTTATCCTCACTTTGTATTCTGATCTGGTATGTCTTTGTCTTGTCTTCTGTTTCATTTCATCTGTACCTTTTTGCAAATTTCGAGGACGAAATTTTTCTGTTAGAGGGGAAGAAGTTGTAACACCTAAAAAATCCAAAACGTGTAAAATGACCATTTTACCCCTACAAAGTATAAAATTAATTAAAAGCTTATAATGCACCGAATCGATCCCAAACTTCTGGAAAAGAACAAGACATGATATAAAATAATTTTAACAACTTGATTAATATTTATAAAAGTTACGAAATTACCAAATTGCCCTTGTTTGAACCGATTAGGATAAAAATCAATTAATTAGATCTTAAAAAGCAAATAAATGACATTTAAGGGAAAATTAAATCACAATGATGGGCCTTGAATATTTTCCGTGATTTATGGAGCTGAAACCCCTCCCCTTGACGCTCCCATTCCTCTAAATAAGATAAGTTTCACCAAACCCTAATTTCTTTATAGCCGCATAAGAGAAAACACACAAATAAATCCGCCATTTCACCATACGAATTTCTGGAGGTCCAAGATTATTTTTCTGGTGTTGTACGTGATTTAAGGAAGCTAAGAAAATTGGGTTTAGGTCGTGGGAGTCTTTCATTTGATCGCTAGCTCATATTCTTGTTCGCTAATTACAATCCGAAGGTAATTCCCAAATAAATTCATTCGACTCTTGTTAAATTCGTTTTTCATTTTTCTCTTAATCCTCATATGATATATGACCTGGGAAAAATATCTACAAGATTTGTAGATCGCTCGGTTGATCGTGGGAAATTCTTTCTTGTCGAACAATACATCCGAAGGACTAAAATTCGTACAGCCTTACCTCGCGTTCTAAATTCGATTTGGTAATTTTCTCATGTTCTCTACATCCTATAAGTCGTATATAAAATGTAAGATTCGATCCATGCAATCTTAATCAAATCGTTTGAATTAAAATGATTAAAACACGTAATAAACATGAAATACTATATGCGAATTTTCTGGATGTTGTAATCATTTTTCATGGACTCTATACGACCTAAGTAACCTGGGAAAAATGAGAATTTGAATAATTGAATCTGAATCTGATCGTGGCATGATTTAGTTCTATCGCTAATATGGAAAGTTATGAATCGAATGAAATTAAAACCCTAGCTTCGATTTGGGTTAAGTTAAGTGTGTTTCTGGAATTTAAAAATGCAGATAATGATGTACCAATGATTGTTAATAATTAGTTCGTGTGATACTAAGTGGATTAGGGTTGTCGAATTGGAATTATATGCGATTGGAACATTTAAAAAAACCATAGGGTGTAATTCGTAATTTCTGGAACTTATGGGTCAGTTTTGTAAAGTGTATTTAACTGGGTAAAACGTGAATAAAATCAGAGATGAAGGGTCTTTTGTGTAAGTATACGATTTTGAAGATTAAAATGGTAAAATCATGAAAGTTATAAACCGATTGGAGATTTATTAAACTAAAAGGGCTTGTTTTGTAATTTTGGGAAACATGTAGCCATTCGTATAAATATGTTATGAGAGACTTGATGTGTAACTTTGAGTATTAAATGGACTTATATTGTAAATATATAATATTTGTGAACCGAATTGTAAATTATTCTATTGAGGGACTAAATGTGTAAATAATGTAAAGTCGTGGACTATTTCGTACACCATATAAAACATGGGTTATTTCGGTAATTTGGAAAGGTAAAGGGTTGCTATGTAAATAAGATCATTGTAAAGGGTATTCGATTTAATTCATTAAAGTGAAGGTTATGTTTTGTAAATTCTTAAACTTGAGGGTTTAAATCGTAAATCTTTAAACTACGAGGGTTATATGAGTAACATATGTAATTAAAGGGTTAATCTTGCTAAAAGATAAATTGTGATATTTACTTCTAAAACCTTATACTTTAATTATATTTTCAAATTGACCCTTAACGTATATTTAATTCTAAAACTAAAACCCTAAAAATACGTAAAGCTATTATTGAGAATACGTGAATCTATAACTAAGTAAAATCTGATAAAATGAGTAATTCTGCCAACCAAATAAGGAACTTACTAAATCCGGAAAACTGCTAAAAAGGGAAAGTTACTTAAAATGGAAAGTCAGTTAAAACCTATTGTAATACTCTTCTACTCTCTTAGGTGTGAAGAAGGAGAGATCCTGAGCTTGTCAGTGTTTGCTATTTCTGGTTTTATTTTGCTTGCAATAAGGTACAGATACTCTGCCCTTTTTCAGTAAGGGTATCCTATCTCATGGTTATGATTCTGATTCTGATTCGTTAAGTTTTCCCAAAACCATTGCTATGAACCCTTTTATTATGAACCTTCTGGTTACACTCTGATTTGGACCTTTGGTATTACACCTGACATATCTGTTATGAACCATCTGTTATGGACCATCTGATTTGACCTCTGATTTATGACCTTCTGATTATGATATGATGTCTGACTCTTAGTTTGATACCCGAGCCATTTCACTAGGCATGGGGGTTCCATGTCCGTGTCATTGATGCACCAATGGCATGACTCTAGGGCGGTAGAGTGATGTTCCGCCACGTCCCCATTCTGTTTATGATATGTGCACACAACTATGATTATGGCCAATATGATATGTTCTGGGGGGCGTATGGATGCATCCTAGATCTGTTCTGTTAGTGGATTTAACTATATATATGATATCTGTTCTGGTGACTGGTGCTTGTGTGCTATACACGCCTTTCACATTTATCTGGGAGCTGATCACTCCATTTGATACATGAGGACACCCCTCATATTATCTGGTTACTTAAGAGGCATCCCCTCTGGATTATGATGGTTATTATCTGTTCTGTTCTGGGCTCGTGGTGGATGACTATCCTATTCTTCTTTTATTTTATTGTTTCTTGTTTATACCTCATGACATTTCCCCATGCACCATATTTCAGTTCTATTTCATTATTATTGCTTTGTATATGTATCTGTTGACTGGGCTTTTTAAGCTCAGCCGTACGTTTCTTTTCATGTACGGCAGGTATTTAAGCTTGGATCTGGGTTTTAGCTTTGGGGATGAGAGCAACTGTGTGAAGCTTAGACCTTAGTATTCTTGCTATGCCATTTTGGATTCTGTTTCTGTTATGCCATTGTTTAGGCAT
The DNA here is from genome assembly GCA_021014915.2 of Artemisia tridentata subsp. tridentata. Taxonomy (NCBI): domain Eukaryota; kingdom Viridiplantae; phylum Streptophyta; class Magnoliopsida; order Asterales; family Asteraceae; genus Artemisia; species Artemisia tridentata. The sequence goes on along the minus strand of CP139506.1, from coordinate 320,803,665 downwards.
TTTGGATTTATATTCTTCGGTTTATTTCTGTTTTGGACATAAGTTATGTTGACTTATTTCCTTGATCGTTAATGTTATGGACTTATGATGTTTTGGATTTAATGCTTGCAATCTGATATGAAGCCATTGTTGTGATATCTCTACCCTTGCCGGGTTGGGGTGTTACATGTGGTGTTATGAGTGGAACTTCCACTATTTTCACAACAATTGTCAATTTGACAATCCTTAGGATGGTGGTCATTGAACCCACAGTAAGGGCAAGGTGCAAAAGGCTTTGCCTTTTGTTTTTGTTTCTGTTTAGAATCAGAAGGATAGTTTAAAGACTGAGCTTTAAGACTTGCCATGTTTGAAGTGACTGAATGTGTTTTATGATAAGAGGTCCTGTGATCATCTTTTTTGCAAATCATGCAATAAAGAATTCTATAGCAATCATCAGTGATATGATTGGTATAGTTACACAGTTCACATCTTTTCAGGGGTTTTGTGGGTTTGGGTTTGGTCTTTGAGGAAGCTGGTTTTTGTTCCTTCTTGGATTGAGAAGGTTTCTCAGAAGATGCAATCTTCTCTCCCAGCTTCCTGACCATTTCAGCCAACTGATCAAATTTTGAGTCAGGGCTTTGAGTTGTTACTTCAGAAGGGACTGAAGTTGATGAGTCATTAGTATTTACTGAGACTTCAAGGGTTGGTCTCTTCAGGATGGTTGTTCCCATTCCTGATCTCTCCTTTGGAAAGTGTGGTGAGAAGACCATTTGTGGGAGGACTTAGTTTGGTGCAGCACCCTGAAGGGTATTCAGTGGAGGAAGTGGTGGATATGATTTTGATTCAGACTCATTCACAGACTCAGTATTACTGACTTGTTCAGTGAGTTCAAGCTTACTGAGTTGTTCAGTAAGTCCAAGCATATTTTTCAAAGCCTGACTTTCAGGAAGCAAGATCTTTCCAGTCTCAAAGTTTGGTAACTTACTGACTGGGTTGTCCCTGACAATCCAGTCATTAGACTTGGGAAGCATTTCTTGCTCAAAAGATATGCCAGCTGGAACAAAGGTTAATTCACTGTGACTCACATTGGGATCAACCATACGAGGGTCAATTCCAATGGTTTTCTTAGAGCTTAATCCCACAGTGTCAAAGACTTTGGGGTTCTTTTTGGTCCAGCCTTGGATGACAGCTTTTTCTTTGTTAAGTTCAGTTTGTAGGGCTTGGTTTAGTTTCAAAATTTCAGTGTTCTGAATTTGTAGAGTTATTGTTTCTAATTTGGCTTGCTTCAGTACAAGCAATTCATCTCTACATTTATTCAATTCTGACACTATGTTGTTATATTTTGAACACATGTTAAGCCTTTGTTCCTCAACAAATTTAAGATCTACACAAATATAATTCATGTAAGACTGCCAATCAGAATCATCATCCATAGAAAGTAAAGTGTTTACCTTCTTCATGGTGATGTTTACCCACTCTCCATTCCTTACATAGCTTTTCCCAACAGCCACCTGATCACCTTCAGAGAGTGCCATCAGTGCACTCACTCTAATTTCCTCATCTGAGGATAACTCTTCTTCATCCCAATCATAGGCTTCAGCAACTAAAACCTTGTTCTTTGCCTGAACAGGCTTGGATGTTTGAGCAGCCTGAGACATAGAGGGATTAGTTTCAAGAATTGCAAGTTTAGCCTTGGCTTTCCTATATTTTGCTTCAAAGTGTTTTTGACCCTTGTTTTGAAATTGTTGGGTCAACTGAAACATTCTAGGTTGAAACTTGCTAGTTCCTAAGGAACTATTTCCTGAAAATTTGTAAGAGGGTTCTGAGGTGGTTTTAGAATAACAGTCCCTAGCAAAATGACCCTTTTTACCATAATTAAAGCATTCAGTGGTTTCATTTGCTTTTCCTTTTGAAAAGTTGGACTAGTTTCTTTTGATGAAACGTTTTAAACTAGCAAGGAGTGCCCTCTCTTGGAATTCCAAGTTTAGATCTTTTAGGTACTCATCACTAGTCCTTTAATCAATTTCATCCTTAGAATTCTCTTGAAAGTCATGCACAACACCATTAGTATAAAAAGCAGTTGATATGGGTGTGGAGGTTAAGGCCTTTTTGGACTCAAGAGCTTTTGAGTCAGGATATCTCCTTGAGATCAAGTTGTCCTCATAGAAAAATTTCCCATAGATTTCAGGGAGCTCAAGGGTCTGAATGTGATTAGCATTCCTCAGGCCTTGTGAGAAGTTTAGCCACTTCTCAGGGAGAATGTTGACAAAGCTAACATTTGTCTCATGCTTAGATAATACTACACCATCATTTGATAGTTCGTTTATCAAAGTCTTGTATCTGGTATAAGTCTGAGAGAGACTTTCAGAGTCTTTTGCCCTGAAAGTATTATACTCAAGTTTCAGGTCCATGACCCTGTTTTCCTTGGTATCTGAGGGGCCCTCAAAGCTATTAACCAAGTCATCCCAAGTTTGCTTGGCTGTTAAACAGTTGATGACTGATTCCATTATATCGTCAGGAAGACAAGATATAAGGATGCTTTTAAGGCACTGGTCTTGATTGACCACCCTCCTCTCATCAATGGTCTATTGTGCCTCAGGCTTGTTTAGCCCTGCAGCAGTCTTAGGGACAAATGCGCCATCCCTGATACAGGTGATGTAGTAAGGTTCCATACTAGTTAAATAGCAAATCATACGTTTTTTCCATTTGCTAAATTTTCCAGCTTCTAGTCTGGGTGCAACAGCAGAATAGTTGCCACCCTTTTTATCGACCAGCTGGGGTACATTAATATCAGCCATAGTAGGATCTTGGTTTTAAAAACCTTGAGCACTCTTAGTCAGTTTTGAAAGATTTTATAAACCAGAGGCTCTGATACCACTTGTTGTTCCCTTAACACGCTTAGAGTTAACTAGAAAGTTAATCTATTCTTGTTTATGACTAATACAATGTTATGATTAATTCTAACAGATTAATGAAACGTAAAAGTAAAAACACATAAGTATTTTTCAACGTTTAAATTCTTATTAGAAATGAATCAAAGAATCTATTACCCAAGTGTTTTGCGGAACAAACACTTGGGATTGAATAGACAAGGTATGGTGTCTCCTATCTAAACTCAAGCTATGCTTAAGTGGTAACAATTCGACCCACTGAGCTATCTTAGGGATACGTTACTCTTTGTAGGAGAGAAGTTGTTTTGCAAAAGTCTAAGGCTTTTAATGTACAAAACACACACAACTTCTCTCCTTTTGAACCTATTTATACACAAGTATAAAAGAGTAAAAGTGATTAAAAAACTACAACTTGTTGAAGCAAGCGTGTCTGACAATTACAACAGTAATTTTCATTTCCAAGAACCAATGGGAATGGACTATAAAGTCTTTAGGAGTGGTTGGTCTGACACTCCATGACTTTTAGCCGTCTTAGGGAGAGTTTCTTCCTGACAAAATAAGATTTGATCTTATCTTAAACTTTTCACAGATCTTCCCGCCTTTCTTTCAAGCGTTGAGTTCTTCAGTCTTCAATCACTTAATGTTGTTGAGGAGACTGGGGTTCAGTGAGTTCTTGTCCAACACTCACTGAATCATCATCGTCTTCTTCGGCTTAAGTCCTACACAGGGAGTACCGCCTTCCTAAGTAGTGAATCCTTCTTCTTGAATTCGCCTTAAGCATCCTGAAGATGACTCACTGAGAGACTGTTCACTCAGTGACTTGAATTGTTCTCGGTTTAATTTACACTTAGTTAATTTGTGTCCAAATCTTGTTTTAAGTATTCTTGAGTACTGATGGACCCAACACAAAGGCATAGATAGTCTCATCACTCAAGTTAGCAGTACTAGTTTTTACACTAGCAGTACTAACTTTAGGGCTAGCAGTACAAACATTTAGATCATCCTTAGTACTGCTATTGCTGGGAGATGACACAAATGCCATATTTCCAGACATAAAACTGGTGCTTCCTCCTTTCTTCACCTTTTGTTCAATAATCTTAAGATTGTTGTACAATTCATTAAGTGTCATCTTCTCCAGTTCGGGCTTGTTGCTCCAAACAACAACATGGGTGTTCCATTCAGCAGACAAACTATTGAGAAACTTTAAGTTTAGGTCTTCTTGTGGAATCACAATCTTCAAACTAGCAAGCTGACCTACAATTCTCTGTAGCCTGTTAAAGATTCGATCAAGAGTTTCAGTGCTTGTGGCACTAAAATTCTCATAGCTCTGCTTCAGTAGTGTTCTTTGTGCCTTCTTAGTGGCTTCATTACCCCCAAATCTCTCTAATGATTGAAGTTCAACACCTGATCATTGGGGATTGCCAGGAGTAGCAAACTCTTGGCTTTAACATCATTCTTCTTCTTGATCCACTCATCATTTGTGACTGGTTCAGTCTTGGCTTTAAAAATTGCAAAATGGACTTATATTTTGAAACGGATGGAGTATTACTATTCAAGGCCGTCTTTGAGGATGTGCAAGCTGAGCAACCGCTCAGGGCCCCAAAATTTTTAAGAGCACCAAAATTTGTCCCGCTAATAATTATATGCATGTGTACACATATTTTTCACGAAGAAAAAAGTATTTAGGTGAGAAAATATCTTAAATGAGTAATATGTTAAAACGTTTAGATAACTAATTGCATTATATCTTATAAACGGTGATACTTTATATATAACATTCCTTATCGAAATGCCTCATTATTTAATTTCGTGCAGGCCCTCAAAAAGTTAATAAATTCATAGGACCGCCGTGTTACTATTCTTGGATTCAGCTGTTGAAATAAACTCAATGAAACTGTTGACATAAATAATGCCTAAAAACATTATCAATATTTACTCATATCTCTATGTTTTGATGATCACAAAATGTAAACTCATTAAAACATAAACTTATAAAATAAACAAGTACTTAGTTGTAAATATTCACTTCTACAACTAAAATATTTTAAGGTATGAATGAACTAATACTTAATGCATTATATGATCAAAGGAACATTTTCTTAAACATTAGATTTTTTATAAAATGTCAAAAACATTTTATATCTTTTAGAAAAAACATTTTTGGTAATAAATAAAAAGGTTTAATTTATTATATATTTTTGAATTCGAATTTTTAACCAAAATCAGTAAAAATGTTCCAGAAAAACCTTCCCCACAAAAAGACAAAACTGGGCAACGGCTAGGGAGGGAGGCCCCCTTAATTATGCTAGGCGGCCCCCTTAAAATTAAGGTGACCGCCCCCTATTTAAGGGGGCCGGCCACGCTCCAGTAGCTCCCAGCTGTCCAGTTTTTCTGCCTATAAATACCAGCCTTCCCCTGGATTTTTACTCACCTTTTGCACACTAAAACTTTCTGTTGTAGATCTCATTCTATATCTTCAAAAACCCTTTGATCATATAATCTTAAGCTTTTGTTTCCAAGTGATCCAAGCTTCCTTCATTCAAGTGCAAGAGAAGAATACTCCTTCAACAACTAGAGAAGAAGTATTGCAACTTAGATACCTAAGTTGTTTGTGTCATCATACATTTGTACATAAGTTGTGTATTGTTGTTAGATAGTTGTGTGAATAATTGTTTGGGATAGGTTAGAGTGTTAATAGTGAAGTTGTGAAGTTAATGTGTGTTAGAAGTAAAGGTGTGAAGAAGTAGAATTGTACATAGGTTGTGTTAGGTTGTGAAGAAGGTGTGAAGTCATAGTAAATAAGTTGTGAAGAAGTCGTGAACAAGTCGTGAAGAAGTCGTGGAGAAGTCGTGAAGAAGTAATGGAGAAGTCGTGAAGAATTCATGAAGAAGAAGGTGTGATTAGGTCGTGTATAAGTTGTGAGATTGGTTCTAGCTACGATTAGAACTCGACATTTAGCTTTGTGTCGTTAAGCCGGTGTAAGCTAAAGTTGTGTAAGGTTTTCTCCGCCATAAGGGAGCTTGTTGACATATTGAAGAAAACTCTCGAGTTAGGTGCTCGGGGAGTGGAGTAGGGCAAGGAAGGTGTCCTTGTAGCTGAACTACTATAAATCTCTTGTCTCTCGGTTAGATCTTTCCATCTCTATCCTTCAGTTCATTTTATTACCTTACTTGCATTGCTTATTTATATTTATATATATATATATATATATATATATATATTGTTCATATTGTTCAAGAGTTGAGATCATATAAATTCGAATCTAAGTTTTAAAAAGTAAACAAAGTTTTCACAATAAAAATTTAAAAGGACATAAAACTATTCAACCCCCCCTTCTAGTTTTCCACAATTGGTATCAAGAGCCAGGTCAAACAAGATTTTTAAAATAAACTATATTTTAAAACTTGAAACGATCTATGGAATCTGAAAAATATTTAGAAGGGCAATTTATGCAAAGACTACCACTATTTGAAAGTGATGGATTTTTATATTGGGAAAATAGATTTGAAACGTATGTGAAATCAAAAGATATTGATCTTTGGCATGTTATTACCTATGGTGATTTTCCCCCCATTCAACATAATCCTTTAACTAAAATAGATGAAGTTGTACCTTTTGAAAAACAAAATGATGATTTGAAAAAGAAACTAGCAAAAAATAATGAAGCTAAAATGGTAATTTATAATGCGTTACCACGCAAAGAATATGAAAGAATTTTTATGTGTCAAACCGCAAAAGAGATTTGGGATTCTTTACTAATCACTCACCAAGGTAATAATCAAGTCAAAGATAATAAAATAGATCTTCTTGTTCAACAATATGAACAATTTACAATTCCTGAAGAGGAATCTATTGACAATGCATTTGCTAAATTTAACACAATCATCACAAGTTTAAAAGCACTTGATGAGACTTTTTCTAGCAAAAATTGTGTAAGGAAATTTCTTAGGGCATTACATCCGAAATGGCGCGCGAAGGTCACGGCGATTGAAGAGTCAAAGAACTTGATGCCGTTATCACTTGATGAACTTATTGGCAACTTGAAGGTTCATGAAGAAATTATAAAGAGGGACTCGGAAACGGTCAAGAGCAAGAAAGATCAAATCAAGTCTCTCGCGCTAAAAGCCAAAAAGGTTCTTAGTGATGACGATGATTCAAGTGACGATAGTGAAGACGAAGAATATGCAATGGCCGTAAGAGAATTCAAGAAATTTTTCAAGAGACGAGGAAGATTCACGAGACAACGGCGAGATGAAAGAAGATCGCTTCAAAGAAATAGAAATGATAACTACGGGAAAAGAATGTTCTTTAGATGTGGAAGCCAAAACCATCTCATTGGCGAATGTCCAAAGCCACTGGGTTATGATTACGAAAGCGCATTTGTTAGTGGAACATGGAGTGATAGCGACAAAGATGAAGCGGACAAAGCAAAAGACGAAAAGTGCCTTGTAGCTCAAGCCACCGATGAAATATGTCTAGGGATAAATTTGGAGCCTGACAAATGGATTAGGATAGTGGATGCTCGAAGCACATGACGGGGAACCGGAAGCTATTCTCTTCCTACAAGGCATACAACGGAGGTAATGTTATTTTCGGTAGTGATTTTTGTGGAAAAATCATTGGCAAAGGTACGATCTCTCAAGACTCCCTAACTATTGAAAATGTTGAGCATGTAGATAATTTAACATATAACTTGCTTAGTATAGGACAAATATGTGATAATAAGTGTAGGGTTACTTTTACAAGTAAAGATAGCGAAATAGTTAAGGACGGAAAGGTCATAGGTAGAGGAATTAGGAAAGGTGGCGTATATGTTATGAAACTAGGAAATAAACCGGAAGATAAAATATGTCTAGCAACCATAGATGAAAACTCTACATTTTGGCATAGAAGATTAGGTCACGCAAATATGCAACAAATACAATCCCTAGCCTCTAAAGAATTAGTTAGAAACTTGCATAACCTAAGATATGACCAACACTTTTGCGATGCATGTAAAATAGGAAAACAAGCACATGCTAGTCACAAAACTAAGAATATAGTCTCCACTACTAGATGCCTATAATTATTACACATGGACCTTTTTGGTCCATCAGCTGTGCGGAGTTACGGAGGTAATCGTTATACCTTAGTAATTGTAGATGACTATTCACGATAAACATGGACTAGATTTTTAAGTGATAAAACCTAAGCCTTTAATAAGTTTGAAATATTTAGTAAAATGATTCAAAATAAATTAGGATGATCTATAGTATCAATTAGGACGGACCATGGTCGGGAATTTGATAACGAAGTGCAATTCTAAAAATATTGTGATTTAAATGGGATATCTCACAATTTCTCCGCTCCTCGCACTCCACAATCAAATGGGGTAGTAGAAAGAAAGAATCGAACATTACAAGAAATGAGTAGAACAATGCTAAATGAACAATCTATCCCACAAAAATTTTGGTGACATGCCGTAGATACATCAACATATATAATAAATAGAGTCTCAATTAGGCGAATTTTAGAAAAAACCCCATATGAGTTATTAAGAGGTAGAAAACCTAATCTAAATTACTTTAGGGTATTCGGGAGCAAATGTTTTGTTCTCAATACAAAAGATTACCTTACTAAGTTTGATCCTAAGTCGTACGAAGGAATCTTTCTAGGGTATTCACAAAATAGTAAAGCATACATCATACTTAATGAACACACTATGAAAGTAGAAGAGTCCTTAAATGTAACTTTTGATGAAACTCCACCACCACCTAAGACATTGCCCCTAGAAGATGATGACCTAGTTGAAGAAGAAGCTATTGAGGTTAGTAAAATTAAACCCTTAGGCGATGATAATGTTGATATAACATTAGGAGATAACGAAATTGTAAATGTTAAGGAATCTAAATCACACCCGTTAGATAATATAATAGGAAACCTAAATCAAAGAACCCTTAGATCACAAGCTCAAGATAAAAATAACTTCTTTTGTTTCATATCAACTATAGAACCTAAAAATATAAATGAGGCATTAAAAGATGAAAGTTGGGTTATGGCTATGCAAGAAGAACTAAAATCAATTTAAGACTAATGACGTTTGGGAACTAGTCCCAAATCCCATGAACATGACCATCATAGGAACTAAATGGGTTTATAGAAATAAGTTAGATGAAAATGGAATAGTTACTAGGAACAAAGCTAGGTTTGTTGCCCAAGGTTATAATCAACAGGAAGGAATTGATTATGACAAAACTTATGCCCCCGTAGCTAGATTAGAATCTATAAGGATACTTCTTGCCTATGCATGCGCCCTAGTCTTTAAGTTATTTCAAATGGACGTGAAAAGTGCATTCCTTAACGGTTTTATCAATGAGGAGGTATACGTGGCACAACCTCCAGGATTCATTGACTTCGCAAAACCTGATTATGTTTATAAACTCAAGAAAGCTTTATATGGACTCAAACAAGCTCCCAAGGCTTGGTATGATCGATTAAAAGCATTTCTTATTAAACATGATTATTCCATGGGAATGGTAGATAACACTCTTTTCACGAAAAAGAAAAGCCCAAATCTCATCATTGTCCAAATATATGTCGACGACATTATATTCGGATCAACTTGTCAGGATATGTGTGATAAATTCGCCAAAATCATGCATGATGAGTTTGAGATGAGAATGATGGGTGAACTTAATTTCTTCCTAGGATTACAAATAAAACAATTAGAAGATGGAATATTTTTTAATCAATCTAAGTACATTAAGGAAATGTTTAAGAAATTTGGATTAGAAGACGCTAAGCCCATGAAAACACCGATGTCTACGGAAGTAAAACTCACAAGAGATGAAGAGGGTGAGTCCGTAGAAAACACTAAGTATAGAGGAATGATAGGTAGTTTACTATACTTAACGGCAAGTAGACCGGATATCATGTTTAGTGTCTGCCTTTGTGCTCGCTTTCAAGAGGATCCCAAAACCTCTCACCTAGAAGCGGTTAAGCGTATCTTCCGATACATTAAAGGCACTATACACTTAGGACTATGGTATCCTAAGGGATCCGGCATAGAAACCATCGTCTATGCGGATTCGGATCATGCGGGAGACTACGTGGATAGAAAAAGCACTAGCGGAATTTGCACATTCATGGGATGTTGCCTAACATCTTGGTTCTCGAAGAAGCAAACCACTCTTGCTATTTCTACCACAGAAGCCGAATATGTAAGCGCTGGAAAGGCATGTCAACAAGCACTATGGATGAAACAAGCTCTCGTAGATTATGGCATTAGGTTAGATAATGTCCCAATTATGTGTGACAACAAAGGTGCTATAGATTTAAGTAAGAATCCCGTTCAACACTCTAGGACTAAACATATAGAAATACGCCACCACTTCCTCCGCGATAACGTTCAAAAAGGAAACATATCTATAGAAAAGGTTGCATCGGAAGATAACTTAGCAGACATATTCACTAAGCCCCTTAAGCGTGAACTTTTTAACCACTTACGTTTAGGTCTAGGGATGATGGAACAAATTGACTGAATTTTCTGCATTTTTGGTACAATTTTTTTTCCAGATGGGCGGACCCCTTAATGTTATAAAGGCGGTCCCCTTAATTATTAAGGGGACCGGCCATCTGTCTGTAAAATTAATTTTATTTTTCTCCTCTCATCTGAGTCTAGGAATCTGTTTTGCACAAAACAAAAGATTGGGTAATATTTTTCTTGCATAAACATATTTATAAACAAAACCCAATCTATTTTCTACAAATCATTCTCACATCTAGGAAAACACATGAAAACCATTTTCCTTACATTGTTGAATAATGCTAAAAACATTTTTTTCTCATGCATAAGATCTCACATGAATTGTCAAAGTATATAATCTAATATATATCTTTGATATTCATATATTGAGCAAAATCAAATCAAGGAGACCTTGGATTGTTTCTTAGGAAATTTTTGCATTTAGGAGTCGAAACAATCACATCTCCACATTTGTTGCATATAGGCACACACTAGAACAAGCTTATTAATCACATCCTCTGAATTGTTCCATCACCTATTCCTCATTAGTTTCTAGTGCCTTTGCTCCATTAACCTTGCCTTAGATGATTAATTGCCTTAATTCTCTAAATTGCTAGACATAACTTTTTGCTTGCTTATTTGTTTAACATATATGTCATGCATGCTTAATATGTTTCTCTATTGCCTCAAAGAGTGAGACTTGCCTAAAACCAGAAGATCAAAACATAGCCATCCTCACCTATTTCTGCAGAAAAACCCATTTCTGGAACCCAGAAAGGTACCAGATGGGCGGCCCCCTTAATTATTAAGGGGACCGCCCATAATTAAGGGGACCGGCCATCTGCTGGTCGGGTTCACAGAATCTTTTTCTGCTTTTTAGCCCATTTGATCCTATACTTCCCTAAAATTCGCAAACACATTCTGTCCTAATCACCTAACAAGCCTATCCATTCCTAAACAACACAAATCCTCCACTATAAATAACCCCATATCTCACCACATTCAATCATCCCATCATGTCTTCTCCTATCAACCCAAAACCAAAAACCTCAAAGCTAGCAAGGATGACCTTAAAACCCGGGTGGAAAAGAAAACCTCACCCTCACCACAAGCCCATCACAAATGGTGCGACTAGACAACCAACACCTCCATCATCATTCATCCCCAACTACTCTCCAAGATCACAACCTCATTCCATTGAACCATTTCACAAACCCTATCATTTTGGCCAAACATCCACATTCATTCCAAACTATTCCCCTAAACATCATACCAACTTCAATGGAATCCTTGAAAACCCTCATCACCTTGGTCAAACATCAAACCTTTCCTCAAATCATACACCCCAATACCATCCATTTCCACCAAATAACCAAATCCCCATTCATGAAAGGCAAAAGCTTCATGAAGAGATTAACCAAATCCATGATCTTAGTGATCTCCTTGCTATGCACCTCACACAACGCAACAAGGGACAACCTCCATCCTCTCCTTACTCAAATTGCCTACCCCACTCTCTTAACTTGGATCAAGTTACAAACCACACCCACTATTGCCCTTGTTGCATCTTCCTTCAAAAACAACTTCTCCACTTAAGTGAAGATATTTCTTGGATCGAATATCTACTCACTCGTCCTCATCCCATTCCTCCCCTACAACGATATAACATCACTGGATCCGCTCCATTTCCCTCACCATCACATAACTAAAACTCATCCACATGCTTTCCGCCTCAAAATAAAATCCCTCACCCTTTTGTGTCGCAAGCAAGTCCAATCGCTCTCTTTGGCAATATGAGGACCATTAGTGTTTCTAGTTATGTTGTAATGTTTTAACTATTTTATGTAATGTAATGATGATTCATATGTTATATATGATCATCTTGAATGAATAAATTAGTTGGTTGTTCTAAATATTTTTGCTATGCATATATATGTATCTTGTGTCTCCTAACTTGTTTTTGCAGCCAAGATTTCCATAGCTCGTCTCCTTGGTGCCCTCGAACGAGGGGGAGTAAACATCAAGGGGGAGTTTTCGTCCCGATAAATTTCACGTCTAAATTTGTCGGCTTAACCTTTTTGATTCTACAAAAAGGGGGAGAAGTGAATATAAACTCACCAAATACTTGTCCAAAAATAAACTTTTGGATTTAATGAGTTTAGGTTTTGTAATCATCAAAAAGGGGGAGATTGTTGACATAAATAATGCCTAAAAACATTATCAATATTTACTCATATCTCTATGTTTTGATGATCACAAAATGTAAACTCATTAAAACATAAACTTATAAAATAAACAAGTACTTAGTTGTAAATATTCACTTCTACAACTAAAATCACTTAAGGTATGAATGAACTAATGCTTAATGCATTATATGATCAAAGGAACATTTTCTTAAACACTAGATTTTTTATAAAATGTCAAAAACATTTTATATCTTTTAGAAAAACATTTTTGGTAATAAATAAAAAGGTTTAATTCATTATAAATTTTTGAATACAAATTTTTAACCAAAATCAGTAAAAATGTTCCAGAAAAACCTTCCCCACAAAAAGACAAAACTGGGCAACGGCTAGGGAGGGCGGCCCCCTTACTTATGCTAGGCGGGCCCCTTAAAATTAAGGTGACCGCCCCCTATTTAAGGGGGCCGGCCACGCTCCAGTAGCTCCCAGCTGTCTAGTTTTTCTACCTATAAATACCAGCCTTCCCCTGGATTTTTACTCACCTTTTGCACACTAAAATTTCTGTTGTAGATCTCATTATATATCTTCAAAAACCCTTTGATCATATAATCTTAAGCTTTGGTTTCCAAGTGATCCAAGCTTCCTTCATTCAAGTGCAAGAGAAGAATACTTCTTCAACAACTAGAGAAGAAGTATTGCAACTTAGATACCTAAGTTGTTTGTGTCATCATACATTTGTACATAAGTTGTGTATTGTTGTTAGATAGTTGTGTGAATAATTGTTTGGGATAGGTTAGAGTGTTAATAGTGAAGTTGTGAAGTTAAGGTGTGTTAGAAGTAAAGGTGTGAAGAAGTAGAATTGTACATAGGTTGTGTTAGGTTGTGAAGAAGGTGTGAAGTCATAGTAAATAAGTTGTGAAGAAGTCGTGAAGAAGTCGTGAAGAAGTCGTGGAGAAGTCGTGGAGAAGTCGTGAAGAAGTCGTGAAGAAGAAGGTGTGATTAAGTCATGTATAAGTTGTGAGATTGGTTCTAGCTACGATTAGAACTCGACATTTAGCTTTGTGTCGTTAAGCCGGTGTAAGCTAAAGTTGTGTAAGGTTTTCTCCGCCATAAGGGAGCTTGTTGACATAGTGAAGAAAAACTCTCGAGTTAGGTGCTCGGGGAGTGGAGTAGGGCAAGGAAGGTGTCCTTGTAGCCGAACCACTATAAATCTTTTGTCTCTCGGTTAGATCTTTCCATCTCTATCCTTCAGTTCATTTTATTACCTTACTTGCATTGCTTATTTATATTTATTTATATATATATATTGTTCATATTGTTCAAGAGTTGAGATCATATAAATTCGAATCTAAGTTTTAAAAAGTAAACAAATTTTTGACAATAAAAATATAAAAGGACATAAAACTATTCAACCCTCCCTTCTAGTTTTCCACAGAAACGATAAACAAATGAGTTTTTCGTTTCTTAAATTACTTGCAGTAGACGAATGTTTAACTAAAATGTAAACGGCGTAACAAAGGTATCTTTATGACCGTTTTGTCTATTAAAATCAGAGTATGTGTATATAAACGGCGTAACAAAGGTATCTTTATGACCGTTTTGTCTATTAAAATCAGAGTATGCGTATATAAACTATAATTGACATGCTTTGATCATCGAAACCCTACCAAATATGTTTTCTTAGATGATAGTTCGTGATTCATGCCCTACCCCTTGTGCGCGTGGTGGTAAGGCTCTTGCCTTTGAAGGAAAAGACAAAGGTTCAAACCTTGGCATAGGATTTAACTGTCAAAAGAAAAAAAATAAAAAAAAAGTTCGTGATTCATAATTACGGTTATGTTACACCTGAATGTTAGTTCCGTGTTAAAAATATTTTATTTATTTATTTTTATGCCTTTTTTGTTTTTGACCTCATAAACGTCATTTATCAAAATTTGACCAAATTAAATGTTAACTTACACTTTAGCTTGTTTCATTTTACCTCACTCCAAAATTGCGTTTTTCTATTTGTCCCATTTTTTTTTTTTTTTTTAAAGTTGTATGTTCTAAAGTGCTCCTGATTAGCGAGTTACATTATAAAACAAATCGTCCCTAATTTAACATACATCAAACCATGGATGTCTATCGGTTCCTGAAATTTCTTCTAATTAGATAACGAATTCATATTTTCCAAATGTGTTGATTATGTCAAAATATCCATGTATGCAGAAAATTTAAATATATATTAAATTATTAAATGGTAATTAATTTTACCTCCTGCTGAACCGGTAGCAAGTCGCAAAATTTCTTTTATTGTTACAAATTTTCTGATATCTTTTTTCAACATAAAAAAAAAAAAAAATAAAATAAAAAATCTAACCTCGTTAATAAAGACCTATTCATACTTATACCATTATTTGTTTATATTATTTTTAATCTTTTAGGACACAATTTGTTCCTAAATCTAACTTAGTGACAAGTTTTAAGTCACTATAGTCTCTGTCACTAAATATCTTTATCTTTCATTACAAGAGCAACTGGATGTTGATACGGTTGTATGCTAGAATACATTTTAGGTGTATTTTTAATTATAAGATATTTTCAACAAAAGACTACAATCTTTAATTAAAAAACACACATAATTAATAATTTGTTAAGCAAAATTACTTTTCTTGAAGTTTAAGTTTTAAACCTAATTAACTTAATTTTTTTATAGTAAGAACCTAATTTTTTTTTTGCATGACACATGTTAGAAATAAATAAACATAAATACAAAAACAATAAATAATAGTAATCTTTCGTGTATTGAAAGTGTCATGAGTTTGTAAAGAAAAATGATTTGCACACTCAAATTATTAATTGACACACTCAAAACGTGTGTATTAAATAGTTGTACTGTGTATACATTATACTTTAACATGTTGTATATTGGAGTGTGCAAATCAAAAGGGTGCTATTAACGATACCCATCTTATGTGTGCAAATAATCTCACTTTTGTAAAGGCATCTGTTTATTTATTTGGACCTAACAGTGATTATAATGAATGCCTTCAAATGTCCAAGCGTCACACCTGGTAAATGTAGAAAAGCTATTCACGTTTTTTCTGATACTTTAATCAAGTTCATTTATATCTCATGGTTACACTTTTCTTTTCTTCTTTTTGATTTTCCTATCAATTCGAAATTAATGTCATAAAAGGGATAGTGATTATGTGAAGAAATGGTTTGTGTACTTTGTATTATATATCCATCCAATGTTTTGTTATCTAGAAACGTTAAACAACATGCCAGCAACAATTCGCCTCGTTTTCTCTAAATTATTTGGACATTTTTGTTAAATATGTATAGCTTTAAATAGTAATATATGGCGGTACCGTGGATTATGTAAAACTTTTTGGGTAAAAGGGTTACCTCTGGTAAAATAAGAAATGGTTTGTGTACTTTGTATTATATATCCATCCAATGTTTTGTTATCTAGAAACGTTAAACAACATGCCAGCAACAATTCGCCTCGTTTTCTCTAAATTAATTGGACATTTTTGTTAAAT
Source organism: Artemisia tridentata subsp. tridentata (assembly GCA_021014915.2). Classification (NCBI taxonomy): domain Eukaryota; kingdom Viridiplantae; phylum Streptophyta; class Magnoliopsida; order Asterales; family Asteraceae; genus Artemisia; species Artemisia tridentata. Next base: position 320,787,581 of record CP139506.1, on the reverse strand, counting down.
ATGTATAGCTTTAAATGGTAATATATGGCAGTACCGTGGATTATGTAAAACTTTTTGGGTAAAACGGTTACCCCCGGTAAAATAAAATTATGTACAACTTAGCAAAGACTGTGAACCACATAGAAGAACTCAAGAATACAAGCATCAACGTGATAGGGAAGATTGGTATGATTGCACCGAAATAAATCATGCAATAGAAAGATTCAATGACATATACAAATTAGATTTCATCTGAATTATAGATTAGTCGAGTAATATATACTTAATCAAATCGGCATATTTTATGAGTGTCATGTATCTAAGTTTCCATGAACAGATAGCGAGCGACTCTATGTATTATGCTTGTAGAATGTGATGGCCTTCAAATTCAATCTCAAGATTTATATGTATCGACATGATAAAGGTTTTGAAATCTGATGATTTGATTGATATACCTGGGATGAGTACCTAAACAAATTCAATCTCAAGATTTGTGTCGGTCCATCAAATGAGTACCTAAACAAATTAAAAAAATGTTTCCACTTATAGAAAGTGGCTAAGAGTATCAAACGATACTAACAAAGTAACTTTTGATCATTGATTGGGTCAATGTGCTTTGGCTATATCTGTATTGATACTACTAGCATACTACACACCTACTACGTATATTTGTATAGATTAAATGCTTCACTAATATTTAATCTTATAGTTTTTATTTAATGCTGGAATGGAATGTTTTTTCTTGGGATAAATTATTTGTACCCTCTAAAACACCAACAATACTCTAATGTTTTTTCGTTTTCTTATTTTTTATTTTTTATTTTTTATTTTTATTTTTTTAATTTTGTTTATATAAAAAAACACCTATAAAACTGAAAATACATAACAGAAAATATAAAGTTTAATAAGACAAAGTATTAAACTGACAGAAAATAAAAAACAAAAACTGTCAAAAAATTATGTTGTACTATAAAAAGAAATGAGCCGGAAGAGTGTTGATTGTAGAAAGTCGGGTAGAGGTCCTTATTTGAAAGGGTGCTACTATAAAGCAATAGTGAGATTTTGATAGTTTTCCATCAAATGTGCCTAATTTGGTTTCATGGACCGACACAACACCTATATAGTTAGGGAGGTGATTTGTACACTCTCATTTTTTATTTGCACACTCTAAATTGTGTTTTAAACAATTGTATATTTTTTATATATTGCTTATGCAGATTGTACATTCAAGTGTGCAAATCAAAAGCTAAAGTGTGCCCATTAACACTCATAGAGTTGTATGAAACTGTGTTTTGACGCGGTGGAAAATACTACATGTTGGGTGTGATTTGCCAATTTAGGAGTAAAGTGTGGTTTTGAACCACCTAGGAAGGATACTTTACTAGATGAGATAAAGACTTTGGGGTGCGTTTGGTTTGTTATAAGGAATCACTATGGGTAATGGTATCATTATAGGGTAAAATGAAAATAAAGATATCATTGTTGATATTGTTGTTTGGTTTCTTAATATGGTATGAGTGTTTGATTTCAAAAAGTAGGCCCATTTATTATTTTATGTGGTGATAAATAAATAAATTAGATGGATCCACAAGAATCCCTAAAAACCCATATCTACCCACTTCAATGGATCTATGACTATGAAATGTGTTAATACAAATATCGTCCTAAAAACGTTATTTATATTTTACGATCTTTACTTAGTTTTGTTAATAACAATTATAAAGTATATCCTTTAGCAAATTATAAATGCTAGCTAAAGTCTTTTTAAAACACATTTTACATTTCACAAGTTTACTTAGAATTACAATTTACACATCTACTAGTTTATTTCCTTAAAAGGAAACTTTATTTTTAAAATGATATAATGACATCATGGCATGCATCATACATAATATCTTGGCTAGATCTTCAAGCAAGATAGTTGACTTTGAAAGATTTTGATATGACATGACAATGGTGTGAAGGATACAGCTGGATTTGGAAAGATTTCCAAAACTATTAGCTGTCATGTTGCTGTCAAGTTGGCGGATCCAATCGACATAAAGGACGGATCCCTTTTATGGGATCCACCGGCTGTTCATCAACTTGCCTATAAATAGCAAGCTGATCATTTGGACACACCATCACTCATAGAGCCTAACATTCATACTCATTCATTTACATATCATCTAACATTTATCATTCATTCATTTCATTGATCTTTCCTTTTGTAGCAAGGGAGATTAAGCATCAAGGTTCAACACAGACGTGTAAACCTTTAGCATAGTTACTGTGTGATATAGTTGTAGTTCACACATCATTACTTGTATCATTTATCTCAGTGAAGGTGGTTAGTGTTTTAATCCTCAAAACACAAAGAGTGCAGGGAGTGGTTGTACCCTTGTGAAAGAACCAAACGGGAGTGGTTGTACCCTTGTAAAGAACTCGACATCTAGCTTAGTGTCGGTAATTGTATAGGCGACGTTAGGTTGGTTCTACCTTGAAATAGAACCCGTTGTTTAGCTTAGTACCGGAAAAGGAAGTAAGCGACGTGTAAAGGTTTTCTCCACCTAGAAGAGAGTTTGTTTCTTAGTGAAGGATAACTCTCGAGTTAGAGGCTCGAGGAGTGGAGTAGGGCAAGGAAGAGAGTCATTGTAGCCGAACCACTATAAACATCCGTGTTGTGTGGTTTGATCTTTCCTCTCTTTACTTCTCATATATATATTATGTGAATATTTGTTTGTGCTTGTTTCCTTTGAAATAACATAAAGTAACAAAGTGAATTAATTTTAAAACGGTAAAACTATTCAAACCCCCCTTCTAGTTTTCCACAATTGGCATCAAGAGCTACGTTACTTAAGATTTTTAAAATATATTGTATTTTAAAACTTAAAACGATCCACGGATTTTGAAAACTTTAAAGAAGAGCAATCTATGCAAAGACCACCTCTATTCGAACCTAATTGTTTTATTTATTGGAAAAATCGCTTTGAGACTTATGTGAAGTCAAAGGATATTGATCTATGGTTTATAATTGTTGAGGGTGATTACAAGGCCATAAGTAATGATATTTCGGATGGTCGGGATGTAGAAACTTCTCTTACTCGTCACAGTGATGAGCAAAAGAAGTTGATTGCCAAAAATAATGAAGCCAAAATGATGCTTTACAATGCTTTACCTAAGAAAGAATATGAAAGAGTTTTTATGTGTAAAACGGCTAAAGATATTTGGCAATCTCTAATTGTCACTCATCAAGGAAACTCACAAGTCAAAGATAACAAAATTGATCTTCTTGTTCAACAATATGAACAATTTGTTATCTCTGAAGATGAGATCATTGATAGTGCGTTTGCTAGGTTTAATACTATTATTACATCACTTAAAGCACTTGACGAATCTTTTTCTAGTAAGAATTTTGTCAGGAAATTTCTAAGAGCACTCCACCCAAAGTGGAGAGCAAAAGTGACAGCTATTGAAGAATCCAAGGATCTTTCAAGCATGACACTAGATGAGCTCATAGGAAATCTCAAAGTTCACGAAATGGTGATGGAAAAAGATTCAGAAATAGTTAAAGGCAAGAAGGAGAAAATGAAGTCCATTGCCTTGAAAGCTAGAGCTGAGTCAAGTGATGATGAAGAATCTTGTTCTAGTAGCGAAGCCGTAAGAGATTTCAAGAAATTCTTCAGGAGACGAGGAAAGTTCGTAAGACCACCTCGTGAAGAAAAGAAATCCCTTCGTAAAGACCGTGATGATAGAAAAGGCAAGTTAGAGAGGAAGTGCTATAGGTGTGGAGATTCTGGTCACTTTATAGGTGATTGTCCAAAGCCTCCAAAGAACAAGTCTCAAAAAGCATTTGTTAGTGGAGCTTGGAGTGATAGTGAAGGAGATGATGATGAGCATAAGAACAACGAAGTTGCCCTTATGGCTCATGACACAGAAGAGGTATGCTTAAAGGTTGATCTAGAACCTGATGAGTGGATCAAGGATAGTGGGTGTTCAAGACATATGACGGGAAACAAAAGCCTTTTCTCAACTTACCAAGTGTACGACGGAGGTAATGTCACATTCGGTAGCAAACTTAAAAGTAAAATCATTGGAAAAGGTACGATCTCTCATGACTCTCTCTCTATTGATGATGTTGCTCATGTAGATAATTTAGGATTTAACTTGCTTAGTATAAGTCAATTATGTCGCAAAAAGTATAACGTCCTTTTCAGTGAAAATGGAAGTAAAATACTTAAAGACGGCATAACCGTAGGAAGAGGTGTTTTAAAGAATAACGTATATGTTATGAAATTAGATAAAACACTTAAAGACAAGCTTTGTCTTACATCTCTGGATGAAAACTCTACTCTATGGCATCGACGTTTAGGTCATGCCAATATGAGGCTTATTCAATCCTTATCTTCTAAGGAACTCGTTAGGAACCTACCCAAGTTGAAATATGACCAACACTTTTGTGATGCTTGCAAAATTGGGAAACAAGTGCATAATAGCCATAAGGCTAAAAAAATGGTATCTACATCTAGGTGTCTAGAATTATTGCATATAGATTTGTTTGGCCCGTCGGCTATACAAAGTTATGGAGGAAATTTTTACACATTAGTTATAGTAGATGATTACTCTAGATATACGTGGACTAAATTTTTGAAAACAAAAAATGAGGCCTTTGATAAATTTGAAATTCTAAGCAAGAAAATTCAAAATCAAATAGGAAGTAACATAGTATCTATTAGAACCGACCATGGGCGAGAATTTGAGAACGAAATCCAATTTGGAACTTTTTGTGATAATAATGGAATAACACATAATTTCTCGGCTCCCCGAACTCCACAATCTAATGGTGTAGTAGAACGGAAAAATAGGACAATTCAAGAAATGAGTAGAACTATGTTAAATGAACAAAACATACCTCAAAAGTTTTGGTGTCACGCTGTAGATACATCTACATATATTCTAAATCGAGTTCTAATTAGACCATTTTTGGGAAAAACTCCATATGAGTTATATAGAGGCAAAAAGCCTACTTTAGGGTATTTTGGAGTGTTTGGAAGCAAGTGCTTCATTTTAAACACAAAGGACTATCTCACCAAATTCGACCCAAAGTCGTATGAAGGTGTGTTTCTCGGGTATTCACAAAATAGTAAAGCATACATAGTGTTGAACAAAGAAACCTCAAGAGTCGAGGAATCATTGAACATAACATTCGATGAAAGTCCACCTCCCTCTAAGACGTCACCTTTGGTAGATGATGACTTAGTTGAAGACCAAATGGTTGAAAATTTAGAGGATGAACCAGAAAATAAAATTATCAACATTAAAGAATCTAAAAGTCATCCATTAGAAAACGTCATCGGAAAACTTAATGAAAGAACATTAAGATCTCAAGTTCAAAATGAAAGTAATTTCTTTTGTTTTGTTTCAACAGTTGAGCATAAAAATATAAATGAAGCTATAAAGGATGAATCATGGGTTATTACTATGCAAGAGGAATTAAACCAATTTATTAGAAATGATGTTTGGACATTAGTTCCACAACCTAAAAATCAAACTATAATTGGTACAAAAATGGGTATTTAGAAATAAAATGGATGAAAATGGCATAGTATCTAGAAACAAAGCTAGGCTAGTAGCTCAAGGCTACAATCAACAAGAAGGTATAGATTACGATGAGACATTTGCACCCGTAGCTAGACTAGAGTCTATTAGGGTACTACTTGCATATGCATGTGCACATAATTTTAAATTATTTCAAATGGATGTCAAAAGTGCATTTTTAAACGGATTTATAAATGAAGAAGTATATGTCGCATAACCTCCCGGCTTTGCCGATTTTGAAAAACCAAATCATGTCTACAAACTTAAGAAAGCATTATACGGACTTAAGCAAGCACCAAAAGCTTGGTATGATCGACTTAAGACTTTCCTAGTTGACCATAAGTATACCATGGGCCTAGTAGACAATACTCTCTTCAACAAGAAAAAGGGATCACATATTATCATCGTCCAGATATATGTGGATGACATTATATTCGGCTCAACTTGTCAAGAGTTATGCAACGATTTTTCAAAAATCATGCAAGATGAGTTTGAAATGAGTATGATGGGGGAACTAAACTTTTTCTTAGGTCTCCAAATAAAACAATTAGGAGATGGGATATTCTTCAACCAATCAAAGTATATCAAAGATATGCTTAAGAAGTTTGGTCTTGAAGACTCAAAACCAATGAAAACTCCCATGTCCTCAGAAACCAAACTCACAAAGGATGAAGAAAATGAATTCGTAGATAGCACTACTGATGCATGGTTTTGCGACCTTACAACAGGTTTTACCTCTCGAGGGATCTCGAGAGGCTTGCAATCCCCACCAGGCAGTGTACCTGACTGTTGGGAATTATGATGCATATCAAGAACAGACTACTTAGGTCTGGTAGTTTACTACTTAGGTCTGGTAGTTTACTAAGTTAGGTCTGTTTGTGATTTAGGTCTGGTTATGTAATGTTAAGTCTGGTTGACTTATTAAGTCTGGTCTGGTCGTGAAGATAGGAAAGTATGTTAGAGTTATATTAGGAAAAGATACAATGCGTGTATGTATCTTTATAGAAGATTTGTGTATATCTTCTGTGTCGTCTAGGGTTTCCTTGTGTTATAAAAGGATCCCTAAAGTTTGTTAGTAAACGTGTGTGAGTTGTACGAATTGATAATAGTGAATATCAATATACGAAGTTAGTGATATCCCTGCTTGTGTTCTTAATTGTTCTTGTTAAGATTCCGCATTAACATTAACAATCACTTAGGGTTTCTCACTTAGATTGGTTCGGATTTATCCTAACTATCTACTAGGTATTCAAAACTACTTAGTGATCCATATACAATTTGTGGACCAACAAGTGGTATCAGAGCAAGGAGAGAGACTCTGAATTCGTAGAACACTAAATCCCTAAAACCTAATTCTCACTCAAATCACCCTTCACAATGTCTGAACTCGATAAGCCTGAAACTTTCTCAATCCATAACAGTGAGGATGAGCAATCAAACCATGAAGATGAAGGAAAAACCGAAACCAGTAACTCCCAAACACAACAACAACCCATCCCTTCCACAACCACAATCTCAAACATAAAACTTCCACTTCTGAAGAGAGAAGAGTATGATATATGGGCCATGGAGATGGAACATTATCTGGAATACATTGATAGTGATGTATGGAAGGTGATTCAAAAGGGAAATTCTAAGAAGAGAATTTCACAAGGGAATGATGGGCAACTCAGAATAATGCCACCAGTATCTGCTGAGGAGATTAGGGCTGTGGAGAAGGAAAAGAAGGCCAGAACCTTGCTTCTTATGGCTATTCCTAAGGAGCATCTACAAAGGTTTCATGGCATTCTTGATGCTAAGGAGATGTGGGAAGCTATCAAGAAACGATTTGGAGGTAATGCTAACTCCAAAAAGATGCAAAAGGCTGTTCTTAAACAGCAATTTGAAACATTTAGTGTTTCAAAGACTGAAGGTTTGGAGAAGGGCTATGACAGATTTCAACATCTGTTAACACAATTGGAAGTTCATGGTGCAGCGGTCTCGAATGAGGATGCAAATCACAAATTCCTTAGATCTTTACCATCAGAATGGGGCAATGTATCTGTGGCAATGAGGATTAAGGAGGAAGTAGACTCTATGACACCTGATGACCTTTACAATAATCTCAGGATGTTTGAAAGGGACATCAGTAACAACACTCAGGGTTCAACCAGTTCCTCAAATGTTGCTTTTGTATCTCAAAACAAAAGCAGTACTTACAAGGTTAGATCTGGTGTTAGGTCTGGTAACTATGAAACTCCTTCAAGTGAAAGGTCTGCTTCAAGTTTCACTGATGAGGTGATACATTCTTTCTTTGCCAATCAAACGGAAGATGAAAGCTTTATTAGTGAAGACCTTGAACAAATTAATGATGCTGAAGTTGAGGAGATGGATATAAAATGGCACATTGCCATGGTTGCTTTAAGGGTCAAACGATTTCAGAAGCAATATGGTAGGACTATCAACTTCAACAACAAATCACCAGTGGGATACACAAAGAGGACTGTTGAATGCTACAACTGTCACAAGCATGGGCATTTTTCAAGAGATTGTCCAGAGAAGAAGTCTGCTGATGAGAAAAGAGTTGAAGATGGGAAGATGGAAAAGAATCAGATGAGTCTGCTGACAATGGAAGCTGGAGGAGTCAATTGGGGTGAGCATCCAAGAGTAAATGAGGAGTCTGATCATGCTCTCATGGCCATTGGTAATGAGGTATCATTATGCTCTAAATTATGTACTGACTCATATAATCATGTTAAAGCTTTATGTGATGAGCAGCAAGAACAAATAGGTGATCTAGAAGTAAATTTATTAGCACATAAAAATGCTGTAAAAACTTTAGAGGCACAAAAGGTCACCCTTCAAAATCAACATGCTGCTTTAAATGAAAAACTATACTTTCAAGCTAATAAGATATATGAACAAGATGAGAAGCTTAAAAGGTATAGACAATTAGGGCTTAAAATTCAGAAGGAGAGGGATGAGCTGAGAAAAAGGGTAGATCAATGGAACAATTCAAATAAAAACCTGTTTAAGTGTTGGGATTCTCAAATTAAGTCAAATAAAAAATGTGGCTTAGGATATGAGGAAAATGAGAATAGGGATATATTTAAGACTAAAGAAGAGGACTATGCTGGTAAACCTTTGTACAATAGGTTTGTTAAGACTGGTGACTTTAAGGGAGTACCACCACCTTTGAGTGATGACTATACTCCTCTTGAAAAAGAGGAGTTAGATGATTCACTCTTTGTGTATGGTAAGAAAGGTCCTCAAGTGCCTGAACCAACTACCTCAGAGGACAAATCTAGTAGATATTCTTCTTGTCAATCTAATGACTCTGAAGGATCTATTGATAGTTCCTCTGATCACTCTAAGTCTGAGTCAAACAATGAGGAAAAAGAGAATCCTGAACCTAAGGTTGTTAAGAAGTGTGAACCTGTTGTTACTAAACCTTTAGTGACTGAACAAAAGGCTGAGACAGTTAAACCTAGTTGTGTCAATCACATAAAAACTCCTAGGGAATCTGTTAAATTGAATGAGTCACCTAGAAGCAATAGTGTTCACAGAGAAAGTAGGAGTAGTTACACTTATGCTCCTAAAAGATGTTTTGTGTGTGGAAGTTTGAGTCATTTAATAAGAGATTGTGACTTCCATGAAAAGAGAATGAAAAGAGAGGCTGAGCAAAAGAGAATGAATGTTAATAAGGTTCAAGGGTTAAATAAACCAGTTTGGAACAATGCTAGTAGAGTTAATCATGCTAACCAGTTTGTCCCCATACCTGTTCTTCTAAATAACACTACCAGACCTAACTCTTTTGTTAGTTCTGGTAGACCAAATTTTGGGTCTGGCTACAGAAACTTTAATGTGAATAGGCAAAATGTTAATTTTATGAGGCCTAAAGTGAATACTGGTTATGTCAACTCTGTGAGACCCAATGTGAACACTGGTTTTGTAAGACCCAAGCAATCTTTTCAAAAACCTCAGGTGAATGAAAATTTTAAAAGAAATAATTTTTACAAAGCTCATTCACCTGTAAGGACACAAACAACTGGGGGTTCTACTGATAATTTCTCTGATTGCTGGACTTGGAATCCATTTAAAAATGAATTTACCTATAAGTCCAAACATGGTTTCACTGGAGCAAGTTCATACAAAACCTATAAGTATGTTGCTCCACAGGATGGACACAAGCCCACTCAGGCTTGGGTTGTTAAGAAAAACTGATCTTCCTTCTTAACTTTGTATAGTTTGTATATTTGTTTGTTTCTTATCCTGCTATTCTTCTTGGTTATTCTTATTTTCAGTACTTATTTTGTCTTCTATAGTATGTGTGTTTGGTATTTTGTGCTTAACTTTGTTTTGCAGTTGTTAGCTCCTTTCTATTTGCAAGTTATTCATATGTGGAAAATTAAAACATCAGAACCAAAGAGTTTTTTTTTTTTTATTTAATAACAAGAAATTGCATTCTAGGATGCAAATTACAAAGCTTCTTAAGACAAAAGATTTTACCCAAACCAGCTAAACATCACAACCTACACCTTCTGCTTCCCTTTACCCATGAAGTCAGGAATGGTCTTCTTGGCTCCTCTGCCACCAAATTGATTCCATGCTTTTAGGCATGGAAGTGCAAGAATCACACTGCTTGGTGGAGGACGTGGCACAGAAGCACTACTCAGGGAAGGCACAGTCTTCGAAGGAAAGGTCTCTTCATCATTCTTGGAGGGGTCTTCTTCTTTGGCACTTTTATCATCTACATCAGAAGGAGGAGTTGGTCTTGAAGTTTTTGGTGTTTCATTGTCTCGTTCCTTTTCAGACAGATCATAAGCAGCTAGCCATTGTTTCAGAGTTGCTTCTCTCAATGTCTTGCTTCTTGTGATGGATGAATACCCTGGTGGGAAGTATCCACCCCATCCTCCTGAGGATGTATCAGAGGATGAGTCATTTGGATCCCAGGAATCGGATGAAATCTCTATGGTGTTTAAGTTGGATGGATCCATTATGCTTGTAAGGTTTTCTTCTGGTTTGTGATGGTATTTGTGATAAAACTATGGGTGGTTTTATAGGGAAAATCAAGGTTTAATGTCTTTTAATGCTTGGTTGGTGTATGAGTTAATACTTGCAGGGAAAGAGTTATTAATTGTGTTTTTGGAAAGTTGACCTTCGTTTTTATTTTGGTTAAGTATTTTCTAGTGATTAAAAAAAAAAAAAAAAAAAAAAAAAAAAAAAAAAAAAAAAAAAAGGGGGAATTTACACTTAAGGGGAGGTAATGTACATTTAAGGGGAGGCAAATGTACAAGTTTTAAATATTTTTAAATCGGGTAATCTTAAGTGTTAAATCTGGTAGCTCATGTGTCTTGCAAAAATTGGTTTTTGTCTCCTGTTTCTTGGTCTTTCAACTAATTCTTGCAGAGAAGAGTGGAATGAGGTGTTACAAAGCTTTGCATTCGCTATAGTAAGTATGTAAATTCACTCTCTTGGTTAGGTCTGGTAAGTGTATGATTCGGCCTGGTTGACTTTTTAGGTCGGGTAGTGTTAATTTTATGACCGTTAGATCTGGTCAGAGTAACTAAAGATTTTACTAATATATTACCGTTGCACTATTTTCGGTAAAACAAGATATTTATGAAGTATATAAGCTTAAAATTTGATATTATTTATCTTCTTTTATTCTTTATTTGCTTCCAAATTTAAATAATCTTTATTACTCACGACTCTGTTTCTACGCAAATATTTTTCAAAACCCTACCTCTCTTGTCAACCAGACCTAACTCATTAACTCATCCATGGCTAATCTCAAGTTTGTGGACAAACATAATCAAGTCGGGTTCTTGAAGAAGCCTGATCAAAGTGCAGGTTTTGAGCAGATTGTGGATTTTCTAAAAGGTTCTTATATTTGTTATTCTTTAACTCATAATCCTACTATTTATCAGTCCCTTGTCAAGCAGTTCTGGAGGTCGGTTACCTCTGAGACTCTTGATGATGGGACACCATGCTTAAGAGTTGTCATAGACAAAAATGGTTTTACCATTTCTGAAGCATCCATTAGGGACAGTCTCAAATTGGATGATGCTTTAGGAGAATTTGATTTGTCAAATGAGGATATTTTTGAGGGTTTGAATAGCATTGGGTACCCCACAGATGGAAGCTTTACCTTTTGGAAAAGTCATTTTTCACCTCAGTGGAGGTTCTTAGTACATCATTTACTTCAGAGCTTAAGTCCCAAAAGTGGTGGATGGGATCAATTTGGGAGCAGAATTGCTTCTGCATTGGTCTGTTTATCATCTGGAAGGAAATTTAACTTTTCAAAATTAATTTTTGAAGGAATGGTGAAAAATGCTAAGAACCCAAAATTTTTAATGTATCCAAGATTTTTGCAAATGATCTTGAATTTTGAAACTAGGGATAAAGTGCCTTACATCAGTGTGGCCTTTACTTCTAAACTCTTTGCAAATCTAAAAAGGAGTTTTCAAGGGACAGACAAACCTTTGCTTGCTGCTATGCTTGGTACTAACAATGCAGGTACTTCTGGAGCTGCACAAGTGAACCCTGATGAAGCTCAAGACCAAGCCTCATCTAGGTCTGCTACACCTAGGTCTTCTCCAATTCCATCACCTCAACCAGGTCCCTCACCATCAGTTGAAAGATCATCTACACCCGTCCAACAATCTTCACCTCCACAACCACATGTTCCAAGTCCTGAAAGGGAGGAGGCACATAATCCCATAACTGTGGAAGATCTCCTTGTCATTGTTCCTCAACTACAAAAGAAGATTGACATCTTGGAAAAGACTAATGAGGCACTCAGAAAAGCTTATGTGACTTTGGTGAAGAAAGTAAAGAAAATGGGAGTAGCAATGAAGAAAAAGGGTGTCTCTTTTGAGGAAGATGAAGCTGAAAATTCTTCCAAACAGGGGAGGAATTTGGAGGAAGAACAAGAAAATATTCTTCAAACACCAGTTCAAGAACCACTTGTTCAAGATAATGTCACCACAATTAGTCCAGAGACATTGGAAGTTGCAGAGACTTTGGCTCAATCAATGGGCAAAATCAAACAGGATAGGAAAAGAAGAAGGTTAATTTTGTCTGTTGAGGAAGAAGTTGAAAAGTTTGGGACTATATCTGATGAAAAGTCTGGTGAAAAGTCTGGTGAAAAGAAGTCTGGTGGAAAGTCTGGTAATGAACTTAGTTCTGGTAATGAAGAACAACAATCTGCACTAAGAAAGGGAAAGCAGGTCATGGAAGAAACTTCATTGCCAAAGAAGTCTAAGAGAAAAACAAGAGAAGAACTTGCATCTGAGGCTGAAATTGAGAGGATTAAGGCTCAAGATATTGCTAATGAAGAAAGACAAAAGATGTTAGATGCAGTCTATGCAAGACAGTTGGCTGAAGAATCTGATGATTTTACAAAACTACTCAATGTTGATGATGAAGTGAGAGCAAAGTATGAAGAGCTGCTAACTATTGAAGGTTTAACTGCTGATGAACGAGCCAAACAGTTAGCTGACTTAATTAATGCAAGGAGTAATGATGATACATTGGGTGGATTCTTGGAAAAGTTCAAGCTTCATCAGAAATCTAAGATTCCTAAGAAGATGTCTATGGCAGAAAAGAAGTATGATATGAAGATGTATCTTAAGAATCAAATGCATCTTTCTTTGGATCAGATGAAAAAGAAGTCATATGAAGAAATACAAGTAGCATATCTCAAGGCATTTGAGAGAGATCAAGGTTACAAAGCTACTGATTATGATGATGTGCAGAAATATTGCTTTCAAGGTAGAAAGGCTAAAGAGACTGAACTAGTCATTGAACCTGATAAAGTGATTGATACACAACCTGAGGCTGGTAAGTCAACAGAAGAAGTGCAAGATGAAGTGATTAAGCCTATTGTGTTTCAAAGAAGAAAAGGTTTGGAAAGGAAGAGTAAATCCAAGAAAGTAGTTGTTGAAGAGGAATTAGATGAAGAACCTTCATCTGAAGGAGCCACAATGGGGACTATTGAAAGCACTAAGGAACCTGCTAAGGTTGTCAAGTATCAACTTATCATGACTGGTGGAAGGGCTGCATATCAAATAATAAGGGAAGATAATTCTGACATTGTTTATATGAATTTTGCTGGCATTTTGATTGATGTGAATAGGGAGGATCTTCAAGAACTTTATCAGTTGGTGAATATTAAATATGGAGATCATCCTCCTGAAGATGAGTTTGAAAGAGTCTTCTGGGGAAATTTGAAGGTGATGTTTGAGCCTCCAACTGAGTCTGATATAGTGTGGAAACTTCCTGAAGAACAGAACATTGTCAGCTGGAGATACTTTCATACCTGCAAGGTACATTGTGTGTCATTAAAGAATGCTGATATTTATATGCTTGCAGAGGTGGAATATCCTTTATCATCAAGTGTCTGCAAGGAAATGATGAACAAAAAGTTGTATGCTAGTAAAAAGGATGAAGGATATGAGATGTTATTGGATTTGATTAAGAAGCAGTCTTTGAAGGATGTAGCCTAAGGGTGTTTGAAAGAATTTTCACAAAGTTGTTGAGTGAGATTATTGGAACTTCTCACTTGGTGGAGGTGCTTTGCACTAACACATCAAAAGGTTATCAGTCCACCTTGTCTCATCAACACAAGGACTGGCTAATCCTGAGCAAACGGCTAACAGGTAAAGATTGCTCAAATCCGTTTATGGCTGACAATTTGCCAAAAATTGTATGGTACTCAACTCACCATATCTAAGATAAGTGAAGAGTTGGCTAGCCCACAAGGTTATGGCTTGTGGTAAAGGCTGTGGAAAACCATAAATGGTAATCAATTCACCATGATGAGGTGCTTTTCCATCAAAGAATTGACTAGTCCAGAAGCAAACGGCTTTTGGTAAAGACTTAACAAATCCGTTGATAAGCTGATGATTTGCTTAAAATCATATGGTTATCAGTGTACCATGGTCTTACACACCAAAACATTTGGCTACTCCAGTAGTTATGGCTATTGGTAAAGAGACATCAAATCCATTAAATTTCAATGATTCACCTCTCACAGGTGTTAACACACCTGGAAGTGATGAGAATAGCTATGAAACTTAATATGAATTGATGTACATATAGTCATTGTTGCTGCCAAGTCCATATCAGAAGAGCTTATCAAGATTCAAGCTGCTAGAAAGGAACAAGACCTAAATACATTTCAAAGTGTTCAAGATTCAATCCTCAGAAGGCTAAATCAGAAGAACTTGAAGTTCATGAAGCATGAAGATCAAGTTAGGGGAGGATTGTTGGGAATTATGATGCATATCAAGAACAGACTACTTAGGTCTGGTAGTTTACTACTTAGGTCTGGTCGTTTACTGAGTTAGGTCTGTTTGTGATTTAGGTCTGGTTATGTAATGTTAAGTCTGGTTGACTTATTAAGTCTGGTCTGGTCGTGAAGATAGGAAAGTTTGTTAGAGTTATATTAGGAAAAGATACAATGCGTGTATGTATCTTTATAGAAGATTTGTGTATATCTTCTGTGTCATCTAGGGTTTCCTTGTGTTATAAAAGGATCCCTAAAGTTTGTTAGTAAACGTGTGTGAGTTGTACGAATTGATAATAGTGAATATCAATATACGAAGTTAGTGATATCCCTGCTTGTGTTCTAAATTGTTCTTGTTAAGATTCCGCATTAACATTAACAATCACTTAGGGTTTCTCACTTAGATTGGTTCGGATTTATCCTAACCATCTACTAGGTATTCAAAACTACTTAGTGATCCATATACAATTTGTGGACCAACACTGACCGATGTAGTATAGTGAAGTGGCAAGTACCGGGGGATTGATCGTTCTCTAGGGGAATAGTGTCGTTAGGATTGAAAAACTACTCTAATAGGTCTAAGGGTGAGGGAAGATTCTTTTTGTATTTTTTTTATTTTTTTATAAAAGCAAGTAAAATCTCTGTTTTAAAAGAGTGGGCGGAATTAGTTGCTAGTCAACTAACCCAAATAACTACAATTGCAAATAAAATAAAATAACTGAAAATGAAAAGGTTGTGAAACTTATGTGGAGAGAAATGTGTTTACTTAGATTTCCTTACTCCCTAACTATCTTTTACCGGTTGATTAGTGTGTATTAATTGCGTGGATGACGGGTGTATTCCTTAATACCAATCGTGGGGTGGCGTACGTACTTCCCCAACTCTACAAGCTCCTACTTCACTCATATGTCGAGCCGGCTAGGAAGCTCCTAACATGGGATCACTAGAATTCGCTCATGCATTAAATACAACCATAAAAACCTTAGTACGCATTGGTTCATGTTTCTTAAGACGTTCAAGCAAGTTACCGTATAGGAAGTTAGCCAGTTTTTTTAAGCCTAACATCGATAAACAATCATCCAATACAATTAATAACACACTAATAACCGATAATCAATAGTTAGGTTTCATTAGATCTAAGCAAACACAAGATAAATCTAGCCTAGCATGTTAATTAAAAGACAAGAACAAGATATAATCAAACAACACATAGACATATTGAATGATTAAATGATTACTTATCTTCAATTAAACATGGGAGATCCAAGGGTATAAAAACCCTTAAAAATGGCAGAAATTCGTCTTAGGGTTTCTCCTCACAAAGTTGCACACTAATGACAAAAAATTGCAAAACTATATATAGAACTTAGTGGCTGACGGCGTCACGTTATAGATCTTGACGCCGTCACCTCGCCGTGGCTAGGGTTCCTGGATGGTCTTCCTGACGCCGTCCCTATTTAATTCTCCAAAATCCTCCCTGGCTTATCAAGGCTTGACGCCGTCTCTCTTTTGCTTAAACCGTGACGACCTTGATCACCTTAAAGGGTGACGCCGTCAGACTTTCCATTGCAAAACTCTCTGGCGCGTCACGTGTATTTTTCATATCCACCTCTTTTGCCAAGCCATGACGCCGTCAAGAGCAATACTTGACACCGTCAAGTGTACTTTTCCAGCAGCTTTGGAGACTTTGTCGTTTTCTTCACTTTTATGCTCCAAAAACGTCCAAAATGCTTCCTTTTCCAGATTTCTTCTCCAAAGTACCTAAAATGACAAAAGGAACGATTTAGGGCAATATTTGATCAAATAAATACGATTTAGGGCTTAAATGACCCCCTAAAAGCGGTACACTTTTCGCTTCATCAAATACCCTTACACTTGAGATTTGCTTGTCCTCAAGCAAATGCGCTTTTATTCTAATCAAAATACAAGTTAGGGGTCATTTAATGCTAATATAAAAGTAATTACAAAAAATAGTCGTTCCACTTTAATCATAATAAGCACGGAGATTACAAACTAGCACCTCACAAGTAGTGTTTAGATACTCACAACTCTCAGGTGTCATCAAAATAAATCTCATAAATGAAAATGGATAATATCTCTCACTACCTGTCATAGCAAATAGATTACCATAGCCTTGGGAAAGGATCAAAAACCTCCTCCACTAGGCGTAAGCACCTAAGATAAACTATCAAAGAGGGCTTTTAAACGGGTTATAACGTTAGGTGTAGGGATATGATAAACACGGATTTGTTGGATAAGGGATATTTTACTGGTGGCGAGTTAAAGATCTTGATTAATTACATGTACAATATGGCGTTGCTAAGCCAAGACTAGACTCGACTTAAGCTAATGAAAGAAAATAACAAAAAGATAAAATAAACATAAAATGAAACGGGATGGTAGTCCGTATGTTTTTTTTCTACTTTTCTTTTTCTCATTTTTTTTGTATTTTTCTTGATTTTTCTTGATTTTTTTTTTTTTTTTTTTTAATCATACACTCTTGCCCTACCATCCAAAATAATACATCATAGGGGCGTTGCATTCCCTTACACTTGAACTTTTACATAACTTTACAATTACTATTCTAATGACTCGAATTAAGATAATCGAAACACTTGGAGTACTTTTAAAATATTTAGCACATATGGGGGTAATAATGTTGTTCTTCCCCATTACTCCATTACACTAGTACTTTACCCATGAGTCCCAATCGTCCCAAAATAATATGTACAAGGATATGACTCGACTTAGCAACCATGTAATCAATTAGATAATTAACTTGGGGTTTAAACAAATGTTGTAACAATAATGCACTAAAAATGAGTGCATACAAGGTAGGCTAAGGCGATTTGGGTGTACATTTAAGTGGGGTGTAAACAAATTCTTCCTTTAAGTAAAATGCTTAAAGTTAGAAACGAAAAGATAGGCTCTGAGGAGTGTACTAGGGGTATCGTGTACTAAAAATGAGTACAACGCAAAGGGTGTGGGAGAATTACTTGACCAATGTAGCCAATGTAATTATAACAAAAAACACAGGTGTAAAACAATGGGTTAATCCTAATGCCTCTTATCATGTAGTAAATCTAACTACACGAATGTAGTCTCACTTGTGGCCTCGGAATGGTCCTAACGCAAGTTCTAGAATCTATGTGCTACCGGTACACACATCATAGCATAAATGCTTTTCCTACCAATTCTAGGGGCGAACCTCACATATTTGGGGGTGGAAAATTTTTTAGTGGTACGGTTTTTGTGCTAGTCATATAACTCCTATCCATGAGACGCTCATTAAGATCAAAGTTTCACTCCTATATGTTGTAAAAAATTTTAAATTTGGCACTAAAATTGCCCTAACAGGTATTTATCTCAGTTTTATTACACATCTACCACTAAACAAACAAAAATCAAGTGCAATTGTATTCTCTAAAGTATCGTACTTTTACCCCCCTTACACTTAAGATGAACATTGTCCCCAATGTTCAAATAACAAGATGTAAAAGTAAATAAGGTAAAAGAATGAAATCAAATACTCCCTTGATTCGCTCGGTGGATAAAGAGGTACATGGTTAGATCTTTTTCCAAGGGAATGTAGAAGCTTCAAGACTAGAGCATCGCCAAAAGCTAGATTCCACATACATCTCCTTGTCCAAAATAACCTGTTAAACCTGAGAAAACAAACACGAAAACCTGCATAACATCGGCGGGATAAACTCTATATAAGGATATAATGCTTGTGGAATGATTATTTTGCAGATTCCTGGAGTTTATAAGTTAGAGATTTAATAAAAACTTTTTATGACAGCAAAACTTTCAAAAATTTTAGAAAATTAAAACCTGACGCCGTCAGGTTGTAAGGCCTGACGCCGTCAGAAATGATCTGACAGAATTCTCATGTTAAGTTTCCAGAAAATTTCTGGAAAAACCTATACCTTACTTCCTGGAATTCCTGCAAAACATCATTATGACTCGATACAAGCATTCGACTCAAACAAATACGAATATGTATGTTAATTTATTATTATTACGATTCATGTTCATTTGTTCTAATAAACCGATTTGGATTTCCCTTACACTTATCTTTTGCAAAATACCTTTATATGTAGTTAAGACGAAGTTAAAAACAAGATAAAGCATTTTCACAATTTAGTTTTGAACATGAATCAATAATAATAAAAATTAAACATACATACGGAAGCAAATAAAATCAAGCAAACACATAAATAAACACACAAAGCAAATAAAGCTTGGGTTGCCTCCCAAGAAGCGCTTTTCTTTATTAACGAGTCTTGTAGCTAGACTCAAAGTAAGGCTCATCTAGTGTCGCTTATGCTCACGTATCCGAGTGTAAGCCATCTAATTGTTGCCTCATCTTTCTTGTATTCATCACTCAGCTCCAGACATCCATGATAATATCTCTTATTTTTCTCATGTGGATATTTGAGCCCCTTCCTCTTATCATTCTCACTTAGCAAGTCAATAGGCAAAAGTCTATTGCAAGATTCAATGGAGAAGTTCTTAAATCTAGGATGTGATCGGGGCATTTGGTAAATAAAATCTTCATCCCCATCCGAGAATGTAATTTACCCGTCCACAAGTTTTTCATCAAGGTTGGTCATCCTTTTGAAGGGTTCTCCAAAAATGACTTGGGTTAATTTGTTATCAATAAATTCTCCTAAGTTCTCCATAACCATAAAATCAACCAAATACACAAAACTTCCTACGAATACGTGTAGTGGCTTAATCCTAGCAACAATGTTATCTCCTTGATATTCTAGCTCATCTACCATGATTTTATTATAATTAGCGCAAGAGATAATGTTCATAGGCAAAGATGAGTTAAGATAAGCATGAAAACTATGATAACCAATCTTACATGGAAATTGCATGTTAAAGAGGCTATCCTTTTCGATCTTAGTTCTAGGGTCAACATACTTAAAGGGATCAATTTCCTCTTTTCTCCATTCCTCGTTAACTACTTCTCCATTACCAGCATCCTCATCGGAGTCTGAGTCGTAAAATGGACTAACTGCATAGTCATTCTCATGGTCAGACTCCTCCATCTCAGAATTATTACCAAAGTGGTTGTCGGGTGAAAGGTTGTTGTTTTCTACGATGGGGGCGGGAACGGGTAGTTGGAAGTTTGCACGGCGGAAAATACGAATAACAGGGATCAAGCGATCACTATTACTCATGAGGTAGGTGGAAGGTATCACAAACAAAAGCACAAAGAAATAAGATAGACTAAAGAAAAACCTAGAAAAATAAAATAAAAATCTCACTAGAAAGGAATCTAGTGAGTAGACCTAATAAAATAAAAAATTCAACCTAAACAATAACTATTCCCCGGCAGCGGCACCAAAAACTTGATGCGTGGTTTTGCGACCTTACAACAGGTTTTACCTCTCGAGGGATCTCGAGAGGCTTGCAATCCCCACCAGGCAGTGTACCTGACCGATGTAGTATAGTGAAGTGGCAAGTATCGGGGGATTGATCGTTTTCTAGGGGAATAGTTTCGTTAGGATTGAAAAACTACTCTAATAGGTCTATGGGTGAGGGAAGATTCTTTTTGTATTTTTTTTATTTTTTTATAAAAGCAAGTAAAATCTCTGTTTTAAAAGAGTGGGCGGAATTAGTTGCTAGTCAACTAACCCAAATAACTACAATTGCAAATAAAATAAAATAACTGAAAATGAAAAGGTTGTGAAACTTATGTGGAGAGAAATGTGTTTACTTAGATTTCCTTACTCCCTAACTATCTTTTACCGGTTGATTAGTGTGTATTAATTGCGTGGATGACGGGTGTATTCCTTAATACCAATCGTGGGGTGGCGTACGTACTTCCCCAACTCTACAAGCTCCTACTTCACTCCTATGTCGAGCCGGCTAAGAAGCTCCTAACATGGGATCACTAGAATTCGCTCATGCATTAAATACAACCATAAAAACCTTAGTACGCATTGGTTCATGTTTCTTAAGACGTTCAAGCAAGTTACCGTATAGGAAGTTAGCCAGTTTTCTTAAGCCTAACATCGATAAACAATCATCCAATACAATTAATAACACACTAATAACCAATAATCAATAGTTAGGTTTCATTAGATCTAAGCAAACACAAGATAAATCTAGCCTAGCATGTTAATCAAAAGACAAGAACAAGATATAATCAAACAACACATAGACATATTGATTGATTAAATGATTACTTATCTTCAATTAAACATGGGAGATCCAAGGGTATGAAAACCCTTAAAAATGGCAGAAGTTCGTCTTAGGGTTTCTCCTCACAAAGTTGCACACTAATGAAAAAAAATTGCAAAACTATATATAGAACTTAGTGGCTGACGGCGTCACGTTGTAGATCTTGACGCCGTCACCTCGCCGTGTCTAGGGTTCCCGGATGGTCTTCCTGACGCCGTCCCTCTTTAATTCTCCAAAATCCTCCCTGGCTTATCAAGGCTTGACGCCGTCAGAATAAAGCTTGACGCCGTCTCTCTTTAGCTTAAACCGTGACGACCTTGATCACTTCAAAGGGTGACGCCGTCAGACTTTCCATTGCAAAACTCTCTGGCGCGTCACGTGTATTTTTCATATCCACCTCTTTTGCCAAGCCATGACGCTGTCAAGAGCAATACTTGACGCCGTCAAGTGTACTTTTCCAGCAACTTTGAAGACTTTGTCGTTTTCTTCACTTTTATGCTCCAAAAACGTCCAAAATGCTTCTTTTTCCAGATTTCTTCTCCAAAGTACCTAAAATGACAAAAGGAACGATTTAGGGCAATATTTGATCAAATAAATACGATTTAGGGCTTAAATGACCCCCTAAAAGCGGTACACTTTTCGCTTCATCAAATACCCTTACACTTAAGATTTGCTTGTCCTCAAGCAAATGGGCTTTTATTCTAATCAAAATACAAGTTAGGGGTCATTTAATGCTAATATAAAAGTAATTACAACAAATAGTCGTTCCACTTTAATCATAATAAGCACGGAGATTACAAACTAGCACTTCACAAGTAGTGTTTAGATACTTACAACTCTCAGGTGTCATCAAAATAAATCTCATAAATGAAAATGGATAATATCTCTCACTACTTGTCATAGCAAATAGATTACCATAGGCTTGGGAAAGGATCAAAAACCTCCTCCACTAGGCGTAAGAACCTAAGATAAACTATCAAAGAGGGCTTTTAAACGGGTTATAACGTTAGGTGTAGGGATATGATAAACACGGATTTGTTGGATAAGGGATATTTTACTGGCGGCGAGTTAAAGATCTTGATTAATTACATGTACAATATGGCGTTGCTAAGCCAAGACTAGACTCGACTTAAGCTAATGAAAGAAAATAACAAAAAGATAAAATAAACATAAAATGAAACGGGATGGTAGTCCGTATGTTTTTTTTCTACTTGTCCTTTTCTCATTTTTTTTGTATTTTTCTTGAATTTTTTTTTTCCTTTTTTTTTTTTTTTTTTTTAATCATACACTCTTGCCCTACCATCCAAAATAATACATCATAGGGGCGTTGCATTCCCTTACACTTGAACTTTTACATAACTTTACAATTACTATTCTAATGACTCGAATTAAGATAATCGAAACACTTGGAGTACTTTTAAAATATTTAGCACATATGGGGGTAATAATGTTGTTCTTCCCCATTACTCCATTACACTAGTACTTTACCCATGAGTCCCAATCGTCCCAAAACAATATGTACAAGGATATGACTCGACTTAGCAACCATGTAATCAATTAGATAATTAACTTGGGGTTTAAACAAATGTTGTAACAATAATGCACTAAAAACGAGTGCATACAAGGTAGGCTAAGGCGATTTGGGTGTACATTTAAGTGGGGTGTAAACAAATTCTTCCTTTAAGTAAAATGCTTAAAGTTAGAAACGAAAAGATAGGCTCTGAGGAGTGTACTAGGGGTATCGTGTACTAAAAATGAGTACAACGCAAAGGGTGTGGGAGAATTACTTGACCAATGTAGCCAATGTAATTATAACAAAAAACACAGGTGTAAAACAGTGGGTTAATCCTAATGCCTCTTATCATGTAGTAAATCTAACTACACGAATGTAGTCTCACTTGTGGCCTCGGAATGGTCCTAACGCAAGTTCTAGAACCTAAGTGCTACCGGTACACACATCATAGCATAAATGCTTTTCCTACCAATTCTAGGGGCGAACGTGACATATTTAGGGGTGGAAAATTTTTTAGTGGTACGGTTTTTGTGCTAGTCATATAACTCCTATCCATGAGACGCTCATTAAGATCAAAGTTTCACTCCTATATGTTGTAAAAAAATTTAAATTTGGCACTAAATTTGCCCTAACAGGTATTTATCTCAGTTTTATTACACATCTACCACTAAACAAACAAAAATCAAGTGCAATTGTATTCTCTAAAGTATCGTACTTTTACCCCCCCCCCCCCCCCCCCTTACACTTAAGATGAACATTGTCCCCAATGTTCAAATAACAAGATGTAAAAGTAAATAAGGTAAAAGAATGAAATCAAATAATCCCTTGATTCGCTCGGTGGATAAAGAGGTAACATGGTTAGATCTTCTTCCAAGGGAATGTAGAAGCTTCAAGACTAGAGCATCGCCAAAAGCTTGATTCCACATACATCTCCTTGTCCAAAATAACCTGTTAAACCTGAGAAAACAAACACGAAAACCTGCATAACATCGGCGGGATAAATTCTATATAAGGATATAATGCTTGTGGAATGATAATTTTGCAGATTCCTGGAGTTTATAAGTTAGAGATTTAATAAAAACTTTTTATGATTCCGGTAGAAAAACAAAACTTTCAAAAATTTCAGAAAATTAAAACCTGACGCCGTCAGAAATGATCTGACAGAATTCTCATGTTAAGTTTCCGGAAAATTTCTGGAAAAACCTATACCTTACTTCCTGGAAATCCTGCAAAACATCATTATGACTCGATACAAGCATTTGACTCAAACAATTACTAATATGTATGTTAATTTATTATTGTTATGATTCATGTTCATTTGTTCTAATAAACCGATTTGGATTTCCCTTACACTTATCTTTTGCAAAATACCTTTATATGTAGTTAAGACGAAGTTAAAAACAAGATAAAGCATTTTCACAATTTAGTTTTGAACATGAATCAATAATAATAAAAATTAAACATACATACGGAAGCAAATAAAATCAAACAAACAAATAAATAAACACACAAAGCAAATAAAGCTTGGGTTGCCTCCCAAGAAGCGCTTTTCTTTATTAACGAGTCTTGTAGCTAGACTCAAAGTCAGGCTCATCTAGTGTCGCTTATGCTTACGTATCCGAGTGTGAGCCATCTAATTGTTGCCTCATCTTTCTTGTATTCATCACTCAGCTCCAGACATCCATGATAATATCTCTTATTTTTCTCATGTGGATATTTGAGCCCCTTTCTCTTATCATTCTCACTTAGCAAGTCAATAGGCAAAAGTCTATTGCAAGATTCAATGGAGAAATTCTTAAATCTAGGATGTGATCGGGGCATTTGGTAAACAAAATCTTCATCCCCATCCGAGAATGTAATTAACCCGTCCACATGTTTTTCATCAAGGTTGGTCATCCTTTTGAAGGGTTCTCCAAAAATGACTTGGGTTAATTTTTTATCAATAAATTCTCCTAAGTTCTCCATAACCATAAAATCCACCAAATACACAAAACTTCCTACGAATACGTGTAGTGGCTTAATCCTAGCAACAATGTTATCTCCTTGATATTCTAGCTCATCTACCATGATTTTATTATAATTAGCGCGAGAGATAATGTTCATAGGCAAAGATGAGTTAAGATAAGCATGAAAACTATGATAACCAATCTTACATGGAAATTGCATGTTAAAGAGGCTATCCTTTTCGATCTTAGTTCTAGGGTCAACATACTTAAAGGGATCAATTTCCTCTTTTCTCCATTCCTCGTTAACTACTTCTCCATTACCAGCATCCTCATCGGAGTCTGAGTCGTAAAATGGACTAACTGCATAGTCATTCTCATGGTCAGACTCCTCCATCTCAGAATTATTACCAAAGTGGTGGTCGGGTGAAAGGTTGTTGTTTTCTACGATGGGGGCGGGAACGGGTAGTTGGAAGTTTGCACGGCGAAAAATACGAATAACAGGGATCAAGCGATCACTATTACTAATGAGGTAGGTGGAAGGTATCACAAACAAAAGTACAAAGAAATAAGATAGACTAAAGAAAAACCTAGAAAAATAAAATAAAAATCTCACTAGAAAGGAATCTAGTGAGTAGACCTAATAAAATAAAAAATTCAACCTAAACAATAACTATTCCCCGGCAGCGGCGCCAAAAACTTGATGCGTGGTTTTGCGACCTTACAACAGGTTTTACCTCTCGAGGGATCTCGAGAGGCTTGCAATCCCCACCAGGCAGTGTACCTGACCGATGTAGTATAGTGAAGTGGCAAGTACCGGGGGATTGATCGTTCTCTAGGGGAATAGTGTCGTTAGGATTGAAAAACTACTCTAATAGGTCTATGGGTGAGGGAAGATTCTTTTTGTATTTTTTTAATTTTTTTATAAAAGCAAGTAAAATCTCGGTTTTGAAAGAGTGGGCGGAATTAGTTGCTAGTCAACAAACCCAAATAACTACAATTGCAAATAAAATAAAATAACTGAAAATGAAAAGGTTGTGAAACTTATGTGGTGAGAAATGTGTTTACTTAGATTTCCTTACTCCCTAACTATCTTTTACCGGTTGATTAGTGTGTATTAATTGCGTGGATGACGGGTGTATTCCTTAATACCAATCGTGGGGTGGCGTACGTACTTCCCCAACTCTACAAGGTCCTACTTCACTCCTATGTCGAGCCGGCTAGGAAGCTCCTAACATGGGATCACTAGAATTCGCTCATGCATTAAATACAACCATAAAAACCTTAGTACGCATTGGTTCATGTTTCTTAAGACGTTCAAGCAAGTTACCGTATAGGAAGTTAGCCAGTTTTCTTAAGCCTAACATCGATAAACAATCATCCAATACAATTAATAACACACTAATAACCGATAATCAATAGTTAGGTTTCATTAGATCTAAGCAAACACAAGATAAATCTAGCCTAGCATGTTAATTAAAAGACAAGAACAAGATATAATCAAACAACACATAGACATATTGAATGATTAAATGATAACTTATCATCAATTAAACATGGGAGATCCAAGGGTATAAAAACCCTTAAAAATGGCAGAAATTCGTCTTTGCGTTTCTCCTCACAAAGTTGCACACTAATGACAAAAAATTGCAAATCTATATATAGAACTTAGTGGCTGACGGTGTCACGTTATAGATCTTGACGCCGTCACCTCGCCGTGATTAGGGTTCCCGGATGGTCTTCCTGACGCCGTCCCTCTTTAATTCTCCAAAATCCTCCCTGGCTTATCAAGGCTTGACGCCGTCAGTATAAAGCTTGACGCTGTCTCTCTTTAGCTTAAACCGTGACGACCTTGATCACTTCAAAGGGTGACGCCGTCAGACTTTCCATTGTAAAACTCTCTAGCGCGTCACGTGTATTTTTCATATCCACCTCTTTTGCCAAGCGATGACGCCGTCAAGAGCAATACTTGACGCCGTCAAGTGTACTTTTCCAGCAACTTTGAAGACTTTGCCGTTTTCTTCACTTTTATGCTCCAAAAACGTCCAAAATGCTTCCTTTTCCATATTTCTTCTCAAAAGTACCTAAAATGACAAAAGGAACGATTTAGGGCAATATTTGATCAAATAAATACGATTTAGGGCTTAAATGACCCCCTAAAAGCGGTACACTTTTCGCTTCATCAACTACATGTAGGGGAATGATTGGTAGTTTACTCTATCTTACGGCTAGTAGGCCGGACATTATGTTTAGTGTTTGTCTATGTGCACGTTTTCAAGAAGATCCCAAAATATCCCATCTTGAAGCCGTCAAAAGGATATTTAGGTACATTAAAGGCACTACATATTTAGGATTATGGTATCCCAAAGGAACAGGTATAGAAACCATAGTGTATGCCGAATCAGACCATGCCGGTGACTATGTTGATAGAAAAAGTACTAGCGGTATCTGTACTTTTGTAGGATATTGTCTCACCTCATGGTTCGCTAAGAAACAAATAGCCCTCGCAATCTCAACAACAGAGGCAGAGTATGTGTCTGCAGGAAAGGCATGTCAACAAGCACTGTGGATGAAAAAAGCTCTCGTAGACTATGGAATTGAACTCAACGACATCCCCATTCTTTGTGACAACAAAGGAGCAAACGAACTCAGCAAAAATATGGTCCAACACGCAAGAACCAAACACATTGAAATACGTCATCATTTCCTACGCGACAATGTTCAGAAGGGAAACATCTCAATTGAGAAAGTTTCCTCAGAGGACAACATTGCCGACATCCTCACAAAACCTCTCAAAAGAGAACCTTTCAACTACCTTAGACTTGGATTAGGATTAATGGAACATAGTGATCAGATAAAATAGTAGAGTAAACCTTAGTTTGACCAAACTCTAAACCAAAAATTATGTTCTGATCCCGCGGATCCAAACGATAACAAAGGCGGAACCTTTGTTTTGGATCCGCCGGATCCGTCACATGCACAGGTGGTTTTATTATATAATAAACAACACCAAGTACTATTCATCACTCTCCTAAAACTTATCACCTACTGAATTCGTTTCATACTTCACCACAATCATAATTTAGGCTATTTTCTTCTACAAATTTGTGCTCCAAACATCACTGTAAGTATCTTTATCATGTTTATACTCCTGATCTGCGTCTAGGATTTCTATTTCATGCACAAAATCAAAACTTGGGGAATATGCATAATTCTTGAAAAATCATGAAACATAGTTACTGAATTGCACTTCAAATCATGTTTTTCTTAGTTAGGAATTGCATCTTGTAGTACATTATCATTATTTCATCAAAAACCCCATGAGATTTTTTTTTTAAAATCTTTTCACGACTAGGAAAAATGGTTTTTGAACATTGTTCATACAAATATAAAAACGTTAGTTTTTTTTAAACATCACTTGCATAATGTCTCTTGAATGCTAAAGGGAATACATAAATTGTTCATACAAATATAAAAACGTTAGTTTTTTTTTAAACATCACTTGCATAATGTCTCTTGAATGCTAAATGGAATACATAACTAATATGTATTTTCGGGTACATTCAAATGTAGCTACATTGAAGTAGGAGCGTTTGGGTTATCTCTCGTTTTATCATAAAACTTGCATAAAACAAAATTTTCATGCATCTAAATGAGTCGAGATAACCGTACCTCCACATAGTCCCCATGTTGGCACACACTAGACCTATACATGTATTTTCGACAATATCGACTAAAACTATATAATTTTTGGTGTTTATGAAAATCATGCCTCCTGCGACCAACTATGATCACAAATCCACCATAAAATACCTACCTAAACACCATAAAACCAAATGACTCACTGAACAACAAGTTAAAATTTTCAAAGCTCTAGAAAAACACTACGTACAAGAGGGTAGGTTTGTAGATCCCTCATTCTATGATGGAACCTATCTTAGGGAACAACTAGCGGCTATTCACTTCGATTCCTTCCTAGATATCGATGAACCATTAATTCCTCGATTCATTTTAGAATTCTATGCTAGTGTCAAACTAGAGTTAAATGATCAAGGTTACATAAACATTCGCTTTAGCGTCAATGGACATCAATACAATATCCCATTAAATCAATTTGGAGAAGTCATAGGAGTTCCAAGTCATGGAATAAGTGTCTATTCTGATAAATGGTCATTGACCATTCTTGAGTCAAATCTTGAACGAACGGCACCATATGCCACTCCCTTGACTTCAAAAGAAATCATTCGTCAGCATCTCTTCATA
The DNA here is from genome assembly GCA_021014915.2 of Artemisia tridentata subsp. tridentata. NCBI lineage: Eukaryota > Viridiplantae > Streptophyta > Magnoliopsida > Asterales > Asteraceae > Artemisia > Artemisia tridentata. Next base: position 320,758,837 of record CP139506.1, on the reverse strand, counting down.
CCTAGGAACAACCCAACAAGGTTGTATCGAGGGAAACATGTTCCTAGAGATCCATTTGCTATGGAGCTAAATGAATTAAAACCCGAATTTAGGAAAACAAAAGAAGTCTTAAGGGCCAATGTCATGTGCACGGTAGGAAACCGCGATCACATCAATGCTTGTCTTTGCCACATGATGTACAATGTGTTAACCCATCAACCCATCAACCTTGCTTACTATATCGCCAAGAGAATGGCCGATATTCCAATTCAAGGAAACATGGCATTGCCTTATGGAATGCTTTTGACCCGTCTCTTTAGAGCGTTTGCACCCATTCCTAGAAATGCTTTTAACCCATCAACCCATCAACCTTGCTTACTATATCGCCAAGAGAATGTCCGATATTCCAATTCAAGGAAACATGGCATTGCCTTATGGAATGCTTTTGACCCGTCTCTTTAGAGCGTTTGCACCCATTCCTAGAAATGCCTTAGGATTTGTTCCTAAATATGATGAGATAGAACGCACCTTCGTTCCTTTGAGTGACTTTAGGGTATCGGTTGACAAGGGAAAACGTCCTCGTGGTCAAACATCATCATCATCATCATCTATGAGTGACGATGATGGAATGCCAAACTCTAGGATTCCCCCTCCGGAGTACTTGACCCAACTTCCACCAATCCCAAATGAATCAGCCGAATATCGCAACATCAAAGGAATGGTGAAGAATTTAGGACGTTGGGTGATGAAGCTTCATAAGGGCATGAAGAAATTGAAGAAGAAGTTGAGTTAAAGGAGTGTTTGGCTCGAAACATTATTAAACAATGTAGTATTAATAATGGTTGTTTCTTAACTTGTTATGATGATATTTGATGTGTATCTGAACTAACTATAAATTGCAGGAAGATAACACTTGATGTTATCAATTTTCCGAGTTTAAGCCTATGTTTGGCTTAACTCCTCATAAGGTAAGTTCCGATGAACGGATTAATCTATGATTAAACATGTGTTAGTATTATCATATTTGATTGTTTTGCATTACATATTAGATGATAGATATGCTCCAAGAGAATTTTCGGGTTTTCGTCGCAAAACGACAAATATGCACATCTCTCGGTGTCATTTTTGTGGTTTTGATCCACGGATCTGGCCGATCCCTCATTTTGGATCCGCCATATGTTAGCGTTGGCTCCGCCATTCTTTAACCTGCGGATCTGAAAATTTGGATCCGCACGCCTTGTCGATTGGATCCTCAGGTATAACAGTAAACTTCTTAAAACTTTTCGACTCATCCCGATTCTTAGATTTTAGTTTCTAGTATTCTGTGGAATAGGTTCACTGATCATTATACATCTTAGAATTATTTTGAAACTCTTAGAAACTTAAGAACAACATTTCCCACCAAAATTTGAATTTTTAAATTTAAGGAGTGAGTTACCTTTCCTATACAAGCAAGGAACCCTTTTTAGGGATCCTTCAAATCCGTGGGAACATCACATCAGAAGCTTTTCCACTATCTCTTTGCATTTACTGCATATCTTCTTCATATTACCTAACATAAGTTCTATGGATTGACTTATGTGATGTGATTAGCACAAATTTTTGTTCCAAATCATTAGGAACCAACATTCTCTATTGGATTTACATCAAATCCAAACACTAGTTTCCATAAACCATCTGTCTATATATTAGGATCATATCTTAGAACAAAACTCACTCATTCACCTTCTTCACAACATACAACCTGTACATCTTAGTTCTCTTAGCTCACCATGACCAAATCAACCAACTCCTCCACCTCTAGACCACCAAAACGCACTGCTCGCATAAGTGTTAACCCCTGTTGCTTCATAAATCTTGCTAACTCATCATTAGAGGAATCATCTCCTCTTAATATCTCATCTTCTATAGCAAGTGAAAATTTCCTTACTTTATCCACACCTACACCATCCAATGTTGTCATACAAACTCCACCTTCATCCATAACTCCAATAGCAACCACACCACCACCCGCTCCATCACAGACTGTCAAATTTCAATCACAACCAAACTCACCCAAACTCTAACCCATGGAGCTATTTAGGACTCCACCTACATCACCTCATCCATATCTTGATGACTTGGAGGATCTCCCACCAAGATCAAACAATCCTCCACCCATGACCTTTGAAGGTCAAGAGCCTAGGCTTTTTCATCCGATTTTCCCGGATATCCCTGGTCCTTTATACCATGATGCACCATCATCCCAACCTCAAATACCACCTCTCTCACCCACATCAACTCTTATTGCCATAGATGAGGCAATGTGGATCAATTTGCCTCAAACCCAAGAGAAGATTAGTGAAGAGCTCAACCATCTCTACACTCTCTCAGGTATGGTAGATCACCGCCTCAATGAAGCCATGGACATCCAAAACATCCTCATGAACTACCTCCAAACACCACCACCAACCAATGAACAAGCACAATCACAGCCACCCAACAACCAATCACAACCACCACTGCCACAACCAAATGAGTCTACTCTTCCGCCCGGTTTTGCTCGCCATGATTGCAACATGTGTGAAAGAACCGCTCACATAGCTCAAAGGACAAACATTTTGGTGCACGAGCTCCAAAATGAAATAAGGTTCATTTTGAACCACATTCTTGAGTGTCTAAACGCCATCTCTCATCCTCCTCAGTAGGAGAATTTTAGTCTCATATATAGGACCTTCTAGGTGTTGTTGTGGGACTTTTTATTTTTTAGGATGTATTTTTTATTTTCTTGTAACATCATATTATGTTTGTGACTTTTGTCACATCATTTTCAATGAATGAATGTGATGTTTTTATGCTTATGAGTGATCAACATAAAGCATATTATCATTAGTTAGGTAACTAACATCATTATCTAGCTTTTTAGAATCTATATTCTAGTTTGATCACTTGTACTTTTGGTATAAAATTTTGATCAGACCCTACATTTTGACTTTTTAAAGTCAACTAAATTATCATTCTTATTTGAATGAACATATCATATGCATTATGCTTCTCCATTTGAGGCTATTCACAACTAACATTTCTTTTGCAGCATCTCATACCCTTTTAATGTATACGTTGGGACTCTTGTAATGGGGAGTATACATCGAGGGGGAGCATTTCATTTTTCTAACCATTTTTTTTGTAGGATCATGCATCATTACCTTGTTACTCCATTTAGGGGGAGTATCAAACAAGGGGTAGCTGATAAAGTTCTCAAAATCGCATTCCGCTACGTAACTCTTCTTTTTGTTTCGACAAAAAGGGGGAGAAAGGATTATTTTTCCATAACTGTGAATCATCACAGTACATACACTTCTGCATAAAAAGAGTTTTTAAACTCAAATAAAACAAACTTAATCTATATTTTAAAGAACTCATGCTATATTTATTCCTTTGCTCAAAAATATACTTTATGTTTTGTCATCAACAAAAAGGGGGAGATTGTTTATACAAATATCGTCCTAAAAACGTTATTTATATTTTACGATCTTTACTTAGTTTTGTTAATGACAATTACAAAGTATATCCTTTAGCAAATTATAAATTCTAGCTAAAGTCTCTTTAAAACACATTTTACATTTCACAAGTTTACTTAGAATTACATTTTACACATCTACTAGTTTATTTCCTTAAAAGGAAACTTTATTTTTAAAATGATACAATGACATCATGGCATGCATCATACATAATATCTTGGCTAGATCTTCAAGCAAGATAGTTGACTTTGGAAGATTTTGATATGACATGACAATGGTGTGAAGGATACAGCTGGATTTGGAAAGATTTCCAAAACTATTAGCTGTCATGTTGCTGTCAAGTTGGCGGATCCAATCGACATAAAGGACGGATCCCTTTTATGGGATCCGCCGGCTATTCATCAGCTTGCCTATAAATAGCAAGCTGATCATTTGGACACACCATCACTCATAGAACCTAACATTCATACTCATTCATTTACATATCATCTAACATTTATCATTCATTCATTTCAATGATCTTTCCTTTTGTAGCAAGGGAGATTAAGCATCAAGGTTCAACACAGACGTGTAAACCTTTAGCATAGTTACTGTGTGATATAGTTGTAGTTCACACATCATTACTTGTATCATTTATCTCAGTGAGTGTGGTTAGTGTTTTAGTCCTCAAAACATAAAGAGTGTAGGGAGTGGTTGTACCCTTGTGAAAGAACCAAACGGGAGTGGTTGTACCCTTGTAAAGAACTCGACATCTAGCTTAGTGTCGGTAATTGTATAGGCGACGTTAGGTTGGTTCTACCTTGAAATAGAACCCGGTGTTTAGCTTAGTACCAGAAAAGGAAGTAAGCGACGTGTAAAGGTTTTCTCCTCCTAGAAGTGAGTTTGTTTCTTGGTGAAGGATAACTCTCGAGTTAGAGGCTCGAGGATTGGAGTAGGGCAAGGAAGAGAGTCATTGTAGCCAAACCACTATAAACATCCGTGTTGTGTGGTTTGATCTTTCCTCTCTTTACTTCCCATATATATATTGTGTGAATATTTGTTTGTGCTTGTTTCCTTTGAAATAACATAAAGTAACAAAGTGAATTAATTTTAAAATGGTAAAACTATTCAACCCCCCTTCAAGTTTTCCACAAAATGATAGTTTGATTGTGATAGTAGTAAACCAAACATTTGATATCATAATAGTCATTCCATCATTCCCATATACCTAAACCAAACACACCCTTAACGTTTTGTTGGATCACACTATCATAGTACACATACTAATTCAACAAAAAAGTACTGTTAGGTCAGCATAATAGTATAACACAAGTATAGTAAATCATAGAAATGAGATGAGGAGATAAGAGAGTGGTCGATTATATCACACAACAAAATAACAAAGGTTTAGTAGCTTAGTGAAAGAACCAACAAGAATAAGTGTATGTTTACGTGGGTATATATAGGTACATAGCTAGTGTAATACCTCGTAAAAATCCCATGTCATTAATAATGTCAATCACCGAATAATAACAATTTATGTTAAATAACCTTTTGTGCGAACTACATTTTTTTTTACATATTTATATATATGGCAACGATCACCAAGTCACCCCCAACGAATTCGAACTCACCATGAATAGCTCGCTCGTGTTCCGACACCGTAATAGTATGGCACAAATCTAATAATTTAACACCGGGATTCAACAGAACACGGGTGCACATAATACCCACAATACAAAACTTAATTAAAATCTTATCCCTTATATATATTTATATATACCACTGCACCCCACACCATATATACAATTATCCTTTTGTTTTTCTCCTCTCTCCTCTCTCCACCCCCACTCCCTATTCCCTAACCTGCTCCTCCTGACTCGCTGATCATCAAGAAACGTCATCCTCCACTAACCTCATCTTCAGATCGAAAACAAACAACAAAGGGTGATGCCATGAGTAACAAGATCAAGTTTTATCTTCTTCCTTAAGTCCAAAGGGAGCGTCTGCCATCTCTGTCGAGTCCAAAGGTCAACAAGCCAAGCCAAATTAGTGTCGACATTCTTTTCTAAAATTGGCTATGGAGCGTCTGAGGGTAGAGAAAGGAAGGATAAGAGAGCCTTGCTTGATTTCCTTAAGACCCATTCGATTCCAGGAAACCCATCTCAACACCAAATCATCATACACAAACACAAGAGTAAGATAGTGGAAGGAAAGTGGGTTGCTTGGAATTGGGTTCTCTCCTCATCATTCCACAGTCGAATCACCTTGATTGTAAGGATCCTCAAAACCTTGATTTTTCCTAATTCAATCATAGTCATGTTTTTAGTTAATTGTTGCTTGTACCTTTTCGACTGAAAATGTTAAACTTGTGATTGTTGTTAATTTCGTTGATCTATAAAATGTATCTGTCGACACATCTAAATTGTGGAATCATTATTCTTGGTTTTGTATTGTGTTGATGTGGCTTGATTTAAATGAAAAACTAATAATAAGATAAATTTTGGCTCGGTTTTGGAAGTATATTCGGTTATTATATATTCTTGGTCGAATGAATTAGGATGTTAGAAAGAGTAAGGAAATTTAGTCTAAATGCTAAATACTGGCTATGTTCGGATTTTGTTGTGTGTTCGACGTTTTCTTACATTTGTGTTATATTTGAACTCGAAATGGTGTGGACTTGGTTAAGAGTCACACACGTCAAAATGTTTGATCATGTTGCTCGAGATGTGTTTGTGTTAATGTCTAAGAAAAGTCTAAGTTTTGAAAAAATTTGGCAAATGCTCATAAGTCCGTTAGTCTTGAGTCTTGCTAGGATTCAAATGATTCTCTAGTGTTGCGTTGTGATGGTTTTGGAAGTGGAGTTGAGTAGTACTCAACTCGAGTTGTTGATAAGGCCATTCGAGTCATCCTAAATGAGTTCTACACAAACAGGCTATAACAAGTCACAAATTATTTTTGTGTTAATATGAACTGGGGAAAAGGATATGTGGTAAACAACCTTGTGAGTCTAAGAGTTTGATATTAGAATTGGTTTAGAAATGAAAAGTCCCTTTTGTTCCTGCTGTTGATTTGCGTTAAGAAACTCACCACACAAAAACCCTCTTGAGTCTGTGAGGGGCTCGTTGAGTAAAAGGCTTGGTTGGGCCGCAGCCCACCAAGCAAGCCCATCTTTGAAACCTCCTTTTTACTTCCTATCACAGCCCACCTTTGACACGAAGTCGTGTCACGTTTACTCGTTCCGTATACATATGCCATCGTCACTACTCGTCAAACTAATAAAACATGACAATCTTATATTTTAAACTTCATGAACTATTTAAAATTTGTTATGTTCTATCAACACTCATAATAAAGCTATGAACTATGAAATGATTTTTATGTAAATCTTATAACTTATTAACACAAGGATTAATTATTTTCCAAACTTTTCTTCTATAATAATAGACACATATATATCTATATATATATACACACATACCATTTTCCTTATTTTCTCATACTTACACGCAAACTTTGTAATATACATATCCACTCGACTATAACATTTTCCATCATACCATCCACGTCTTAATCGTCCCGTTCATAATCTTTCAGTTATTGCCAAACTAAAGATTATTTGTCTTAGTATCTCGTAAGCACTTCCAAGAGCCAATATTTTCAAATGATTTAGAAAATGACTTTTAAACTTAAATGCTGCCACACCAACAACAATAACATAAACTCTCTACAACTTTTGAACTGAAGTCTTAAACTTAGTCAGTTAACTAAATTATGCCATACTAATCTAGGTCACGCGTTGGAATTACTACCTACCAGTTGATTCTATTGCATCCCAGACTACTACTACTACTAAGGTGAGTTCATAGTCCCACTTTTACTATGTTTTCAAATCCCGTGGGGAGATACATGCTATAAATCTGAACACAAGTATTTTTCTGTATGCTATCCTGATTGATATTGTTAAGTTAATATTGCCTAAGTTACCACCCTGCCAAAAAGTCCCTCATATCATGAACCATTAATCACTTGCGAGTGAACGCGAATTCAGTGAATAGATCTATTGGAAGTTGACGACCCATTTGTACTAGCCGGATAGATAGCCATTGTGTTAGCCGGATTGATAGACAAATGCACTTTATTCGAATTACGAGTCTGGCAAAACTCCTACACGAGGGCATTATCACCTACATCATTTAGTGATGTAGGCTATTTATTTCGATTACATAACTGATGTTAAGGTTTGCGTGTCATGAGGCTTAGGGCAATATATTACATAACTGTTACACTACAATATCATTGCTTTTACTACTATCTGACTTATGTTCAAACTATTACAATTAAAACACTATGGATTCACTCAACCTTTGTGTTGACCCTTTTAGCATGTTTTATCTCAGGTAACTAAAGAAATCTCAAGCACTGAGTTGGCATGGGCATTGGAAAACTACCCACCTTTATTTCAAATAATTATATCATTCTTTTCAAACTCATCATCACTTTTGTGAAATACTACCCCCTTTTGAAAACTATTGTGTAATCTCTGAATATTGAGTTTTCATTGAATGATATAAATTCTACTTTTAACGATTATCTATGCTTCGACTGTGATCTAATTGGTAATACCCTGTTTTAGTCTTCCGCCGTGTCATTACAATTTTCGGGGTGTTACAGATTGGCATCAGAGCCTAGGTTATAGAGAACCAATTGATTTTTAAAACATTGGACTATAACCGCGATTTCTAAAAGGACCATTTTTTTAAAACTCTATCACCCTATGCCCTCCGTGCCAACACTTACGAACTTTTGCATTGAGATTTGCTTGGCAGATTATGCATAATGAATGAATATTAACACTTTATTAACACATGCATTGAGATTTGCTTGGCAGATTATGCATAACGAATTAGTTTTATCACCTACGAATGTTATTATGGCTAATGCATATGTATATTATTAATGACTTACACTTATTATTATTGGGATGTTACAGTACCATGTCTTCTTCATCTCATCCCATCATCATCACTAGGAACCTCGACATCGAGGATGCCTACTCATCCACCAATGATCCGGCACCTCCCTCACCACACCCCGCTATACCTACATCATCCACACCATTTATTAGACCCGCCATACTTATCAGGCCCGGGAGGGATGTCCCACCCCATTATATTTTTCGATACTACCCCAATGGACCCAAGATGGTACACACCAGGAGTCGCCTAGTACGCCCACTCATACCACTACCATGGACCCCTGGCATGCCTACCTATGAAGATTTGGATACCTCACTATGGATAGTGCCATGACCACCACATCATACCACCACCGAGGATCCACCCAGAAGAGCACCACGTAGTTCTTAGACTACACTAGTATCACAAGTAGCTTCTATCCTAACCACGGGATGTGTGGCCAAATTAGTGACGCTTGTAGTACCTTTTTGTTGTATAACAAATTTGAGACAAGTTATCATTTGGACATGTGGTTCGATTATGCTATGTATTGATATCGGTCTATAAGAGCCGAGATTTTCCATCATATGTGTGATGATTGTATCTACTCACGCCATGATATCACATTATGACGGTCGTGATTTATTCCGACCTTGTCATGTTTGAGCTAATCTCGTTATAATACATACATCTATTAATAGGAACATCCTTACTATGTCTCACTCCCCTTTCCTTCTAATAAGTACAAACCCTGAAATATTACATAGAATTAGTGTACAATTTCATATCAACTAGATGTGCCAACAGTCGCCCATTGCACTCCATATTTTATCACTTGTTTTATAAACTATTATTATACCATTTTACAAACTATTACCATGTAATAGACCAATTTGATACCCTACTATTATTCAACCAACAATAATTCACTAACACCTTGTCATTATCTTACACTATGAACAAATAGACTTATCATCCCCTTAAGAATTTCCTTATAAACAAACAACCAAACTTACTATCAACTTATGAATTGTTTGTTAAGTTGCATATAAACCATTTTGTAAACATATTACAAAACCGTTTTACTACTACCTTGTGAAAACATTTACTATCACTTTAAAAAAAAAAAACAATTTTGCGAAAACTTTATATATTGTTTATCACTATCCATTTTTCAACTATTTGGCTACCTTACTACCCTCTTATAAAAATAATAAACGGTGTCGCTATCAACATACAAGCTATTTTACGAATCATCCCACAGACTATTTGATATAAACACAATAAATAAAATTTGCTACCCTACTACAAATCTATAAACCAACAAATGTTTATACTGACACCCTGCAGACTATGTTGCAAACCCCTTACAAGTTTTATTATTGACTCATAAATTATTTTGCCCCTCTGAGCACCACGTTAACCGCTGATAAAACAACAAACTATATCGCGATGCATCACAAACCAATTTTTCGTTACCCTACAAAACGTTTTACTACAAAAAAAAAAAAAAAAAAAAAATAAAAAATTGCGGCCTTACTGCCAATAATAATAAAGGGTCATCCCTATTGTTCTACAAACTATTTCACATATTATGAACTACCTTATTTTATGCAATAAATCGAATTGCTACTTTAATACTATCCCATAGACCAACAAACGGTTTCGCCAACATTTTGTAAACTAAGGTACATTTATCCAAATTTTCCGTCACCATTTTATAAACTCTTCTACACACCGTTTTACAACCTATTCTATAATCACCCTATGAACTAAGTCCTCTTTGAAAAGTATATTAAGCTACCACTTTACGAACAGAGTTACCGATACCTCCCTTTAAACTAAATCCAACATCGCATCGTTGAACTTTAATTATGCAAAGCCTGATCACCTATGCATAATTCAAGCAGGACCATGCTATGCTGGGGATAGTTGTCTAAAATTTTTGCAAAAAGTTAGAATTTCTACTACTACTTTTGAGAAATCACAACCTTACATAAAAAGTTGTGCAAGTTATGGGCATCCATACTAATATACACAAATAGACTTCGACACCATCTTATCACATGAAATCAATCTAGTCTCGCCGCATATTCTATTCTACAAGGACCAGTTACATCATTAGTCATCATAGACACAACCTTCCAACGAACATAGCCACAATCAACGGGAGTACCTACGACCACTACCATAAGAATTTGTACGAAGCTTAACCTTATGACATCTCACTTTACTTCACATCATCCGATTTCGAAGGATCCCACCGTCAAGCAGACAACCTGTAAATTCGATAACTACCAAATGACTCATAACCCCAAGGGTGACTGAGGCTTACCTTTCTGTACTCAATAAAAATCATGATGATGATCACATTTAGCCCCTAAACCGAAACCATGCTTTCTGTGTTAAACACTAAGTACACTAACGGATCAACCAACTGATTGCGGGTAGCAATCAACACCATTCTTCAAGACTTTACCATTCGTGTTAAGCGCACCACCAAACTAGCCATTTGACTACTAATAGAACCAACGTCATCACTTAAGGTTGCACCATAAACCTACTAGACACCCATAAGACATCGACTTAGTGTCCACATAATTTCAGGCCTAGACATTTTTGGTCTATTTACTGAATTACCCACTTTGAGAAACTCGTCCGCATACCTTATGATAATAGGATCTTAACAATACGATGAGGACCCCTCGAGGGAAGTAAATGAAACTCTTGACTAGGGAATGTGAATACACAATGGGATGACTTATAACTTGACGAAGGTCTTAAGACTTTACAGATCAAACCAAACCACTATTTTGGGAAATTGCCAAATCTTTCACTAATTCTTTGAGAGAATTAGATTGACTAGGACGTAAGAAACACCCCTGTTCACTAAATCAAACCTTAGAGGTAGATCAAGGATCTTTGTCCGCGATGAGGAATAACAAGATACCATGATTGACACTGTGCGGTCAATGTACAATTCACCCTATCCACATCGTATAATGAGAATTCCCTTATAAGTAATGGATACCTTGTATTGGACAATCAATATACAATCACCCTTACAACGTTTCCTCTAGGAGTTCTAGATTATGCAGCCTCAAAAATCCGTTTTGAGTTGACCTCACTCCCACGCTGAAATACCAAGCGGTCTTAACGTACCAAACGGCCATTGATGCACGACTTACACTTGTAGCCAAGGAAAATGCCCTATGACACAATATCCGACTCACTCATAAGTCATGATACATCCCAATACTGTCCTAGCGAATTAAATACCATACCTATAAACTTCACCTGATATTCATCAACCAAACACTATCAAACATGGGAAACTAGACTCTGTCCTTAAAACTTTTGAAAACATATTGATGCGTGCGATGTGTCGTTGCGGTTTAGCAGTATTAATGCCTACTCAAGTTTTAAATTTATATTTAGCCGACTTTTCAATAACACACACACTTAACGAGCAGTGTACCCGGTCAGTATGAATATAATGGTAAGTAGAGTGTCGATCACTAAGAGTGGAACGTATTATCTAGTTATTCGAATCAGTATTTTAATATATTAAGTTAGCTATACAACCTAATCTAACGCAAAGGGGTTCAGCCTGAGAGACTGGCACGATTTGGTTGCAATTAAATAATAAACTAAACTAATAGGCACGAATCAGCAAGTAGCACACACGTACACAGATAAATACTTGAGACAATAAGAAGATCTGTCCTGATAGATAAGTAGTTTGTCACTTGTTTTATTGCTAGTTTTATATGAAGTGTATAGTTCGATGCAATGCACCGAGATTAAGTCCTTTCTCGTTGGTTCTAATCTTATCGGCGAGTAAACCCTTAATGATTACTTATGACTATCCTATTTATCTTTCTTCCTACTTTTCTACAGACGATAGAATACATAGGCGATCTAATAAATAGGCGAGGGCAGAGGCATGGCGACCCGATCAACGCTCAGCTAGACACAGAGGTTATCAATGCACTAATAAAAGTCACCAAAGACATCAACATATAAACTTTAATTAATGAGAAAGCAGTTTTAAGGGAGTGCAATCTTTCCGTTGTCACATTACACAAGCCACCAATCTTGATGAATTAAAGTTTACTAACACAATAAAAAAAAACTACTTAATGAATTAAACACATGCAGAACCTTCTTACAGCTCTTGTATCTTCGTTTGGGTGTGTCTTGTGCTGCTGCCTTGACTGAATTCGTCCTAGGTTTCTGTACTTTGGTCTTCTGTCTAAACTTCGGAACTCTTAATTCGTCTGGTCTTTGGGGTATTTATAGTTTCTGTCTGAGGGTAAGATGTGGCGCATCTAGTAAGTAGATGCGGCGCATTGACTTAACTTCGCGTGGGGTCCAAGATTATAATATTCAGGAATATTCGTACACCGCCAGAAGATGCGGCGTAACTCCATTTATAGATGCGGCGCATGTCCTCTTGTATCTTGGATCGTATCTGGTGAAATATTGATAGTGATGCGCCGTATGTGATAAGCAAGATGCGGTGCATCTGGAGCAGAATGTCTTGATCTTGTACATTTCAGTAGACTCTTAACTTCTTGCATGTTTTGCTCCATAATTAGTCCAAAATCGCCAAGTTTCACCAAATGCTTGTGTTTACCTGAGAATTACAAAAGTAAACGATTAAGTATCAATCCTCATACATAATATAATAAAACAAGTCAAATTATTAGGATAAATGATAGTAATAAAATGTACTTATTTGAGTTCATCACATATATAAATGCCATGCTCAACTATACTTTCAACTTTGATGATTTCACTTTCAAGAATCTTTCTTTAAAAACGCGTTTGCATCAATTACATAAGTATTTCTCTAAGATACTCATTTTGTGAGTTAAAAAGTTTTCTCTGGTCAAACCATATCAAACTTTTGCATATTAAAGTGCGACTAAGTGTTAATTTTTGTAAAGTTATTTTATCTATACCATGCTTAAAAACCCACACTACGGAATTATATATCTATTTTAGTCAAACATTATCAAGCTTTCGTATGTTAACAAATGTCTAAACAGTGATCTATGTGAAATTGTCTTATCCAAAACCGCCTTAAAAAAAAAAAAAAAATCGTTTCACTAAACTTTAAATTTTTTAGGGTCGCATTAATTTACTCGACTATTAACCTCAAACAAAGGAATTTGTGTCTTTTGAATTATTAATTTGGTCAGGTTCATGTAAACGCATACTCAAATGAAAATTTTGAACAAAATTTTTATCAATACCTCTAAGCAAGGAAAACGCACAATACCTGACTTGCCTAGGATTGAAACTATAGATATGCCATACCTTAACACTATTCCTTCGAAGTGCAACCTCCCACTCATCCTGTAAGATAAAGATTCTCACCTGGTAGAAGCGCGTGAAATTGGATAAGCAATTACTTAAGAGACGATGTGCCCTTTTAGAGTTTTAGATAACATAATCGCTTTGACACATGACATCACTTTCACATGGATTATAAGAGGTCACATCTGGCCATAAGACCTTTAACTTCCTTCTGTAACGAGACAAACATCCCTCGACAAAGTACCCACCTGACTTAGACCACTATGCCACGATCTCGAGGCACAATACATCATAGTTTTGCCTTAACAAGTCAAACACCTGCCATCAAGAGCATTATCCGATGATAACTTTTGAGCGTTCCCAATCATTGGCATCTGAATTTTCCCTTAGTTTTGACTCATGGGCCATCACTCTCGACTAGCCATATATGCCTACTAACATGTTATTCCTTGTCATTCACACCAAGGGACTTTTCCGTTAGATTCTTTATAGCCGCCATGAGAAAAATAGCAATATCTAGCCTCATTGTTCTAATGAAATCCACCCTTTCATGTCGACAACTACACCTACCTCCCACGAAGGATGAGTACACAAAATAGGCTCTAGGAGACACAACAATGGCATGAGCGGATGATTGAAATAGCTGGGATAACCATTTAGCATTAATCAAATCCTCCTACAACCACCAGATATCTCACTAGTAGAAGGGTTGTTTCATTTGAGATACTTTATGATCGGAAGTACCGACCACCCGTTGTTGGGCAGAAATTTGAGACGTTCAGATCTCATGACCTCAATTTACTCATTAAACCACTGAGAAAATAGTACAAATCAGACAACGGTTAAAAGCTTGAACTCCCTGAAAAGCTTAGTAGGGTACACAATACCTTTCACATATCGAACCTGAAGAAGTGTTTATCGAATGGAACCCCTGTCGTTCCCTTAAAAGAAATTCGACTTAACGATAAGCTAACCTGTGATGAAGAACCAATAGAAATCTTGGATGGAGATGTCAAATGATTGAAACAAAGCCGTAACACTATTGTCAAAGTTAGATGGAACTCTAAGAGAGGACCAGAGTACACATGGGAACGCGAAGATCAAATCCGTTCTAAATACCCCCACTTGTTTGATAACACAACTCCGACTACTACCACATCTTAGGATTCGGGACGAATCCAATCTAACGGGTGGGTACTGTAATACCTCGTAAAAATCCCATGTCATTAATAATGTCAATCACCGAAGAATACCAATTTATGTTAAATAACCTTTTGTGCGGACTACATTTTTTTTTACATATTTATATATATGGCAACGATCACCAAGTCACCCCAACGAATTCAAACTCACCATGAATAGCTCGCTCGCTTTCCGACACCGTAATAGTATGGCATAAATCTAATAATTTAACACCGGGATTCAACGGAACACGGGTGCACATAATACCCATCATACAAAACTTAATTAAAATCTTATCCCTTATATATATTTATATATACCACTGCACCCCACACCATATATACAATTATACTTTTGTTTTTCTCCTCTCTCCTCTCTCCACCCCCACTCCCTATTCCCTAACCTGCTCCTCCTGACTCGCTGATCATCAAGAAACGTCATCCTCCACTAACCTCATCTTCAGATCGAAAACAAACAACAAAGGGTGATGCCATGAGTAACAAGATCAAGTTTTATCTTCTTCCTTAAGTCCAAAGGGAGCGTCTGCTATCTCTGTCGAGTCCAAAGGTCAACAAGCCCAGCCAAATTAGTGTCGACATTCTTTTCTAAAATTGGCTATGGAGCGTCTGAGGGTAGAGAAAGGAAGGATAAGAGAGCCTTGCTTGATTTCCTTAAGACCCATTCGATTCCAGGAAACCCATCTCAACACCAAATCATCATACACAAACACAAGAATAAGATAGTGGAAGGAAAGTGGGTTGCTTGGAATTGGGTTCTCTCCTCATCATTCCACAGTCGAATCACCTTGATTGTAAGGATCCTCAAAACCTTGATTTTTCCTAATTCAATCATAGTCATGTTTTTAGTTAATTGCTGCTTGTACCTTTTCGACTGAAAATGTTAAACTTGTGATTGTTGTCGATTTCGTTGATCTATAAAATGTATCTGCCAACACATCTAAATTGTGGAATCATTATTCTTGGTTTTGTATTGTGTTGATGTGGCTTGATTTAAATGAAAAACTAATAATAAGATAAATTTTGGCTCGGTTTTGGAAGTATATTCGGTTATTATATATTCTTGGTCAAATGAATTAGGATGTTAGAAAGAGTAAGGAAATTTGGTCTAAATGCTAAATACTGGTTATGTTCGGATTTTGCTGAGTGTTCGACGTTTGCTTACATTTGTGTTATATTTGAACTCAAAATGGTATGGAATTGGTTAAGAGTCACACTCGTCAAAATGTTTGATCATGTTGCTCGTGATGTGTTTGTGTTAATGTCGAAGAAAAGTCTAAGTTTTGAAAATATTTGGCAAATGCTCATAAGTCCGTTAGTCTTGAGTCTTGCTAGGATTCAAATGATTCTCTAGTGTTGCGTTGTGATGGTTTTGGAAGTGGAGTTGAGTTGTACTCAACTCGAGTTGTTGATAAGGCCATTCGAGTCATCCTAAATGAGTTCTACACAAACAGGCTATAACAAGTCACAAATTATTTTTGTGTTAATATGAACTGGGGAAAAGGACATGTGGTAAACAACCTTGTGAGTCTAAGAGTTTGATATTAGAATTGGTTTAGAAATGAAAAGTCCCTTTTGTTCCTGCTGTTGATTTGCGTTAAGAAACTCACCACACAAAAACCATCTTGAGTCTGTGAGGGGCTCGTTGAGTAAAAGGCTTGGTTGGGCCGCAGCCCACCAAGCAAGCCCATCTTTGAAACCTCCTTTTTACTTCCTATCACAGCCCACCTTTGACACGAAGTCGTGTCACGTTTACTCGTTCCGTATACATATGCCATCGTCACTACTCGTCAAACTAATAAAACATGACAATCTTATATTTTAAACTTCACGAACTATTTAAAATTTGTTATGTTCTATCAACACTCATAATAAAGCTATGAACTATGAAATGATTTTTATGTAAATCTTATAACTTATTAACACAAGGATTAATTATTTTCCAAACTTTTCTTCTATAATAATAGACACATATATATCTATATATATATACACACATACCATTTTCCTTATTTTCTCATACTTACACGCAAACTTTGTAATATACATATCCACTCGACTATAACATTTTCCATCATACCATCCACGTCTTAATCGTCCCGTTCATAATCTTTCAGTTATTGCCAAACTAAAGATTATTTGTCTTAGTATCTCGTAAGCACTTCCAAGAGCCAATATTTTCAAATGATTTAGAAAATGACTTTTAAACTTAAATGCTGCCACACCAGCAACAATAACATAAACTCTCTACAACTTTTGAACTGAAGTCTTAAACTTAGTCAGTTAACTAAATTATGCCATACTAATCTAGGTCACGCGTTGGAATTACTACCTACCAGTTGATTCTATTGCATCCCAGACTACTACTACTACTAAGGTGAGTTCATAGTCCCACTTTTACTATGTTTTCAAATCCCGTGGGGAGATACATGCTATAAATCTGAACACAAGTATTTTTCTGTATGCTATCCTGATTGATATTGCTAAGTTAATATTGCCTAAGTTACCACCCTGCCAAAAAGTCCCTCATATCATGAACCATTAATCACTTGCGAGTGAACGCGAATTCAGTGAATAGATCTATTGGAAGTTGACGACCCATTTGTACTAGCCGGATAGATAGCCATTGTGTTAGCCGGATTGATAGACAAATGCACTTTATTCGAATTACGAGTCTGGCAAAACTCCTACACGAGGGCATTATCACCTACATCATTTAATGATGTAGGCTATTTATTTCGATTACATAACTGATGTTAAGGTTTGCGTGTCATGAGGCTTAGGGCAATATATTACATAACTGTTACACTACAATATCATTGCTTTTACAACTAACTGACTTGTGTTCAAACTATTACAATTAAAACACTATGGATTCACTCAACCTTTGTGTTGACCCTTTTAGCATGTTTTATCTCAGGTAACTAAAGAAATCTCAAGCACGGATTTGGCATGGGCATTGGAAAACTACCCACCTTTATTTCAAATAATTATATCATTCTTTTCAAACTCATCATCACTTTTCTGAAATACTGCCCCCTTTTGAAAACTATTGTGTAATCTCTGAATATTGAGTTTTCATTGAATGATACAAATTCTACTTTTAACGATTATCTATTCTTCGACTGTGATCTAATTGGTAATACCCCGTTTTAGTCTTCCGTCGCGTCATTAAGATTTTCGGGGTGTTACAACTAGGGCAATATCTCTTGAGCAAGAATAAAACAAGGCTCACGGCCCATGGGCCTTCTAATAGGGTCGAACCTTAAGTAACAAACTTAAAGGCCTATTCTAAACAACCTATTACATAAATTAATGACCAATACTTTATACTAGTTACACGTATTCCCAACAATCCCCCCCTATGGGTTGGTCATCAAAGGTTGCTTGACGTCTACTTTGCTTCTTTGGCTTTGACGTCTTTCGTATCTTTGTTCTTATTTCTTGTTATGTTTGATATGATAATGTTGTGGTCTGCCTTTCATCAACGTCTTAGTCTCAGGTGTCTTTACGTCTTTTCCACCATGCTCATACTTCTTTTGACTTTGATCTTTATACTTCAAGTGATTCTCATTCTTTAGCTTTGATCTTTGACTTTTGAACGTTTGCTTGGATCTTTGATGAGAATTGTCTTTGAACTTTGAATGACTTTCTGATGTAGGTATGAGCATGTGGAGATGAAATGTAGTTGATGATCATTAACAGCATAATGTGAAAAAATTCTCTAATCCTTGCCAAGGCCGTTCCTGAATCGGATGCCCCTAAGAGGGCTTAGACAGATACACTGAAGTGTATCAACGATTCAGGTGAGCCGCTGAAGTATACCAAAGTATTACTCCACGACTGTAGACCGTTTAAGACCACCGCGAACACTAAGCGTAACCCACAAGGGATTACCGAAGTGACCTGCTGTCAGGGCTGTTTGATGTTGACCCTGGCAGGAATTTCCATTCAATCACTGAGAATTACAATTGTGAGTTCCCTCATGAATGTTCTTGGCAGATGGCTAAGATCTGCGTAGGACTCTTGTTATTTACAACTGGTTTCTTTAATGTTGAACAACCAGTGTAGAAATATTAAGTGTTCCTAAGAGATCTTTTGATGCATCTCGCGGCTCTAGGCTCGATTTAGTACTATTTTATTTAAAGCCGTCGGAGGCATGGAGCAGATTGCCTCCTTTTCAATATCAACACATTTCAGAGTGAAAAGGTCGATAGATTAGGAAAGGTTCTCCGTGAGAAATGAAACATGCATCTTTTGAGAGATACTTGAGTGGTTGGAAGGTTAAGTGCAGTGCGTCACTGGGTCCATGTTAGGAATTAAATGTTCCAAGACTTAGTACTATTAGAAGATTATATTAACAGTACAAACTGCTAGTGTATTACTGAAGACTGCTGAAGAACAACTAACAGTACAAAGTGTCAAGATTAGTACTGCCAGTATAAATGAAGGTACTGATGGAAGATAAGGCTTTAGAATACGTGTAGAAGATAAGTATGGAATAGATTGTATGTATATCACTATTAGTTAGAATTATACGGGTAGATACTTATCTTGTAAAGGACTCCTTGTACTATAAAAGGAGGTCCTAGGTTAGAGAAGTAAAAATATATACGCTTTTGTTAAGATTCAAGGTCATTGTAACCCTAGTGATAGTAAGATCACTCGTATTATTGCTTAATAATATTGAATCGTTTGAAGTTACTTTCTGTGTTCATTGTTCATCAAACTGTGTTACTGTTACATCAAAACAAATATTCTAAGTGTTATCAAGTAGATTCCGCATGCTTCTTAATATAAACTCAAAGTATCCTTAACACATTCTAAAGGTGTTTAGATCCTCTCAAGTGGTATCAGAGCCAGGCTGATTCTTTGATTTAGAAGATAAGATAATGGACATGGAAACCACATAGACCAACGTGGCTGCTAAGTTACCTATGCTGAAGCAAAACGATTTTGAAATGTGGAGGCTTCGAATCGAACAGTACTTCCAAGTACAGGACTATGCACTTTGGGAGATCATTGAAGAAGGAAACTCCTTTAAACCTTCAACATCTGTAACAACAGTTAATGGTGAAGAAAAGACTGTTGTGAATACCTCTCCAGTGACTGCAGAAGAGAAGCTGCAAAAGAAGAATGATGTCAAAGCTAGAAGCTTGCTGATGATGACCATCCCCAATGATCAGCTTTTAAACTTCAGCAAATACAAGGATGCAAAATCCTTGTTTGAAGCAATAACTACTCGATATGGTGGTAATGAAGCCACCAAGAAGACCCAAAAGACCTTATTGAAGCAGAACTTTGAAAATTTTAGTGTTACTAGTAATGAGTCTTTAGATCATATGTTTAACAGATTGCAGAAGATTGTCAGCCAACTGGCTCTGCTTGGAGTTGAAATTCCTCAGGAAGACGTAAATTCTAAGTTCTTAAGGAGTCTACCTGCTGAATGGGCTATGCATGTGGCAGTTTGGAAGAATAAACCAGATGTTGACACTATAAGCCTCAATGATCTATACAACAACTTTAAGATTGTTGAATAGGAAGTGAAGAAATCTGGAGGTACAAGCTCAGACTCAAGCTCTGGGAATATGGATTTTGTGTCATCTCCCAGTACTACAAGTCCAGATGAGGTGAAAGTGGCTGCAGGAGTTAGTACTGCTAACCCTAGTGTTAGTACTGCTAGCTCATCAACTAGTACTGGTATTCTGAGTGATACTACCTATTATGCATTCCTAACTAGCCAAAACAATGGGTCTATGCTGTCACATGAAGATTTGGAACAGATTGATGATGATGACTTGGAAGAGATGGATCTCAAGTGGCAGATTTCACTTCTCAGCATGAGGGCTAAGAAGTTCTATCAAAGGACTGGCAAGAAGATCAACATCAGCAGTAATGATACTGCTGGTTTTGACAAGTCTAAGGTGGAATGCTTTAACAGTCAGAAGTTGGGGCATTTTACCAGAGAG
Source organism: Artemisia tridentata subsp. tridentata (assembly GCA_021014915.2). Taxonomy (NCBI): domain Eukaryota; kingdom Viridiplantae; phylum Streptophyta; class Magnoliopsida; order Asterales; family Asteraceae; genus Artemisia; species Artemisia tridentata. The sequence continues at coordinate 320,737,928 of CP139506.1, read as the reverse complement.
TATAGAATACCCAGGCAAAAGGATAGCAAGAGTAAGGGGCATGGAAGCAAGCCAAAGGCAGTGGAAGAAGCTTAGACATCTTCAAAGGCTATGGTGGCAATTGATGGTCTAGTCTATGACTAGAGCTTCATAGCAGATGAAGTGGAAGCACCAGCAGAGACGGCACTTATGGCCTTCTCTGACTCAGAGGTACTCTCAACTAAAAGTTGTTCTAAAACTTGTACTCCTCTTAAAGAATATGAAACTTTAAAGAAACATTATGATGAGCAGAGGATTGAATTAAACGAAATAAACTACAATTTGTCTAATCATAAAAGAGGTTTAGCAGTCCTAGAAGAACAAATTGTGCATTATAAGAACAATGAGTATGTTTTTATTGAGGATATAGCTATACTTAGAAGAGACTTGACTCTTAAAAACTTTGAGATTAGTTTGCTTAAAGCTGAGTTAGATAAAATCAATAAGACAAAAGATAATATTCAATTAACTTTAGACACTCTGGAGTATGTATCAAAAGGAGTAAATAAAATTATAGGGTTTCAAATAATTAATAAGGCTAAGTCTGGGTTAGGCTATAAAACAATTCCACCTCCTCATAGAGGAGTGCCTGCACCCCCAGGAATTGATCTAGAGCATACATGTTTAAATGAGTTTCAACAGCCTAAGTTAGAATATGGTTGTAAGGCTAAAGAAAATGTTACTACTAACAAACCTATAGAAGCTAATGAGCATTTTGAGAGTGCTAGTGACACCTCTCTTACTAAGGAAAAGGTGTCAACTGATAGGAACTCAGATGCTCCCATCATTGAAGATTAAGAATCTAATGATGAAGATCAGGTTGTAGCTAAACCTGATGTAGTAAAGATAGAAGGGACTAATGTTCCACATGTGGTTAAAACTGAAATTGTTAAACCTACAACAAATGTAAAACCAGCTAGGAAAACAGTTAGGTATTTTTAGATGTATAGGTCCACAAGCAAGCCTATAGGTAACCAGGGGAACTGGAATAACCCCAAGTCCCAACAACTAGGTGATGACTTTGTCTTGTACAACAAGGCTTGTTTTACTTGTGGTAGCTTTGACCACCTTTAGGCTTTTTGTCATAAACATCAAGGGAGAAAGATGGTTACAGGGAATAATAGGGTAATTGGGAACACAAGTGATAGGGTGAACTTAAACAAGTCTCAAACTCACCCTAATGCTAAAAGAATGACTCCCAGGGCACTTTTAATGAAGTCTGGCCATAAACCAATTAGTACTGCTCAACCAGCAGTTAATACTACCAGACCATTTAAGACTATTTACCCTAAAATAACAATTTCCAGTGCTAGACCAATAACATGTTTTGTAAAATCAGCAAAAGAAACTGGAAAAAGATCTTTTTACAAGAAAGCAGTGTTTCAAAACAAAGATTGGAAACCAAAAGTTAAAAATGCAAGGCCAGCAGTTAAAACTGCTAGACCAGCAGTTAGTACTGGTAAGCCTAAAAACACTGCTAGGGATAAAAGGGCAAATGCTGTTAACGCCTCAGCATGTTGGGTATGGAGACCAATCAAACCCAATGGTGCATCAATTGTATTAAAGATATTTTACTATATTGATGGATGAGGCAAACTGTAACACCCCGAACCGACAAGGGTAAAGATATCACAACAATATGGTTTCACATCAGAACAAGCAATAATAAAACAGCGGAAGTCTTAGCATTAAACCAAAGATAATAAGCCAACAAGACTTATATCAAGTTCAACAAGACAAAAGAAAGGAAATAAATGAAGTACTTAACAATCCAGGAGCCAATCAAGGCATAACAAGTCTAAAAATTTAAATGGTAGAACTAAGATACTAAGGTCCATGCTTCACTCAAAGTTGCTCTCATCCCAAAGCAAAACCCAGCTTCCTAGCTTAAATACCTGCCGCAGGAAAAGAAAATGCGGCTGAGCTACGAGAGCTCAGTGAACAGATATAACGGAAACAAAGCAGTAGTAATGGAATAGTAAAGTAAATGAAATAATACCAGGTGTAACAAGAGTCAGGAAAAGGAATATAAAAGGGTTATGTAGATATACTAAGAGTTAAGAATGGTTACAATGGTAAATGTAAATGAAACCATAACCCACCACCAGCCCAAGTCAAATCAAGTCAGGTCAAATGTCAGGTCAAGTGTCAGGTCATAAGGTTACAAGGATTCAGGAAAACAGAAATCCTCTACGAGCCCAGAAATAGTACATATCAAATCAAATCACATATCAGGGTGTATGGAGGGGTGACCTCAGCATACCAGGTACAGGGTGAGGGGATACCTCCAGGGGTTGGAGACGCGTTCTCCCAGGATTGTGAAAGACGTGTATCGCACACACTCGTCAGTCACCAGATAATACAAGTAATACAAACAAATCAGGTCAGGTCTAGGATGCATCCATACGCCCCAGTAGGCCATAGGGTCTTCCTCTACGTAACAAGTATAAATCAGGTCAGGGACGGGACAGGTCATCACTCTCCTGCCCTAGAGTCATGCCACCGGTGCATCAATGACATGGACATGAAACCCTCATGCCTATTGGGTGGCTCGTAGTCTCAAACTATGGGTCAAGGTCAAGTATCAAGTCTCAGGTGTCAAGTATCAGGTATCAAGTGTCAGGTTTTATATCAAGTTTCATATCAGATTTCATATCAGGGCTCATATCAGGATTCAAGACAGGAGATCAATGCAGGGGTTCACTATCAGGAAGTCAATATCAGAAAAGTCAAATACCAGAAGGTTCATGTCAATTTATTAAAAAGTAATCCTTTTAAAATTGTTTTAAAATAAAGTGGTCTTTAAATCAGTTTTCATAATGAAAGTCTTTAAAAGCAATTCTCAAAACCTCTTCATATGCAATTTAGAAAAGTAGTTATAAAATCCTATGAACCTTTAAGTATCCCAGGGTCCTAAATATTCAGGTTACCAGGTTATGAACAGGTCATGTCAAGTATCAAGGAAACATAACAGGGTCCAAGGCAGGGTTCGAAACAAATGATCAAGACAAGAGTTCAAGGAAAAAGTTCAAGTCAAGGTTCACAATACAAGGGAACATAGCAATGGCTTGGGGAATCATAAACGAATCAAAATCAGAGTTCAAGAGAACGAAGGCACCTTACAAGAAGGGCAGAATATCTGTACCTTATTACGAATGCAAGAACACAAAAGTAGCAAAACAGACGGGGATCAAATCACTCCCTCTTCAAACCTAAAGGAATAGAGGACAGAATTACAAGGGGTTTCAGTTATCTTTCCATTTTAAGTAACTTTCCATTTTTGGCAGGTTTCCAAATTTAATAAGTTTCCATTTTTGAAAGTTTCCTTATTTAGAAGTTTTAAGTATTTTAACTTAAGTTAAGTCATAATTAAGCATATTATGGGCATAGGGTACATTTTAACAAGTCTTGATAGTTCAGGGTCAAATATGACAAGTTTCCATAAACTAGGGTTTTATTTGTAAATATTCCAAAGTTAAGGTCTAAAATGCAATTATTACAAATTATCCATTATCATCCATAACTTAACAAGGTATACGATTTAAGTACTTCAAGTTTGACCATTTTACATTTTATACCCTTTAGTTCATAATCTTCCAAAACAAACCCCATAGTTCCTTTAATCTCATTTTAACCCTTTACATAATAGTATTTACACAACAAGCACTCAATATTAATAAAGTTACAGAATATACCCCTCATTTTAATAATGGTACGAACAACCCTCATTTTTATATACTTTACAAAACTAACCCTTTACTTTTAAAAAGTACCATTCGAATTACAATTTAACCCTATTTACACATTAAACCCTTATGTATCCAATTTTACATATTACACCCATATCATCCTTATTTATATGACACAGACCCAAGTTTCCAGAAATTACACTTTTAGTCCCTCCAATTTATTTAATTCCATTCGAATAACAAATTTTACACGATTTACAAATTAATTCCCTAAGTTACATATTTGACAAAAAGGACCCCTATATTATATTTTATACAGATTGCCCCTGGTCTAAAATATATTACAAAAATATCCCACAACTTTTATACATTACAAAATACACCCTTCTTCTTTTAAAACCCCAACCGTATAACACAATTAAATAACAAACACTAACCCTAATTGAGTAATCATTACACCATCATTCATAAACCTTAATTTGAATTAAATGATCAGATCCCTTTAATAAAACACAACCCTAGTCCATCGATTAGGGTTTATTTCATTTTATCCCTTTTTCTTATTTCTAGCCGATTCTAAAATAATTCACAAAGATTGATTTAAGCTTCGATTAGTCCAAAACACATTTTTCCCAGATCATATAGATTATTTAGAGTCCAAATAAAATATGTTTCATGTCCAGAAAATTTGTATCACATATATTAGAATTTACGTATGTTTTAATCATTTAAATTCACAACGATCAAAATAGACTTCTATAAATCGTACAAGTATTTTTCCCAGATCTTATGATTCATATAAGGTCCAAAATAATTGATTACAATACCTGGAAAAATCGTATTGCATGTTTTAGGTTTTTAACGTGTGTTATTCATTTATAATTCGAATGACCCCTTTAATCTTGCATGAATCGACTTTATCATTTTATATGAGTTATAAGTGATATAAGGATCATAGGAAAAATACCAAATTGAAGAATGAACATGTGGATGAGTCTAAAAGAATTTAACCCAAACAGATGAACTTATCGAACAAGAAAAACCCTAGCGATCCAAACCAAGCTTCCACCACGCCAATACCAATTTTCCCAGCCTCCTTGGATGATGAAGATCACCAGAAAAATATCCCACGAGCTCCAGAAATTTTGATGGAGGCGCAAAGAGTTTTTGTGTGTGTTTTATTCAAATCGGTATTGTTATTAGGGTTTGTGATGAGTTTGTTATTAATAAAATGGATTGTGCCGAGATGAGGGGGGGAAATGGGCTGGAAAATCACGGTAAATCATGACCCAAATCAATTTGCATTATTTCCTTAATTTAATTTGCATTTAAATATTTTAGTTTTATTTATAAAGTTTTACTAATATTATTAATATCTAAATATATTTGCGGTACACATGGTGTATAGAAATAATTTTGGTACTTCACAAAATGTCAAATGTGGTAGTGGAAATAACTTTACTTCATATCTTAATCATCTCCCGAAGTTTGGAATTCATTTGGTACTTTATAAGCTTATTATCAAAGTTTAAGATTGTAGGGGCATTTGGGTCATTTTGTATGTTTTCAGATTTTAGGTATTACACAAACCCAAGTCAGTTATGGCTTGGGTACCCCAAGGAAACTAATTTCATTTTTTTATGTGTAGGGACATCCACAAGATGATGAAGAAGATCAAGGTTATGCAGATAGTGGATGCTCCAGGCACATGACAGGCAACATGTCCTATCTTTCAGACTTTCAACCAATGGATGGAGGATATGTTACCTTTGGGTGAGGAATAGGTGGAAGGATTACTGGTAAAGGCACTTTGAAAACCGGTAAATTAGACTTTGAAGATGTGTATTTTGTGTAAGAGCTTAAGTATAACCTTTTTAGTGTCTCACAAATGTGTGACAAAAAGAAAAAAGTTCTTTTTACCGACACTAAATGTCTTGTGCTTTTCCCAGACATTAAGTTAACTGATGAAAGTCAGGTGCTACTCAAACTTCCAAGAAAGGGCAACATGTACACTGTTGATATAAAGAAGATTGTTCCTAAAGAGGCTCTTACTTGTCTTGTTGCAAAAGCCACATTGGATGAGTCCATGTTATGGCATAGAAGACTTGGTCATGTCAAATTTAAAACCATTAATAAAATTGTTAAAGATGGTTTGGTAAGAGGCTTGCCTCATAAACGTTTTGAAAATGACCAGATCTGTGTTGCCTGTCTGAAAGGAAAACAACACAAAGCTTCTTGTAAGCCCAAGACCCATAATTCTATTACTCAACCTCTGTTTATGTTGCATATGGACTTGTTTGGTCCTACATCTGTGAGTAGTATTATGCATAAGAAGTACTGTCTTGTAGTTACTAATGACTATAGTAGATTCACATGGGTTTTCTTTTTAGGATCCAAGGATGAGACACCTAGCATTCTTAAGACATTTATAACTGAAATAGAAAACTTAGTGGATAAGAAAGTGAAAGTCATTAGGTGTGACAATGGGACAGAGTTTAAGAATAGATTTATGGATGATTTCTTTAGGGAAAAAGGTATTAGGAGAGAGTTTAGTGTAGCTAGAACTCCTCAGCAAAATGGGGTTGCTAAAAGGAGGAATGGGACACTAATAGAAGCTGCTAGAACCATGTTAGCTGACTCTAAGCTGCCCATCACTTTTTGGGCTGAAGCAGTTAATACTGCTTGTTATGTGCAGAAGAGGGTTTTGGTAATTAAACCGCACAACAAGACACCATATGAACTGTTTAGGGGTAGAACACCTGCTTTAGGTTTTCTAAGACCATTTGGGTGTCATGTAACTATTCTCAATACCTTAGACCTTCTAGGCAAATTTGATGGAAAATCTGATGAAGGTTTCTTGGTTGGGTACTCTCTAAATAGCAAAGCCTTTAGAGTATACAACACAAGAACAAGGAAAGTAGAGGAAAACCTGCATGTTCAGTTTCTAGAAAATAAATCTAATGTTTCAGGTGAAGGTGCAAAATGGCTATTTGATCTTGATACTCTAGCCAAATCTATGAACTATGTGCCAGTTGTTGCAGGAACATTTTCTAATGATTTTGCAGGTTCAGAATATGGTGTTGCAACAAATGTAACAAGCTTGGAAAAGGAGAAAGATCAAGATCATATACTGATGCCAATATGGAATCATCTTCAAAGAATGGTGAGCCTTCTACTGATGAAGAAAAAGAAGGTTTTGAAGATGAAAACAATGAAGATGGAGCTGAAGAACCTGAGAATCAAGAAAATAGTACAAATGAAGATTGTACTGCTGAGCCTCTAGTTGGTACTGCTGGGCAAACTGTTCATACTGCTGGCTCTTCAGATACTAAAACTGCTGATTTCTCAGAAGATGAAATGGATATCTACAATTTGCCACTCACCTATCAAGTTCCCACAATTCCACACACAAGAATACATAAAGAGCACTCCCTAGACAATGTGATTGGAGACATACAGTCTTGTGTGAAGACAAGAAGGCAGACCATGACTTCAAATCAACAAGGCTTTCTTAGTGCTGTCTATGAAGAGAAGAAGCATGAAGATGCCAACACATGTCTATTTGTATGTTTTCTTTCTCAATCTGAACCCAAGAACATACTTAATGCCTTAGAAGACTCAAGCTGGGTGGAAGCTATGCAAGAGGAGCTTCTCCAATTCAAGATTCAGAAGGTTTGGGTATTGGTTGATTTACCCAAGGCTATGAGGGTCATTGGAACCAAATGGGTTTTTAGAAACAAGAGAGATGAAAGGGGGATTGTGATCAGAAACAAGGCAAGACTTGTAGCCCAGGGGTATACACAAGAAGAAGGGATATACTATGAAGAGGTTTTTGCACCTGTAGCTAGGATTGAAGCCATAAGATTGTTCTTAGCTTATGCTTCTTTCATGGGCTTTACTGTTTACCAGATGGATGTCAAGAGTGCCTTTCTCTATGGTACTATTGAAGAGGAGGTATATGTTTCTCAACCTCCAGGTTTTGTAGATCCAGAACATCCTGACATGGTATACAAGGTGGTGAAAGCTCTTTATGGTTTGCATCAAGCTCCAAGGGCCTGGTATGAAACATTGGCTTCTTATTTGTTAGAGAATGGATTCCATAGAGGCAAGATTGATCAGACTCTATTCATCAAAAAGAACAAGGGGATATCTTGCTAGTACAAGTCTATGTGGATGATATCATATTTGGATTCACAAAGAAGGAGATGTGCATAGAATTTGAGAAACTTATGCATGATAAGTTTCAAATGAGTTCCATGGGGGAACTTACCTTCTTTTTGGGGTTGCAAGTGAAGCAATCAACTGAAGGCATATTTATCAATCAAGATAAATATGTGACTGAGATACTAAAGAAATTTCAATTTACTGATGCTAAAGTGTCAAGCACACCTGTTGATCCCGAGAAACCATTGATTAAAGATGCTGATGGATAAAGTGTTGATGTACACTCCTACAGGTCAATGATAGGGTCCTTGATGTATCTTCCCTCATCAAGACCATATATCATGTTTGTTGTGTGTGCATGTGCAAGGTTTCAAGTCAATCCCAAGGCTTCCCATTTAATTGCTATAAAGAGGATCCTCAGGTACCTTAAGGGCCAACCTAATCTGGGTCTATGGTATCCTAGGAAATCACCTTTTGATTTGGTGGCACACTCAGACAGTGATTATGCTAGTGCTAGCCTAGATAGGAAATCAACAACAGGTGGTTTTCAGTTCCTTGTTTGCAGACTTATATCATGGCAATGTAAGAAGCAAACAATTGTGGCAACTTCTACAACTGAAGCTGAGTATGTAGCTGCTGCTACAAGTTTCTATGGTCAAGTTCTTTGGATTCAAAATCAATTGCTTGACTATGGGTATAATTTTATGAATACCATGATATATATTGACAATAGCAGTACAATATGCATTATTAAAAATCCCGTGCAACATTCTAAATAAAACACATAGAAATTAGGCATCATTTCATAAGAGACTGCAATGAGAAAAAGTTAGTTCAGGTTGTTAAAATTGATATTGATCATAACTTTGCAGATCTTCTCACTAAAGCTTTTGATGTTGGAAGGTTTCAATACTTGGTAGCAAGTATTGGAATGCTTAACCCTTAAAGTTTTTAATCTGTGTGTTTTTTGTACATTAAATTGGATTTGTACTGCTAGGTTTGTCAATTAGTACTGTTTTGTATAGTTTGTACTGCTAGTATAAATTAGACCTGTTATGTTTGCACTGTTAGTCATATGTTTATACTGCTATGAAGCAAATGCTTTGCCTTTTGTTTTCTTGGTTTTGGACTAACAATTGCAGGGATGGAGCTTAAGAACAAAGGAATTTCTAGTGCATTGTGTAAACAGAAAATGGTGGAATGGTTGCTGACATAATAGATTGATGATTGACTAAATTTGGGCATCTCTTAACTAAGGTTTTATATCTGAATTAAGCGGTTCTTTAAAATTTATTTCTTGAAATCTTATTATGATATTGTTGCATATGAATTGATGGCACAGTTAGTCAGATAGTAACTGATCTAACTCACTCTCTACCATTTTATACTTTTAGTATAATGTGTTAGTCCAAGGACATCTGGTAGAGAGAAAAGCGAGAAAAAGTGAATCTAACACATTTGTGTTAGAGGCAACACCTGCCACGAGCTGGAAACCCTGTCAAGAAAGCTCTTTGAATGAGTTTATCTGATCACAGGCAGTTATTTATAACTGAAATCATTGGTTCTCACACAACCAGAAGTAGTATTAAACCGAAATTCTGATTAAGTCTCTGTCCGTATACTTAATCCCTTCAAAATGGTTGCAAGCATTATTGTTTTTAATCAAAATTGAGTTCATACTGCTAAGTCAAATTTTTCCAAAAAGTTAGTACTGCCAGGAAAAAAGTTAGTACTGATAGGCTTAAGTTTGTGCTGCTGGATAGTCATTAGTACTGGTGCGAAATAACAGCTTTTTGAAAATAGCCGTTAGGAACTTGTTGATATTTTTACTGATTTAAATCTTATCTTAAAGGTTTCCTTTTTGGATATTTTCACTTTTAATCTATTATATTCACTTTTCTTTAATCAAAAGTTATCTTTTAATTGAAGTAGGTCCAATACAAACCCTCATAAGTCTTCTAAAATATCTTAATTCACTTACTTCAACCTACTTTCTAACCTAAATTACTCAAATCCCAGCAGTCAAATCAATAATTTACTAACAATAATGGCTACTTTTAACCTTTGTTGATAAACACAACATGGTAGCTTATTTGGAAAAACTAGAGGAGGATACTCAATTCCATCAGATAGTGGACTTTCTGAATACTTCTCATATTAGATATTCTTTAACTCTTAATCCCACTATCTTTGTCTCCCAAATTAAAGAGTTTCCGCAGACGGCCACTGTCAGAATTGTTGAGAATGGAGACAAAGAGCTCAATGCAACAGTAGATGGCAAAACCATCACTATTACTGAATCATCACTCAGGAGGCATCTCTACCTGAATGATGATAATGGTATTAGTGCTATGCGAAATACTGAAATATTTGAAACTTTAACCAGAATGGGGTACAACATCCAATCACAATCTTTAACTTGTCAAAAAGGTTGTTTTGCCCCACAATGGAGGTTTTTGATTCACACCATCCTTTATTGTTTCAGTCCTAAGAAAACTTCATGGGAACAGTTCAGTAGCAATATTGCAACTGCTCTCATATGCTTATCAACCAATAGGACTTTCAACTTTCAAAACTTATCTTTGAAGGAATGGTGAAAAATGTTGATAGTAAATCAAAGTTTTTGATGTATCCCAGGTTCATTCAAACTATTTTGAACATGAGGAAACATCAGCTTCTTCCTCACAAAAATGTTTATCCAACACCCAAACTTACCAAAAAACTTTTTAGCAATATGAGGATGGCCTCAAAAGGGTATAGTGGGGAAGAAGTTCCTTTGTTTGACACAATGTTACAAGTACAGGGTGAAGGGTCAACAACCCCAGTTGACTCCCAGCACATACCCACAAGCTCAGAACAATCAGCCTCACAACCTACCTCATCACCTGATAGGTATTCATCCAGAGAGAGCTCTGTTGTACCTCAGCACAGAGTTCCTACCCCTCCCCATGTTGCAGATGAGGCTGACATTGTCAGTATAGGAAGGGCTGCCCCTACTGTCACAGGCTTTGAAGCTGGGCAGGAAAGGGGTAACATAAGTAAGACCCAACCTATGGCAACACCTATAGTACCATGTTCTTTTGAACCTAGTACTAGTGGTGGAATCCCAAGCCAACGGGGTATATTGGGTGGCTCAGGTCCTCACCATGTGGTGGCGTCTGAGTCTATGCCCTATGATGCACCTCTCCCTGAAGGTCACACATCAGGAAGTGCTGAGGGCAGTAAGACACTAACTGAATTGATGGAACTCTATACAACATTGTCTGACAAAGTTTCTACCATGGAAGCTGAACTTAAAACACATAAACAAGTCTTTGGAAGAGTCTACACCAAGCTAGTTTTGAAGATGGAGAAATTGGAGAAGACAGTCAAGACTCTTCAAAGACAGTGGTTAGCCCACATTATAGAATCATTTGAATCATCTTCTTCATCCAGTTCACATGATGGTCCAAGTGAAGACAAAGGTGAGGAATCTTCCAAACATGAGAGGAAGATTGCTCAATTAGATGAAGACTCTAACATTTCTTTGGTCCAAGAGGAATTTGATAATCAGGGGAGGCAAAATCATCAAATGGAAGAAGGTACTGCCAGTCAGGTAGAAGGTACTGGTAGTGCTATACAAGGTACTGGTAGTGCTATAAAAGGTACTACTAGTATTCTAGAAGAAGGTACTGCTGGTGGTTCTCATGGTACTGCTGGTGCAGTATATACAAGAAGGCTAAAGAGATCAAGATCAGAAAAGGGTAAAGCAATAATGGTAAAAGAAGAATCATATCAGAAGACAACAAAGAAAAGCCAAGCTCAAATTGCTTTAGATGAAGAATTAGCTCAAAGACTCCATGAAGAAGAATTAGCCACAGCAGCTGAAGAAGAGAAGATTGCTCAATATTTGACTGAGCAAAAGCTATTGACCGAAGTTCAAGAATTAGTTGCTCAACAAGCTGCTGATAGGGAGTTAGCTGCTAAGCTTCAAGAGGAGGAAAGGTCACAATTCACACAAGAAGAACAAGAACATGCAATCTATGACCTTTTGGAGCAGATCAGAAAGAGTTAAAGCATGAAGAAGGCTGCAGTGAAGAAACCTCCTACAAGAAAGGAGCAGTTAAGCTACATGAAGACCTATCTAAAGCACCAAGACAACTGGAAAGAACAACACTTCAAAGGAAGAAGTTATGAAGAAATAGAAAATATATACATCAATAATCATAGAAGAATGCAGATATTCCTAAGAGGTGAGCTAGAAACAGTTGAAACTGAGACTAGGAGGGGAGAGAAAAGAACAGCAGACCAATTGGAATCTGAGGAGTCCAAGAAATAAAGAACTGAAGAAGAAACAGTTCAGGAGGAACCAGTTGAAGAAGAATCAGCTGAGGAAGAAGGAGAAGAAGAAATATTGACTTATGAACAGCTCCATGGCATGATGGTAGTGGTTTCAGAAGCTCTTAATGTAGATCCTATTCAAGCCAAACATCCCATCATTGATTGGGAAGTTTATTCAGATGGAATGATTAGAGGATGGAAAATCATCAGAGTAGGAGGAAAATTTGAAGTATATAAGTTCTTTGAAGATTTAATCAAAGCTTTTGATAGAGAAGACTTGGATAAGCTTTGGAGCTTAGTTCAAGAAAGGTTCAAGTCTGCTGATCCTACAGATGATAAAGATAAGGAGCTATGGGTTGAGCTGAAGAGGCTATATGAGCCTGATGCAGGTGATACACTATGGAGGTTTCAAGCTCATAATTTGGCTACCACATGGAGATTATTTAACAAATGTGGAGTTCATAGAGTTTCTATTAAAGCAGGAGCGGAAATCTACATATTAGTAGAAAAGGATTATCCACTAAGAGCAGAAGTATTACTTGTCATGTTATCATCAAAGCTTCAAGTTGATGAGGAATCTGAAATGGCAAGAGAATTGGTGGGAAAGATATTCCAGCAAGCAGAAGACATGAAACTTATAAGTTACTGTTTGGAAGAGTCCTCACAATCCTCATTAGGTAATCATTTAATTCAGAAAACTTGATAATTTAGGGTAAATCACAAATTTAGGGGAGGATTGTTAGGAATTAAATGATCCAAGACTTAGTACTGCTGGAAGATTACACTAACAGTACAAACTGCTAGTGTATTACTGAAGACTATTGAAGAACAACTAACAGTACAAAGTGTCAAGATTAGTACTGCTAGTATAAATGAAGGTACTGCTGCATGATAAGGCTTTAGAAGACGTGTAGAAGATAAGTATGTAATACATTGTATGTATATCATAATTAGTTAGAATTATACGGGTAGATACTTATCTTGTAAAGGACTCCCTGTGCTATAAAAGGAGGCCCTAGGTTAGAGAAGTAAAAATATATACGTTTTTGTTAAGATTCAAGGTCATTGTAACCCTTGTGATATTAAGATCACTCGTATTATTGCATAATAATATTGAATCGTTTAAAGTTACTTTCTGTGTACATTGTTCATCAAACTGTGTTACTATTACATCAAAACAAATCTTCTAAGTGTTATCAAGTAGATTCCATATACTTGGTAATATAAACTCAAAGTATCCTTAACACATTATAAAGGTGTTTAGATCCTCTCAAGTGGTGTCAAAGCCAGGGGCTCGTGATATCTAGGGATTCACAGGGTTTTAATTTGTCGAAGAATGAACAAAATCGACTTTAGTTTAATTTTTGTAGTTTTCTGCAGTGCTGTTTTTAAAAGGCGATATCTAATTCGTTAACTGTTGCACCTTAACGAAATTTTTACTGAAGGTTCTTCATACATCAAGGAACATTCTAACCTGAGGGATCTTATATCTGAGCTCTCAATATAAAGATATAAATTGTCAAAGTCTGCTGCAGAAAAAGGAGGCAAGTCAAAATTTAAGGGTTCTTAGGGTTCTCATTTTCAAGGATTTCTTTATTCTACTGATTTCATTTATCATGGAAGTCGAATTCATTCTCTAATCTTGTCATAGAAAACAACAGCTTTGGCTTAAGGTACAATTTTTTTAGAGTTTTTTTTGGATACGTTTAGGGTTTCTATTGTTTCAATTTATTCATCTTCTAATATGCTAAATCAACAAGGAAGTCAATTTGAGCAGCTCGTAACACAAAACGATCATATGTTACTATTCGATCACTTTATATCTTGAATACAGAAAACAATAATGAAACACTTGGTTTTCTGTTGCACATATTGATTCTGATCTGGTGCTTCTATAAATAGTGTATGGTTTCTGTTTATGAGGAGATTTGTACAAAACAAACCCTAACCTCGACAAATAATGTCAAACCCTAACTGATGTGCTTATAAACTTTTATTTTCTCTTGGGGTTTGATGCAACAATATCACGTTTTAAAGGTTTTGATAATTGGATTCTGGTTGATTGTCGTGATTTGGATGTGATATCTTTTGTTCATGGGTTTCGAGACAGAAGACTAAAGAAGAAAGGAGTTGAATAGGTTAGACATCTGTGGAGTCGATGGTTGTCTAAGAAAACCCTAGAACTTTAATGATTTCTAATGATATGGTTTTACCTACTTGGATGTGAATACTCTTTATTGCTGCTATGATCGTACTTAGTGGTTTTGGTTTGATGAATGCAAAGCTTGTTTAAGTATATGGCGACTGAGGCACTCAGTTTTTCAAGGTACACTTCACATGCTAATATTGATATGTCACTGACATTGAAGTGTCGTTATCTTCGAAAGGTTGTGGATCACATGAGGGATTTTTTTTTAATCTTGACTAAGTACTGTTGATGATTGCTTTATTGGTCAGTATGTGGGGCTAGTAATTTATTTTTTTAATGATTATACTCCCTATACGATGAAGTTCACAGGTTGTATCAAGTTAGTACTGCTCTATGTTGCTGCTTATTTGTTTATGCTGTCCATTACAAGTTAAAGCAGCTATTCAAATTTTAATGGTGCTCGTTCTACTTACTGCTGATCTTACTTATTAGTGTTGCTAGTAGCATCGAGTTTATGCTGCTGATTTCGTGTTAATGCTGCTATGTATGCAATGGTATAGCTGGTCTATAAACGAGTTAGTACTGCTCTCGTTCGTTAATGCTGCTGACTTTTCTGTTTATGATGCTATCACGTTAATGCTGCTAGAAGACTAATTTGTGCTGCTCCTACAATTTTAGTGTTGCTACATATATTTTAATGCTGCCCATATAGTTAATGATGCTAATCGATTTTAAAGCTGCTGATACAAATTGTTCATGATATGGGCAATATGCTGAATAACAACTTGGATTGAGTCAGTATGCTTAAGTGATTCAATTTAATATTATCATTGTCAAAAGGTTTAATTGTTAATAACAGAAACAAGGTGAATTGTTGAGTTGAATATGAATTGTTTCTATTTATAAGGAGGTTATGAGAGTAACGGGGAGACAAGGTGATACGATGAGGTCTTATTGGAACTTACTTTTGCTCATTATTCTTGGTCATTTATGCTGTTTATTCAGTCTGCTGGTTTGTAAGCTTGGTGGATAGCTCAGTTAAGATGCTTAAAGATAAAAGGTATATTAGTGAGTTTGAAGCATTTGATTTAGAAGTTGTGAATACTACAGATATGGTGATAACATACACAAGGGATTGGACAACACACACAGGAAGTTTTTGGTTTTTGGTTTAAACATTCTTAAAAGTTTAAAAGGCTTGTTTATTTGTTCGAACTAGAATAAATTGGTTACGAAGAGGATTTTTTATCACTTATTTGAGATTGAAGTGAAGTTTCACGAAGGCGTTTACTTATTTCATCATCAATATTCTTAGCTATTGATTGGTGACTTGCTTGTTTATATATGGTTTATGATTGGGACTTGGTTTATCTAGTTTTCATAGGTCAAGGGGTGGATGAACGAAGACCTAGTTAACTATCACTTAAAGGAGATACATTGTAGTATTCAGTGTTAGATGAAGAAAGTCGATGTAGATAAATTCAAGAGATTACCTACAGATTTTCTCTATATCGGTCTTCAATCAACAACAATGCAAGCTTAAGTAACGAGTTTGGGATATTTTACTTTGGTTTCAAGTTTGGTATATCAAGTTTTCTTCATTAGTGATCATTACAAGGAGCCTACAGATTTAAAGAATCATGAAGATGATTAACACATTGGTTTCAGGGGAAGCTTATTCTTATGATGTGTTTAATCATTTGATGTTCATGAACCACTCAAGGGGATGGAAACTACAAAAAGATGGAGCTTTTAGAAGATTCTTAGAAGATATGCTTAAAAAGTTTCCTTATTGCATTAGGAATGTTTTCCTTGTAAACCTAGATGATCTCTATTATATAAAGAGACATTAGGTCATTAGTTTATGTGTCCAAAAGTCTAGACAAGATGTAGTAGACTAAAGGTGTGTGTGTGTCTTAGGCGTATAGTTTGATTGTTTGTGTAAACGCCTAGGTTTAGTGTTTGTTTTACGGTTCAAGGTCAAGTCTTGATCCCTGTTACAAGGTGTGTAACACGTTCTACCTTGATCAAGTATAATTGAAGTGTGTAGGAGATTGTAAAACCTTGTTGATAGTAACAATTGATTCTTTGTTGAATATTCCGCCTTTGTTATTATTTGTCCTAGATTAGACCTAACAAGTCTAGAGCTATAACGATTCTACAGTCCATGACGTCTTTGTCTTCAATACCGGTGTCACCTTAGTAACTACCAGTACCATATGAATTGAACCCGGTTTCTGCCCTAAGGTTGAACATTTGGAGGGCTATTTCTTTTCACCCTTTTTCATAACTTTTTTTTTTAATTCTTCAACCCCTTCTTTCTCCTTTCATTTCTTTTATCATTTTTTCAATCATAACTAAGGACTTCTAGTACAAAACTATTGGTATTGTCCATGGGTAGATCCCTCCGATTCTGGCAGGTCATAGGACGTATTTCCTAACCTTAGTCACCTTATAACTCCATGACTATCCTATGTTGCCATAAACCATTCATTTGAAAATCTCTTAAAGTGTTTATGATTATAAAACATATTTTGTTAACACCTTGAGAGTTTTGCTTTTTCAGAAAAACTCCCCCTTCACATGTGCTCATAAGTTATTAAGATAAATTTGCACATGTCGGGTGGAGTTTTCACTTTTGAATTGATTGATTTTCAGTGAACATGACCGATTCGAGACACGCTTTCATCACTGGTTAGACCAACTTGAAATTATTGCCCGTCCTGGTCACATTCAAAGAAAATCTCTCGAAATGGTACATTCTACTCAAACAAGTCCTACTCGAGACACACTTACATCACTGGTTAGAACAGCTTGAAATTATTACCCGTCTAGGACAAGTCCTTTCGATTAATGACAGTTAAGATTGGTCAATTCATTGGTTATATCAGAGTCGAGCTCATGCGAGATTCCACACGTATGTCAACATATTTTAATCACAATTACATTTTTCCCCCCCTCAAAAATAGCATATTGATGTTGTTTTTGGAAAACATTTTGATTAAAATATGCCTTTTGAGGTTTGTGGGAAGAATCCTACAAGAACTTTACGCTTTAACAAAGATGATTACAAGTACTCCCCCTCAACAAGTGAAATCACTCTTTGAGGTTTTAAACACGAGAGGGAATACTTGTTCTTTTGAGTAGACTTTTGAAAAACTTATAAAAATTTTAATTAATTCTACTCAAAAGTAAGAATCCTTCGCTCCTTATATTAGGATTGAGGCACTGAGGCGTACCTCAGGGTCCTTTCTTTACAGAGTACGGGTTGTGCACTGTTATATGTACACAAGCCATCATGTTTCACAAGCAAATATGATCAAAAGAATACCCAAATCTTACATCAATCAACGTTTCTGAAGATCATGAATACTGGATCAGGACTTTGGAAGTTTCTGATAGGAAATGATGGTCTACCTCCAACATAACTTTCCAGCCTCCGCATCTGATCTCTTAGAACCAGCCTCTTCTCAATCTTCTAGATGAATTGACGAACTTCTCTCATTTGAGAAGCAGTCCACCTGTTTGTTTTGGATAATTCCCGATCTCTTACCCGAATAAACAATCCATCTCAAACTTTCTTCAACGTGTGGTCGCAGAACTTATGAATCTCCTTGTATCCCATTAAACAGTTGATGGATAGATCACTTTTGTAGACAAAACCAAAGGTTGGGTCTTTCTTCATGGTGTACTGAGGTTCTTGATTGATCTCCGGAGGATGTAGTAGTGGTACGGTTAAGTTTAGCCTCCATTGATTGCTCTCGAGTCCAAGTTGCAAGTCTTCAACGCATTCTTGAATGATTCTTCTTCTAATGTAGTAGAGCAATTATGTGCTAAATGCGTATATAAGATCAGTTGAGAACTGATGCACCTTCCCTTGAACCTTGATGAGATACATATCTTCAAGATCGTTAAGTTTCAAATCAGGGAAGTCTGCTTCTGAGAATGAGTAAATTTTCTGATCTTGTCTTCTAACCCATATTTTGTGCAAGAAAGTATAATCATACTTCTTTTCTGCTACAATGCTAACCACACCAATAATTCTGAGATTGCTCATCACCGGGGTTGGAGACTTTTTCGTAAGTTTACTTTTGTACCAGGTTCTCCTATTCTCATACCAGTGGTTGATTCCCAGATGCGCATCTTGATTGTACAACACTTTGTTTGTAATGAAACTTGCAGTTGCTGTTTCTTCGATGGCCGGTTTTGGATATATTGTAGCAGGAATCAAGGTTATCGACGTTGCATACTTTGGTTGGCACTTGCTGCCATGTAGGAGAGGTTCAAGATCGTTGTTGAAGAAAAAACTATATGGAGTAGCGGGATGATCAGTAGTTCCTACAACGGGCAATGGCTTTGTCTAGTCAGTAGTGTATGGTCCTACATGCTGCAAGTTGTAGTTAATTAAATGGACGTCTGGATTCGTCCAGCTCATATCAGTAGACATTGCTCGTGCAATGTTCTCCAAGTGATATTCGACCTCAGCTGCACTTGAGGACCGATCTTTCATCAAATTAAACACATCATTCTTTATGCGATGAAGTTCTCTTTTTATAAGTTTCTTGATGTGTTGATTATGTTTGATCTTTTGTGTAAACTCAAGTGTTCGTCCACCAATCATGTAGTCGTCGTTGACATAGGGTTGAGCACTGACGAGTTTATCAAACCAGTCGTTCCTTTCACCCGTGTCATCGTCAAGCCATGAGACAACGTTTGACTTTTTGTTCTTTGACTTGTTTGACGTTTTAGCTTTCGACTTTGGTGGAGAGTCTGGTTGATATTGTGGTTGTTGAAAGTCGTCCTCATCATTGTACTCAAAATGATGTTCGGTTGCCGTTGGACCAGTGTCAGATTGCTTTGGCGGTTGGTTGGCGATTGTTGTGGCTGCTGACGGGTTGACAGGTTCTTGATGTTGAGAAGAAGACCCGCCGACATTCTTTGGTTTCTTAGCTTGTGAGTTCGGGTCAGGGTCTTCATCGTCTCTTGGTCGTTTTCCTTTGTCAGCATCAGCTTTGCATGACTCCTTTTGTGAGATTAGCCTGAATAGCCTCAGAAATTGCACTTTGTTAAGGATTCGGGGATGTATGACCTGTCAATCTTTCAAAAAATTTAATCTGAAGCTCTTCAAGTGTTGGTTCCTTTGGCATTGATGGTTTGGTTTGTAGGACAAGTGGAACTGTAGCAATAATGTTTTTGACAAGACCTTCGATGTTTGGTTCAATACATTCTTTGACTTTCTTTGACGTGATTCTGGGCAAATACTTTTTCAGATATTCTTCTGTGTTGCCCTTTATAGCAGTGAACATCTTATCCTGAATTTCATCGGAAAGGAATTCATCAACTTGAGCTTTTGTGCTTTGGAGCTCGTTCACTTGTACAACAAGACCGGTAACCATATTTTTTAATGTTTCGATCTGGTCAAGAAGCTTGTTATGTTTCTTTATTCTTGCAAGCTTCATAGCCTGTTTCACGTTTATCGATGCTTGAGAGACCAAAGGATTGATAGGTTTCTTGATGGATTTGCTTGTTGATGTTGTTTGTGTTGGTGGTGGTGAAGAATGTGTTAATGATTCAGGAATGACATACAGATCCTTGTTAACATTTGTGTCCATGTCTTTTGGAGGAGATGCTTGCTGAGAGACTAGTGGTGTATCGTGGTTAATTGGAGGAGAGTGTGGAGGTGTAGTTGGAGGTGTTTGAATGTAGTTTTCAGCTTCTTTCTCGTCACCAATTTTTCCTAACCCATTTCTTCTTCCTTCCTTTGTTTGCTTTTCCTACTCCAGTTCTTCATCGTTTTACTTTTCTTATTACTTCATCATCAATTATCACATTCTCCGTGTTAACATCGTCATTCATGTCAAAGTCTTCAATTTGTTCTTCCTGATGGACCTCCTTCATGATGAGATTTCCTTCTTCATCCTGTTTGTAAAACCCGAAAATCTAAAACATGCAAAATTACCAAATTACCCCTGAAACTTTAAAAATTAATTAAAGCTTAATTAAAGTTCCGAATTAATCCCGAATATCTGGAAACGAACTACAAATCAAGCGAGATAAATTTGAGGTAAGCTTCTAATATTTTTACAAGGTACAAAAGTGTATTATCACTCTTAAAAACACTTTGGTCGAATTTATTATACATAATACAAAATAATAATTATTTAAAAACCTTTTAAATACAATTTAAATTAAGGAAAAATTAAATAAAGATGGTAAATTGATTTGACCAATTAAGGCCGGTATTCTAGCCCATCTTCCCCCCCCCCCCAAAAAAAAAACTCGGTCTAACACATTTATATCAATCCATAAATTATTTCTCCCCATTAAACCCTAGCAAAACTATTAGCCGCCACCCATAAAAATCCCACACACTTGATCCGATTTTTCTGAAGCAAGGAGGTATTTTTTTGGAGTTCTTCATAGTGCCAAGGAGGTGGGAAAAATAGCTACACATTTCTGGAAGTGCTCGTTTGATCGTGGTGAATTAATTGGGTCAAAAAACTTGTATCGAGCCTCATAAAATCACATTGTGTGATTCCTTTGATCTATAATTTTTCTGGTATTTTTCTAACACTCTTCTAATCATATATAACGTGGTAAAAATGGTATAATTGAATCATGCACAATATTTTGGTCGTATGAAAAATAACGAATCAACAAACCCTAAAAACGTAATTATTCTATATATATTACATGCGATTTTTCTGAGGTGTTTACTTATTTTTCCTGGGTTCTATATGCATCATATAACATGAGAAAAATATCCATTCGAATTGTTTGAGTCGAAATCATGATTTATGGATTTATGGTTATAATCAATGATTACTTATTGATTGGGATGATTAGGGCTTGTTTTTGATAATGTATTTGGTAAACCGATTGGAAAATAATTAGTTAAGGGGGTGTTTTGTAATTATTAAAACTTGTGGGATATTTTTGTAATGTTTTATAGATCAGGGGGAACATATAAAAATTATTACATGAGGGTCTTATTTGTAATTTGGCGAGATATGGATTTAAATGGTAGATTAAGTGGCGAATTGAAAATAATTATAATAGAGGGACTAAATATGTAATTTCTGGAAAGTTAGGGTCGAATTGAGTAATAAATTATATTCAGGGGGTTATGTGTAATTTTGGTAATTTAATGGCTTAATATGTAATTATTAATAATTAAAGGTTGAAATGGTAAATTAAAGGGCTTAATATGTAACTTTGATAACTTGAGGGACTTGATGTGTAAATTATAAATACTTAAGGGTGTGTTCGTATAATATGTTAAAATCAATGTATATTGTGTAAAATTGGAAAACTAAGGGTTTGATGAGTAATTATAAAAGTTATAAGGTTTAAAATGTAACTTAGGTAAGTACAAGGGTATAAAATGTAAAGTATGAAAACTAAAGGACTAAAGGTGTAATTCTGGATAACTTGAGAGTTAGAATGAGTTAATGGTGATATTTTCATTTTAAACCTTGAACTTTGGCAAATTTACATTTATAACCCTGAACTATGAAAAACTTGTCATAATTAACCCTAAACTTGTGTAGCTTGTTAAAATGAATGTTACTTCCATAATAAGCTAATTAAAGACTTGACTTGAATTATATCACTTGAATCTTGCTAAATGTGGTAATTTACTAATTATGGAAACCTGCTAAAAATAGAAAGTTATTAAAAATAGAATTTACTTATAATGGGAAGATAACTGAAACCCCTTTCGTATTTCTGTCTTCAACTCCTTTAGGTTCGAGGAGGGAGTGATCTTGATCCCTGTTAGCTACTCTTGTGTTTGTGCTTGCTATTTGAATAAGGTACAGATATTCTGCTCTTCTTGTAAAGAGCCTTCGTCTCATTTCTGATTCCTGATTCATTGTTATGTTTCCCCTTGTATTGTGAACCATATATTTGGACCTTTGCTTTAACCTTTGTCTTGAACCTTGTCATGAACCTGAACTTGAACCTTGATACACTTGATATGAACCATTTGACTTGAACCTTTGACTTGAACCCTGCTATGATACTTGACATGACTTGTTCACCCCTAATAACCTGAATAATTAAGACCTTGGGTACTTGAAGGTTCATAGGATTTTACAACTACTTTTTAGTTATATATGAAGAGGTTTTGAACATTTCTTTAAAAGACTTTTATTATGAAACTGTTCTAACCATCATTTTATTAAAACCATGTAAAAAGGATTTCTTGTAATAAACTATTATGAACCTTCTAGTATTGGACCTTCTGATATGGACCTCCTGATAATGAACCCCTGCATTTATCTCGTGTCTTGAACCCTGATATGAACCCTGATATGATACCTGACATTTGATACCTGAGACTTGACACCTGACACCCGAGACTTGATACTTGACCTTGACCCACAGTTTGAGACTACGAGCCATCCACTAGGCATGAGGGTTTCATGTCCATGTCTGTGATGCACCACCGGCATGACTAGTGTGTAGCCCTAGTGATTTGGTTACACTGTCCCCGACCTGATTTGATTTGTTATGTAGAGGAAGACCCTATGGCCTGCGGGGACGCATGGATGCATCCTAGACCTGTCCTGATTTGTTATATCTCCTGTTATACCTGGTGACTGACGAGTGTGTGCGATACACGTCTTTCACAACCCCTGGGAGCTTGCAACTCCAACCCCTGGAGGTATCCCCTCACCCTGTTCCTGGTATGCTGAGGTAACCCCTCCATACACCCTGATATATGATTTGATTTGATGTGATATGTTTGGGCTCGTAGAGGATTTCTGTTCTCCTGAAACCTTGTAACCTTATGACCTGTTACTTGACCTGATACTTGACCTGACACTTAATCTTGACTTGGTTTAACTTGGGATTTTGGTGGGTTCTGGTTTCATTTACTTTCACCATTGTAACCATTCTTAGTTCCTGGTATGTCTGCATAACTCTTTTATATTCCTTCCTGACTCTTGTTACTCCTGGTATTATTTCTTTTACTTTGCTATTTCGTTACTACTGCTTTGTTTCCGTTATATCTGTTCACTGAGCTCTCGTAGCTCAGCCGCATTTTCTTTTCCTGCGGCAGGTATTTAAGCTAGGAGCTGGGTTTTAGCTTAGGATGAGAGCAACTTGTGTGAAGTTTAGACCTTGTCATTCTAGTGTGACCATTTGGATAATATTTCTGTTATGTCATTGTTTGGGCATTTTGGATTCTGTTTTGTACTTCGTTATTTCTGTCTTGCACTTGATATAAGTCGTGTTGACTTATTTTCCTTTGGATTTTAATGTTAAGGCTTCCGCTATTTTATTTCTTGAATGCTTGTATCTGATATGAAACCATGTATTTGTGACATCTTTGCCCTTGTCGGGTTGGGGTGTTACAATTTATGGTATCAGAGCATAGGCTTCCGAAACCCTTAGAGCTTAGGCTCGTGACCTGTGAGGATTGGGTAGACATTAGGTTTCCTTTCGCGCACTCTCTTTTCCTGTTTTGCTCTGTCATAGATTCTTGATCTGCTCTGTCATATTCTACCTGAGTTGCTAATCCTTTTTGTGATCGTTTAGATGGTGAACACGCGCTTTAACGAGTATGATGCTCCAAATTTCGAGGCCATGATTGCTGAGGCTTTGAAAAACGTCCTCCCTAACCTTTCTGCTCAGGTGGTGACCGAGGTCACCAACAACATCCGCAATGGTGTTGGATCTTCTGGTAGCGGTGGTGGTGGTGGTGGTGCTCCACCTGTTGTTAACCCACCTGTTGGCATTCATGTGTGGATCGAGAGGTTCAACAAGCTTAAGCCTCTCTCTTTCTAGTCCGCTGCCACTCCCCATGAGGCAGAGGACTGGATCACCCATGTCGAAAAGTTATTCAGGGTTCTCGGATGTGCTGACGAGTTTAAAACTCAGTTGGCCACATTCAAGCTAGAAGATGATGCTCTTAATTGGTGGACTGCTCTTGTTCAAGCTAAGGGGGATGAGTATGCTGAGACCTGTTCTTGGGCGGATTTCATTGAGGTATTCTATAGTCAGTATATTCCATTATTGGAGCAGCAGAAGTATGAGAGGGAGTATAGGACGATTCGTTAGGGGGATCGGGAGTCGTCGGGTGAGTTTATGCAGAGGTTCTTGCGATTGGCTAGCTTTGTTGGGCCAGAGGTTGCTGGGGATGCTCATCGTCAGGCACGTCATTTTAAGTGGGCACTGAAGACATGGGTATTAGATCGTATACTGAACTTTGAGCACGAGGATGTGGCTGCTGTTGCGGATGCTGCCCGCAACATCGAGTTGTTACATGCAAATGAGGGTTCTAATAAGCGGGATAGGGACGGTAATCGGGTGCATTCCAGGGGGCAGAGTCAGCAGGACCAGAGTAAGGACTATAAGAGTCACCGGGACCAGGATTATGAGCGGAAGGGGCAATCTAGTAGGGGTTTGGAACCACGAGATCGGGCGGACCGTAATCATGATCAGCGAGGTCGGGATTCAAGGTCAGCTTCTAGGCAGGATGGCGATAGTCGGGGGCGCAGCGACAGTCAGGGGTCAGCTAGTTGTCCTCAGTGTGGGAAGAACCATACGGGATTTTGTCGTACGACTTCTGGAGCTTGTTTTAGTTGTGGTTCGAGGGAGCATAAGTTGAAAGATTGTCCTAGGCGGAATCCGGCAAAACTTGAGAAATATCTTGACCCTCCTTCTCCTACTCCTACTACCGGTCGTGTTTTCTCGCTTTCTCGTGACCAGGCAGATAAGGCGTCTGGTATGTCCTTGTTTTGTTTTCCGTTCTCTTTCATTTCTATGTCCTTGCAAATTTTGAGGACGAAATTTTTCTGTTAGAGGGGAAGAGTTGTAAAACCCGAAAATCTAAAACATGCAAAAATTACAAAATTAAAGTACCGAATTAATCCCGAATCTCTGGAAACGAACTACAAATCAAGCGAGATAAATTTGAGGTAAGCTTCTAATATTTTTACAAGGTACAAAAGTGTATTATCACTCTTAAAAACACTTTGGTCGAATTTATTATACATAATACAAAATAATTATTATTTAAAAACCTTTTAAATACAATTTAAATTAAGGAAAAATTAAATAAAGATGGTAAATTGATTGGACCAATTAAGGCCGGTATTCTAGCCCATCTTCCCCCCCCCCCCCAAAAAAAACTCGGTCTAACACATTTATATCAATCCATAAATTATTTCTCCCCATTAAACCCTAGCAAAACTATTAGCCGCCACCCATAAAAATCCCACACACTTGATCCGATTTTTCTGAAGCAAGGAGGTATTTTTCTGGAGTTCTTCATAGAGCCAAGGAGGTGGGAAAAATAGCTACACATTTCTGGAAGTGCTCGTTGTATCGTGGTGAATTAATTGGGTCGAAAATCTTATACCGAGCCTCATAAAATCACATTGTGTGATTCCTTTGATCTATAATTTTTCTGGTATTTTTCTAACACTCTTCTAATCATATATAACGTGGGAAAAATGGTATAATTGAATCATGCACAATATTTTGGTCGTATCAAAAATAACGAATCAACAAACCCTAAAAACGTAATTATTCTATATATATTACATGCAATTTTTATGAGGTGTTTACTTATTTTTCCTGGGTTCTATATGAATCATATAACATGAGAAAAATAGTCATTCGAATTGTTTGAGTCGAAATCATGATTTATGGATTTATGGTTATAATCGGATTTTAGAACAAAAAGGGGAATCGTGGGCAAAATTATAAAACCAATCGATCTAGGGTTTTAATGGATGAAATCTGGTAATAATTGATGAATAATGATTATGCAATGATTACTCATTGATTGGGATGATTAGGGTTTTTTTTTTGATAATGTATTTTGTAAACCGATTGGAAAATAATTAGTTAAGGGGGTGTTTTGTAATTATTAAAACTTGTGGGATATTTTTGTAATGTTTTATAGATCAGGGGGAACATATAAAAATTATTACATGAGGGTCTTATTTGTAATTTGGCGAGATATGGATTTAAATGGTAGATTAAGTGGCGAATTGAAAATAATTATTCTAGAGGGGGTTATGTGTAATTTTGGTAATTTAATGGCTTAATATGTAATTATTAATAATTAAAGGTTGAAATGGTAAATTTAAGGGCTTAATATGTAACTTTGATAACTTGAGGGACTTGATGTGTAAATTTTAAATACTTAAGGGTGTGTTCGTATAATATGTTAAAATCAGTGTATATTGTGTAAAATTGGAAAACTAAGGGTTTGATGAGTAATTATAAAAGTTATAAGGTTTAAAATGTAACTTATGTAAGTACAAGGGTATAAAATGTAAAGTATGAAAACTAAAGGACTAAAGGTGTAATTCTGGATAACTTGAGAGTGAGAATGAGTTAATGGTGATATTTTCATTTTAAACCTTGAACTTTGGCAAATTTACATTTATAACCCTGAACTATGAAAAACTTGTCATAATTAACCCTGAACTTGTGTAACTTGTTAAAATGAATGTTACTTCCTTAATAAGCTAATTAAAGACTTGACTTGAATTATATCACTTGAATCTTGCTAAATGTGGTAACTTACTAATTATGGAAACCTGCTAAAAATAGAAAGTTACTAAAAATAGAAGTTACTTATAATGGGAAGATAACTGAAACCCCTTTCGTATTTCTGTCTTCTACTCCTTTAGGTTTGAGGAGGAAGTGATCTTGATCCCTGTCAGCTACTCTTGTGTTTTTGCTTTCTATTTGAATAAGGTACAGATATTCTGCTCTTCTTGTAAAGAGCCTTCGTCTCATTTCTGATTCCTGATTCATTGTTATATTTCCCCTTGTATTGTGAACCATATATTTGGACCTTTGCTTTAACCTTTGTCTTGAACCTTGTCATGAACCTGAACTTGAACCTTGATACACTTGATATGAACCATTTGACTTAAACCTTTGACTTGAACCCTGCTATGATACTTGACATGACTTGTTCACCCCTGATAACCTGAATAATTAAGACCTTGGGTACTTGAAGGTTCATAGGATTTTACAACTACTTTTTAGTTATATATGAAGAGGTTTTGAACATTTCTTTAAAAGACTTTTATTATGAAACTGTTCTAACGATCATTTTATTAAAACCATGTAAAAAGGATTTCTTATAATAAACTATTATGAACCTTCTAGTATTGGACCTTCTGATATGGACCTCCTGATAATGAACCCCTGCATTTATCTCCTGTCTTGAACCCTGATATGATACCTGACATTTGATACCTGAGACTTGACACCTGACACCCGAGACTTGATACTTGACCTTGACCCACAGTTTGAGACTACGAGCCATCCACTAGGCATGAGGGTTTCATGTCCATGTCTGTGATGCACCACCGGCATGACTAGTGTGTAGCCCTAGTGATTTGGTTACACCGTCCCCGACCTGATTTGATTTGTTACGTAGAGGAAGACCCTGTGGCCTGCGGGGGTGCATGGATGCATCCTAGACCTGTCCTGATTTGTTATATTTCCTGTTATACCTGGTGACTGACGAGTGTGTGTGATACACGTCTTTCACAACCCCTGGGAGCTTGCAACTCCAACCCCTGGAGGTATCCCCTCACCCTGTTCCTGGTATGCTGAGGTCACCCCTCCATACACCCTGATATATGATTTGATTTGATGTGATATGTTTGGGCTCGTAGAGGATTTCTGTTCTCCTGAAACCTTGTAACCTTATGACCTGTTACTTGACCTGATACTTGACCTGACACTTAATCTTGACTTGGTTTAACTTGGGATTTTGGTGGGTTCTGGTTTCATTTACTTTCACCATTGTAACCATTCTTAGTTCCTGGTATGTCTGCATAACTCTTTTATATTCCTTCCTGACTCTTGTTACTCCTGGTATTATTTCTTTTACTTTGCTAATTCATTACTACTGCTTTGTTTCCGTTATATCTGTTCACTGAGCTCTCGTAGCTCAGCTGCATTTTCTTTTCCTGCGGCAGGTATTTAAGCTAGGAGCTGGGTTTTAGCTTGGGATGAGAGCAACTTGTGTGAAGTTTAGACCTTGTCATTCTAGTGTGACCATTTGGATATTATTTCTGTTATGTCATTGTTTGGGCATTTTGGATTCTGTTTTGTACTTCGTTATTTCTGTCTTGCACTTGATATAAGTCGTGTTGACTTATTTTCCTTTGGATTCTAATGTTAAGGCTTCCGCTATTTTATTTCTTGAATGCTTGTATCTGATATGAAACCATGTATTTGTGACATCTTTGCCCTTGTCGGGTTGGGGTGTTACACTGTTCCTCGTCAGTACCTGGTTGATTAACCAGATCTGATCGAGGTTGAGTGACTCCTCCTGCACTTCCAGACCCACCGGGTTGATTAACCGGAATGATGAGGGTCTGAACATCAGGTGGAATTGTTTCATGTATCTTATCCTTTAACTTCTCTGTATTAACCACCTCGGTTTCCATGTCATCTTCTTGGGTCTCATCTTCACCAAAATCTTTATCAATATCTTCATCCATTTTCATCTTTTCAACAAATATTTTCCTCCTTCTCCTCTCTTCATCAGCTGCAAGTGATACAAGACTTTCCTCCTGAGCAATCTTGGTAGCAATATCTTCTTTGTAGATTATTAGTTCTTCATCAGTTTCTGTTTTTGAACCAGATTCCTCTTCTTCTACAATCTTTTCATCTTTAGGCTCAGGATTTGCAATTTTGGCAGGTACTCTCCTCTTGGTGTATTTAGGAGGGCATGGTTTTATTTTCTTCGTGGTGCTGGATGTGCTTCCTATCTTGCTACCTCCTTTTGCTTGAGTCTTTACTGGAGTTTATTCATCATCATACTTGCTAAATTCGACATACCCTTCCTTGAAAGCTTTATCATACTTAAGGTATGCTTGTGTTTTCTTGATCTTGTCTGTAAGAAGAGAGTCAGGAAGTCTCATCCCTTGTTTGCGAGTGCTTCCTTTTAAGATGTAGACTTGATTGACTGTTTTGTCCATTGCAAATAGATGCTTCTCTGGATCTTCTGGACGTCAAGGAATGTCTTCATTGTCATCAAGGAGATGGTAGATGAGTAACTTCGTGTATCTGACAAAAGGGATTTTGGTGAATGCTTTTAAGTAATGACTCTGAATCTGAAAGACTATGTCATCCCAGATAAGTTTAGCGTAATCGATTTGTTTCTGATTCAGTATTCCCCAGAAGATTTGCAAGTGAGGAAGATGAGGATTTTTATGACCGCTGTCTCTTCCGGAGATTGATCTAGCCAAGATGTAGTAAATGGTTCTCCACGGTTGGGGAATGAGCTTGGCTTCAACTTTGGAGAATGATTTCAGCGGCTTGTTTGGTTGTACATCATAACCAATTTCTAAAAGGAAGTTAAGAACGAATTCTTCTGAGGGACTAGGATGAAACTTCTTGGTTGGCGCAGGAGCTTCCGGCATAAGTAAGGTATTACGAAGATAATTGACATCAACAGTGACTTCTTTTCTGTCCAGTGTGCAGGTGAATGAGTCTTCTCTCATATCTAACTTGATTGGGTGCCACATCTGGTGAATGTAGAACTCAGGAATGGATGCAGACTTATCCAGCATGCTCCTACACTTGTGTAGTTTGAGAATTTCAATTGCTATTTGACATGATGGTTCATCACACTTGATTTTGTGAAATTCAACACGTGCATTATTCTTGCCAATTTCCACGTCATAATCTGGTGGAAATGTGTTTTCTTTTGTGAGCATGGGAAGCGGTAGTTGAGTAGCCATTTGTGTGTTCTGAAACATCAATCAAAGACACAGATATGCCGAAAAAACATGAAAATTAGCAATTTGTTAAAGTTGTGACATTTCATGTGACCACTTTATTGTATTATTGATTTTTATGTCCAGAAATTATTAATTTTGCAAAACTCAACATTGTGACTTAGTGTTATGATAATGTGACTTAATCAATTTTCAATTGCCATAAACACTCTTAATTGTGACAAGTTATGGTTTAAGTTGAATTTTGATAACTTAATGATCAATTGCGACAACTTGTGAATTTATTAAAATTTGATATGCTTAAGTCCAATTGTGACAATGTTTCTGAATTGCGACACATTTTGTCCAATTGCGACAACCTATGTTCAATTGCGATGAAAAATTAAATTGCGACAAACTATGTTCAATTACGATGAAAAAATTGAATTGCGACAAACTATGTTCAATTGCGATGAAAAAATTGAATTGCGATAAACTATGTCCAATTGCGATGAATTTTAGAATTTCGATAAATTTTGTGCAATTGCGACAAAGTTATGCAATTCCGATGGATTTTGCAATTTCGACAATTTCTTATACAAGAAATTCCGATGAACACTGTAGACGTACTTTATGTTTTGAATCTTTATCGAAATTAGTTTCCAGTCCAAATTAGATCAAACCACAAGTTATACTATGATATTTAAGCTCATTTAAACACATCCAAAAATAGTTTATCTAATTTGAGAACAACCATTTACAATTTCGATGAACCCTCATTTCAATCTTGTCGAAATTCAAGTTAATGGATTAGATGTTTATGTGAATGATTCCCTTAGGTTCCTATGATGATTCTAAGCTCAATGGTCTGAATTTTAACATTTTTTAGCCATGAATCAAGAGGTTTGAACCTGGACGTGTTCTTCATAAATCCTAAACATCAAAATTGATTCAAACACGTTTCTAGGTACGATTGGGTTATAGAATCATGTTAAAAACTTGTTTAAGAGCAAAACCCACCACATAAATCAAACTCAAACTCTCTAAATCACTTATCCCCAAATTCGACTAAACCCTAAATCTAAAATTAACAATTGCGAACAAATTAGCCGTTGGATCACAAAATCATTAAAAACCGTTTCTTATAATTATCAAAAGATTGTATAAACACTCACAGTTTTGAGAAATCTTGAACGGATTCAAAGAGTGATTTGTGTCGTTGATTTTGTTTGGTGAGGAGTTAATGTGAAATGCAGTAGCAGTTAATGCCACTCATTTTTGTTTTTGTTAAAAAATTTACACTTTCAACATTTGTCACTTTTGAAACCTTAACTAGCCAATTTGCATTGTTAGTCCTTTGACTCCTACAAAAATAAAAAAACTTAGTTATTTATTTGGCAAGAACAATTTTAATACACCCCATTGACTTATGAATATTTATAAAATATTTTAAGAACAAAGAGGGTATCACGAGAATAATATTACCAACACATGTTTAAAACAACATATTTTTGGAAATATGCAAGTACAAATTTTAAGGAAAATATTAAAATTTGAATTTCATACTGCCCCTCAACACTTGTTCGGAAAGAATGGTTAATTTGTTTTAAAGAACAAAGTGTTGATGGAAATTTTGTACTTGCATTTTTTTCACAATGAAAAGAAAAATGAAAAATCTTTTTGTGTTTTCTAATAAGATATTTACAAAAAAGGTTTTGGTGTTTGACTTTCTAAGTTGTGTTTAAAAAAGTTTTTCAAATCATCTGGAGTCAAACACCGCATACCAATTTGGTGAACTAATTCCACAAATCTTGCATGGAGCAAGGCTTTGGTGAATAAGTCCGCTAATTGGTATTCAGTACCCACAAAGTATAATTCAATTGTACCCTTTTCAACATGCTCTTTGATGAAATGATATCGAAGTACGATATGTTTTGACTTTGAATGTTGAACCATGTTGCATGAGATGGCAATGGCACTCTTGGAGTCGCAGTACATGGGAATCTTAATGAAAATGTAACCGTAGTCCATCAGCTGTGATCGCATCCAAATGACTTGAGCATAGCATGCTGACATGGCTACATATTTCGATTCCGTAGATGACAATGAAGTGTAATCCTGCTTCCTTGACTGCCAAGATACAAGTTTTCTCCTAGAAACTGCACTCCCCCAGATGTACTTTTGCGTGTGTCTAAACATCCTGCATGATCAGCATCTGAAAAAGCTATTAGTTCAAAACAAGAATCCTTCGGATACCAGATCCCCAAATGGATGGTTCCCTTTATGTATCGAAGGATTCTTTAAACCTCAGAGAGGTGTCTTTCAGTTGGTCGTGACTGATAACAGGAGCATAGGTATACAACAAAAACTATATCTGGTCTGCTGGCTGTTAGATACATAAGGGAGCCAATCATACAACGGTATTTTGTAGGGTCAACAAGTGTACCATGTAAATCAGCATCCAACTTTGGGGATGATGGAGACATAGGTGTGTTATAAGTAACACAACTTGTCATGCCATGTTTCTTTAAAATCTCAAGAGCATACTTGGACTGATTTAGAAAAATTCCACGAGGTGATTGATGAACTTGGAGTCCTAAGAAGAACGTATGTTCACCCATCATGGACATTTCAAAATTTTGTTTCATTAATCTTGCAAAAGCATTTGAATATTTTTTGTTTGTTGACGCAAAACTAACGTCATCGACATAGATTTGAACAATTAAAATGTCCTCCCCGTGTTTTTGAATAAACAAAGTTGGATCCACTGAACCTTTAGTAAAATGATTGTCAAGCAAGAAAGCAGTTAGTTTATTGTACCATGCCCTTAGGGCTTGTTTAAATCCGTAAAGGGCCTTCTTGAGTCTGTACACATGATTGGGATGATCTGGATTGACGAATCCCTCTGGTTGACTAACATAAACTTCCTCACATAATTGACAGTTTAGAAATGCCATTTTCACATCCATTTGATAAACAACCATATTCTTGTATGCAGCGTATGCCAGAAAGATAAGGATAGCCTCAAGCCTAGCAACTAGAGCAAAGGACTCTTGAAAATCAATTCCTTCTTACTGAGTGAATCCTTTAGCTACCAGACGCGATTTGTTACGAATCACTATGCCTTCTACATCTAGCTTGTTTTTCCAAATCTACTTCAGTCCGATGATGTAGACTCTATCTGGTCTTTCAACGAACTCCCACACTTCTAGTCGTTTGAATTGGTCGAGTTCTTCTTGCATTGACTCAATCCAGTTGTCGTATATTAGTGCGTCTTTGATGTTTTTGGGTTCATCTAGACAAACTGTGAGTGCGTAGATGCAGTTTTCAGCATCGGTGTGAAGTTTTCGTCTTGTCCTAACTGGAGCCGAGGGATTGCCAATGATGTTTACTAAGGGGTGTTCTTTAGTCCAATGATGTATTGAAGGGTGATGTTGATAGAACGTATGCAGATTAGATGGGTCTAAATTGTGTGTGGATGACTCTGCAATATCAGGAACGGTTAGAGTCGGTGCAAATAGATTAAAGAACGCATATGGGTCATAATCTGCATATTCTGGCGCTGGTTGTTGTTGAAGATCTTCAGCTGCATTGTTAGAGTTGGAACCGGTTTGTTCTGCTATTGATGGAGATTCAATTGGAGGTGCATATGTAGCAACTGCTGTTGTTGTAGTAGCAGGTGTATCAGGTATTGGATTATTATCAGGTTGTGCAGCGGAAATGGGTGATACATCTGGTGAACGACATGCAAAAGAATCATCAAACAATGGAGCAAACAGGGTTTTCAATTCTTTAAGGTTATGTGAAAGAGGTGCAGCTGATTAATATGGAAAATTTAGATGGTTGGTTGCGGGTCCTAAGTTGTTTTGCTCAGAAGCTATTTCTGTAACCTCATCGAAATTAGCATGAATAGTCTCCTGAATTTCTCTAGTACGACGATTCCAGATTCGAAAACCTTTGGAGTTCTCACAATATCCAATGAAGATACCAATGTCAGCCTTTGCTTTGAGTTTTCCAAGATCTTCACGATCATTATTTAGATAGCAAAGAGAACCAAATACATGAAAGTGTTGAATATTCGGTTTAAGGTTGTGAACAATCTCATAAGGAGTTTTGTGATGCCGTTTGGTGATCATACAATGGTTTTGGGTATAACATGCAGTTGATACAGCTTCTGCTCATAAGTAATCTGGTAATTGAGCATTGATTAGCATCGTTCTTGTAGTTTCCACTAACGTCCTGTTGCGTCTTTCGACAACCCCATTCTGTTCTGGACTTCTTGCAATGGATGTTTGATGTTCAATTCCCACTTTCTCAAGATAAGATCGAAGAGTTTGATTTTTGAATTCAGTTCCATTGTCTGTCCTAACTTTTTTGACCGTATTACGAAGCTGAACTTGAATTTTTGTGAGAAAGGTGATGATCATTGAAGGAGCTCGATCTTTTCTTCAGAGAAAATAGACCCAAGTCCATCTAGAGTAGTCCTCGACAATTACTAGAATGTAGCATTTACCGTTTATCGTTTGAACATGCATAGGGCCACACAAATCCATATGAAGTAGTTGAAGAACGTGATCTGTACTGTGTTATGTTTTTGAAGGGAAATGTGCACGATTAATTTTTCCTTGTTCACTAGATGGACATTAGTGATCTTTTGAATATCGAAACCGTGGAAGACCATCGACTAGTTTGTGACGTGCGAGTTCAGTCATGGTTTTGAAATTCAGATGAGATAGTCGTTTGAGCCATAACCATGATTTTGTCGAATGTGCTTTGGAGAGCAGACATATAGGAGAAGAAGCAATCATATCAGACATTGAGATGGTGTAAAGACTAGTTCCACGAGTGCCCGACATTAGATCATTTCCTTGTAAGTCATGAACAAAACAAGTTTTCTCCCAAAATGCTACTTCCAAATCCCCATCACAAAATTGACCGATGGAGAAAAGGTTGTGACCAAGGCCTTCGACATAATAGATACGACTAATTTCGATGTTGCCATTAACGTAAACTCCATAGCCCATGATAGCAGCGAAATGATCATTCCCGAATCTGACAGTGCCCATGAAATTTGCAACAAAGTTTACTAACAGTTTGAGATTGCCTGTCATATGTTAGGTACAGCCGCTATCAACAATCCATAGAAGAATTTGTACCACCTGCATCACACGAAGACGGCGAAGATGGAGTGATGGTAACGGTAGAACCCAGAGAATTTGTGGGTTCCGTTGGGTTAGTAACTCAGTTATAAATAACTTTAGGTAGCTATGTAAAACTAGGTGTCCTTTGTAACCAACATTGCCATGTCCAACTAGTTTTAGCTTTCTTCTTAGTGAATTCGCTAGGTGATGGGATTGTCTTAGGTGTTGTATTCGCAACTATGGGTGTGTCTAAGGCATTTTTAGAAACTACACTTGGCGGTTTTCCTAGCACAGACTTAGAAGCAATAGTGGGCCTAGAGGGAATGCCAGATGTACGTTTCTTGTAACGAGTTAAAAGGGAGTTGGCAACACATTTTGTATGATCACCAGATAACATACTATTACGACAAAACACACAAGATGAAATAATATTCGAAATATTCAAAGGTTCATCA
The DNA here is from genome assembly GCA_021014915.2 of Artemisia tridentata subsp. tridentata. Lineage (NCBI taxonomy): Eukaryota > Viridiplantae > Streptophyta > Magnoliopsida > Asterales > Asteraceae > Artemisia > Artemisia tridentata. The sequence continues at coordinate 320,702,279 of CP139506.1, read as the reverse complement.
TTCGTTACACTGATAGTACAATTACAATTTGCCAAATTAGAATCTAAATCAGATGCAACATGAGTTTTATTCAAATTCCTAAGTTGATCTTCTACTTCTGGTGCTTCTAGTTTTCCACTTCTACGTTGCCGTATCCTATTCTTCTGTTTGTTGCTCTTACGCTTTGATCTGCTAATGCTAGTAGTGGGGACTATTCCTGTAGAAGTGGAGGGATTCAAATTGGTAGTCTGAGGGTATGTTTACCTAGGTGTTGTGACCATTTTGTACATTCCCGGTGCAATCACATTTGCGTTAACAAACTTTCCTTTTTCTAGTAACTGAATTGTCTCTTTAAGTTTAATGAAGATGTGATTCTTTTGTTGAATTTTTGAATTGAGTTCTCTATTTAAGCGAACGGTGTCATTAATATTTTGACAACATTCATCGATTTCCTTTTCATATTTGAAAATTTGACTTTTTAAAACAGCATTTTCATCTTCAAGATTCTCAACTTTAGATGTGTGACTGTTATGAAAGGACATCATTTCATTTAGACTTTGCAATTTTAGTTCAAAAACAAGACTCTGAGTTTGACACCATTGTAGCTTCTGATTTATAATTCTCTCATTTTCTCATTTTACTTTGTACATCATCATTGTGTTTAATAATTCTCTCATTTTCTCTTTTTAAAGTTTCAATTTCGTGTCTCAACGTTTCAGTGTCATCAGTGTGATCATCAACAAGCATAGAATTCCAAGACTCATAAATCGAATTCATAACTACAGAGATAATATCAGAACTTAGAACATCTTCCAAGAGTCAATCAGCTTCATTTTGTAAAACTTTGTTTCGACGTTTTTGTTTTGAGATCGAATTTTCTGTTGCATTGAAAGTGTTCATCATGGATGTTACTTCTGTTTGGAGTTCCTGTTCCCAGTGTGTAGCACAAAGACGCAAATGTTTAACGTATGGTAAAAATTGTTTTTGAAAAATTTCTCTCTTTTCTTTTTCGTAAGCAGATTGAAAAGTGGAAACTTTTATCTCAAAGTTACATTCAATTGCTTGTTCTAAAAGGTTGATGTCTTCCATAAACGTATCAAAGTATCTAAGTACAAGACATCGTTTAGGTAATGGTGCAATTACTCCAGAAGTTGGTAAATGACCATTTATTTGTGCCACTGGTTTAACTGGACCAACATCAGAAGAAGATTCATGAATTTGCATTACAAACCATGGTTGTTCTGTTTTATCTTTTTGAGGAAAGAAGGTGTCAGAAATATGAGGCACTTTTGAATAATCAAATGGTTTATTGAACTTAACATTGCTCATTTTTGATCGACTCTCCTCGTCCTGTTCCTATTCTTCTTCACAGTTATATACAACAACACGCATAATTAAATCATAAAAGAGCTGGTCTGTACTATACAACTTTGGATTTTCTTTGAGTGCTTTGTGTAGAAAACGTGGTTTGTCATCACCGATAGCAAAACCATAACCTTGGGGATTTTACTTTAAAGTAAACTTTTGAATTGTTGTTACAGACTCACCAGTTTTATAAACAACTTTTTGAAACTCTTTTAATTTACTTTCCAAATCTACGATTTCATCAAGATAAGAATCAATTCATTTCCAAGACACTTGTTTATGTTCAGAAAAACTAGCTTGACAAGTTGACAACTCTGTTTTTGTTTTTGAAAGTTCACACTTGAGGTGTTCAACCTGTTGTTTGAATTCTAATTTTTCTTGTTCCATTTGAGAAACCAAGTTATTTTTGGAAGCAGCTAATTCTCATATTTGATGTTGTAAATCTTGTTCTTTGACATTAGCTTTTTGAAATGCAACTTCAAAACCTTGTTCTCGTTTTTCTTTTGTTTCAAAATTTGTTAGTTGTATTTTACAGCACTCAAGGTCCGCAGTTAATGATTCAACTTTTTCTTTTAATGTTCTGTTGATTTCATTGCATTTTTCAATCTGAGATTTTTGTGAGTCCAATTGAGATTGGGTGGTCAATATTAAGGTCATGAGTTCTGGATCTAGACCGAGCGAAGGTTCATTTTGTTCAATTTGATCATTGTTATCGTCATCAATTGGATCATCAAATGCAATAACTGGGTTAATTTGATCATCATCAAATGTTACAACTGTGTTCATTTATTCATCTTCTTGAGGAGTTAATAATGAATAATTTTGAACAACTTGCTCCTTGTCTGATGCAGATGCAGATGGTGATGCAATTTCATGTATTAGACATGTTGTTAGATCAGGTACCTGAGACAGACCGCCTGTATCATACACTGGGCCTGTGTCACTCATGTGAAGTTCCTGCATGTTTTCTGTTAGCATCACAGCTGCATTTGCTTCCAAATCCTATATGTCATCTTCTGAATATGCATTTTCCATGAAGCTATTTTCTTTGTCAGTGAGAGTGCCCCCTGATTCATCCTTTAGAGCTAGAAGTAGTGCCAGCTGATGAAACTCACTGCCTCTGACTCTAGGTTTGGGACATGCATTAGCCAGATGACCTTTCCATTACAGTTATAGCACTTAACCATAGTATTCCCAGTTTCCATAATTTCAACCCTTTTCTGAGGAGCACCTGCATTATTCCTACTTCCACTAGCTGCATTAAACCGTTGTCCATTTCCTAAATGTCCCATATAACCTCGTAATCCAGTTCTTCCATAAGTATGATTCTGTATTTCAACTCATCCATCTTGTACAATAGCTTGATTCCTTGTGTTAGATGAAGTGCGGACACAATTTTTGGATTTGATAGAGAATTTTCTGAAAGCACGAGCAATGAGTGCAAATCCTTCATTCAAAGAGTTGAATGCATCGTCTTCGTCATTGTTTGTATTTGTGTAGAACATGGTGTCAGTGTTGTCATAAGGGACAAGTTGATTGTCTGTTGTTTGCTGTGTTGACTCATATGGAATAAGTTAGGTTGATGGGGTTTGTTGAGGGTAAGTAAAGTGATGTTGTTGTTTGACATAAGCATGGTTTGACTGTGGAGGTGGAGCAAAGTGAGATTGAGCTATCAGTGCCAATGAATTTGGAGTTGTAGAAGGTGAATAAGTGCCACGAAGAGCTCTATCTTTGTCAACTTCAGATTGATGGTGCTTCAGATAATCATACAACAAACGATACGATGCATTGTGAAGATTTTTGGCTTGACGAACAAACGTGACATATTTTTGCCAATATGGACCAAGACAGCTGAGAAACTTAGTGTTGATTGCAATCCTTGGTAAAAAAATGTTACGTCTGTCCAAGTCATTGATGATGTTTGTGAAACGATGGCAATAAGACTCTAGAGACTCCCCTGATTCAATCATGAACATTGTATATTCGAGGTAAAGTTTGGATTCCATGTCTTATTTGTTCAGTTCAGTGCCTTCCATTAAGAGATGAACATGTCCCCACATATCCTTAGTAGTTTTCTAAGCATCAATGCTTCGAAAAATTGGATTAGGTATTCCTTGAAGAATGTATGAAATTGCAAGTTCATTTGCATCACGTTGAAGTATTTGCTATGCAGTAAGTTGAGTCTCAGGAATAGGGGTAACAATTGCTTTTCTTGGAGGAACAGCGATTGCATCACTTAGAACCGTTGTAGTTGGTGTTTGGAAAGGACCTTCAAGTATAGCCTTTTTCAGGCATTTTCCATGAGGTTTCTTGAGTTCTATGAACCTTAAGAATCGACTTGCCCATTGAACATAATTTCTAGGAGTGAGCATTGGAGGTGTGTCAAGTGATCCAGCTTCATGTCTAGATTGTTGGCTACTGATTACCTCACACATCTGATCAAACCAATGTGGTTGTTTTGCAGGAAGTTGGAAGGATTGCATTGGTTGTTGTTGGTATGGTTGTTGTTGAGGGGATTGTTGCTGTGGAAAGAATTGATGTTGTTGCATGAATAGTTGTTGTTGAGGATACTGCAGTTGCTGAGGATACTGCTGTTGAAAGTAGTTGAAATAAGGTGGTTGAGACATGATTGTGATTAGTTAACTTGTGTTGTTATGGATCTTGTAGACAATTGAGAAGTGTGTTGTGAGTTATGAAGTTTGGTTTTGCTTAAGTTTGAAATAAGATGATTACTGTTCACGTCCAATTTCGACAAACATTGTTCATAGTTTACCAATTGCGACGAGTTAACTGAATTGAGATGACTGTTGTTCCAATTGCGATAGATTTGGGCAATTCCGATAAGATAGCTAAATTGCGATAGACTTTGAAATTTCGATAAGATATCTGAATTGCGATAGACTTTGCAATTTAGATAATGTATCTGAATTGCGATGGATCTTTGCAATTCCGATGATATCTCACTAACTTATACAAGATAGGAGATTTCCACAAAGTTGAAGTATTTTCACAAGCTTGTACAAGCAAGGAATCTACTGAGTATCAATTCTGATGAATCTTGAAGTTCAAATCCGATAAACCCTTGTGTGGCAATTCCGATAAACCCTAAAGTTCAATTCCGATAAAACCTTGTGTGGCAATTCCGATAAACCCTAAAGTTCAATTCCGATAGAACCTTGTGTGGCAATTCCGATAAACCCTTGAATGCAATTCCGATGAAGGACAGTTTTATCAAAAACACTTTCTTTCTATCAAAAACGATGTTTAAAATGATTCTCTTTGGATAAAAACGTTTAAAAACACTTAAATGATAAGAAAGTTTCAAGCTTTAACTTAAAAAATGAAATTTGAGTAATTTCGATATAGTACCTAAAGTTATACAACGAGATAAAGCAAATGTAAATAAAAAAGATGCAAACTTTCGACTATTAATCAAACTTCTAAACACTATAGAGTTCTTAACACTTTACAAGCGTGAAGAATGAGTGCTAGAAATGTGATTTTGTCACCAAATTACACACAAAACCAAACTATAAGAAAAGTAAATGGTACGTATGACTTGAAACACACTTCACAACAATCCTTTGGCGATTGATACCACTTGTTAGGTCACCATAATAGTAGCACACAAGTATAGTAAATGATAGAAATGAGATGAAGAGATAAGAGAGTGGTCGATTATATCACACAACAAAATAACAAAGGTTTAGTAGCTTAGTGAAATAACCAATAAGAATAAGTCTATGTTTACATGGGTATATATAGGCACATAGCTAGGGCAACATCCCATGTGCAAGAATAAAACAAGGCTCACGGCCCATGGGCCTTCTAATAGGGCCGAACCTTAAGTAACAAACATAAAGGCCTATTCTAAGCAACCTATTATATAAATTAATGACCAAGACTTTATACTAGTTACATGTATTCCCAACAAGTACTCATACATATTCAAAGTTTTTATACTTTTTGGTATGTATTAGATCCAAATTCCAAAGTGTGCTTGTAACATTTCAAGGTAATACCTTTTGTATATTGCATCTTGCTAATTAATCTCCATTTTTTTGAACGGCAATATGTAAGCTAGTAGTTTTACCCAAAAAATATGTATGCTAGTAAGAAGCTTCCACCATCTTAGAACATTGATCCATGTCAATTCTTCAACAAGTGGATATGTGCTCCTTCATTTTTGATTTCTGCATTCTCGTCACAGACAACGAATGAAGTCGTTTGTCTAAGTTCCATCTCATTGGCAGACATTCTTTGGCGAGACACCACCCGATGATGGGACAAACATGTTTCATCTTGTGATTGGTTATTTATGATTATGGGAATCGAGTTGATATAATGATGGGGCTCCATTCCAAATTAAACTTCCATTCTTCAATTGCACATTTTCTTAAGAGTGCAGTCATTAGTTAATTACATTGTGCACGAATCAAATGTAATATTTTCTTTCTGAAAACTTTTCCACTGGTTGAATAAGGGCCGCACTTGCTTGGCTATTTTGGTTTTGCAAAAATCGGAAGGCATAGAATGCATCTGTGTTTGCAGCCAACCTTAGTTTTGGCGTGGAAAATATCGTATGGCATAAAATGCAACCGTTTTTTCAGCCGATTCGAAATGTCATCTATTTTATGTATCGTATTTAGATGGTGTTTACTTGGTTGTGATGATTCAGTTGCTATATGGGTAGTAATTTTGGCGTGACAAAAACTGGATAGCATAAAGTGCAGCCATGTTTTGCAGCTAATAAGATATTTGAGCCCACATTCGATTTGTTTCATAACTTGGCAGCGCAAAGTAGAAGTTCTTAGTGACCGAAAATGTTTTGTTGATCAACTAAATCCCAATTCAGTCGATTCTTGAGGAGTGTAAGTGTTCTCGGTGTAATCTTGAGTTTTGACGTTTTTTCCCTTAGGATTAATCTAGCACTCTCATCACTTCTTAAGAATATTCAGATCCGGCACTCTGCTTTATTGTTTTTTCTTGGTAAAGGGTTTCCCAAGTAAACTGTATTACTCTAAAAAACAATTAATTATATAGGTTGAGTGAATTCCAAATCTCATCCCGTTACACGCAAACAAACGCACCTATTGTGCTTCAAACAAAATAAAATGGCAACAACAAAATTAGAACTACTTCCTAACTCTACAACGGATACAGATGTCTCACGCGTCACAAAAAGCAAGTTGTTCGTCAGTTAAGTCATTAACATCATACTCGTAACCATCATAACCATCATAATCTTCATACACAAGGAGACTTGGATCATTAGCTCCTCCACCAGCACGATTCGAGTTAGCCATATATCGCGCAATGTCATCATCATTATCCTCTACTTCATCATTATCTGAATCTTCCCCTTGCTTTTCAATAGTTGTACTAGGTTCACATACCGATATCACAGTAGCCTCCTTTTGCATAGGAAGCTTTGATCTACAAGGTTTTAGCGGCTTCCCATCAACACCCAATAGCACAAACTTCCCATCAAGCATTTGACTTTCTAGTTCATTAATCTTTCACTAGTACAAATCTAGGATTTCTTAACACATGCTGTTTTTTGAACGGCCACACAGTCAGATATTTATGTGACTAAATGTACCAGAATAAAATAAACAGCCACACTTGAACTCATTTTGTGTGACCATTTCGGAATTTCATTGTCACACATTTGAATATTTATGTGACCAGAGGTAACTGGTAATTTTATGTTGATTATTTAATCACTTATAATTTGTGACGTGTGACAGATACAAATAAGTTTGAAACATTAGTCATACTCTATATATACATATGTGACAAATATATGTCACACAATTGAACAATGTGACCAAAATCCTTATATGGTCACATTAAGTAATTGTGTATGTGGCTAAATCATATAGTCAAGTTTGTCACACATTATTTAAAAGTGACTGCTATTTTTTGCTGAATATTTAGCCGAATATTAATTTGAAATGTGTGACAACTGAAAAGTAAGTTTGAAGCATTAGTCACGATATGCATTTAAAAGTGACAAATATATGTCCACACCCTTGAACAGTGTGACCAAATATCATATATGGTCACAATAAACCATAGACATACATGATTAAGTGTAACCAAAATTCGATACATATGGTCACGTAAGTTAAAATGTGTGTCTAAAGTTTAGTGTGTGTTTGCTTGCCAAAACCTAATGTGTATAGTCACATTTAATTGTAGCACGATCATGTGACTATATGCTTTACAATAGTTACACCATATCACAAATGTGTATCTAAATTATGTTTATCGCCATATTATAAGGGTATTATATGTGACCAATACATTCAAAATAGTCACATTGTGAAATATTCATGTGACTATTATTTATAGCAAAATGTGAAATCAGTTATCATTAACCTTGATATTAGTCACATTGAGTGTTTGTGTGACTAAATTCAAGATGTTATATATGGTCACATGAAGTATTTATTTAGGTGTCTAAATTATAGAGTCATATTTTGGCACACATTATTTAAGTGTAGTCACAATTCGATACATATGGTCACACATTTCTGATAACTTATGTAATTTTGAGGGGTTAGATATGGAATTTTATAGTCTATCTAGTTTGAGTCTAATTTGATATTCACTGCATGAATTGAGTTCAGACTATTAGTCATGACTCTTCATTTTCCCCATTACAATGTTAGGGTTGTTATGGGTGCATATATAAATATACTCTTATCTTCTTCATTTTCCCCAATCGATATATAAAGTCATCAAAACAAAACCCTATCATCTTTGCCCCTATCATCTTCACCCCTGATAAAATAACCACAATTGATAAAAAAACCATTTGAATTTAATTTAAACACTCAATTCATCCATGGCATCATCAACTTGCAGTTTGAGTGTCACACCCACTCCCATTTTATATGAGATCATTGCTCTTAATGGTGAGACAGAGATACAGAAGGTGATGAAGGATTTCTTTGAGAAATAGATTGCTGAGGAGAAGGCTTTTACAAACTATATTCGTGATAAGATTGCTGATGTTATTACTAGTCTAAGAAGGGTGCGTACAGCGATTCGTGAGATAAAACACCATATGGTCACACTTATTAGCACATTTGGCCACTTTTTGCTTAATTGTATGTGACTAAATACCTAAAACAAACATGCTTTGTGTGACTAAATATTACAAAAGGCCACACAAACATAAAATTCATGTGGCCATTGGATGATCAATAGTCACACAAAATACACACTTCTTCATTTTAAATAGCATATGGTCACACTTATTAACACTTTTGGTCACTTTATGCTTAATTGTATGTGACTATATATACAAAAAAAAAGCATGCTTTGTGTGACTAAATATTACAAAAGACCACACAAACATAAAATTCATGTGGGCATTAGACGATTAATAGTCACACAAAATACACATTTCTTCACCTTAAACAACATATGGTCACACTTATTAACACTTTTGGTCACTTTATCTAGTAAATATGGTCACATTACTTAATATGTGTGTTTAAAGTTTAGTTTGTGTTAGCTTGCCAAAAGCTAATGTGTATAGTCACATTTTATTCTAGAATGATCATGTGACTATATGCCTTTACAATAACCACAACATATCACAAATGTGTGACTAAATTATGTTAATAAAAAATAACAAGAAAATAAAAAAGGATGTTACACCCTAGCGAGAATCGAACCCGCGACCTCCCTTACAGAAGTCAAGTGGGTTACCATCTTGCCAGAGTAACCTATTCGTTAATGTAATGCATTTCCTTTTTAGTATAGAAGTTTAAGCTTCATTATTTTTGGCTAGTAGCTTAAAGAGTGCTTATAGAAGCTGCTAATTTAACCGTGGCTTTTTATCCCTCTACTTATTTTCAACTTGTTTCACTTTTAAAATTTTGAATTTAGCAAAACTAAATAAGTTGTAGCTTATTTGGTTTAAAGCTTTTTTGGTGCAGCTTATTTTGAAACAGAAAAACGTGCAAACCCAAAGCCAAACACGCAGAGACATCATACTGCCATAAAAATGCAGACCAAAACCATTTGACACTTAATCGCGCTCCAAGGAATGACATGCGAGGACACAAGGCCGGTCCTTCTAACAAACGCATAAATAACAGCTCAAACATATAAATCAAACAGGAAGTAAAAAATTAATAGATAAAATGAAATCCTTCACAAGAGTATTTGCAGCAAAACAAAAGCTTAAAAAGGTTCTGCACAGTACAAACATAAATCCTTAAACAAGTACAAAAAATCGAATGTCTTTATGCTTTAAAAGAACGGGTGAAATATGATAAAGGTAGAGTGTGACAACTTGAGCATGACATGGTTCACTTGGATTTTCGTATAACAACACCTCCACAGTCGGTTCGATAGTAGTCATTTCGTGATTCATTACCCAAGTCACGTCGATCCACCTTACAGTTTCTGATACACTTTCTTTAAGCTTTCATTTTTGTTCTTCGTTTACCGGCTGTACTTATAAATCTAAGCTTATAAAATTTTGAAACACTAGACTTATTTTTGATAGATATGCTAACAGGTGCCTAAAATTTGAAACACTACGCTAGACTTATTTATTTAAAAATTACATGCTTTTAGAAAAACTAGGGGTGAATGAGCCGAGCCGAGCCCGAGCATGCCAGAGCTCGAGGTTGGCTCGTTTAAGTTTTATAAATCTCTAGCCCGACTCGGTTCGAGCCTTATTTGTTAAGCTCGAGCTCGGCTCATGGTACATGTATGTTATATAGGCTTGGGATTGGCTCGAGCTTGGATCGTTTGTGCGATTCAGAAATAAAATATTAAAGTTTGGCTCGAGCTTGGCTCGTAATATATCTATTTTGAGCTCGTTAATAAGCTTGTTATCGAGCTTGTTAATAAGTTCACCTATAATACAAATGCATAACATTTTATATATGTTTAATATGTAAAATATCATAGTGTCATTTAGGCTCGTGAGCCCAATCAAGTTTTGTATGTAAAACTCAGGCTCGAGCCCGATTAATAGATGAGTTGCAACTTAGGCTCAAGCTCGAGCTCGTTTAAGCTTGGCTCATTCACGCTTTTTACTAATATGATCCTGAGCTTTTCACGAGCTATCGGCTCATTTCCGCCCCTAATAAAAACAAAGATTAAGATATTTCATGTGTTAAATTTATATGTAATATTTTACATGTCCCGCACTTAGTTTTTCCCAAAATAAAATTTCCCTCTCAACTATTCACAAGCCCCGCCTAAATTTTTCCCCAAAATCAAATTGCCCCTCCACCCATCTTTATTGTTGGGAATTATATTTGAGTTGATAATAGACAAAACATAAAATATGAAGGATACTTATGAAGACCAATATGAAGGACCTATAATGTATTATGTTAAAGTCTTTGTAACCCTAATCTCTATTATATAAAGAGATGGGGCGTTCGGTTTAAGATACAGGTGTTAGAGATGTAACACCAAGAAAAGGGGTGTGTGTGTCTAGGTGTGTTTCTACACCATGTAGACTCCTAGGTTAGTGTTTGTTATAAGCCTCAAGGATCTTTGATCCCTGTTAGAGTAGGTATCCGTGCTACACTTGATCACGTAGCATTAGGGCTGTTAGTGTTTGTAAGTAGTTGTTAGAGATGATGACGAAGAAACCTTGTATCAATAATAATGATATTTGTTTATTCCGCTGCGTATCGTTTTTATTCATTATTATTGTTTAATCCCTTGCCTAAACGATCCACGAAGTTGGTTAATTATAACTTCACAATTGGTATCAGAGCCAAGGGGCTCGTGATCGTGGGATTCAACAAGGTTTTGTTTGTCGAAGAACGAAGAAACCAAGAAAAATTGGTAACTGGTATCTATTTTCGTTACTCACTGCAGGGCTTTTTTCAAAGGACGATAACTCCTTCGTTAACCATTGGATCGGGCTGAAATTTTTACTCGAGATTTTTCATATGTCAAGGTACAATTTCACCGGAGGGATCTTCGATCTGAGCTCTAGATCGTCAGGTATAAATTTTTGAAAACTGCTGTAGAGGCATTTATGAATTTCGAATTTTTAGGGTTTTCTTGATTCAACTTCATGAATTTGGTTCTATTCTTGTTAAATCGTTGTGGAAGTTGTTTATATGGTGCTTGGTGTTCATTATGCACGGAAAAACAGCAGATTTGGACTGAATATAGTTGCTTTCTTCAGTGTGGTTTACTGGTTATTATAAAAGATCATGGTGCATAAAAACCAAAACCCTAATTCATATTGGTTTTAGGGTTTTGCTAAAATCATTATTTTTATGTGCTCTCTTCAACTGACGTGACTTTCTGAAGGCGCACAAGCAGATATGAAGGTATATTTGAGGATGAACGTGACTGTTGAATGTTCTACTGATGATTGCTAGGGTTTGTTTAACATTTTTTGTTCGTTCTTTGTTCGGTATTATTCTCATATCTGGAGTTGAACATTTGTACTGCTTGTTTGGATTTCCCTATCAAAGTTAGTTTGTACTGCTTCTCATGCGAGATTCGTACTGCTCTTGAAGTTTTTTTTGTACTGGTCGTCTTATATTTTAGTACTGCCAAGCATCTTGGTTTGTACTGCTATCGAGGGATATGGTTAGTACTGCTACAAGTTTAAACTTTGTACTGCTAGGTGCCTTTGAAACAAGTTTGTACTGCTCTCGTCTTCTACATTCGCATTGCTTATCACAACTTAGTACTGCCCACATGTCTGCTCGATAAAAAACTATTAGTAATGCTAGTGGTTTCGCATCTCCACTTAGTACTGCTCGAAGACCTTTTTGTGCTGCTTGCTTTGAAGGTTCACATCTGATGGTTTCGCAAACCCTCACTTGCTAGTGATAAACACACAAGAGCAGGTTGATGTTTGAGTTTGATCTGTGATATAAGTGGGGGGAAGACATGCTTGGTCTTGGTTCGATATCATATAGTTGGTTGTTGTATTTGCATGACCGACTATTCTATTCAAGTTAAAGATTCAATCATGGGTTGTTGTCGAAGAAAGTAGATGTGCGAAGCTTTGCGTGTGGACATGAATTGGTTATTTTATTCTGGTCAGTGGAAGCTATATTTCGTGAAGAGGCAACACTGAAAGATAATCTCCTCATAATAGGTTGGTGTACATGCATGCAATTGTCGACTTTAAATTCTGTTTGTTGACTTATGCATGGTGGTGTATATATTTTTAATAATCAATCATGGGATGGTGGCATTAAGATATTCTTTGTTTGAAGTATTTGCATGGTGAACTGATTCATGGTCTCTGATTGATGAAACCCAGTTGTACTCTATTCTGTTTCAAATCACTTTTCTCATGGGATGGTGACCTTATTTACAATGTTTATTTTTTTCATCCTGTCCGAGGTAGCATGAGATTACAAAAGTGAGGGGAAGCATATATAGTTGGTTATTGATTTGGAACAGGTTGGTTCCAACACACACAGAAGGAGAAGACACACACACAAGAAGATGTCTGATTTTTGGATTTTGGTTTCGGTTCTTAAAGGTTTTATAGCTCGTTTTTATTTGTTCTAATGGGTAAAGAAGATTATTTATTCCTTATTTGATGATGAAGTGGAATTTTTCAAGTTTGTGTTCTTATCATATCTTAGGTAAGATTTAAAGATAACTTGTTTGGGCGTTCAAGTGGTGAGTACGAATTGACAAACACTTTAAGGAGTTACGTTATTGTGCTCAGTGATTATTGTCAAGAGATTGCGATCTCCCTATACATCAGGTATACGTTCGAAGTCAGATTTAGTACAAGATATAAGACACAAGGTTGGATTATTATACTCCAGCATCAAATTGGTAATGGTTAGTTTTCTTCATCATTACATAAAGCTTACAGAATTGAAGATTCAACAAATGGTTAACATATGGGTTTCAGGGGAAGCTTATTGTTAAAATGATTAACCATTTATATGCAACATCGAGGTGAAGGTTTTCACAATTACTAATTGGTATTCTTACTGATGGTTTAGAATTTTTCTGTCTTGAGTTCATTTATAAAAGTAAGCATTTTGTGGTTCGTTCATGGAGGGAAATTCAAGACATTAGAATACTAGATTGGAAGTATGATACTAGTGCGTGATTATGAAGATCAAAGTTGCTTAACTTTGTCCCCTAATTGATAATGACAAAAAGGGGAAGAACATTTACATAGTAGATTGCAGCTTGAAGATCCTTGATGATATAGCATGGATTAAGGGGAAGTCTACATCTTTTATACATTTTAACTTCAGGGGAAGTTAGTGCTTATTAGGTTTTGTCATTATCAACTAGGGGAAGATTGTTGGGAATTATATTTGAGTTGATAATAGACAAAACATAAAATATGAAGGAGACTTACGAAGACAAAGATGAAGGACCTATAATGTATTATGTTAAAGTCATTGTAACCCTAGTCTATATTATATAAAGAGATGGGGCCTTAGGTTTAAGATACATGTGTTAGAGATGTAACACCAAGAAAAGATGTGTGTATGTCTAGGCGTGTTTCTACACCATGTAGACGCCTAGGTTAGTGTTTGTGATAAGCCTCAAGGATCTTTGATCCCTGTTAGAGTAGGTAACCGTGCTACACTTGATCACGTAGCATTGGGGCTGTTAGTGTTTGTAAGTAGTTGTTAGAGATGATGACGAAGAAACCTTGTATCAATAATAATGATAGTTTTGTTTGTTCTGTTGCATATCGTGTTTATTCATTATTATTGTTTAATCCCTTACCTAAACGATCCACGAAGTTGTTTAATTATAACTTCACATTTATCTTTTTTCTCAGATCTCACATCATCTTCATAATATGTTCTCCCCAAAAATTTTGAGATTCCTTAGCGGGAGATACTTTTCACTTTTCCCTCTTTTGAGTTTCAATTGAACAAAAACTCGAACATAAAAAAGTCAGCCGTTCTCTTTTCATTCTTCTAAAAAAAAAACTACCGCCGCTGCTTCCACAATCTCTGTGATACCCGTTCTCACATGACCGTCTGTCATCAGATATTAGACAACCTCACCCTCGTATTCAAGAAGGCAAGTGTGTGTATCATTAATTTAATTCTATTTCTACGGTTTTAAGTCAATTGAATGTTTCTTCGATCTATTTATAGGGTTTTCAAGTCGATGGCACACCAAGATGAAGTATCCTATCGTCTTCGTTGTCGCCACACTCGCCGAAGCTAAAAGTCTCAGGCCATAGGCTAGAAGATCTGCACAATTTTGCTCTTAATTTATGCGGATTTAGGTATATCTTTTTGCTCTTACTGTTTTCATTTTGATAATTTGTTCAGACACCTCCTAAATGCCATGCAATTCTGCTTCAGGATATTCGTGTTACTAAGGATGAACCCGCCACAAAGAAAGATCGTTCCACTAAAAAACACCTTGCTAATCGCCTTCGTTATTCGCTTCGTGTAAGTTTATGGGGTTACAGTTTGATATTATATGTTAAAAGTTGTTCTGTTTTATATCAATACAATGACCAACTGATATCTTGTTTCAGGCATACTGATGAACTCAAATAAGTACATTTTATTACTATCATTTATCCTATTAATTTGACTTGTTTTACTATATTATGTATGAGGATTGATACTTAATCGTTTACTTTTGTAATTCTCAGGTAAAAACAAGCATTTGGTGAAACTTGGCGATTTTGGACTAATAATGGAGCAAAACGTACATAAAGTGGAAGTCTACCGACATGGACAAGATCAAGTCAATTCTGCTCCAGATGCGCCGCATCTCACTATCAACATGCGCCGCATCTCTATCAAGATGTCACCAGATACGTTCCAAGATACAAGAGGACATGCGCCGCATCTATAAAGGCAGTTACGCCGCATCTTCTGGCGGTGTACGAATATTCCTGAATATTATAATCTTGGACCCCACGCGAAGTTACGTAGATACGCCGCATCTACTTAAGTAGATGCGCCGCATCTTCCCTCAGACACAAACTATAAATACCCCGTAGACCAGACACATTAGAGAGTTCGAGAGATTCGGAGGTTCAAAAACCTAAAGACCGAACAGAAGAGAAGGACGAATTCAGTCAAGAAGGCAGCACAAGACACACCCAAATCGAAGATACAAGAGCTGTAAGAAGGTGCTGCATGTATTTAATTCATTAAGTAGTTTTGTTTTATTGTTTTAGCAAACTTTAATTCATCAGGATTGGTGGCTTGTGTAATGTGACAACGGAAAGATTGCACTCCCTTTAATACTTGCTTTCCCATCAATTAAAGTTTATATGTTGATGTCTTTGGTTACTACTTATTAGTGCATTGACCACCTCTGTGTTTATTAGTGGCTTGCGGGCACCCGACTGCGGGACAAGGTGTGGCTCCCACGGTTGTTTCTAAATTGATCACTTAGGAATAACTTTTAGACATAAGTCGTCATTAAGGGTTTACTCGCCGATGAGAATAGGACCAACGAGAAAGGGTTAATTACATACACTTCATATAAAGCTATCAATAAAACAAGTGACAATCTACTTAATCATAAGGACAGCCCTCTTATTGTCTCAAGTATCTATCTGTGTACGTGTGTGCTACTTGCTGATTCGTGCCTATTTGTTTATTTTATTATTTAATTGCAAACAAAATTGTGCCAGTCTCTCAGGCTGAAACCCCCTTGCGTTAGGATATTAAAATACTGATTAGATTAACTAGATTATACGTTCCACTCTTAGTGATCGACACTCTACTTACCATTATCTTCATACTGACCGGGTACACTGCTCGTTAAGTGTGTGTGTTATTGATAAGTCGGCTAAATATAAATTTAAAACTTGAATAGGCATTAAAACTGCTAAACCGCAACGACACATCACGCGCATCAAGTTTTTGGCGCCGTTGCCGGGGAGTGAATTGTTATTTTCTGTTAATTTGATTAGTATTTTAATTAGGTTGTTTTTCTTTTTATTAGATTAATTGCATCATTGTACTATTTTGCATATTTGTTGTATTGTGTGTTATTTGTTTGCTTTTGTTTTTATTTTTGTGTGTTTTATTTTTTTTTTTTTTTTTTTTTTTGTTTGGTGTGTTTAATTTTTATTTTTATTTTTCGTATTTTTCTGTTCTGCTATCGTTGTACTGTGCTAAATCAAACGATACGGCGCATCTGATCTCTCAGATACGGCGTATTGCGTTTAATTTTTTTTTATACAACGCGTTTAATTAATTCGATACGACGCATCTTTTCCCCAAGATACGGCGTATCTGTTTTTAATAAGAAAATTTTTCTAAGCGATAAAGTAATACGACGCATCTGCTTTTGTAGATACGGCGTATCTGTTTTTGATAAAAACTTTTCTAAAACGTTAACGCCATACGACGCATCTTCTTTTGAAGATACGGCGTATCTATTATTTTAATTAAAAACAGTTTGCGAATTATTAAACAAATACGGCGTATCGATTTCCGTCGATACGGCGCATCTTACTGACTCAAAAATCTTTTATTTTTAAACGTAACGAAAATACGGCGCATTAACTTTCGTTAATACGACGCATTTAATTTTAATTAGATAAACTGATTTTTGATTAACTAATTCGATACGGCGCATTCATAAATTCTAAGCGGCGTATCTATTTTCTGGATAAAGTCTGATTTAATTTTAACGATCATAAGATACGGCGTATCCAACTCTTTGGATACGGCGCATCGTCTGCAGATATCAGTAACTTTAATTTTTCGTATTCCGGTTTCGTTATTAATTATCTGATATACTACTTTCTCGAGCATACCCTACTGATATTTTTGTGTTGATTTCAGGAAGTGCATGACCAGGAGTTCTACGAAGAACTTGATTCAACCTTTCGAAGATCCCGAACGAGCCCTACATTCGCTTAAAAGGCTTTTCAACACAAGAAGCTTTGATCTTTCAAGTTCACTCGAGCTTGATTATTTTTCTGAAGAGAAAGAGGAAGTTGAAACAGAAACAATGGGCGAAAACACTACTATGGAGGAATACATGAACAATACCCGTGCTGATTACACTTCAGGAGTTGCTAGACCTAAGTTTGATGACAAGTCAAAATTTGAGTTGAAGGGACAATTTCTCAAAGAACTAAGAGAGAATGCTTTCAGTGGGACGGAACAAGAGGATGCTAATGAGCATGTTGAAAAGGTCCTGGAGATTGCAGATTTGTTTACTACAGAAAGTGTCAATACCGATCAACTCATGCTAAGAATCTTCCCAATCTCACTAAAAGGAGCTGCTAACAAGTGGCTAAGGAATGAACCTGCTAGTTCAATCACTACGTGGGAAGGTTTGAAAAGCAAATTCCTGAAGAGATATTGTCCACCTGCTAAGACTGCTAAGAAGATGGAGGCTATCAATAGTTTCAAGCAAGAGCCTGATGAAACCCTTTATCAAGCTTGGGAACGATTTAAAGATTTATTGATAAAATGTCCTCAACACTATCTAACCCCTATGCAGGAAATAATATTGTTTTATCAGGGATTGGACGTGCCTACAAGACAGATTTTGGATGCTAAGGGAGCTGTACCTCAGATGAGTGCAACTAATGCTAGGAAAGCGATCCAAGAAGCTGCTGATCATTCTCAGAAATGGCACGATGGGACCTCTACTAGATCTAAGAGCAGCACTAATTTTGACGGGATTGCTGCTATTCAAGCTCAATTGGATAAAATCAGTAGAGAAATGAAGAAGCGCGATGAAAGAGCATATGCGGCCCAAGTTGGATGTGAAAAGTGTGAAGGACCGCACTACACTAAGGATTGCCCGAGCAAGAATGAAAGTGAGACGTTTGAAGAAGCTTATTACACCCAATTTGGACAACCATTCCGACCTTCAGCAAGATTTAGGGAAGCTAGTCCGGGATTCTATCAAAAGAACAACTTCAATCCCGCTTATCAAGAGAGGAGGCAGACTTTAGATGATACTTTAAAGCAAATTATGGCCGATGCTGCTAAAAGACATGAAGAGAATACTGCTATGATCAAGGAAATTCGAGCCTCAACGGACACTACTACAAGAAATCAAGGAGCTTCGATCAAAGCATTGGAACAACAAATTGGTCAAATGAGCAAAGTTCTTCAAGAAAGGGGATATGGAAGTTTACCGAGCTCAACTGAAACCAATCCAAGAGATCATGTCAAGGCCATAAGCACCACTGAAGAAGTCACTCCTAATATACCTAGAAGATCGATGAATGGTAATGATGGTGCAAGACCCGAATTTTTCTTTAACTCTTCAATCAGCTTAAGGAGACTACTAAAAGAAAAGACAAAGATTGAAGAGGAAATCAAGGCAACCATGAAAGAAGAGAGCCCTGCAACCGATTCAAATGCCTTGCCTCATAAAGAAAGAGACCCAGGAAGTTTTACTCTACCTTGTTCTATTAATAATATATCTTTCAATAATGTGTTGGCTGACTTAGGAGCTAGTGTTAGTGTTATGCCTCTTAAGACATTCGCTACCCTAGGACTAGGAAAATTAGCACCAACTAAATTACTTATTGAATTGGCTGATAAAACGGTAAAACGACCTGAGGGGATTGCTAATAATGTGCTAGTTAAGATTGAGCAATTTATTTTTCCCGTAGACTTTGTTATACTAGACATGCCCGAGGATGTTAAGATTCCTTTAATCCTCGGAAGACCTTTCTTGTCTACTGCCCATGCTAAGATTGATGTGTTTAAAAGAAAAATTTCATTAAGGGTAGGGAATAATAAAATAGTCTATAAGTGCCAAGATCCGGTTAAAAGCATAATTAGAGGTGTTTATGTGCTAGGATTAAGAGAGCGTATGGACCTCGATCTTGAAGCTAGACTTATGGGAGAAACATTGATTCAAAACAACTCAACTAATCCTAATCATGAAGACTTTGAGGAATTCATTGACCTTAATGTACCTACGGAACTTAGACACGATATTGTTAGTGATTCTGATGATGAGTGGTATGATTGTGTAGTAATTAATAAACGTAGGAGAATAGTTGAGAAAACGAATTTGAATAATGATATGTTTATTGAACTACCACCCCACCTTGCTTATTTGTGCCTGTATGATAATAAGAATTTCCCGTCTATCATTTTGTCATCTCTGCCCGAAAGGGACAGGACTTTGTTTATACAGATATTAAAGAAAAACGGCGTGGAAATTAAGGACGAGCAAGGAGTGTTCAATATTACTAAATTGGGGATGAAGGAGCGTGATGTTTCCGACTCCTTCAATGATCGAAATTAAAGAGCTGAACGTGAGTCTAACTTGAAGACTCTGGAATAAAGACAAGTGCTGACCGGGAGACAACCCGGATTTATCATTTATCATTCTGTTTTCTGTGTCGAGTCAGTCCAGGCCGCACGAAGATACGGCGCATCTCAGTCCTGAGATGCGACGCATCCTCTGCAATGGTCATATCTTATTTTATTTTTCTGCATTTTTATTTTCGACTTTAAAACTTTTTATCAGTTATTTTAATGCGGCGCATCCCTGGTTAAGGATGCGGCGCATCTTTATTCTGATCCGTATTAATTCCAGGCTCGATACGGCGTATCTTCTTCAATAGGATACGGCGCATCGACTGACCTGATGATTTTCAGTTTTAATTTTTAAGTTTTATTTTTACCTAACTACTAATGTATTATGCAAGTTGAACCTTTCTTATCTTAGGTGTGTTTTAAAGTGTTGGTGGTATTATAGTTTCCTGAATTTCCTGTGGATAAATCAAGTATGAAGCTTTAACGTTCTAATCCACAAGAAAGATGATTTTTGCTCATATACTAATGGAGGATCATACCGAGCAAATCTCAGGGGAGTTTTTCCGTTCTAATTCTTTTATTTCCAGTTTTTAACCTTTTATACAAACAACGAGGACGTTGTTTAACTTAAGTGGGGGGATAGGAGAATTAGAACACTTAACACTTACTTGTCCTAAACTTTTTCAAAAATTATGCTTAAAATGTGCTTAATATATCAAACTTAAAAATTTTTTAGCATGTTTTTGTTTAAGATCTAAGTTGCATAACTGCACACATGACGTTATTTTCAAAAATTGTGATTTTTTCCAAAATTCACAAATCTATGAGTGTGCCGGTGACTTGTAAACTTTAGAACTTGGCTTGTATACTATTCGAGACCACCATAATGAGTATTATTTATTTAATTTAAGACTTGTATAGCCTTTATATGTTATGTGTTATTAACTAACTACACTGGTTAGTTAACCCCCGTATAAACCCTTTTGTTACTCTCATTTTTAGAGTAAGATACCCCTAGAAAAACCCTCAGAGCCATTCCTTTCGTTTCTTACACCTATGTTTAAAATGTTTCGTTACACCTTACACCTTAGCCTACCCTGTAGATTAAAATCCGTGGTTGGTTAATTGCTATAGGCAAAGTGTGTTTCCTTACATTACCTGTGTTCGCGTGCGTAATTCATTATCTATGGTTAGGTCGGGAAATTGCACAATGCAATTGGAGTGAAAGTAAATATTGTATATTTTTGAGTTTATTTTTCGTGTGTTTACTACTTTCACTATTTACCATTATTTCTGAAGTTATGAAAAGTATGGAAAAAAAAATTATCCGGAAAGAAAGTTATAGTGATGTGGTGAAATTTTACACATCTATGTTTATGTTTCCCTTTTAAAAAAAAAAAAAAAAAAAAAAAAAAAAAAAAAAAAAAAAAAAAAAAAAAAAAAAAAAAATCGAAAAAATGAGAAAAGAAAAAGAAAGAAAAAAAAGTTGGAAGTTTGTTAAACCAACGATGTAAAGCTATGTAAGTGGTTCATATGGCCACTATTTGTTGTATTATATCTATGGATTGAATGGGAATTGGCAGTTATGGGAATGCCAATTAAGGATTATTCTTTGATTAAGATTTTGTTGAGTATAATTCGTGTCTACCTAAAGCGTGTGTTTCAAGTGTTAAAGCGTGAGTTATTCAATGATATGAGTCTTATTCATGGGATGGTTGGGATAGTGATTAACCACACTTAGGATTTTAATTTATTTGTTTTGTTTATTTTTATTTTTACACCAATTTATATCCCAAATGTTATCCATACCCTGTATTGTTCTTTATCCAACCAAACCTTTGATTTATTGAGATTAGGGATTTGAGCAATCTTAAGTATCGTAGTCGTGGATTCGGCTATGTATTTATGATTTTGTCGCCCTTTTTGATATATTATTATTGGTGAAGTTTGGACCTATCTTTAGCCTATTCGAGTTAAGGATTTGAGCAATTGCAAGTATCGTGTTCGTGGATTCGATCATGTATTTGTGATTTTGTCGCCTTTTCTGGAATTTGAGATCGATAGTGTAAATAAGAATAATTAACCCTTAAACCTAAAAACCCTTTTTACCGCTTTAGACTTGTTATTCCTTAGCTTTAGTGGTGGAGATGTGTATACTTGCCAAGCCTATGATAGAATATTCGTCGCGACTGGACAGTTAAACGATTAGATTTGCTTTTATCGACTTATTTTATTTTACTTCTAATTCGTTAAGTGTTTAGTTGTGTGATTACGAAATAAACGAATACATGCTTAAATATAAAAATAAATCCTAACTTCTTTTAGGATACATTTTCATGAGATTTAATCTAAGGTTTACTTGGGGACAAGTAAAGTTCAAGTGGGGGGATATTTGATGAACTCAAATAAGTACATTTTATTACTATCATTTATCCTATTAATTTGACTTGTTTTACTATATTATGTATGAGGATTGATACTTAATCGTTTACTTTTGTAATTCTCAGGTAAAAACAAGCATTTGGTGAAACTTGGCGATTTTGGACTAATAATGGAGCAAAACGTACATAAAGTGGAAGTCTACCGACATGGACAAGATCAAGTCAATTCTGCTCCAGATGCGCCGCATCTCACTATCAACATGCGCCGCATCTCTATCAAGATGTCACCAGATACGTTCCAAGATACAAGAGGACATGCGCCGCATCTATAAAGGCAGTTACGCCGCATCTTCTGGCGGTGTACGAATATTCCTGAATATTATAATCTTGGACCCCACGCGAAGTTACGTAGATACGCCGCATCTACTTAAGTAGATGCGCCGCATCTTCCCTCAGACACAAACTATAAATACCCCGTAGACCAGACACATTAGAGAGTTCGAGAGATTCGGAGGTTCAAAAACCTAAAGACCGAACAGAAGAGAAGGACGAATTCAGTCAAGAAGGCAGCACAAGACACACCCAAATCGAAGATACAAGAGCTGTAAGAAGGTGCTGCATGTATTTAATTCATTAAGTAGTTTTGTTTTATTGTTTTAGCAAACTTTAATTCATCAGGATTGGTGGCTTGTGTAATGTGACAACGGAAAGATTGCACTCCCTTTAATACTTGCTTTCCCATCAATTAAAGTTTATATGTTGATGTCTTTGGTTACTACTTATTAGTGCATTGACCACCTCTGTGTTTATTAGTGGCTTGCGGGCACCCGACTGCGGGACAAGGTGTGGCTCCCACGGTTGTTTCTAAATTGATCACTTAGGAATAACTTTTAGACATAAGTCGTCATTAAGGGTTTACTCGCCGATGAGAATAGGACCAACGAGAAAGGGTTAATTACATACACTTCATATAAAGCTATCAATAAAACAAGTGACAATCTACTTAATCATAAGGACAGCCCTCTTATTGTCTCAAGTATCTATCTGTGTACGTGTGTGCTACTTGCTGATTCGTGCCTATTTGTTTATTTTATTATTTAATTGCAAACAAAATTGTGCCAGTCTCTCAGGCTGAAACCCCCTTGCGTTAGGATATTAAAATACTGATTAGATTAACTAGATTATACGTTCCACTCTTAGTGATCGACACTCTACTTACCATTATCTTCATACTGACCGGGTACACTGCTCGTTAAGTGTGTGTGTTATTGATAAGTCGGCTAAATATAAATTTAAAACTTGAATAGGCATTAAAACTGCTAAACCGCAACGACACATCACGCGCATCACATACTTATCAATCTTGTACTTAAAATTACCACCAAGTTTTGCAATAGTCCTGCGTGGAGAAGTCAACATCTATCATAACGTCGCAGCAGATTTAAATTACCCGGAATATTTCATGTACATACGTCACAAGGCTCCTGTTAAGTTTGGAATAAGTTAACGGATATTATAATATTGTTTTTGGGGGATAATACTTTTGAGGTTCGAAAAGAACATAAATTAACTTGATATCAAATTTGATCAATTCAGGGCTCGGTTGTTACAACAATAGGTTTTCTCACGGAGGCTCCACATGTTTATGTCCATGGATTCTTAGTCTACCACAAAAATCATCTAATACTGGTGATCAATATTCTTTATTTTAAACATATTTAAAAAACTTGCATTTATTTTCAATACAGGTGGCAATTTTGACCCATTGATGTGTGAATGTTTGGCCAGTATATTTTCTCTAATGGGTCAAAGGGTAAACTTATAGAACTTGGCAGAAATAGAACTGGTCAAAAATTCCTCATGTAGATATGTTATAAATTGTTTTATCGAAATGTAAAAGAGCATTATTCGAAGTATATAGTTTATGTAATACTAGTAGTATATATGAAATTCAGTAAAGAAAGCCATAAAAGATAATGTTTACGACTCTGCCAAAAATGACCCAACCTTTTCCAACTTATACCGAAATTTACCCCTTTTGACTTGCCCATTTTTCAATATCTGAATTGATGTTAATAATGACTTATGATCTCAAAAATATGATTATGAATATACTTTGCTGTGTTAGAGTACTCATTCATTCCACCAATAACTATTATTTTTAGGTTCTCAAAAGACATTCTGATCAATCACACGTAATAACTAATAAGCATTTGTTGTGTTATTTTTTTCAGCCATTTTTTCCTGTGATCAATGTTCCTAATAACAAAGGGAGAGACGTAGTTGGTAAGATTTTTCATCCCCTTGGGTCCCAAAGGAAAACCAACCGGCGTGGGTTTAAAAGACTTGACAATTACATTCCGTTCACTTATGAATGGGCCGATTTGGGTTACATTTAATTATCTATGGGTCAAATAAAAAGATTTCGTTAAATAAGGACTAGGTCAGAAACCATAGGAGGTGGTTGTGACCATATTTGCCAAGGGAATAGCAGCTGACAGTGTGTTTGTCAATTATGGGGAGCAAAGTGTACGCTGGCATTTTATCTTTTCTCATCTTTAAAAACATTCCCATGGCTATATTTTATGTATACATTGGTAGCCTTATAAAGAAGAGATTTACGTATACTTTAGTAGCCTTATAAAGAAGAGATTTGGAACAGAAATGATGCAGGACTTGCTGCAGCAGAGTTGGTGTTAGCTGTGGAGAAATATGTTCTGGAATCTGGATCCGTAGACACAGTTAGGACAGTAGGTATCCCCTTTATTTTTCCAAATTACATTTGTCCAAAATCTAGTTCAGTCATATGGAACAGCAAGATGCTTGTTTACTACTTAATGCAACACATACCGAACATGGTATATTTTGTGAAGTGATGTCCTTTTATTCCATTTGAATGCATACTGGAGCTGCATCCTGGAGCAATCAACAACATCTCTAGCAAATCGCACATGGAAATAGGTATATTTTCTAAGATGGTTACATTAATTTTTAGCAAAGTATAAACAAAAAAGAACAAGGGAGAACTGTTTTATCAAACACTCAGTGAACATAGTTGTTGAGATTTTGTTTGATATTAAGCATGTTGCAAAAACACATGCTTTTAATGGTAGCAATATCTGATCAGCCGGCCCTCTCGGATGAATCAGTAATAAAAGCAAAGGAATTAGCGACTCAAGTATTGAATTTGAGTCACAAGAAGATGATCAGTAGAGCATATCATGATTCACTCTTCATGGCCAGGTACTACTAACACCTATGCCTACCTTTAGTTGCTTCAAATCCTTTTCCCTCAGAAATGTAACTCTTTGTTTGAGCAAAGTGACAAGTTTACACATTATGATTATTTTCCGTTTCAAGCTATCAAAAGCATAGTCATTAACTTGGGAGTTAAAATTGATTTGCAGGAAAGCCCCTATGGGCATGATATTTATTCCTTGTTATAAAGGTATAACCTCTCTTCCATATATGTTCGTCAATTCCGTATTCCATTACACTCTGCTGTTATAAATTAATTTTGGATCATGTTTTCCGAAATTGGTAATGTGTAATCTTACAATTTATAACTGCAGTTTAGAACATCGTTAAGATTTGAAAATGGATTATTTTTTCTACTATTGTTAACACAGTTAGGCTGTTCTTTTAATATATATATATATATATATATATATATATATATATATATATATATATATATATATATATATATATATATATATATATATATATATTAATTTTAATTTTTCTTTTTTTTATTATACTAACAAAATTTGTTATTGTTTGCAGGGTCCAGTCATAAACCTGAAGAGTATGCATCACCTGAAGATATAGCAAACGGAGTTAAGGTGTTGGTACTAACACTCATCAAATTGTCCATCAGTTCATGAGGAATGATAGATAGAAATGTATATGCTTTCTCATCATTTATGTGTCTAGTGACAAGTGAAACGTTTACCTGTCATTCAACTTCTGCTGATGCATCTTAAAGTGTGGTGAGGTTTCCAAGTTCAGTCGATGTTAAGATCAATTTGAAGAGAAAAAAGAAGTCGAGGCTAAGTTAACCAGTAAGTCGCTTTATGTTCTTATTTTATAGTGTGGATATAAACTGTTATGCTGCTTCGCTTTCTATTATTATTGCTTGCTCAATTAAGCTTGTAGGTTTTCAAAATTTCAAAAAATATTGTTAGTTGATTTACAAAATTAATTAGCTTAGTACTTGAGCAAGAACATTAATTGCATATGATGACATTTTAGCATGATATGGTCTAAAATAGAATCATTTGTTTTTAGGGATCAACAATTGATGGTGGGCGTGTCATCTTAAGCAAAGGGGTCAGTTTGGGCAGACGGGTTGGGCACAAACTCGGCTTGACAATTGAGCTCATATGGGTCTTCAACATGTCACATGAACATTATGTAAGTGTTTGATACACGCGGCTTTTATTTCCTACAGGCAACACCACCAAGTACCATACAAATGAGTGGTGAGAACAAAACTTCACCTAAATTAAAAACGAAGCGCAAAAGCGTTTACGTCTCTAGTGATGCCATGCAAAAGCAAGCTAAGAAGAAGAGTCAAAAGTCCTTAAACTATTGAGAATTTTATTATGTACGACATTACAACTTTGTATTTGGTTCAGTTATATATATTCCAATTTTATTGTATTTGAATTTGTTTTGATATATATTTGAATTTGTTTTGATATATATTGATTTTTTAAATGTGACTAAAAGATGCATATAGTCACACTTATAAACACTTTTGTTCACTGTTTGCTTAATTCGTTGTGTGACTAAATATTACAAAAGGCCACACAAAAAAAATTCATGTGGCCATTGGATGAACAATAGTCACACAAAATACACATTTCTTCACTTTAAATTGCATATGGTCACACTTATTAACACTTTTTGTCACTTTATGCTTAATTATATGTGACTAAATACCCAAAACAAAAATGTTTTGTGTGACTAAATATTACAAAAGGCCACACAAACATAAAATTTATATGGCCATTGGATGAACAATAGTCACACAAAATACACTTTTACTTTACTTTAAACAACATATTGTCATACTTATTAACACTTTTTGCCACTTTTGGTTAACTTGTATGTGACTAAATTAATTAAAAAAAATAAAAATGCTTTCTGTGACTAAATATTACAAAACGCAACACAAACTTAAAATTCATGTGACCATTAGCTGAACAATAGTCACACAAAATACACATTCACTTGAATTTAATCAACATATGGTCACACTTATTAACACTTTTGGCAACTTTTGGTTAACTTGTATGTGACTAAATTTAAAAATAAATAAATAAAAATAATTATAAAAAAAATAACATGCTTTGTGTAACTAAATATTACAAAATGTCACACAAACTAAAAATTCATGTGACGATTGGATGAACAATAGTCACATAAAATACACATTTACTTGATTTAAAAAGCATATGGTCACACATATTAACACTTTTGGCCATTTTTTTTAAAATTGTAGGTGACTAACTCCAAAAAAACAACACCCGTTGTGTGACTAAATCATCAAAAACGTCACATTTATTATATATTGAGTTGATAAATACAAAACAATAAAAGAAGAATGAAGCAAGATGAAAGTACAAGGACTTGAAAGATAAAGAATAAAACTTAGGAAGATTTGTTTCCTAATAAAGTTGGGAGCCTTTGTAAACCCTAATATCTCTATTATATAAAGAGGTATAGGGCATTCGTTTTATGTGTGCACAGAGAAAAGATGTAGACGTCTAGTAAATATGTGTGTGTCCTTGGCATGGGTTTGTAGAAAACGCATAGACTAGGTTTAGTGTTTGTTTTACGCTTCAAGGTAAAATCTTGATCCCTGTTACAAGGTGTGTAACACGTTCTACCTTGATCAAGTAGAATCGAAGTGTGTAGGAGATTGTAAAACCTTGTTGATAATAACAATTGATTCTTTGTTGAATATTCCGCCTTTGTTATTATTTGTCCTAGATTAGACCTAACAAGTCTAGAGCTATATCGATCCATTAGGGGGTATCAGAGCTCGGGGAGCTCGTGATCTAGGGATTCACAAGGTTTTTAGTCGAATAAAAATGAACAAAATCGACTTTGAGTTTTATTTTCGTAGTTTTCTGCAGTTCTGTTTTTAAAAGGCGATATCTCATCAGTTAACCGTTGGATCTTAACAAAATGTTTACTGAAGGTTCTTTGCACATCAAGGTAGATTTTCACCGAAGGGATCTTCAATCTGAGCATTCATTTAGAAGATATAGATCGTCGAAATCTGCTGCAGAAAGGTTTTTCAGAAAATTGATTTTTACGGTTTTTATGATATCAAACTTTCTGGTTTCAGTTTTTGTTGACTTTGTTTTTTTATGGAAGTTGGTTATACATTGTTTGGTACTT
Organism: Artemisia tridentata subsp. tridentata; assembly: GCA_021014915.2. Classification (NCBI taxonomy): domain Eukaryota; kingdom Viridiplantae; phylum Streptophyta; class Magnoliopsida; order Asterales; family Asteraceae; genus Artemisia; species Artemisia tridentata. Next base: position 320,673,907 of record CP139506.1, on the reverse strand, counting down.
ACAAAGTTTATTGCTTCCATGATTGGTCGATTACTGTTAGGGTTTCTGATAATTGCAATTTAGGGTTCTTAAGGTTTTCTATTTTACTGATTTCTTAAACTACTGGTATCTATCACTATGGAAGTCGATTAAATAAAAGATTTGAGACATGTGTTCATCGAAGTCTAAAGGCTTACAGTGTCGACACATGATCAACAAGTTTTATTCAATATGGCTGGATTGTGTATGAATCGTTTTAGGGTTTATCTGATTAAGAAACCCTAATCGATGGGATGAATTACGAATTATTGACGTATAGTGCAGATTGTATGAAGGAAATTGCTTAATGATGATACATCTTGTAAAGATATTGGTTCTTTTTGGTATTCCAACATCAAACCTGGTGTGCGCATTAATGATCATCATTCTCTTAGGGTTTGATTGTTGATTGCATGTTCTAAATCAGAGTTAAGCACATGGACTTTAGAGAGATACTAAATTTGTGAATTATTGTTGTTGTTGTTTGAAGCTTCAGTTTGTACTGCTCGTAGTTGCGGTTAGTACTGCTTTATCAAGTTAGTACTGCTCTCTATATCGTTAATACTGCTAAGACGAAGTGTTAATACTGCTGCGCTGAGACTTAGTACTGCTTCGTCATACTTAGTACTGCTTATTTTCGGTTAGTGCTACTTAAGTGTTGTTTGTGCAGCTGATCTTCTTTTAATGTTGCTCGATATGGATTAATACTTCCGCGTTTATGCTGACATTTGAGATCAGTATTGGTCGGTATGATATTTAGTGCTGCTTGAATCAAGTTACTACTGCCCATTTAACTTAGTGCTGCTCGTTGATTTATTTGTGCTACTGAGTTTTATGTTTATTTTATCAAGTTTTGTTCAAGTTCGAAACTTATGAGTGAGTTTTAAGCAGCAAACTGTTAAGACTTTGGAGCTTGCACAAGTAGTGAAATCGATGCACTTAAAAGGTTTTGAAGATTCTGATGTTATCAGATATGATTATGGTACTGATTTTAATCTTGTTAAGGTTAAAGTACATGTTTTTTGGTTCTTGAATAGGTTTGAGAGATGTCGGATAACATACACAAGTTTGATTATTGGTTTCAATGTTCTTCAATGTTTAAAAGGCTCACATTTGGATTTATTTGGAATAATTGATTACGAAGATGATTGTTTATCACTTATTTGAAGATTGAAGTGGAATTACTTGGATGCGTGTTCTTATCATATATTAAACAGCTTACAAAGTTTAAAGATAACTTGTTCATGCTTTAATGTTGTGACAATGACTTGTCAAAATCTAGCAATAGGGTTTTGCTATCACTTAAAGGAGTTACAATGTAGTGCTCAATGTCTCATAGAAGATGAGGATTTTGACAAGAGGTTGTGGTCTACTTATATATTTGGTTTTTAGTATAAGTTCAAAGTCACCTAGATAGTACAAGACATAAGACACAAGTTTGGGTTGTTTTACTTCATCATCAAATTCGTTATACTTAGTTTTCTTCAACAGTGATCATTACAAGAAGCCTACCGAATTAGAGATTGAAGAAATTATTTCAGGGGAAGCATATTATAGAGTGTTTAATCATTTACATGCACCATTTGAGAGGAAGGTTTTTACTACTGCTAGTTATTAATGCTACTGCTAGTTTAAGTTTCGATTGTCTTGAATTCATTTTTACTAAGCTTTTTGGTGTTCTTCATGGAGGGTAAATTCAAGACATTGGAAGGCTGGATTAGAAGTGTGATATTGATTTGTGGTTGTGAAGATCAAAGTTGCATCTACTTAGCATCCCCTAGTGGATAATAACAAAAAGGGGAAGAAGAAGTATATAAAAGTTTTGCAACTTGTAGATCCTTGGTTGTATAGCATGTTATGTAAGTTCACACGAGTTGAAGCTTAAGGGGAAGATTGTTTCATTCGTGGAAGATCAAGAAGAATGTTTTGTAATTATCAACTAGGGGAAGATTGTTGGGTTTTATATTGACTTGATAAATACAAAACAATAAAAGAAGAATGAAGCAATATGAAACAACAAGGACTTGAAAGATAAAGAATAAAAGTTAGGAAGATTTGTTTCCTAATAAAGTTAGGAGTCTTTGTAAACTCTAATATCTCTCTATATAAAGAGATTAAGGGCATGAGTTTTTAATGTGTTTTTCAGTCATGTGTTAGGAAAACACCACCGATTCCATCACTTGGGATCGGTTCAACACTGCAAGATCGATATTATTGATCCTTGTTATAGTTAGGTAACATGTTCTATTGTGATCGAATAGAATTGTAGTATGTATTTGTAAAACCTTGTTAATAACAAAGTGTTTTGATTATTCCACTGTGCATATTGTTTATCTTTGTTATTATATATCCTAGTTGAGCTTACAACGATCTTATCAATACATATTTACTTGAATAAATTATCTCAAATGTCACATATATTATATATTTATGTGGCTAAAGGACGAACAATAGTTATACTCAAAAACCATTCGTGTGACTATAAAGTGTTTACGGTCACTAATACTGATTATTCCAACAAAACTTGTGCCTAATTTGTCACACATATTCGGGTTTTGGTCACTCTTTTTCAATGAAAAAGGCCGCGAACTCAACAATGTTACCGTAGGACACCTACGGTGGCGTGATCTTTGGTGACAAACACCAAAAAAAAAGTGTGTGACTATATGCATATCGTCACACATTTTTAGAGTAACCAGTACCACTTTTTGTACCAGTGTTTCCAGCAAAAGATGTAGTACTTGGACTACCAAGTGCTGAAGATTTACTACCCTCTCCTTCCTCCACATCCACCATAGAGCTTAATATATCCAACGAGTTTAAAGTGGAAGGAACCGTAGTATCATTTTTATCAATAGTTACCTTCGATTTCCTTGGTGCCCTAGGTTCATAAGCGAACGTAGTCTTCGAACTAATCTGAACCCTACGTGTAGCTTGCCTTGGCGCTTTCATGTTCTTAATAGCATATGAGACAAGTTTCTTATGACATTCATAAGAACGTGACCAAATACCTTACAACTTGAGCGTCTTGGAGGTTTCCACTCATACTCAATATGAATAGTGTGCATAGTATACCCTTCACCCTCTAATTATGGTACCGCCACCATGAGGGAGTGTTTCAACTCCGCATCAGCTCTTAACTCAATCATGGAACGTCCATAACTCAACCTAACCCACGACTCCATGCACATAATGGATGTGTAAGAATCAAGCATCAATGGGGTGCCTAGTTTGGTTGTAATAGTACTCAAACTATCTTCATTGAATGTGATAATAGGAATATCATGAAGCTTAACCCAAACCGTGACGTTACACGCATCCTCCTTCATAATATTCGCATCCAGTGACCATTTTTTTAGAATTAATGCCACGTTGCGAATTAACAACGGACCATTTTCAAGCATTGCGTCCATTCCATCTTTAGAATTAAACTTGAAGAAGAATAAACCATTAGAATTCGATCTTGATTTAACTAGACCAAATTTACTCCAAGTATTCTTTACATAATTCTCGACTACCGGGTATGCCACACGTTTGCCTGAAAATAAGCCAAATACTGTATTACTAAACCTTCATGAACAACATGAACCGATTCCATTGATTCTGCTACATCCGCCCCCTTTCTAGCCGGTGCTAGTAATATTTGAAAGTTTGCAACTTTCCCACTTGTGTCACCCTTAAACAACTTAGCAATCGAAACCGGATCCTTAGTATTATCATTCAAAACAAGTCTACTTGAATTTTCCACCATGTTCACCACAAGTCCTTTGGTATTATTATTTGAAACAGGTCTTGTATGAACTTCCGATACATTAGTTGATGTTGAAGAACCCATGCAAAGGTTATTCACCAAATCAGCACTTCCAACATTCAGTGTTCTACTTGACTTATCCAACAGATGTACTAAAGGATCATTAACAGCATTAAGCTCCACGTTTTTTTTCAAATTAGTTGAAGTACCAAAATCAATATTACCATTATTATTTTCCTTAGAAGGATCATGAACCGAGGAGCTTTGCTTCTCCTTACCACGTCCTCTCCCTTTAGGACACATAAACCATTTCTCCATATTAGATCATGAACCCAGGAGCTTTGCTTCTCCTTCACACCCTTACCACTTCCTCTCCCTTTAGGACACAGAAACCATTTATCCATATTAGATCATACAGGCCAAACACAGCTAAAACCAGTCATTACAGAACCCCAAACGATCCAGAAGTAACGTTCAAAACTTTAGTAAACATAATACCCTAGATAGCTAGGATTTGGACAATAAAGCAGAGGAACTCATACATCATCCATAATGATCAGTAGATGCACAAGATTGAAAAATAAATGCGTGTGAAAAAAACCCTAGCGATTAAATAGAAAACAAAACCCTAAAACAGTTTTTTAAAGAATACTAAAAAGACGATCAAGGATTAAGAAAACAACTTTAGAGATGTTAGATCAGGTCGAATCTCCGATTTAGGGTTTTTTGTTTGTGTCGCCAAAGTCACCAATGTACTTTCCTTTGTTGTTGCTATATGAAGGCGATTCTTGAGGAGTGCGAGAATGCTTGGTATAAATCTTAGGTTTTGTTGTATGTTCCCTTAATATTATACTTAGCACCCTTAATACTTCTTGAGAGTGTTGGGATCATGTGGTACAGTTTGGTTCGTGTATAATTTTTTGATATGGAAGGGTTAAAAAGGTATGTGCGTGTGAGCATCTTTCATGTGGACTATTACTTTGTGGATTTGCTGATAGTTAATGTTATTTTTACACAATGATATTTGCTTCACATTTTTTGCGTGGCTATGATGATTTGGTTACCTGTTGAGTTATGGTTTAGGTTTGGCTAAGACCGGATGACATAAAATGCAGCCATCTTTAGTAGCCAATGCGATATCCGAGCCAAAGCAATTTGTGTAAATACTATATGCGAATGAGTAGGAGCATTGGATTTATATCATGTCTTGAACATGATATTTTATTACTACCTCCGTCTCATATTAAATGTCCAATTTTGACTTCTGAATTTTTCAAATTTTGCCTTAATTCATTTGTGTTATATAATATTTGATAAAAATTATAATAATGAAAATACATCTAAAACCTAGTCTATTCATATTGCATCTAGTAATGTATAACACAAACAATAATATTTAAGATAAAAGTTGAAAAAGAAAGATTTCAAAAAGTCAAAGTGGACATTTAATATGGGATGGAGGGAGTATATGGTCGATAAACGTTGGTGCTTATTGTTGGAATGATGCCTTTTAACAGTAAAGTTTGTTGTTTGACAATTATAAATTCTGCCATGCCAAAAACCGGATGGCATGAAATGCAATCGTGTTTTGTGACCAATGTAGTATCTTAGCTAACAAATAAATATTTTTTATCCAAATAGAAGTACCCGCTCCCAGGTTCTACTTCAATGAATGTTATATGGTATAATATAATGTATGCAAATGCAACGTTGTTGTGTTTTTTCAAGCATGTTTGGAAGTTGACAGTGTTAGTGCACCTATTACGATATTGAATCTTGACCGGATCTACACACACTCCTTTTGTTAGATGTGATACGTAGAATTATACTTAGTCTAGCACGCGGAATTTACTAGCTAGCACTTAGAAGATCTTGTGTGTTTTGTATGATTAGAATTAAACAAAGAACACAGAATAAATAACTTCCAACGATTCAATATTATTAGCTGTTAGAACTTATTTACACCATCATCAAATAAGTTCTTGGACCATTTTGGACTCTAGGTTGTTTAGACATTGATCTAGGATAAACAATAAACACAATGATAATAATAAGCACAGCGGAATAACATAAAGAATATTATTATTATCACTAAGGTTCTTCGCCATCATCTCCTAACACTAACAATACAAAACCTAGGCATCCGTTGTAGGAACTCGATGCCTAGACACAACCTACACCTTTAGTCGACTACATCTTGACACACACACACACAACTAAACGCCTCTAACCCTCTTTATATAATAGAGGATTAGGGTTACAAAGGATAATTACTATAATTACAAACTAAATCTTTTAAAAAATTAAGAATATCTTCAATATCTTCCATCTTTTGTAGATTTCCATAATGTCAGATTTAGTCCCTTTGTTTCATTCTTATATTCACTTTGTCTCATCAAATCAAGAATCCCAACAATCTTCCCCTATTTGATGATGACAAAACAAACAAAGTCGTGTACGAACTTCCCTAGACGAAGTAGAGAAGTTGAGATGTAAACATCTCCCTGAATGAAACAAATCTTCCCCTTAAGTCTTGATTTCCTTTGTAACATGCTATACCATCAAGAATCTACAAGTTGCAAATCATCAAATCTTCTTCCCCTTTTTGTCATGATCAATAGTGGACTAAAGTATGCAACTTTGATCTTCATAACCACGAGCTAGTACCATACATCCAACTTAGTCTTCCAATGTCTTGAATCGCCCTCCATTAATGAACACCAAAACGCTTTCTTTTATAAATGAATCCAAGACAGAAAAATCCCAAATCTTCAGTAAAAAATACCAACGAGCAATCATAAAAACCTTCACCTCGATGTAGCATATAAATGGTTAATCATTTTAACACTTAAGCTTCCCCTGAAACCCATATGTTAACCATTTGAAAGAACTTGTCGAATAACTAACCAACAATAATAACGAACACCATGTTGTACCATCCATGAATGAGCATCCTAATTCCGCATTAGGTTTGAAAGATGACAACAATAATATACGATATCAAGCTGTAGTACAATGTAAACAGTTCTTTTAATTTAAACCTGAGTCCCAAAAGTAAGCAATATTAACGAACATCAGGTCACAACTAAAAAATCCAAAAATCAAATCTCCTGTGTGTGTGTTTCTTCCCCTGTGTGTGCCAAATCTCCAATCAATCACATGTACTTCCCCTCACTGCTTGTAACTCATGTATATATATCGAACCATAAAACTCTTTACGTGTCGCCATAAATCATTTAAACACAGCAGTAGGAATCACAAAGAGCAGTAGTAATAATTTTGCGTAGCAGTAGAACAATATGTAGAGCAGTAGAAACAAATACCCGAGCAGCAGTGTAATTCTAGCGTAGCAGTAGGATAAATCTTGTTCAAACAGTAGAAAGTAAGCAGCATTAATGTTGTGAACAACATTTATTGCCTCGACAAATAAACAACGATTACTAGGTAACTAAAAAAAACAATTCGTACCTTCTACTAACTTCTTGCCTCGACAAATAAACCTTGTAACATCCCTAGATCGAGAGTCCCCCGCTCTGATACCACTTGTTAGAACTTATGTACACCATCATCAAATAAGTTCTTGGATCATTTTGGACTCTAGGTTGTTTAGACCTTGATCTAGGATAAACAATAAATACATGATAATAATAAGCACAGCGGAATAACATAAAGAATATTATTATTATCACTAAGGTTCTTCGCCATCATCTCCTAACACTAACAATACAAAACCTAGGCATCCGTTGTAGGAACTCGATGCCTAGACACACCCTACACCTTTAGTCGACTACATCTTGACACACACACACACAACTAAACGCCTCTAACCCTCTTTATATAATATAGGATTAGGGTTACAAAGGATAATTACTATAATTACAAACTAAATCTTTTAAAAAATTAAGAATATCTTCAATATCTTCCATCTTTTTGTAGATTTCCATAATGTCAGATTTAGTCCCTTTGTTTCATTCTTATATTCACCTTGTCTCATCAAATCAAGAATCCCAACATTAGCAAATAATACGAGTGACCTTCCTATCACTAGGGTTTACAACCTTGAATCTTTCTAATACGTATGAACTCTATCGTATTCATGTATATGTATTATATTGTATATTGTGTATCTAAAACCTTAACCTAGGCAATCCTTTTATAGACCAAGAATTCCTGTACAAGATAACTATCAATCTATTCTTATACATATACACAATATATTTTCCATAATTATCTACTTTACATAAATCATAACCAGTCTTAACTTCTTCTCTCAGCAGTCTTAACTGCTCATGTCTTCAATACTCTTCAGCAGTCTTAACTTCAATCTTCAACAGTCCTAACTGTTACCTCCAACAGTCTTAACTGCTTAAGCTTAATTCCTAACAATCCTCCCCTAAACTTATGATTTCCTCCCAATCATTAAGTTTCTTCAAATTAAGCTTCTTCTTCTTAATGCTGAAAATTCTTTCAAATACCCATCAAGCAAATCTCTTTGATCTAGATTTTACTTCTTGTGCAAGGTTGAATATCTTCGTTACCAGCATATTAGCCATCTCAGACTCTTCATTAGCTTCTAGTTTAGTAAATACCAGCATAGTCAAAACACCTGGTCTGAGTGGATAATTCTTTTCAACCAGCATATATATCTCTAATCCATCCTTTGTAGATACTCTGTGTACTCCACATGTACTAAATAACTTCCAAGAAATATCCTTGACTTGAGCTTGAAATCTCCAAATCGATTCTCCACCATCTGGTTCATATAGTCTCTTCAATTGAACCCATAGTTCTTTATCTTTATCTTCAACTGGATCAATATCTCTGAACTTCTCTTTCACTAAACTCCAAAGTTGATTTAGATCTTCTCTGTCAAAGCCTTTAAGTAAATCTTCAAACAACTTATATCTTTCAGAAATATCTCCAAGTCTAATAATTTTCCATCCCTTCATTCTACCATCAGTAAACACTTCCCAGTCAATAATTGGATGTTTGACCTGCAAAGGTTTAATGTAAGAATACTCTGGAATAATCACCATCATGCTTTTGATCTTCTCATCAGTTAATCCTTCTTCATCAGACTTTTGTTTCTTAGCAACTTCTGATTCCATAGATTCTGCTTCCCTCTTCTTACCTGTTTTGACACTTCTTCTTGGAGAATTCAAAATAGCATAAGTTTCACAGAATTCTTTTTCAATTATAGCATAAGACTTTCCCTTGAAATCTTTCATTGAGTAATTTGCTGAGTTCTTCAAATAATGCTTCATATCCTCAACAAGTTCTCTCTTTGTTGGTAACTTTGTCTTGTACCCTGACTTCTGGCTTTCTCTTATCCTCTGAATCAGATCTTCTCATCTTCATTCAACTCTTTATCTTTAAGAACCATAGAAGCTTGTGCTCTTACCATCACATCAGAATCTAGAAAATATTGCAACTGTTCATTGAATTCTTCTTCATCAACTTCATTTGATCTTTTTCTTTCCATGAATTCAGCTATATTCCTTATATCATCAGCAGCCAATTTCCTTGCAAATTCTTCATCATGATCCATCTGGGCTTGTTTAGCTTCCTTTTCAGCTTCCTTATCAGCCAAATCTTCTTCTAACATTTGCCTTGCAACCTCTGCATCATGATCAATCTGTTCTTGAGTTTTTGGTTTCAACCTTTTAAGCCTTTCAAGTTCTTGAACAGCAGCCACTTCTTCAGATGTCATAGGATTTTTTCCTTTATCTGCTCTTCTCCTTTCGTAAACTTGTTCATCAGAAGTTTCTTCAGTTTGAACTGCTTGTTGTTCTGACTCAGCAGTTTGAACTGTTACTTGCTCTATCTCTTGCTCTGGCTCAGCAGTTTGAACTGCTTCTTCATTTACAACTGCTTGATGTGTCTCAGCTGTTTCTTCATGAACTTGACCAGAACCTGAACCAATATCAAAACCTTAATTTTTTCAGAATCTTCTTCATACCTCCCCTGAGATCCTGATCTATCCTTATCTTCAAATTTCCTCTCTTTACCAAATTTCCTCCCCTGTTTGGAAGAATTTTCATCATCCCCTTCAGAGCCATCTGAATCATCATCATCAGAATCTTCATCCATTATCACTCTTGCCCTTTTCTTTTTCAACTGTTCTTCAAGCTTCTTCACCCTTTTTGTTAGCTTTGTATAAACTTTGGCAAAAGTCTCTTTGTGAGCTTTAAATTCCTCCTTGGTTTGCTTTAGCTCCTTCTCCAAAGTATCAACCTTGTTTACTAACTTGGTACATAAAGCCGTCAATTCAGTTTGTGAAGAACTACCCTCATCACTTCTAGCTGTATTACCTGCTATGAGAGGTGAATCTGTGGGCAAGGATTCAGTCACAACCCTAGTTAGACTAGGTTTAGACCTTCTCCTATAAGTGATAGGTGGTTGTTGGGTTGTTTCAAATACTTGAGTGGATGTGTGATGGGGATCAGTTGGAACTGCTGAACCTTCACCCAACTCAGTTTGAATCATTTGAGGAAATAATGGAACTGGTTCCCCTTGAAAAAGTTTACTAGCCATAGTCATATTTTGAAAAACCTTTGATTGTAGACTAGGCGTAGGAAAATTTTTAGTTGGTTCTGTAAGTAGGTTTTTCTTTTTATTCAAAATTGTTTGAACAAACCTGGGATACATTAATAACTTTGTTTTACTATCAACAATTGATGCCATACCCTCAAAAATATATTTTGACCAGTTAAAAACTCTGTTTGTAGACAAGCAAATGAGAGCAATAGCAATATTGCTACTGAATTGTTCCCAAGCAGTCTTTTTATTACTTAAACATAATAGAAGAGTATGTATCAAAAATCTCCATTCGGGTGAAAAAAATGCTTTTTGAAAAGTCAATTTAAGTTCAGATGTATGATACCCCATTTTTTCAAGTTCTTCCCAAATTTCAGTATTTAGCATAGTGTCGATACCATCTGAGTCATTTAGTTTAAGATGTCTCCTAATTATAGACTCGATAACAACAAATTTAATGCCATCTACTTTAGTATGAATTTCTAAGTCTCCATCATCACTTGTCAAGATAGATGAATTCTGCCAGAACTGTGTGATGTGCAAAACATAAAGAGTAGGAGAAACAGTTAGAGCATACCTTATGTGAGAGTGGTTGAGAAAGTCCACAACCTCATAAAATTTTGGCCCATCTCCTTGTTCTGTTTTCTCTAAAAACGCAACCTGGTTGTGACGCTTAGCAAAATCCAATCTTGCCATTCTTAGTAAAAAATGTTAGTTAACAGCCGTGAATAGTAATAATGGTGAGTGAAAAGATAGAAGATGAAAGTAAAATTGAGAGTTTATGGAGAGAGTTAGGGTTTCAAGTTGACCGACTTAAAGAATATGGTAACTATTTATTTTAGTATAAGAATATAATAAAATAAAAGTTAAAATATCTATAAGAGGATCCCTCGAAATCCGTAATTCATCCAGTAAAAATCGCAACAAACCGCCAACGGCTAGTTTTTACTCCAAAATTAATTACCGACACGTCAGTCATAACGGCTAGTTGAACCGTACCAATATTTTGTACTAACCGTCTCAACTGTTGAAAAATTTTATTGAGCCGTCCCAACTTTTTGAAATAAGAATTTTAAAATAACATGGCTCATACATAGTTTTTAGCAAACTATCAGCTATCAACGGATTTGATATGTCTTTACCAATAGCCGTTTGCTTTGGACTAGCCAACTCTTCACATTTAGATATGGTGAGCTGATAACCATACAATTTTTGGTAAATTGTCAACCAGAAACGGATTTGATTAGTCTTTACCAGAAACCGTTTGCTCTGGACTAGTTGGTTCTTATGTGGATAAGACATAGTGAACCAATTACCATTTGTTGTATGCAAGAATCACATACTAATCTCCAGAACACCATTTAGTCCAAAACATCAAGAATTCATAATCCCTTGGTGTTTACTCTCCAATCCTGCAATTGTTAGTCCAAAAACAAAGAAACCAAAAACAAGCATATTGTTGACATAAATAATGCCTAAAAACATTATCAATATTTATTCATATCTCTATGTTTTGATGATCACAAAATGTAAACTCATTAAAACATAAACTTATCAAATAAACAAGTATTTAGTTGTAAATATTCATTTCTACAACTTAATCACTTAAGGTATGAATAAACAAGTGCTTAATGCATTATATGATCAAAGGAACATTTTCTTAATAACTAGATTTTTTATAAAACATCAAAAACATTTTATATATTTTTGAAAAACATTTTTGGTATTAAATAAAAATGTTTAATCTTTTATAAAAATATGAATTCAAATTTTTAACCAAAATCAGTTAAAATGTTTCAGAAAAACCTTCCCCACAAAAGGACAAAACTGGCCAACATTCAGCAGGGGCGGCCCCCTTAATTTTACTAGGCGGCCCTCTTAAAATTAAGGGGACCGCCCCCCTATTTAAGGGGGCCGGCCACGCTTCAGTAGGCTCCAGCTGTCCAGATTTTTCCCTATAAATACCAGCCTTCCCCTGGATTTTTACTCACCCTTTTGCACTAAAACTTTCTGTTGTAGATCTTATTTCATATATTAAAAAACCTTTGATCATGTAATCTTAAGCATTGGTTTCCAAGTGATCCAAGCTTCCACCATCCAAGTGCAAAAGAAGAATACTTCTATCAATCAAGATTAGAAGTATTACAACTTAGTATCATCTTGTTACTTAAGTTGTGTGTTTAACAAATTTTGTAAATCATTCATTCATTTGTATGTAAGGTGTGTGTTGTAGATTAGTGTTGTGTGTAAGTAGTGAAGATGTTGTATAAGTAGTTATGGTATAGAAGTTGTGAGGTCAAAGTGTAGAAGTCGTGAAGCCGTTGTGTAGAAGTCGTGAACCCGTGGTGTAGAAGTTGTGAAGCCGTAGCTTAGAAGACGTGAAGCCGTAGCATAGAAGCTGTGAAGCGGTCGTGTTAAAGTTATGAAGTCCTAGTCGTGAAGTTCTTGTGTTGAAGTCGTGAAGCCGTAGCATAGAAGCTGTGTAGCGGTCGTGTTGAAGCAATGAAGTCCTAGTCGTGAAGACCTAGTGTTGAAGTCGTGAAGCCGTAGCATAGAAGTTGTGTAGCGGTCGTGTTGAAGCCGTGAAGTCCTAGTCGTGAAGTCCTAGTGTTGAAGTCGTGAAGCCATAGCATAGAGGTTGTGTAGCGGTCATGTTGAAGTCGTGAAGTCTTAGTCATGAAGACATAGTGTTGAAGTCGTGAAGCCGCATCATAGAGGTTGTGTAGCAGTCGTGTTGAAGTCGTGAAGAAGTCGTGAAGCAGTCGTGAAGCCGTTGTGAAGTAGTCATGAATAAGTTGTGAAGAAGTTGTGTTGTGAAGTTGTGAGATTGGTTCTAGCTACGATTAGATCTCGACATTTAGCTTTGTGTCGTTAAACCCGTGTAAGCCAAAGTTGTGTACGGTTTTCTCCGCCATAAGGGAGCTTATTGAAGTTGTGAAGAAAACTCTCGAGCAAGGTGTGCTCGGGGAGTGGAGTAGGGCAAAGAAGGTGTCCTTGTAGCCGAACCACTATAAATCCCTCGTGTCTCGGTTTGATCTGTCCATCTCTTACTTATTTCTTTATATCGTCTTTACTTTCATACATATAGGCATATATAACTATTAGTATTAAGTAGAAGTTGATTTCACATAAAGATCAATTTAAAACTCCATTCATAAAAAGAAAACTTTTATAACAAATCTAAAAGGATACACATATAATTAATAATATCGTTCAAGTATCATTTTTCATATAAACTCAAATCTAAGGTTTTAAAAAGAAACAAAGTTTTCATAATAAAATTAAAAAGACGTAAAACTATTCAACCCCCCTTCTAGTTTTCCACAATTGGTATCAAGAGCCACGTCAATCAAGATCTTTAAAATATACTGTATTTTAAAACTTGAATCGATCTATGGAATTCGAAAAATATCTAGAAGGGGAATCTTTGCTAAAACCACCACTATTTGAAAACTATACTTTTCTTGAATGGAAAAATAAATTTGAAACTTATGTGAAATCAATTGATCTAGATCTTTGGCATGTCATTTCGATTGGTGATTTTCAACCAAAAAAAAAGGATTTTGAAAGTCAAACAAAAACGGATTTTGAAACTCAAAATGATTATTTAAAAACAAAGAATAACAAAAATAATGAAGCTAAAATAATTATTTACAAAACCTTGCCGAAAGTTGAATATGAAAGAATATCTTTCTGTAAAACGGCAAATGATATTTGGAGAAATCTCTTAAACTTTCATCAAGAAAAATATCAAGCCAAAGATAAGGATTTTGATCTTGTACATGAATTAGTTATCTTAGAAAATTTAATAGATAAACATTTAGATAAAATAGATACATGTGCTACTAGTTCAAATGTTGTTAATGTAGGTGTTAACGACGAAGACTACATGAATCAACTCCAAAGTGACCTCAATCCAAAATCATGGAGTGACACAGACGAAGGAGAAGATCATCATCCGACTCACCTATCATTCACACGTCGATCATCATCTGAGACATTACGAAGAATAGCTAGGACGTGAGGTAAGTTCTCTTTTTAAATTTCATAAGTAATTACTTCATGCATATAATCTTATTAATGCCTTAGGATACGCTTAGTCTGATAGGTTGCTTTGCCTTTACACTTTAGTTATATTCGTTCTATGGCTTAATGAACTAGAAACCCTTTAGTTAGCCCCCCTAAGTATTAGTAAACCAAGCAATCTTCATATTTGGTACTCTTCGATAGGTAAATTTAGGAACTTAATTTCTTCTAAAAAAGAGAATGACTACTGGAGAATCTATTGACTAGAAACTCAATTTGACCTAACGGTTGAATTACTTCTATGAGAGAAGTTGGGTGTGTGTAACCCGTAAAAACAGTCGTGTTTAGCCTGAATTGAGCACCACTAGTAATAGTCTCATACTCATTCTCCAACTTGAATACATTATTCTTCCTAAATATACCTAACGATAGTTTACTGTTATGAACTTTGCTTTTCACTAGAGCTTTTCATTCCTAGATGTATGTCATCCTGCATATATAAAATTTCTAGATGTTTACTTGCTCCTATGTGATTTGACTGCATGCCTTCATAATTATTTGTTTAGTTGAATGCATTGTCATTATAATATCTTTTGGTTTTTCTCTAACTACTCTGACATGATGTATTTTTGTATTTAGTCATAATACATGCGTAAATGTCATAGGATATGTAGAAAGAGGTAGCATGTGACAATAGACTTGAGCATGAGATCTTTTATAAACCATTATTTTTTTTAAACCTATAATTAATGGGACTTATTTTTAAATTTTCAAAAACTTCACATTTTAGAAAAATAATTTTTCAAAAGATTATGACACATTTCTATTTTACATGTTTCACCATCCTACCTTTCTTCCAAACCTGTGTCCATAATTACGTGTTTATCAAAACCAATGATTGGAAAAATATGTTTTCTTTCCTCATAAAAACATTTTGAAATAAAACCAAAACTATTTCATTAAAATATTTTTCACATCCACATAAAAACCCACTTTCAAACATTGTTGAATAATGCCAAAAATATTTCTTTAAATCATGCATGGTGATCTCATATCTGTCATCTATATTTATGTATGTGACATTTATAAGTGAACTAAATTTGAAAATAACCATAATTTATTCACTAAGACCTCACTTGGTACAAGTCTAGAAGTCCATGCTATCACAACTCTACATTCCCATGCACATAGATATTCATTAGGATTATTTAACTGCCTTATTAATCTTCCTAAATATGATTCTATGAATTACTTGGTGCTATGTAGTGTTTTCTTGTCTAACATATATATGTTACATGCTAAATGAGTTGTTTGCATGCTAGATAATAATGTCTAATGAATATGCTTAGCATACATAAGTTATTAAATCCTAAATTGCCTCAAAAGAAGTTGGACTTGCTTGAAACTAAACCCAAAAACACAACCCTTTCAACAATTTTCTGCCAAAAACCCATTTCCAGTAACCTGGAAATCAGCAGATGGGCGGCCCCCTTAATTCATTAGGCGGCCCCCTTAATCTTTAAGGGGACCGGCCCCTTAATTAAGGGGACCGGCCATCTGATGGTCGAAGGTGCTACTCCCTTTTTCTATTTTTAAGCCCATTTTATCCTATACTTCCCAAAATTCACAAACACATTTTGTCACAAACCACCCTCCAAAATTTACCTTCCAAAATCACATCATCACTACACCATAAATACCCATTTGGAGGAGGAAGCTTGACATTTTCCATAACCCAACAAATGATGTTGTTCAAACTCAACCAACACCTAAACCTCATCCTAATGAACCCTTTCACACACATAACCAATCATCCATATGTCTACCTTCATTCACTCAAAATTACCCAAGCTCACAAATGTCTCCACCACCAAAAGTGTCACCACCACTTCCACCAAATAACAACCATCTCCATTATGATCACCTTCCATTCAACACTTGAAGTTCATTGAAGAACTCAAGGAAGCCCATGAGCTTAATGCTCTCCTTGCTTTGCACCTTGCTCAAAGCAACTTAGACCCATCACCATCCATCTCACCATCATTACCATCATCACCACATCACTTGAGTCAAATTGAGAAACATGTCAACAATTGTCCTTGTTGCATCTTTCTCCAAAATCAAACCATCATTACCATCATCACCATCCATCTCACCATCATTACCATCATCACCACATCACTTGGGTCAAATTGAGAAACATGTCAACAATAGTCCTTGTTGCATCTTTCTCCAAAATCAAACCATCGCCTTAAATGAGCGTCTCACTTGGACTGAGTATCTTCTCACTAGATCTAATCCAACACCACCACTTGAACAACATCAAAACCCTCATTCAACATGGTCAAGTCCAAGCTCTCCACCTCCAATTCCTCTATCAACACTCTCTCCAACATCCATACACCCAAACTTACAACCCCATTAATCCAACATTTTTTACCCCCTCTTTACCATCATCCATCCAAAATAATCCAAGTTTTCATGTCTCAAGCAAGTCCAATGGATCTCTTAGGCAATTTAAAATTTTCTACTTATTGCATGCTATAAGCAAAATATGTGTTGTATCAATAATTATGTTTTTAACATAATTATTTTCAACTAATGAATGCTTTATTTCTTGTCTTTAATATATGATTGTTTTGCTTATTGCTTGTATACTTGATATCATGATATATATACATGCTTGATGATTAATAACATGCTTATTCCATAATATATTTTAAATGTATGCATGCGTAATTAACATATTTATGTCACTATTTAATCATTCTTGATGTACATGATTCAAATGGAGCTTGCTGCAAAAACACCCTAAAAATGACCCTTTTCTAGAAATTTTTCAAATTTGGTCGCCTGGGAAAACACCAGATGGGCGGCCCCCTTAATTCCCTAGGCGGTCCCCTTAATTTTAAGGGGGCCGGCCTACAATTAAGGGGACCGGCCATCTGGGCAGTAAAATTTACTGTTTTCTTTTGCATCTTACGACCCCTTTTATCTAGCCCAAACCTTACCTAAATCAACCATCACCTCCATCAAACACCCATTTTCATTCACCATGCTATCACCAAAATCATCTCTAAGACACCAAAACTCCATCACCACCACCTCAATGTTAATCCCCAAGTGCACCAAATGCACCATCAAAAACACCCTTCACTCATGGCACAACATCTTCATCCATACCTTCCACTTCATCCATCAATAACTACCTCAACTCACACCTTTCATCACCACCATCAAGAGCATCAACTCCACCTCCTACTCAAGAACCTCCATTCACCCAACTTATCATTTCCATATCACCAATAACACCTCTTGATGCTCATTTCTCATCATCACCAATACCACCACATCCACAACCGAACCATCATCTTTGGTCTTAGAGATGAGATACACTACATGTTTTCATCCCTTGAACACATGCTTAACAACCAACCTCCACCACAACCTCCATCATTTTCACCCACTACACTACCACCACCTTCATTCTCACCAAATTAAGCATATGCAATGCTTAATCAAAAATAATTTTTCAAACCATTTTATGTGCAAGCCCCATGGAAGATCATGTACTCCTAGAATGATTATGTAGATTGCATTACTTACTAGCTAATGTAGGATTGAATATAATCTTGGCTGGTTGTGTATTGATACACAACATTTAATGAATGTCTTTATATGCATGCCTATTTTTGCTATATATATGCTTGTGCTTCTAATATTTTTCTTGCAAGTATTCCATATATCGATTCCTTGGTGCCCTCAAACGAGGGGGAGCACACATCAAGGGGGAGTTCTCGTTCCGAAAAATTTTGTCTCTAAAACTTGTCGGCCCAACCTTTTTGATGCTACAAAAAGGGGGAGAAGTGAATATAAACTCACTAAATACTAGTCCAAAAATAACTTTTTGGATTTAATGAGTTTAGGTTTTGTAATCATCAAAAAGGGGGAGATTGTTGACATAAATAATGCCTAAAAACATTATCAATATTTATTCATATCTCTATGTTTTGATGATCACAAAATGTAAACTCATTAAAACATAAACTTATCAAATAAACAAGTATTTAGTTGTAAATATTCATTTCTACAACTTAATCGCTTAAGGTATGAATAAACAAGTGCTTAATGCATTATATGATCAAAGGAACATTTTCTTAATAACTAGATTTTTTATAAAACATCAAAAACATTTTATATATTTTTGAAAAACATTTTTGTTATTAAATAAAACTGTTTAATCTTTTATAAAAATATGAATTCAAATTTTTAATCAAAATCAGTTAAAATGTTCCACAAAAACCTTCCCCACAAAAGGACAAAACTGGCCAACGTTCAGCAGGGGCGGCCCCCTTAATTTTACTAGGCGGCCCCCTTAAAATTAATGGGACCGCCCCCCTATTTAAGGGGGCCGGCCACGCTCCAGTAGGCTCCAGCTGTCCAGATTTTTCCCTATAAATACCAGCCTTCCCCTGGATTTTTACTCACCCTTTTGCACTAAAACTTTCTGTTGTAGATCTCATTTCATATCTTAAAAAACCTTTGATCATGTAATCTTAAGCATTGGTTTCCAAGTGATCCAAGCTTCCACCATCCAAGTGCAAAAGAAGAATACTTCTATCAATCAAGATTAGAAGTATTACAACTTAGTATCATCTTGTTACTTAAGTTGTGTGTTTAACAAAGTTTGTAAATCATTCATTCATTTGTATGTAAGGTGTGTGTTGTAGATTAGTGTTGTGTGTAAGTAGTGAAGATGTTGTATAAGTAGTTATGGTATAGAAGTTGTGAGGTCAAAGTGTAGAAGTCGTGAAGCCGTTGTGTAGAAGTCGTGAACCCGTGGTGTAGAAGTTGTGAAGCCGTAGCTTAGAAGACGTGAAGTCCTTGTGTTGAAGTCGTGAAGCCGTAGCATAGAAGCTGTGAAGCGGTCGTGTTAAAGTTGTGAAGTCCTAGTCGTGAAGTTCTTGTGTTGAAGTCGTGAAGCCATAGCATAGAAGTTGTGTAGCGGTCGTGTTGAAGCAATGAAGTCCTAGTCGTGAAGACCTAGTGTTGAAGTCGTGAAGCCGTAGCATAGAAGTTGTGTAGCGGTCGTGTTGAATCCTTGAAGTCCTAGTCGTGAAGTCCTAGTGTTGAAGTCGTGAAGCCGTAGCATAGAGGTTGTGTAGCGGTCATGTTGAAGTCGTGAAGTCTTAGTCATGAAGACATAGTGTTGAAGTCGTGAAGCCGCATCATAGAGGTTGTGTAGCAGTCATGTTGAAGTCGTGAAGAAGTCGTGAAGAAGTCAAGAAACAGTCGTGAAGCCGTTGTGAAGTAGTCGTGAATAAGTTGGGAAGAAGTTGTGTTGTGAAGTTGTGAGATTGGTTCTAGCTACGATTAGAACTCGACATTTAGCTTTGTATCGTTAAACCCGTTGATGAACTCAAATAAGTACATTTTATTACTATCATTTATCCTATTAATTTGACTTGTTTTACTATATTATGTATGAGGATTGATACTTATTCGTTTACTTTTGTAATTCTCAGGTAAAAACAAGCATTTGGTGAAACTTAGCGATTTTGGACTAATAATGGAGCAAAACGTGCATAAAGTTGAAAGTCTACTGACATGGACAAGATCAAGTCAATTCTGCTCCAGATGCGCCGCATCTCACTCACAACATGCGCCGCATCTATATCAAGATATCACCAGATACGATCCAAGATACAAGAGGACATGCGCCGCATCTAATCATGGAGTTACGCCGCATCTTCTGGCGGTGTACGAATATTCCTGAATATTATAATCTTGGACCCCACGCGAAGTTAAGTACATGCGCCGCATCTACTTAGTAGATGCGCCGCATCTTCCCTTAGACAGAAACTATAAATACCCCGTAGACCAGACGAATTAAAAGTGCCGGAAAACCTAAAACCGAAGTCCGAACAGGAGAAACAAAGGACGAATTCAGTCAAGGAGGCAGCACAAGACACACCCAAATCAAAGATACAAGAGCTGTAAGAAGGTGTTGCATGTGTTTAATTCATTAAGTAGTTTTGTTTTATTGTGTTAGCAAACTTTAATTCATCAGGATTGGTGGCTTGTGTAATGTGACAACGAAAGATTGCACTCCCTTTAATACTTGCTTTCCCATCAATTAAAGTTTATATGATGATGTCTTTGGTTACTACTTATTAGTGCATTGATAACCTCTGTGTTTATTAGTGGCTTGCGGGCATTTGACTGCGGGACATAATGTGGCTCCCACGGTTATTACTAAATTGATCACTTAGGAATAACTTTTAGACATAAGTAATCATTAAGGGTTTACTCGCCGATAAGATTAGGACCAACGAGAAAGGGTTAACTACATACACTTCATATAAAGCTATCAATAAAACAAGTGACAATCTACTTAATCATAAGGACAGCCCTCTTATTGTCTCGAGTATTTATCTGTGTACGTGTGTGCTACTTGCTGATTCGTGCCTATTGGTTTATTTTATTATTTAATTGCAAACAAACTGTGCCAGTCTCTCAGGCTGAAACCCCCTTACGTTAGGATATTAAAATACTGATTAGAATAACTAGATAATACGTTCCACTCTTAGTGATCGACACTCTACTTACCATTATCTTCATACTGACCGGGTACACTGCTCGTTAAGTGTGTGTGTTATTGATAAGTCGGCTAAATATAAATTTAAAACTTGAGTAGGCATTAAAACTGCTAAACCGCAACGACACATCACGCGCATCAAGTTTTTGGCGCCGCTGCCGGGGAGTGAATTGTTATTATCTGTTAATTTGATTAGTATTTTAATTTGGTTTTTCTTTTTTTTTTCTTTTTTTTAGATTAATTGCATCATTGTAATATTTTGCATATTTGTTGTATTGTGTGTTATTTGTTTGCTTTTATTTTTGTTTGTGTGTTTTAATTTTTGTTTTTTATTTTTCGTGTTTTTGTGTGTTCTGCTATCGTTGTACTGTGCTAAATCAAACGATACGGCGCATCTGATCTCTCAGATACGGCGTATTGCGTTTAATTTTTTTAAAAAAAATACAACGCGTTTAATTAATTCGATACGACGCATCTTTTCCCCAAGATACGGCGTATCTGTTTTTAATAAGAAAATTTTTCTAAGCGATAAAGTAATACGACGCATCTGCTTTAGCAGATACGGCGTATCTGTTTTTAATAAAAAAAATTTTCTAAACGTTAACGCCATACGACGCATCTGCTTTTGCAGATACGGCGTATCTATTATTTTAATTAAAAACAGTTTGCGAATTATTAAACAGATACGGCGTATCGATCTCTGTCGATACGGCGCATCTTACTGAATCAAAAATCTTTTATTTTTAAACATAACGAAAATACGGCGCATTAACTTTCGTTAATACGACGCATTTAATTTTAATTAGATAAGCTGATTTTTGATTAATTAATTCGATACGGCGCATTCATAAATTCTAAGCGGCGTATCTATTTTCTGAATAAAGTCTGATTTAATTTTAACGATTATAAGATACGGCGTATCCAATTTATAGGATACGGCGCATCAACAGCAGATATCAGAAGCTTTTATTTTACTTTGATGGTTTCACCCTTCTTTTGCACGAGTAAGTTTTATTTCAGGAAGATGGACGATCCGGATATTACAATGGAAGAATATATCAGACTTGGAGAGGAAAGAGCCTTGAGCAATAATGGGATCTACGATTGGGAAAGAGCAAGATATGGTGCACAAGTCATTGATACGAAAGAAATCACTATGGAAGAATACTTGATTCTTGGACGAGAAAAGTCAAGGAAAGAAAGAAACAAATTGCCATTTCAACACCCCTGGTGTATGCCAAGTGATGATGAAGAAGATTCATATACCGTGAAACCAATTCCGGCAATTGCTATTGATAGTACTTTTTCTCCGGAGATTGTGCAAGATGATGTGTATACGGAACCTTACGTTGAAGAATATCCTGCAATCGTATTACCACCATTAGACAATCCAACGGATGAAGATGAAAAGTATTCTAATTTTGATTTCGAACCATTTGACGCCATAGTTTATGATGACAAACCTCAACCAGAATTTGACCCCACGAGGGATTTTGAAGAAATCTGGGATTACTTATTTAAGAATGAAATTCAGGACGATGCTGAAATTGCAAGACCACTTGTTGCTGATGGAGATTCACAAGATGAATTGGAGTTAATTACAAAACAAAGTGGTACAAATTTATTTAATATTATTAATCCCGTTACTAATAATCTTGCTAGTTTTCCTAAACAGGTTGCAAAACAAAAGAATGATGAGGTCGAATTTATTACACTACCTATTGAAGCACCTGTGATCAACCCGTATTTGGTGGAGCTCGAAGAAGAGTTTGGTGATGAGCTCTTAAATATTGCTATGATTGATGAAGATGATGATTCCGACCCTATGAAGTATATAGAGGAACTCGAACTTTTACTTGCAAAAGACCCTTTCTCATCTTCTGCGGAAGTCAAGGGACGCCTTAATAACAAAGAAACTAACCAAGAAGAAAGGAGACTCATTTTTCCTCAACATACTACTCTTTCAGACGAAGTGGTCAAGTCATCCAATTTATCAACCAAACCGGGTAAGAATAGGGAAGATGTACAAATATTGCCAAGGTATGATCTTTATGTATTTCTTCCATCTTTAATAGCAAATTTACACTCTTTTCGTGTTTATTGCTACTATCACCCGCACTTGATCCCAAGTGGGGGGAACAACACCCTATTACACAGTAAATAAGGGTGGAGTCAGGCTCGTGACTCGAACAAAAACAAGCGCTTCGTGGGAGGCAACCCATGCTTATCTTTTGTTTTATTATTCTGTTTTTGTGTCGAGTCAGTCAGGCCGCATGAGGATACGGCGCATCTCCATTCTGAGATACGACGCATCTCTTGCAATGGTCATATCTTATTTTATTTTTCTGCATTTTTATTTTCGACTTTAAAACTCTTTATCAGTTTATTTTTAATGCGGCGCATCCCTGGTTAAGGATGCGGCGCATCTTTATTCTGATCCGTATTTATTCCAGGCTCGATACGGCGTATCTTCTTCAATAAGATACGGCGCATCGACTGACCTGATGATTTTCAGTTTTAATTTTTAAGTTTTATTTTTCCTAACTACTAATGTATTATGCAAGTTTGAACCTTTCTTATCTTAGGTGTGTTTTAAAGTATTGGTGGTATTATAGTTTCCTAGATTTCCTGTGGATACATCAAGTATGAAGCTTTAACGTTCTAATCCACAAGAAAGATGATTTTTGCTCTAATACCAATGGAGGATCATACCGAGCAAATCTCAGGGGAGTTTTTCTGTTCTAATTCTTTTATTTTCCAGTTTTTAACCTTTTATACAAACAACGAGGACGTTGTCTAACTTAAGTGGGGGGATTGGAGAATTAGAACACTTAACAATTACTTGTCCTAAACTTTTTCAAAAATTATGCTTAAAATGTGCTTAATATATCAAACTTAAAATTTTTTTAGCATGTTTTTGTTTAAGATCTAAGTTGCATAACTGCACACATGACGTTATTTTCAAAAATTGTGATTTTTCAAAATTCACAAATCTATGAGTGTGCCGGTGACTTGTAAACTTTAGAACTTGGCTTGTATACTATTCGAGACCACCATAATGAGTATTATTTATATAATTGGAATGACTTGTCTAAATTGGTAAAATTCTAGGATTACACCCAAATAGCCTATTATTTGTTATGTGTTATTAACTAACTACACTGGTTAGTTAACCCCCGTATAAACCCTTTTGTTACTCTCATTTTTAGAGTAAGATACCCCTAGAAAAACCCTCAGAGCCATTCCTTTCGTTTCTTACACCTATGTTTAAAATGTTTCGTTACACCCTTAAACCTTAGCCTACCCTGTAGATTAGAATCCGTGGTTGGTTAATTGCTATAGGCAAAGTGTGTTTCCTTACATTACCTGTGTTCGTGTGCGTAATTCATTATCTTTGGTTAGGTCGGGAAATTGCACAATGCAATTGGAGTGAAAGTAAATATTGTATATTTTGGAGTTTATTTTTCGTGTGTTTACTACTTTCACTATTACCGTTATTTCTGAAAGTATGAAAAGTATGAATAAAAATTATCCGGAAAGAAAGTCATAGTGATGTGGTGAAATTTTACACATCTATGTTTATGTAAAAAAAAAAATAATAATAAAAAAAAAAAATCGAAAAAATAAGAAAAGAAAAAGAAAAAGGAAGAGTTGGATGTTTTTTTTTAACCAACTTATGCAAAGTTATGTAAGTGGTCGATATCACCACTATTTGTTGTACTATATCTATGGATTGAATGGGAATTGGCAGTTATGGGAACGCCAATTAAGGTTTATTCTTTGATTAAGATCTTGTTGAGTATAATTCGTGTCTACCTAAAGCGTGTGTTTCAAGTGTTAAAGCGTGAGTTATTCGATGATATGAGTCTTATTCATGGGATGGTTGGGATAGTGATTAACCACACTTAGGATTTTAATTTATTTGTTTTGTTTATTTTTCATTTTACACCAATTTATATCCCAAATGTTATCCATGCCCTTTATTATTCTTTATCCAACCAAACCTTTGATTTATTGAGATTAGGGATTTGAGCAATCTTAAGTATCGTAGTCGTGGATTCGGCTATGTATTTATGATTTTGTTGCCCTTTTTGATATATTATTATTGGTGAAGTTTGGACCTATCTTTAGCCTATTCGAGTTAAGGATTTGAGCAATTGCAAGTATCGTGTTCGTGGATTCGATCATGTATTTGTGATTTTGTCGCCTTTT
Organism: Artemisia tridentata subsp. tridentata; assembly: GCA_021014915.2. Taxonomy (NCBI): domain Eukaryota; kingdom Viridiplantae; phylum Streptophyta; class Magnoliopsida; order Asterales; family Asteraceae; genus Artemisia; species Artemisia tridentata. The sequence goes on along the minus strand of CP139506.1, from coordinate 320,648,765 downwards.
CTGGAATTTGAGATCGATAGTGATTAAGAATAATTAACCCTTAAGCCTAAAAACCCTTTTTACCGCTTTAGACTTGTTATTCCTTGGCTTAATGGAGGAGATGTGTATACTTGCCAAGCTTATGATAGAATATTCGTCGCGACTGGACAGTTAAACGATTAGATTTGCTTTTATCGACTTATTTTATTTTACTTCTAATTCGTTAAGTGTTTAGTTGTGTGATTATGAAATAAACGAATACATGCTTAAATATAAAAATAAATCCTAACATCTTTTAGGATACATTTTCATAAAAGAAATTCTAAGGTTTACTTGGGGACAAGTAAAGTTCAAGTGGGGGGATATTTGATGAACTCAAATAAGTACATTTTATTACTATCATTTATCCTATTAATTTGACTTGTTTTACTATATTATGTATGAGGATTGATACTTAATCGTTTACTTTTGTAATTCTCAGGTAAAAACAACCATTTGGTGAAACTTAGCGATTTTGGACTAATAATGGAGCAAAACGTGCAATAAGTTGAAAGTCTACTGACATGGACAAGATCAAGTCAATTCTGCTCCAGATGCGCCGCATCTCACTCACAACATGCGCCGCATCTATATCAAGATATCACCAGATACGATCCAAGATACAAGAGGACATGCGCCGCTTCTAATCATGGAGTTACGCCGCATCTTCTGGCGGTGTACGAATATTCCTGAATATTATAATCTTGGACCCCACGCGAAGTTAAGTACATGCGCCGCATCTACTTAGTAGATGCGCCGCATCTTCCCTCAGACAGAAACTATAAATACCCCGTAGACCAGACGAATTAAAAGTGCCGGAAAACCTAAAACCGAAGTCCGAACAGGAGAAACAAAGGACGAATTCAGTCAAGGAGGCAGCACAAGACACACCCAAATCAAAGATACAAGAGCTGTAAGAAGGTGCTGCATGTGTTTAATTCATTAAGTAGTTTTGTTTTATTGTGTTAGCAAACTTTAATTCATCAGGATTGGTGGCTTGTGTAATGTGACAACGAAAGATTGCACTCCCTTTAATACTTGCTTTCCCATCAATTAAAGTTTATATGATGATGTCTTTGGTTAGTACTTATTAGTGCATTGATAACCTCTGTGTTTATTAGTGGCTTGCGGGCATTTGACTGCGGGACATAATGTGGCTCCCACGGTTATTACTAAATTGATCACTTAGGAATAACTTTTAGACATAAGTAATCATTAAGGGTTTACTCGCCGATAAGATTAGGACCAACGAGAAAGGGTTAACTACATACACTTCATATAAAGCTATCAATAAAACAAGTGACAATCTACTTAATCATAAGGACAACCCTCTTATTGTCTCGAGTATTTATCTGTGTACGTGTGTGCTACTTGCTGATTCGTGCCTATTGGTTTATTTTATTATTTAATTGCAAACAAACCGTGCCAGTCTCTCAGGCTGAAACCCCCTTGCGTTAGGATATTAAAATACTGATTAGAATAACTAGATAATACGTTCCACTCTTAGTGATCGACACTCTACTTACCATTATCTTCATACTGACCGGGTACACTGCTCGTTAAGTGTGTGTGTTATTGATAAGTCGGCTAAATATAAATTTAAAACTTGAGTAGGCATTAAAACTGCTAAACCGCAACGACACATCACGCGCATCACCCGTGTAAGCCAAAGTTGTGTACGGTTTTCTCCGCCATAAGGGAGCTTATTGAAGTTGTGAAGAAAACCCTCGAGCAAGTAGTGCTCGGGGAGTGGAGTAGGGAAGGAAGGTGTCCTTGTAGCCGAACCACTATAAATCCCTCGTGTCTCGGTTTGATCTTTCCATCTCTTACTTATTTCTTTATATCTTCTTTACTTTCATACATATAGGCATATATAACTATTAGTATTAAGTAGAAGTTGATTTCACATAAAGATCCATTTAAAACTCCATTCATAAAAAGAAAACTTTTATAACAAATCTAAAAGGATACACATATAATTAATAATATTGTTCAAGTATCATTTTTCATATAAACTCAAATCTAAGATTTTAAAAAGAAACAAAGTTTTCATAATAAAATTAAAAAGACGTAAAACTATTCAACCCCCCTTCTAGTTTTCCACACATATGACTAACAATGCATATAACAAGAAAAATTAGTTTTCTTGTCGAACCCAAGCCAAAACAGACTTAGGCTTTCCTCTAGCATCAACATAATTCATTCTTTTCAAAACAGTTTTGGCACCATTAGGTTGAATTGGTCTCCATACCCAACATGCTGAAGCATTCACTCCATTTCCCATGTTTCCCTTAGCAGTGTTTTTATTCACACCAGTACCAATTACCCTACTAGCAGTTGGAACTGCTGGCTTGGCAGTTGTTACCTTAGGTTTCCAAACTTGGTTTTTCACCACTGCTTTCTCATAAAAAGTTCTTTTACCAGTTTTGTATGATGGTTTAAAGACATTTATTTGATTTTGAACTGGTGGCCTTGGGTGAATCTGTCTCATATGTCTGACAGTTGGAACTGCTGGTCTAGCAGTTGGAACTGCTGTAGGTCCAGACCTCAAAAGAACTGATCTGGGTATCATCTTGTCATTCCTAGGAGGAGTTTTAGGTCTCTCTAGACACATGCTCTTGTTTGAATACCATCTAACATACTTATCACAAAAAGCTGCAAGATGATCAAAGCTACCACAAGAGTAACAAGCTTTGCTATAGCAAACAAAATCCTTTCCTAATTGGTGGGATTTGAGGTCATTCCAATTCCTCTGGTTACCACTTGGCTTGATTGTGGTTCTATACATCTCAGCATACCTAACTGTTGGTCTAAAAGGTTTGGCATTTGAACTAGGCCTAACAGTCTCAGGTTTATCCATCTTTGGAACTTTTGGTTCCTCCACTTTATCACTAACAGGCTTAACCACAACCTGATCATCCTCATCATCAAAAGTCCATTCCTCAATTATTGGAGCATCTGAGTCCTTAGGTGAGGACCTATCAGAAGACACCTTGTCCTCAGATAGTGATTTATCACTTGCACTAACAAACACAGGTTTATCAACTACATCCTTCTTAGGTTGAGGACCATAGTTAAGTTCAGGTAATTGAAATTCAGGGAGTCCTGTGTGTTCTAAGTCTATACCTTTGGGTGATGGTATTCCTCTATATGGAGGTGGAACTGACTTATATCCTAGACCTGACTTAGCTTTATTTTGAATCTGAATCTCAATTATCTTTTTAACACCTTGTGATGTGTATTCAAGTGTATCTACACTCATCTGTATGTTCTCCTTAGCTTTCTTTACCTATTCTAGCTCATGTTTTAAAACAGTGATCTCATTCTCTCTAAACATTAAGTCTCTCTTAACAATAATCATATCATCAGAAAACTTAGACTCATTTTTTTGATAATGAACAATTTTCTCTTCTAACACAGCTAGAGCTCTCTTATGATTTGCTAAGCTAAAAGCAGTTTCTTTTAATTCTTTCCACTGACTCTCATATCTTGTTTTAAGTGTTTCCAATTCTTTTAAAGATTCACAAGATTTAGAACATTTTGAAACTTGTACCTCAGAATCAGAAAATGCCATGAGAGCAACCTCTATAGATGCTTCTGCTTCCTCCTCTGCAATATAGCTCCAGTCAAATCCTAAGCCATCAATAGCAACCATGGCTTTCGAGCTTGAATCAGTAACCTCCACAACTCTTGACTTGTTTCCATATGCTGTACTCTTTCCATCTTGTTGACTAGGCAATCTGCACTCCCTTGAGTAATGACCTTTCTTGTGGCAGTTGTAGCACTCAATCTTGGATTTGTCATAACCTGCAACAACATTACTGTTTATGACAATCTTCTTGCCAGTCTTCTTCAAGAATCTTCTAGCTCTCAAACTGAGAAGAGAGAGCTGCCACTTAATATCCATCTCTTCAATATCATCTTCATCAATCTCTTGAAGATCTGAATGAGTCAACATACTTCCATTGTGCTGAGTAGTCAGAAAAGCACAATAAGTATCATCATTCAAAAGTCCACTAGTACTGCTTGAGGTGCTAGCAGTACCAATATTTGCACTAGCAGTTCCGACTGCTCCACTAACTTGGACTTCTTCATCAGGACTTGATGAACTGGGAGTTGATACAAAGGCCAAATTCCCTGATCTTGAGCTTGAACTTGATCCAGCAGACTTCTTAATCTCATGTTCAACTATCTTGAAGTTGCTATATAGATCCATTAAGCTCATGGAATCTATATCAGGCTTGTTTTTCCATACTACCACATGCATAGCCCATTCAGAAGGTAGACTTCTCAGAAACTTTGAGTTGAGATCTTCCTGAGGCATCTCAATCCCTAAAACAGCCAATTGACTCACCAACTTTTGAAGCCTATTGAACATATGATCCAACGACTCATTACTTGTTGCAGTAAAGTTCTCAAATTGATGCTTGAGAAGAGTCTTCTGAGTTTTCTTGGTGGCTTCATTCCCACTATATCTTGCAACAATAGCTTCGAAAAGAGATTTAGCACACTTGAACTTACTAAAATTCAGCAACTGATCATTGGGAAAAGTCATCAGCAGCAAACTTCTAGCCTTAATATCATTCTTGTATCTTGCCTTCTCTTCATTAGTAGTTGGCTTTGTCTGCACTGTAGTCTCAGATTTACCTTCAACAACAGTTGTTGTTTCAACAGGGGTAAAAGAGTTTCCATCTTTAATGATCTCCCATAGTGCATAGTCTTGCACTTGGAAAAACGGCTCAATATGAAGTCTCCACATCTCGACCTCATTAGGTTTAAGCATAGGAAGCTTATATAGGTGATGTAATAATAAAATAACATATCAAATATAAACGCAGCGGAAAAAAATCACCAACAAAGGATCCATATAGCCATATGATCAATCAATTAAAATACAAACAAGTATTTATACATTTGTAGCGTGATCGGTAGAATCGTATGGTCACCATCACCAATATACACGAACCACCTATGAAACCAAGTGACCAAAGGAGATCACCTCTATGCTTGATCCACACTACACGTCATCGATCATCACCTGATGCTAGTCTTGAACACGTAACATGCGATCTAGCCTTGAACTACACTAAAATAAGGTTAGATTGGATCAAAAACCACAAACCCTAATAAGGGTGTGTCTAATTTCGTGGCTTTTGGGGAGAGGAAGGAGGAGAGACATTTGGTAAGTTGTTATTCTCATTAATCTCCTTAATTGACCAAATCAATAGGAGGTTATTTTAAATAATGTTACACTTAACCCCTTGCTCTTATTCCCTCTTGTTTCCCACCATGGCCGGCCATATGGGGGCCCTAAATGGGCTTGCCCATTTGTTGGTCCACTTCAAAAATGCTAAGTCTAACTTAGTATTTAATGGCCCGTTATAAATCCCGAGTTACGTAGTCGATTATATATTGTAAATACGATAAATACAATCTATAAAATGATGTCTCTGTGTATAAGTGTGTGACCCCATAGGCTCACATATGTCTAGCCATATAATTATTAATTATGACACGAGCATACTCCAACAGCTCCCACTTGCGACGTCATAATAATCAAGTAATTATACAAGCAATGGTTAGCGTCTAGCAACACGCCAATGCCCCTAGAAATATGTGAGGTTAGTTTCTTAAACGTCTCATTTTAGATGGTTTATATGTCATCTATCCTTTTGTTACAGATACCGTGTTGAACATTAGACATGGATCAAATGTCATTCTAATAGTTCAATTATTATGTTTCTCGATATAGATATTGAACAAGATTACCAAGTGAATTAAGATTCATCTTAATCTCATTTGGGTACGGCCATACAAACGTCTGCCCAATTTATCGAGGGGCCCAATGGTATCTAACTCCATAACATGTGGAGGTACAAATCCTGTTTTGACTACACGTGTCATTCACATGCTTCATATCACTCCTGATAATGGCTTTTATAACTACCTTATTGATGAAGCGAAAAGTGTACCGCTTTTAGGGGGTCATTTAAGCCCTAAATCGTATTTATTTGATCAAATATTGCCCTAAATCGTTCCTTTTTTCATTTTAGGTACTTTGGAGAAGAAATCTGGAAAAGGAAGCATTTTGGACGTTTTTGGAGCATAAAAGTGAAGAAAACGACAAAGTCTCAAAAATATGCTGGAAAATTACCTGTGACGGCGTCAAGCCCTAGTGTGACGCCGTCAACCCTTGATAAGCCAGAGAGGATTTTGGAGGATTATAAGGGGACAGCGTCAAGAATGCCATCAAGAAACCCTAACCGCGGCAAGGTGACGGCGTCACGCTCTATAATGTGACGCCGTCAGATCTGTTTTCCTATATATATTTTCATAATTTTTAGTCATTAGTGTGCAACTTTGTGAGGAGAAACCCTAAGACGATTTTTCTGCCATTTTTAAGGGTTTTATACCCTTGGATCTCCCATGTTCAATTGAAGATAAGTAATCAATTAATCATTCAATATGTCTATGTGTTGTTTGATTATATCTTGTTCTTGTCTTTTATTTAACATGCTAGGCTAGATTTATCTTGTGTTTGCTTAGATCTAATGAAACCTAACTACTGATTATTGGTTGTTGGTGTGTTATTAATTGTATTGGATGATTGTTTATCGATGTTTGGCTTAAGAAAACTGGCTAACCTCCTATACGGTAACTTGCTTGAACGTCTTAAGAAACATGAACCAATGCGTACTAAGGTTATTATGGTTGTATTTAATGCATGAGCGAATTCTAGTGATCCCATGTTAGGAGCTTCTTAGCCGGCTCGACATAGGAGTGAAGTAGGAGCTTATAGAGTTGGGGAAGTACGTACGCCACCCCACGATTGGTATTAAGGAATACAGCCGTCATCCACGCAATTAATACACACTAATCAACCGGTAAAAGATAGTTAGGGATTAAGGAAATCTAAGTAAACACATTTCTCTCCATATAAGTTCCATAACCTTTTTATTTTCAGTTATTTTATTTTATTTGCAATTGTAGTTATTTGGGTTAGTTGACTAGCAACTAATTCCGCCCACTCCTTCAAACCCGAGATTTTACTTGCTTTTATAAAAATATAAAAAAATACAAAAAGAATCTTCCCACACCCTTAGACCTATTAGAGTAGTTTTTCAATCCTAACGACACTATTCCCCTAGAGAACGATCAATCCCCCGGTACTTGCCACTACACTATACTACATCGGTTAGGTACACTGCCTGGTGGGGATTGCAAGCCTCTTGAGATCCCTCAAGAGGTAAAACCTGTTGTAAGGTCGCAAAACCACGCATCAAGTTTTTGGCGCCGCTGCCGGGGAATAGTTATTGTTTAGGTTGAATTTTTATTTTATTCGGTCTACTCATTAGATTCCTATCTTAGTGAGATTTTTATTTTCTTTTTATTAGCTTTCTTGTAGTCTATCTTTTTCTTTGTGCCCTTTGTTTGTAAAACCATTTTCATTTGTCACTATGGCGGATGAAACTCCATTTAGATCATTAACAATAGAGGAACAATTACTTTACACGGATAGATTTGCTTCCTGTTGTTCCAATGAATTTTTAAGTGATCTTAGATATATACAAGAGGAGATGGGTGTAAAGTTTGATAGGTTTGATGAATTATGTGCATGTGCAGCTTCTATTAAACAATCATTATTAGGATCAACTCCTTTTAGTGAAACCCTTTGGAAAAAATTTGAGGAAAGCTTCCTAACCGTGAACCATAAGTTGAATTAATTGATGGGTTTATATACATCACAACTTGAGGAAACAAATGAGGAGGATTTATCCGACTATAGGTACCATGAGCAAGAAGACCTAGTTTTTAAGAACATGGACCTTGAATTGGACCAAGATTATGAGATGGTTAGTGTTGAACTACCTAGTTGCATGAGTGGGATAGATTTCACCAAAACATATGACACGCATGAGGAATCCTTTAGGCAATTGGAACATAGTAATCAAGTTGAATATTACTATGAATCGGACTTAGAATTTCAAATGGCTAGAGAAGGATTTGAGATACTTAGGAATGTGTTTGGGTTAGATCCTACCAAAACACATGATGAACATAAAGGTGATTTAGATACTATGGAGAATGAGGTTAGAAATGCATGACCACTAAATACACCACAAATCCTACCATCATTTGAGGTTAACACACCGCCCGTAACTTACCCGAAAAAAGTAGAAGAGACTATAGGAACCCCAATAGAGGTAGAGCCCTTGGACCAAACACAACTAGAAGAAATAGGTTTGAATACTTGTAGTCACAACCTTTCTTTTAGTTCTATGGAAGTTCCTAGTTTTGATGAACCGGAGCCTCAACCGAGACCCTTACCCAATTTTCCATCCTTGGATGAAAAGTTAGGAATTAAAATAGGTCCTGATCCACCCATCAAACCATATAGTCCGGGTAGTTTTACGATAAAGGTAGTAGACTCTAAGCCTTGTAGAGAGGAAGCCAATATAGGAGTGAACCATGACCTTACATACTTACATCACCCATTTATGGTTGATCATAAGAAACATTATGGGTTTAAACCGGGTTTATTAGGTCAAAGTGAATTCTTAACTAGGAATCTCTCGAAGTTGATAGAAGATGATCCCTTTCTAGGAAAAAATCTTAATCTGCCCATTAGCCCAATTGAATTGGGTAAGGTTATGATGATAGGAGCACACATCTTTGAGCATATAATTCATCCACCACTCTTTCCTCACGTGGCATACTCCTACCAAGTTGGTGTGTATCGCTACTATCACCCACACTTAATCTTAAGTGTAGGGAAAACCTCACCTTTATCCATTAAATAAGGATAGAGTCAGGCTCGTGACTCGAACAAAAACAAGCGCTTCTTGGGAGGCAACCCAAGCTTTATTTGCTTTGTGTGTTTATTTATTTGTTTGTTTGATTTTATTTGCTTCCGTATGTATGTTTAATTTTTATTATTATTGATTCATGTTCGAAACTAAATTGTGAAAATGCTTTATCTTGTTTTTAACTTCGTCTTAACTACATATAAAGGTATTTTGCAAAAGATAAGTGTAAGGGAAATCCAAATCGGTTTATTAGAACAAATGAACATGAATCATAACAATATTAAATTAACATACATATTAGTAATTGTTTGAGTCAAATGCTTGTATCGAGTCATAATGAATATTTTGCAGGATTTCCAGGAAGTGAGGCATAAGTTTTTCCAGAAATTTTCCGGAAACTAACCATAAAATTTCTGCAGGTCACTTCTGACGGCGTCAAGGTTAACACCTGACGGCGTCAAGTGTAAAATTCTGGAAATTTTGCAAGTTTTGTTTTTCTACCGGAGTCATAAAGTTTTTGTTAAATCTTTAGTTTTATAAACTCCAGGAAATCTGCAAATATTCATTCTACAAGCATTATATCTTTAATCGTTTTGTTTTTATTTCTAAGTCTGGAATTACATCTAGTTGTGAGTTTTCTTTGTTCAGGTTGATGCTTTGGGTTTTTTGTGTTTGTTTTCTCAGGTTTAACAGGTTATATTGGACAAGAAGATGATTTATATTTCAGAAGGGAAGCTTTCAACGTTCATTTTCTTGGAGGAGGATTTAACCATGTTACCGGATTATCCACATCGAACGAATCAGGGGAGTATTTGTTTTCATTCTTTTACCTTATTTACTTTTACATCTTGTTATTTGAACATTGGGGACAATGTTCATCTTAAGTGTAAGGGGGGGTAAAGTACGATACCTTAGAGAATGCTTTTACGCTTGATTTTTCGTTTGTTTAATGGTAGATGTGTAATAAAACTGAGAGAAATACCTGTTAAGGCAATTTTAGTGCCAAATTTAAATTTTTTTACAACATATAGGAGTGAAACTTTGGTCTTAATGAGCGTCTCATGGATAGGAGTTATATGACTAACACAAAACCGTACCACTAAAAAATTTTCCACCCCCAAATATGTGAGGTTCGCCCCTAGAATTGGTAGGAAAAGCATTTATGCTATGATGTGTGTACCGGTAGCACTTAGATTCTAGAACTTGCGTTAGGACCATTCCGAGGCCACAAGTGAGACTACATTCGTGTAGTTAGATTTACTACATGATAAGAGGCATTAGGATTAACCCATTGTTTTACACCTGTGTTTTTGTTATAATTACGTTGGCTACATTGGTCAAGTAATTCTCCCACACCCTTTGCGTTGTACTCATTTTTAGTACACGATACCCCTAGTACACCCCTCAGAGCCTATCTTTTCGTTTCTAACTTTAAGCACTTTACTTAAAGTAAGAATTTGTTTACACCCCACTTAAATGTACACCCAAATCGCCTTAGCCTACCTTGTATGCACTCATTTTTAATGCATTATTGTGACAACATTTGTTTAAACCCCAAATTAATTATCTAATTGATTACATGGTTGCTAAGTCGAGTAATATCCTTGTACATATTGTTTTGGGACGATTGGGACTCATGGGTAAAGTACTAGTGTAATGGAGTAATGGGGAAGAACAACATTATTACCCCTATATGTGCTAAATATTTTAAAAGTACTCCCAAGTGTTTCGATTATCTTAATTCGAGTCATTAGAATAGTTAATTGTAAAGTTATGTAAAAGTTCAAGTGTAAGGGGGATACAACCCCCCTACGATGTATTATTTTGGATAGTAGGGCAAGAGTGTATGCAAAAAAAAAAAAAAAAAAAAAAAAAAAAAAAAAAAAAAAAGTAGAAAAAACATACGGACTACCATCCCGTTTCATTTTATGTTTATTTTATCTTTTTGTTATTTTTTTTTCATTAGCTTAAGTCGAGTCTAGTCTTGGCTTAGCAACGCCATATTGTACATGTAATTAATCAAGATCTTTAACTCGCCACCAGTAAAATATCCTTTATCCAACAAAACCGTATTTATCATATCCCTACACCTAACGTTATAACCCGTTTAAAAGCCCTCTTTGATAGTTTATCTTAGGTGCTTACGCCTAGTGGAGGAGGTTTTTGATCCTTTCCCAAGGCTATGGTAATCTATTTGCTATGACAGGTAGTGAGAGATATTATCCATTTTCATTTATGAGATATACTTTTATGACACCTGAGAGATGTGAGTATCTAAACACTACTTGTAAGGTGCTAGTCTGTAATCTCCGTGCTTATTATGATTAAAGTGGAACGACTATTTGATGTAATTACTTTTAAATAAGCGTTAAATGACCCCTAACTTGTATTTTGATTAGAATAAAAGCGCATTTGCTTGAGGACAAGCAAATCTCAAGTGTAAGGGTATTTGATGAAGCGAAAAGTGTACCGCTTTTAGGGGGTCATTTAAGCCCTAAATCGTATTTATTTGATCAAATATTGCCCTAAATCGTTCCTTTTGTCATTTTAGGTACTTTGGAGAAGAAATCTGGAAAAGGAAGCATTTTGGACGTTTTTGGATCATAAAAGTGAAGAAAACGACAAAGTCTCAAAAATCTGCTGGAAAAGTACCTGTGACGGCGTCAAGCCCTAGTGTGACGCCGTCAACCCTTGATAAGCCAGAGAGGATTTTGGAGGATTAAAAGGGGACGACGTCAAGAAGGCCATCAAGAAACCCTAACCGCGGTGAGGTGACGGCGTCACGCTCTATAATGTGACGTCGTCAGATCTGTTTTCCTATATATATTTTCATAATTTTTAGTCATTAGTGTGCAACTTTGTGAGGAGAAACCCTAAGACGATTTTTCTGCCATTTTTAAGGGTTTTATACCCTTGGATCTCCCATGTTTAATTGAAGATAAGTAATCAATTAATCATTCAATATGTCTATGTGTTGTTTGATTATATCTTGTTCTTGTCTTTTATTTAACATGCTAGGCTAGATTTATCTTGTGTTTGCTTAGATCTAATGAAACCTAACAATTGATTATTGGTTGTTGGTGTGTTATTAATTGTATTGGATGATTGTTTATCGATGTTAGGCTTAAGAAAACTGGCTAACTTCCTATACGGTAACTTGCTTGAACGTCTTAAGAAACATGAACCAACGCGTACTAAGGTTATTATGGTTGTATTTAATGCAAGAGCGAATTCTAGTGATCCCATGTTAGGAGCTTCTTAGCCGGCTCGACATAGGAGTGAAGTAGGAGCTTATAGAGTTGGGGAAGTACGTACGCCACCCCACGATTGGTATTAAGGAATACACCCGTCATCCACGCAATTAATACACACTAATCAACCGGTAAAAGATAGTTAGGGAGTAAGGAAATCTAAGTAAACACATTTCTCTCCATATAAGTTCCACAACCTTTTTATTTTCAGTTATTTTATTTTATTTGCAATTGTAGTTATTTGGGTTAGTTGACTAGCAACTAATTCCGCCCACTCCTTCAAACCCGAGATTTTACTTGCTTTTATAAAAATATAAAAAAATACAAAAAGAATCTTCCCTCACCCTTAGACCTATTAAAGTTGTTTTTCAATCCTAACGACACTATTCCCCTAGAGAACGATCAATCCCCCGGTACTTGCCACTACACTATACTACATCGGTCAGGTACACTGCCTGGTGGGGATTGCAAGCCTCTTGAGATCCCTCAAGAGGTAAAACCTATTTTAAGGTCGCAAAACCACGCATCACTTATTCAGGACAGCGTTTAACCATATCAAGGAATGAAATTCCACACATGCAAGACTTGCTTGCATCTCAAGTCTAAGGATAAGAGACATAACCTCTTGCGAGATTCACTATTGACGAAGATCCATGCAGTAAATACTCGTAGGTTGGGTCAATCCAATGTTCATCACAATGAACAACATGTGAGTGTGGCAAATAAATCGCCAACACGCTCACATTTGTCTTAATTTGATGATACTCCCGTATCGCCAACCGACAATGGATAATTTTAGAATAAATAAATTATTCACGGATTAAACATGCAAATATAGAACACAGTAGTATAAATGAAGACGATCATACCAGGTATATCAATTCATTGTATAATACGACTGCTTACAGTTCCATTATCCAAATACTAAAAACAGATATGCATAAGACTACTCATAGGTCGGAATCCGATGTTCCTACCATGATCGAATCATGTTGTACAAGACAACACGTAGTCATCTGAGTAAACTTTGAGAATACTTGTTTCAAATATAATGAAAGGTTTGAATGATGTTTGTCCTTTGTATGTGTGCATTCAAGTACAAGACGAGTGTTGCAACAATACATTCCATAGGGTGTTTGAAGCCAGCAAAACACCTACATTAGACAGTCATCTATACAGTTTCTCAAACTATAAAGTATTCTTATTCTTTTAATGTATAACGCACTAGTGCTCTCAGTCGAGCACATCTAGTCAGCAATGTCATCATTCATGATGACATCCTACCACGACTAGGGTTGAGTATCATCTCAGTTAAATAAGCATCAGCGTATGCAAACAAAACAGAGTTCCTCATATATCCGTAAACTTTTGAACTTATCTTTTGGTCCTTTATCGGTCCCTTATAATGTTCGTTTAACAATTATCTAATGACTATCACTTAGATATTTGTTGTTATCAACTCATCTTGCATTCATGCAAATGATATATACATAGTCCAATGCGTAATATGACTTACATGATGAATCCTTTAGTCGAACTTAAGATTTCCACTCATATGTTCAATCTCATCAAGTGAGATTGATCATTGAGACTCCCCTCAATAACGTGTCATATTATGTTTAGACTTAATAACCGCTTATGTTTATTCTAATAAACATATACATAACAAGGTCGTATGTCTTATTTTATAAATCCCTCAAGAGAAACTTCATTCCAAGCTAAGGATTAAAGTCTAGCTTAGATGGAATATTGTTTCTAATATGTTAATGACATATGAGATTTAAGAAAATAAATACAGTGCTCCAACTCGCTCTTAGTGTACTTAGGAGTAATCTTATTAATCAAAATCAAATTAATGATTTTATAATTAACTCAAGATCTTTGCTCCTAGATGCATGATCTAATCCACACATGGATTATTTTATCTTGTATACATAATAAAGATTATATGGATTCATAAACCCTTTTGATTACTCATCGTCCTCGCAAAGGTAATCAACAAGAAAAGTGTTTTGATATCCTATTGTCATATTTCATATACATGAAAACATGTATGACAATTAATCATCTTTATACATTTAATGTTTGTAGCTAGGAAGAATTAATCATAGTAAATTTATTGAGTACGAGTAAACTCCTTTTACTACACGTGCATTAAATGTGTGTACAAGTTTGTCCTTTTGAGTCTTCTCATCAAGAAACTCATTCTTAACCTCACAGTCTAACTGATTAGTAAGAGATCAATCAAGCTCCAAGAGTGATTGTCTTTCAAGGACTGCATCTTAACATTCATATTTTTGAGGTATTCATCAGATTCAAGATCTGACAATACATCTATGTAGTTAGCAGGTTCACTATGATCCTCTAACGTATATCTCTTAGCATTGATATAAAAACTATATCATTCAGGTGCAAGAGGAATCCTTGCGGATTTATGAATGAGAGATATCAATCTATGGTTTAACATATGCATGTTCAACCTTAGTATGACATTAGCAAGTGTGCTCAGAAGGTTGTGTATTTAGTTCTTGAATAACTTCAAGGTCTAATGGTGCTCCCACTTGCTTTTGTATGTAGAGACTAATCTCTAGATACTTAGCATCTTGAGTAACAATAAATTGTTTTCTAGTGGGAAATCCAAAATACATCGTTAGTTCTTGACTCTAGTTTGTTAATTACTTACTCTTAGGTAGTTAACAAATTCAGAACTTCAATCAAGACATAATGAGATTCATCCCATGCCATAATACAATGGTGTTTTAAATTCCTTCTGGGTTGGAACCATACTGAGTGTACACATGGCACATCCAATTTCTAACCTTGATAGCTTTGGAGGTAAAATAGTTTAAGTCATCAAAGATCAAACAATATTAATAGAGTTTGATTTTCCATGATGGACATACCATAATAGTTGTGGTATTCCATGAGGACTGATGTTGTGAGACTATCACACAACTCATTAGAAGAACTTATACTTTTAGCTTACATATCTGCTAACCAAGTCAAACCAGATGGCATCAATTGTAATTTTAGCCTATTGCATACTTTACTTCATGTGTATGTTTTGACTAAAAAACATAAACATTTAATATTATACGTCGTAAGTGTACATGTCTTAACAAGAAGACATAACAAATCAACGTCTTACTTTACGTTATTAGTCTTTCAACAATTAACGGAAATTATATTTGTGTCTTTACAAGAGACCTAAACATATTCAACTAAAGTAATTACGAGCGCCGACACTTGGCCTCAATAGTAAATTCAAGTTAATTTCATACTTCATGATTATGGCTTTACAAGAAAACATAATCATATTTACTAAACAATTCAGTGAATATGTTGAAGTATCTTTTCATGTTATCTTGATATTTGTTCTAATTAGGGCAACATACATTTTATGTGTAGAAGTCCTAGTAGAATCTTAGTTTCTTACCTTTCAGTCAAGAAAAACTATTAGTCATATTGTTATATGTTGTACCTTGCACACACTTAAGATTTCTCCCACTTGTGCATGGCACAACATCATGAGAGCAATATGACAATGTCTAAGATAACATATGATTTTTAGTCAAAATCAAAATAAAGATATGTAGAACTTTATCGTTTTAATAATGAATCATGCATAACGATTTTATAGATAACATTTCAGGAAGCAACATCAGGAACGCAACAAGTTATCTTATAAAATTTATGCAATGGTTCTTATATAAACTATGATGCTTATCATGTGGAAAGTAATGTATTATTTCAAGACAATCTGGAAATAAGATGGGCAAGTTGTAAGGTATTAAAGCTTACAGCTCCCACTGGATTAGACAACATTACATGTGTTTCGTCACCAGTAATATAATCACGTAGCTCCCACTGGATTAGACAACATTTAAAAGTGTTACGTCACCAGTGGAGAGTGAGTGGCGATTGGATACTTTCCATCTTTCTTTGAATATCTACACATTATTGCTAATGTGAGTCACTTTGACTAGTAAACATGTACTTAGGTATTCAAGGAAGTACATCAAGTTATAACATATAGATGATGGGCTAGCCATCATTGCTATTTTAACTTGAAAATAGGCATGTATTTCCTCCATAATTGGTCTACTTCACCACAAGGGTATGTAGGACCATAGTGGGTTTATTGGGTTATGACAAACTGCTAGGTAATCATGCTAGTAATTGCCTTTACCACTTTGCGGTTTATTGATATTTCCGTCTTCTAATTATTTGAACTCATTTTAGTATGGTAGCTAGTACGAAATAAGTCGACCAAGCAAGAACATGCAAATATCGCCAAAGGTCTGACCAATGAGCAAAATTCGCCATGGGTTGAAATGGCCCTAAGGTCTGACCAAAGAGGTCAAGTCAAATGCACGTGTTCTCTAGTTATCCAAATATCTTATATTTCTTAAAGGTTTCAAAACCGAAACTAGGGTTATGAAACAATCTTGAAAGAATAAGATGTATAACCATAATTAACCGTTTTGACTTTTACAAGACATCACGATTTCTAGAGTAGGTGTTCATTGAGTTTTATTAGAATTAGGAAAATTCAAATATTCTTATTATGGCTTTTCCTCATAAAGAAAAAGGATAGGAACAAGTCTCTTTCTTACAAGGAAAGAACGACTTAGTTCGTCCTTTTAACAAGAAAAGAACAAACTCTTGTTTACGGTTTGTGTTGCATTAATTCATTAATTGAATTTACAAAGTTCATATTTAGTATTTTCGATAATTATCCTTTTGTAATTTAACTACCCCATGTTTACAATTTAAAATAATTAATTTACGAAAAGGCTAAGATCCACATTGTGCTTCTACTATCACATCAGTTGATCTGCTAGCAATAGTAGATTCAATTGGTAGGCGACGATCACCAATTGTATTACATGTACAACTCTTAGATCCTTATGGGACTCATGGCATCTAGTGTCAAACAACTAGTGTCATGTTGGCATGTTTAGTCCCATCTTTGCCTCGTGTCAGGGTCTGACCGCATAACACGATTAAGTCATCCAATTTGAAAACAGTGAGAATAATCCTAGGTCTGACGCATAGAGAATAGTCACCCTGGGTTACAATTCAGCCTAGGTCTGACCATAACCAAAAGGTAATTGCAAGTGTTCTCAGAATTGGACGGCATGACTTAAATTTTGACGGGTAAAGTGTTTTGATGTGGATAAAAAACGTGTACGAAAGAAGCATGCATTCATTCTTCGTAGCATAAGTTAAAAACTTTTCTTAACTTAAGTCTAATCATTGTTTTAATTTATGTGTGTCAAGTTTTCCATTTTCAAGACTAATATAAATCATAAGTGGATTATAATTAAGTTTGGACAATATAATAAATAAATAAATAAACAAGCTTAACTATTTAAGTGTTATTTAGAAAACAATGATTTTAAGTTTTAAATCATATTTAAACTTAGTTAAACTAAATCATAAGACTTAGTTCAAAAATGGTTTGTGTTTCGTTTCAAGTTTTAAGAAAACATTTTCCGTTTTACATATAGTCACAACATATATAAAACAACCAAACAAACACACAACCACAATATGCAAAGCCTCAACCGATGAAAATCCTATGATTGGTCTCGTGAGCCATCACAAGAACCAAGAGTCAACTAGGGACATATAGCACAACCACATGGAGGGCTCCCACTTGCCCCAAGACAATCATGGGCAAGTAAAGGCCCATAATGCACATGAAAACATGATTCTGTCAGCCCAGTTTTTCTGTCTTGCGAGGCCCAAATGGCCTAGAAGGAGTCCTCCTTTTGCTTCGGCCCAAACTAGAGAGTTGTAGGCCCATGTCTTGTGAACCTGCACGAAAAAATTTAGCCAAAAATACCTTACCAATCTCCTGGAAATCGTGTTTTCCTATCAGGTGTCCAGCAGCTATTTTTGGTCCAAAACTTCTTCATTCTTTTGCCACTTGCTTCCAAGCTTTCGGTTACATGATATAAAAAGTAAAGTACATTTAATATACTTTCTATCTACTGTAAAAATGCCTAAACAATGGCAAAACCAAAATGAAATACATTACAAAAGTGCCGAAACAATGGCAAACCCCAAAAACAAACAAAACAACCAACAATCACAACATCACAATGCATAAGTGGTCTACGTTTTCATCGGCTTTGCATATACACATAATAATACATTAAAATTATGATTATAACAAGGTGTTGGCTAACTCCATGGACAAACGTGCATGTATTTGCCATGGACAACAAAATGAATAACAAGAATTAAATTGTTAGCCAACGAATCGAAGAAATTAATTATCAAGAATTAAAACCCCGAATGGTACGCGTGTCAAATGGCCATAGACTCAAAACCCACTGATATTAGGACATTCTTAACATCATTTTACCACAGAAAATTAAGCCTCATGGGCTGATTTGAAATCTGGTTACAAATCTATCAAAAAAACGCGTTTTTAGGCCATTTTACGGGTACCGAACACGTAAACAATTAATGTATGCATAAAAATTGACCATGGGATTAAAAATTCCAGATCTTAAGACCCTATATGGGTCGACATATATTCAAAAAAATAAGCCATGGGGGCTGTTTAGAAATCATCCTTTTAAATCCATTAAAAACACACGTTTTTAGCCATTTTTACGAATACTAGATGATCATATGACATCATATGATGGCTCGTGATACCACTATAGGTGATGTAATAATAAAATAACATATCAAATATAAACGCAGCGGAAAAACATCACCAACAAAGGATCCATATAGCCATATGATCAATCAATTAAAATACAAACAAGTATTTATACCTTTGTAGCGTGATCGGTAGAATCGTATGGTCACCATCACCAATATACACGAACTACCTATGAAACCAAGTGACCAAAGGAGATCACTCTATGCTTGATCCACACTATACGTCATCGATCACCACCCGATGCTAGTCTTGAACACGTAACACGCGATCTAGCCTTGAACTACACTAGAATAAGGTTAGATTGGATCAAAAACCACAAACCCTAATAAGGGTGTGTCCAATTTCGTGGCTTTTGGGGAGAGGAAGGAGGAGAGACATTTGGTAAGTTGTTATTCTCATTAATCTCCTTAATTGACCAAATCAATAGGAGGTTATTTTAAATAATGTTACACTTAACCCCTTGCTCTTATTCCCTCTTGTTTCCCACCATGGCCGGCCATATGGGGGCCCTAAATGGGCTTACCCATTTGTTGGTCCACTTCAAAAATGCTAAGTCTAAATTAGTATTTAATGGCCCGTTATAAATCCCGAGTTACGTAGTCGATTATATATTGTAAATACGATAAATGCAATCTATAAAATGATGTCTCTTTGTATAAGTGTGTGACCCCATAGGATAACATATGTCTAGCCATATAATTGTTAATTCTGACACGAGCGTACTCCAATAGCTTAGCAGCAATGTTGGTTGTGGATGGTGTTGTTTCCATGTCCATCTTTGTTCTTCTCGGATCTTTTAAATCTATGTATCAGAACTTGGGTCTGATACCACTTGACCAGATCTACACACACTCCTTGTGTTAGATGTGATATGTAGAATTATACTTAGTCTAGCACGCGGAATTTACTAGCTAGCACTTAGAAGATCTTGTGTGTTTTGTATGATTAGAATTAAACAAAGAACACATAATAAATAACTTCCAACGATTCAATATTATTAGCAAATAGTACGAGTGATCTTCCTATCACTAGGGTTTACAACCTTGAATCTTTCTAATACGTATCATCTCTATCGTATTCGTGTATATGTATTATATTGTATATTGTGTATCTAAAACCATAACCTAGGCAATCCTTTTATAGACCAAGGATTCCTGTACAAGATAACTATCAATCTATTCATATACGATATACACAATATATTTTGCATAATTATCTACTTTACATAAATCTTAACCAGTCTTAACTTCTTCTCTCAGCAGTCTTAACTGCTCATGTCTTCAATACTTTTCAGCAGTCTTAACTTCAATCTTCAACAGTCCTAACTATTACCTCTAACAGTCTTAACTGCTTAAGCTTAATTCCTAACAAATCTGCACAATCTCGTTTGTTTTGATTGATGACAAACATGTAACTTGATGCATAACGTAAAATGTACAAGTTACTCGTAATCCTATTTTGTCTCAACATACATTCAACACCTCTCAACATCTCAAGTCCTCGTATGCTACAACACAGGTTCGTACATGTTTGTTATGTGGCATTATGATCAAACCCCTTAACAAATCATTTAGAATGTTTAAAATACATTTAGAGTCACTAAGTATTTTAATAGGTTAACCATTCTATTTCGAACCTCATTTTACATTTTGCATTCATAAGTATTTTTATACAAATACATCTTTTGTAAAATGTCTAAGAAATATATACTTTTATTTGTACAAGTAAACTAACTTTAATATTCATACAAGTACTAAAGTTTACTTACACTTGGCAAAATACATTTTATTTTGACAAGCACTCAACTATATATTTTATTTTACGAAATGCTACTTACATTTTTTCATATACAAGTAACTTACCTTTTTAAGTAAGTATATACATTTGTTTAAATATATTTTTCATAGAAAGGAATACACTCTTTTATTACCTCATGCATAGTGTCATCTAAATCTCTAAAGATCACAAAAGATATTTTGAAAAGATTTGATAAAGATTTTGGAAAGATTTGACAAAAGATATCTTGCAAAAATTGTGAAATATTTTGGAAAGATTTAAACAAGATCTTGTAGATATTGTGTCAGTCACCCGCGGAACCAAAAAAATAACAAGGAAGAAACTAATTTTTTGGTTCCGTGTGATCCGTGGGTTGCTGAGCTTGTTGGCTTTAAATAGCAGCCCATTGTTCACTCATTTCTCAACCACTTGAACACTCATTCTCTCTACTATGTTTTCATACATTTAGATCAGTAGTAACATACATTGATCACGCTCATTATCATGATCATAATGCTTCTAACTTTCATTATGTTGTAAGCATACTCCCAAAATGATCTTGTGAAGCAAGCTCAGAGATCTTGAGTCATCATCCACCACAAGAATACATATATGAAGATCTATCACAACAAGCTTAGGAAACTTGTGATCTTCATCCATTGATGGCTTTCTATCAATGTAAGTTCATTTAGATTAGTCATTCATATCCATTAGACATTTGTCTCATGGATAATCATTGTAAACATCACTGTATCATCATAATATATTCACCAAACTAGATTAGATGGTTTATGTGTTTGTTCCATAAAACACAAGGTTTGTTATGTTGGGCCATAAAATATAACGGGTTTGGTTGTACCCGAAGAAGGACTTTACATCTAGCTTAGTGTCGAAAATATTGTATAGGCGACGTCAGGTTGGTTCTACCCCGAACTAGAACCCGGTATTTAGCTTTGTACCGGAGAAAGTGTAAGCGACGTTTGTACGGTTTTCTCCGCCAAGAAGGGAGCTTGTTGATTTAGTGAAGTAACTCTCGAGTTGGGTACTTGGGGAGTGGAGTAGGGCGGAGAGGAGCTCTGTGACTGAACCACTATAAATCATCGTGTCCGGTTTGCACTTTCTTTTACTTATTGCTTTACTTTTATACTTGCACCATATTATTGTTTGTGTTGTGGCTTGATGTTTATGCTTGTGTGACAACTTGTTTTACTATATGTTTTATATTAGTCATATGACTATAATTGGCATTTTTCATATTATGGCAAACTTGATTGGATATTTGATACAAAATATTTAAAGTTTTTAAACGGTAACGTATTCACCCCCCCGCCCCCTTTACGTTTTCAGAATTTGCATAAGAGCCTCGTGGCTCTTATTTTCAAAACAAATGGTTTTTAAAATGGAGTACGATCCATGTATCAAATTACCAATGAAGCGTAATATAATCTGAAAAGTGTTTCGCTAATTATACTTAGAAGTTTTGTTGTTAAATATACATTCGTATACAAGATTAAAGGTTTCCTTGAAAATAAATGAAAAGGTTTATTAAAAGAATTTGTAAGTGTCGTATTATGTGCTTAAAGCAAAATTACGAAGAAATATCATTTTGAAAGGAGCGTTTGGGATAACTACAAATTTGTTTGAAAAATCATCTCCGTAAATGTTTAGATAGGTCACATAAGTAAAAATAATATAAAAATATGTGTATTATATGTTCACTATTAAATCTAGTAAGTCCTACACATTCTCGCAGTGAGAAAATACATTTTTTCATTATGTGACATTTTTTTCACAGTGGACTACGGATCCCACGGAACCCTTTGAAGGGTTCCTTGCCCTTTGGAAAAGGGTTAAATTTTTGCAAACTTAAAAAATTCATAACTAATTAACCGTAAGTCCGTAGGAGTCGCGCCACCTATCAATTTAAAGGGAATTGAGTCTACTTTCTTTTAAAAATACTCTTATGGCCTAAATCTAATTTGAAGTGTGTAAAATAAACAAAATACTATAGTGTGTCCAAAATATTAAGTTTTGTTTTGACATAGAAACTCAAACTTTTGAGTCGGGCAATTTAAGTTAGTATCCTTTGATCATTGATATAATTTCTTTTGAAACTAAAGAATTTTGTGATATTTATATATATAAATGAAACTAATCAAGCTTGGTATACATCATCATATTTAAACGTAAAGTGACAAAAAGTATATTTCTTTTTATGCTATGCTAAATGACTACTTGTTTTAGTTTATGTTGGTTGCATATATGTTACTTACTTATTGCAAATTGTTGTTTATACTTGTTTGTTTGTGTAACATGAGTATCAATCTTGCCATGTTATTTATTCGCTTGTTTGATTTCTTGTTTATGCACAAGAGGACATTTCCTAGATTTTGTGCACTAAGTTGGTAAATTGTTTTTGCAATGCTTATAGACTTAGATAATTTTCTTTGCATACGTTATATTAAAATCTTGCATAATTCACTTAGAAATGAGAACTAAGTAAAACTAGTCAAGTACTTTGAAAAATGTTGTTTTGCGCAAACTCCCACCTAGTAGTTCAAGTGTTAAAATGTGTCACTACTTTCTATGATTGTCGAAGCATTCAGTATCTATGAAAAAGGTGTGTGAAACAATGATTTATGAACCATTATATTCCTTGTAGGATGTTAACCTGTTATTTTACACTTTGTGAACTAACCAAGTGCCGTGCAGGTAGATAACATCATTATGTTATCAATTCTCATTTTTCACGTTTTAGTGAAATTTCTAGCCCTCGCATGATCTATACCCATACATATGTTTATACCTGTTTCATTGTTGTTTCCTAATCATAACTAATTAATTACACATGTTTTAGGAGAAATTACGGGATTTGAACGGGGTTCGGGGGATGAAAAATGCCCTCTATTAAGATTTTTGGCCCCATGGATTTGGTTCCGTCCATATAAAAATTTGGTCCCGCCAAAATTTTATGTGAAAAATTAGGCGAAACCAAAAACAGGGTTTTGCCCGTTCACTCATTTGGTGCCGCCAGTCCTGCATAACTTTTTTTTGTTTTTCGTTAAATTCCCGCACCATATATCATTCACTTATTATCATTAGATCCTTTTTACTTGTAGTTACACACATTAGGATTATTTTACTTCATTTGCACCAATAGGATAAGTTTCTATTATCAAATTTTGAAAACTCACAAAAACCACCCAAGGTACCTTTCTCTATAAAGGAAGGAACCCTACAATTGGTTCCTTGCAATCCGTGGACCACTGTTCACAAAGATTTTTTTTAATCATTACACACATTAACTGCATTCTTCTGTCATTTACTCATCCTTTATCCATTAGCTTGACTTGTTTTATGAATTGACAACTTTCTAATAAATCTAGACTCATTGTTTGCAAAGATAACATACAATATCAAAATCACAAGTTCAACTTATGACTGTAGATATTGTCTTTTATCCACATATGTTGCCTCACTTAGTTAACATGAAAATAATGTGTCATCCTTCAAGACGATAAGGATTTACATCAAGTCATAACTCACACTCAGGTTAAAGATGTATTATCAAGTCTTGCTATCCTGGAGTAAGATCTAATCTCAACAAAGTAGGATTGAAAACTTAAGTATTTTGTCTAAAATATTCAAGTAAAATTGACTTACGATTGTAGTCATTAAAAGTCATATCCGAAAAATCAAAGTATTTTAACAACATATGTTAAAACACTTATCCTAACACTCTCCCAATCAATAGGAATAAAACAAATGTCAATAGGTATTCATCCTCGAACATTTACCACTTAAGTTCAATCGTTCTTTTACCATCATCTCATCACATTCACCTATGTGATATATCTCAGCCCCTAAGCTTCACAAACATGACCAAAACTTCAAAAACTTCACTCACTAGTTGTACCAACCAATGGACCACAAGAATTAGTATCCACCCTTGTTGTTTTCAACATCTATGAACTAATAATCAACCTAGGTACTCCCAATGCACGTTGAACAAACTCAACCATACTTTCCCACCTATGAGGACTTAGATGATTCTTTATGGCTATAACCTCCACTATCAAATGGGCATGATGCTCCCGGTAATTTTTATCAATTTCCAATAGGTATAAGTAGTACTATCTTCACAAGTTATCAAATTATTAGTAATACTTTGTTGTTAAACTTCTGCATAAGTTTTGTTAAAACCTTAAATCAACATTTTAACAACATGTTGGGAATTATCATAAGAGAAGACTTAATATGAAGAATAGACATAAGTCTGCTGGGTTATGAAGTTAAGTCTGTTAGTTAAGTCTGCCAGTTCATTGTTAAGTCTGGTAGACATAATAGCCTAGTTAAGTCTGGTTGACTGTATTAGTTAAGTCTGTTTATGATTTATAGTAAAGTCGGTTAGCTATAAGTTAGGAAAGGATACGTAGTTATCTTAATAGAATATACGTATATCCTTCTACACGTTTTGTATCTAGGGTTTCCTTAGTGTATAAAAGGAACCCTAAGGCTCAAGAGTTGTATACGCGTATTGATTGAAAGTTAGTAATATAAGAAGTTAGTATTATTGTGTTCTTCATTGTTGATTGTTTAGATTCCGCATAAACAATCAATTCATTGTTAGAGTTTCTCACTTAGATCAACTTGGATCAATTCAAGTTGTCTAACAAGTAACAAAGGCTACTTGGATCCATAATTTGTGTGGACCTACAAGTGGTATCAGAGCATGTAAAGAGACTCTAAGTTCGAAGAAACACAAAAACCACAAACTCAAATTCACTCCAATAAACCCTGCACAATGTCTGAGTTTGAGAAGAAGACTGATGATTTCTCAAACCATCCCAGTGATGATGAGAAATCAACCCATGAAGATGAAAAATCTGAAGCTGGCACATCTAAACCACAACAAACTATCCCTGCAACAACAACCATATCCAACATAAAACTCCCAATCCTGAAGAAGGAAGAATATGACATCTGGGCTATGGAGATGGAGCACTATCTAGAGTATATTGATAACGAAGTCTGGAAGGTCATACAGAATGGGAATTCGAAGAAGAGGATTTCGGTTGGTAAAGATGGAGTGGTTAGGGTGCTACCACCAGTACCTGCTGAAGAGATACATGCTGTAGAAAAGGAGAGAAAGGCCAGGACTATGCTGCTGATGGCAATTCCCAAGGAGCACTTGAGAAGGTTTCATGGCATGAATGATGCCAAGGAAATTTGGGAGGCTATCAAGAAAAGATTTGGAAGGAATGCTAACTCCAAGAAGATGCAGAAGGCTGTTCTTAAACAGCAGTTTGAAGCTTTCAGTGTATCCAGTTCAGAGGGGTTGGAAAAAGGTTATGACAGGTTTCAACACCTTCTATCACAATTGGAGGTTCATGGTGCTGCTGTGTCTGAGGAAGATGCAAACCACAAGTTTCTCAGATCACTACCAACAGAATGGTCAAGTGTGACAATGACCATGAGAATGAAGGAAGAAATCGACACCATGACAACTGATGACCTGTACAACAATCTTAGGCTTTTTGAACAGGAAATCCAAGGAAACACAAAAGCATCTTCAAGTTCTACCAATGTTGCCTTTGTTTCTCAAAGCAAGGGCAGCACTAACAAGGTTAAGTCTGGTGGTTATGAAACTTCTTCAAGTAGTATGAGAGAGAGAGATGCTCCTGCAGGCTTCGCTGATGAAGTAGTTTACTCATTTTTTGCTAAGCAACCAGAAGAGAAGGACTTCATCAGTGAGGATCTGGAACAAATCAATGATATTGAAGTTGAAGAGATGGATATCAAATGGCAAATTGCCATGATTTCTCTCAGGGTTAAGAAGTTTTACAAGCAGACTGGGAGGAACATTAGGTTTGATGGGAAGACACCAGTGGGGTACAATAGGAGGACTGTTGAGTGCTACAAGTGTCACAAACATGGTCATTTTGCTAGGGATTGCAAGGAAACGATGACTACTGATGGGAACAGGAAGAAGGGTTCTGACTCTCAAGATGATGACAAGCTGAAGAAGAATCAGATGAGCATGTTGACACTGGAAGCTGGAGCTGTGAATTGGGATGACCACACACCAGAGGAAGAAGTGCCAAACCATGCACTTATGGCTATTGGTTCCAGTAATGAGGTATCTTTGTGTTCCATAATATGCATTGATTCATACAATCATCTTAAAGCTTTGTATGATGAACAATTAAAAGAAATAGGTGATCAGGAAGTAAAAATTCTTGCTTATACTAAGGCTGTTAAAACTTTAGAAGCACAAATAGTCACCTATCAAAAACAACAAGCTTCCTTAAATGAAAAACTCACCTTTCAGGCTAATGAAATATATGAAAAGGATGAAAAACTTAAGAAATGTAGAAGAATTGGCATGAAAGCAGTGAAAGAAATGGATGAATTGCAAAAGAGAGTAGACAAATGGACCCATTCTGCTAAATGTTTGGATAGGATAATAGAGTCTGGTATGAGTTCTACTTGTAAGATTGGGTTAGGTTATGGGATACACTCAGATAAGGAAATTTTAAGCTATGAGGAAGAGATGGCTAGAACAGTGTTTGTATGTAGAGAAGATGATTCTGCTGGTAAACCAGTTTACAATAGGTTCATTAAAACTGGTAATTTTAAAGGGGTGCCACCTCCGTTAAGTGGAGATTACACTCCTCTACAAAAGGAAGACCTTGATGATTCTTTGTTTGTATATGGTAAAAAGGGTCCTATATATCCTGAGACAGGCAACTCAGATGACAAATCAAGTGAATACTCTACCTGTCAAACTAATGACAGTGAAGGGTCCACTAGAGATGTTTCCGAGCAGTCTGAATCAGAATCAGAGAGTGAACCTAAAGAAGTTTCTGAGTCAGAATTTTTCAAACATAGTGAACCAGTTGTGACTACACCCAAACCTGATACAGATAAACCTAGTTGTAATACTCACATAAAATCTCCTAGGAAGTCTGTCAAAAGTCAAGAGTCACCAAAATCTGATAGGATGAGAAGAGTGTACAAGAAAAACTACAATTTTGGTCCTAAAAGATGTTTTGTGTGTGGAAGTCTAAGTCATCTAATTAGAGACTGTGATTTTCATGAGAATAGGATGAAAAGAGAGGCTGAACTTAGGAAGCAGAAGAGTGTTAATACTGGCCATATGAATGTTAAACCAGTTTGGAATAGTGCAAGCAGAATTAATCTTGCTAACCAATTTGCTCCTAGACCAGCACAATTTAATTCTGATAGATCAAATATTAATTCTGGTTGGTCAAATATTAATACTGTTAGGTCTAATGTTAATTCTGGTTGGTCATCAGTTGATTCTGTTAGACCAAATTTTAATGATGGTAGGCCAAACATTAATTCTGGTGGGCCAAATTTTAGTTCTGTGAAGCCAAATGTTAATTCTGGGTATGTTAATGCTGTTAGACCCAGACAACCAGTAAACAGACCACAAGTGAATATAAATAATCAAATAAAACATTTTTCTAAACCACATTCACCTGTAAGGAGACCCATTGTAAGTGATCATGGGGGGTCTGCTGTTAAGGCCTCAGCATGTTGGTCTTGGGATACATTTAAGAATACCCTTACCTATGAATCCAAGAACAAAAGTGGATCAAGCTCATACAAGACATATAAATATGTTGATCACAAGGCATACCCAAGCCTGCAGAGGCCTGGGTCCTTGAAAGAAACTAATCTCCTTTCTTTATGTGCAGGATCATCCACTCAAGAATATGGAATATAGAGGAATCTTTGATAGTGGGTGCTCTGGGCACATGTCTGGTAATAAGAATCATCTGAAGGATTTTCAAGAATTCAAAGGAGGTTCTGTTACCTTTGGAGGTAGTAAAGGTCAGATCACTGGCAAAGGAAGGATTGTTGTAGGCAATTTAGAGTTTGACAATGTATCTTTTGTAAAAGAACTAGGGCAGTTTAACCTTTTCTCAATATCACAAATTTGTGATAAGCAGCATAAGGTGCTTTTTACTGAATCTGAATGTTTTGTGTTGACTTCTGACTTTAAGATGCCTGATGAAAGTCAGATACTTCTCAAAGTCCAAAGACAATACAACATGTTCAGCTTTGATATGAAGCAACCTGATCCTGCAAAAGGTTTTGCCTGTTTGCTTGCAAAAGCCACTTTGGATGAATCTAAATTGTGGCATAAAAGGTTAGGTCATGTTAACTTTAAGAACATAAATAAACTTGTGGAGAATAACCTAGTTAGAGGCTTACCTTCAAAAGTTTTTAAGAATGACCATACCTGTGTAGCTTGTAATAAGGGAAAACAGCATAGGGCTTCTTGTAAGGCTAAGTTAGATAGGTTTGTTACTGAGCCTTTGCATACCTTACATATGGATCTGTTTGGCCCTACATCTGTACAAAGTATCAACCATGCTAGCTACTGCCTTATCATCACTCATGATTGCACTAGATTTTGTTGGGTGTTCTTTCTGTCTAGGAAAGATGAAACAATTCCATTAATTCAAACTTTCATTAGGTAGATAGAAAACCAACTTAATTAAAAGGTTAAGATCATTAGGTCAGACAATGGCAAAGAATTTAAGAATAGGAGCATGATTGAGTTTTGTGGTAATAAAGGAATCAAGCAACAATATAGCAATGCTAGAACTCCACAGCAGAATGAAGTTGCGGAGAGAATGAACAGGACCCTGATTGAGGCAGCTAGGACTATGCTAGCAGACTCACTCCTACCCACAACCTTTTGGGATGAAGCAGTAAGTACTGCTTGCTACATATTCAATAGGGTTAGAGTGACCAAGCCTCAAAATAAAACACCTTATGAGCTTATTTTTTGCCAAAAACCAGTTGTTAGCTATATAAGGCCTTTTGGGTGCCATGTTACCATTCTTGATATACTCAGTGTGCTTGGAAAATTTGAAGGAAAGTCTGATGAGGGGTTTCTAGTTGGGTATTCACTGAATAGTAAGGCCTTTAGGGTATACAATTTAATGACCAAGAAGGTAGAAGAGAATCTTCATGTAAATTTTCTTGAGGAAAAACCCAATGTTAAGGGACTAGGTCATAGATGGATGTTTTATCTTGACTATTTAACTGATTCTATGAACTATATTCCTGTCTCTAAGGAGAATCAAGCTAACCCTGATGCAGGTTCCATAGAAGTAACTAACAATGCAGGTACCCAAGTTACTTCTGATGCAAGCACTGCTGAGCAAGACAAGGAAATTGAGGAGCTTATTGTGATTCTTACCACAGAATTCAAACATGTTGCAGCTGATGAAGGAACAAAGTAATTTTATCCAAAGAAGAAGGAGACTGGGAAGAAGGCTACCAGTATTAACTTGGTTAATTCTGGTAGTGAATTCATTAATTCTGCTACCAGTACTAACTTACTTAATTCTGGTAGTGATGCTGTTAATTCTGCTCAACCTGAGTCTACTCCAAATGCTGATTTTGATGATTCTGAGATGCCAGAACTTGAGTTCTTTGGTAATCCAAGTGAAGGAATTTTTGATGGGGCTTCTTATGATGAAGAAGGGGTAATCACTGATTTCAACAACTTACCCACAGAAGTGGATGTAAGTCCAGCTCCAACACTCAGAGTTCACAACATTCATCCTAAAAGTCAGATAATTGGTGATCCTAAATCAGTTGTTCAAACCAGAAGTAAAGTGCAAAAGCTTCCTGAATCTCATGCACTTATCAGTCTTATTAAGAAGCAGCAAAGGGTCAACCACAAGGACCAACAACATTGTCTATTTGCTTGTTTCCTTTCTCAAAAGGAACCCACCAAGGTCTCTGAAGCACTTGAAGATGAGAGTTGGGTGGAAGCAATGCAGGAGGAGTTGTTGCAGTTCAAATTGAAAAAAGTTTGGGTTCTAGTAGATCTACCTAATGGGGCTAAAGTTATAGGCACAAAGTGGGTCTTCAGAAACAAAAGGGATGAAAGAGGAGTAGTTGTTAGGAACAAGGCAAGATTAGTAGCACAAGGGTACAAACAGGAGGAGGGAATAGACTATGATGAGGTTTTTGCTCCTGTAGCCAGAATTGAGTCTATCAGGTTATTTTTAGCCTATGCATCATATATGGGGTTCATAGTCTATCAGATGGATGTCAAGAGTGCCTTTCTGTATGGCACTATCGAAGAAGAGGTTTATGTACACCAACCTCCTGGATTTGTTGATCCTGCTCACCC
Organism: Artemisia tridentata subsp. tridentata; assembly: GCA_021014915.2. NCBI lineage: Eukaryota > Viridiplantae > Streptophyta > Magnoliopsida > Asterales > Asteraceae > Artemisia > Artemisia tridentata. The sequence goes on along the minus strand of CP139506.1, from coordinate 320,618,042 downwards.
CAAGAAGGTATACAAAGTCATTAAAGCTTTGTATGGTCTCCATCAAGCTCCTAGAGCTTGGTATGCAACACTCTCTAACTTCCTTGAAGAGCATGGGTACAAAAGAGGTGTGATAGACAAGACCTTGTTCATCAAAAGGAACAAGAAGGATATCATCCTAGTCCAAGTTTATGTGGATGATATCATTTTTGGTTCTACTAAAAGGTCTTGGTGTGAGGAGTTTGAGGCATTGATGAAGGGAAGGTTTCATATGAGTTCAATGGGTGAGCTCACATTTTTCCTTGGACTGCAAGTGAAGCAAAAAGAAAATGGCCTCTTCATTTCTCAAGACAAGTATGTTGCTGAGATCTTGAAGAAGTTTGATTTTACAAATGTGAAGACTGCAGTCACTCCCATAGAGAACAAGGTGCCATTGACAAAGGATGAAGATGCTGACGATGTGGATGTGCACCTCTATAGATCAATGATAGGTTCTCTAATGTATCTAACAGCCTCTAGGCCTGATATAATGTATGTTATGTGTGTTTGTTCTCGTTTTCAGGTTACTCCCAAGACTTCACATCTTCATGCTGTGAAGAGAATCTTTAGGTATCTAAAGGGCAAACCCAATTTGGGCCTTTGGTATCCTAAAGAGTCATCTTTTGACCTGGAAGCCTATTCAGATAGTGACTATGCTGGAGTAAGTCTTGATAGGAAATCCACAACAGGAGGTTGTCAATTCCTTGGAAGAAGATTGATTTCCTGGCAATGCAAGAAGAAGACCATTGTGGCTACATCAACAACTGAAGCTGAGTATGTAGCAGCTGCCAATTGCTGTGGAAAAGTCTTGTGGATTCAGAATCAAATGTTGGATTATGGTTTGAACTTTATGAACACTGTAATTCACATAGATAATGAGAGCACTATCTGTATAGTTAAGAACCCTGTGTATCACTCTAAAACTAAGCATATAGAAATAAGGCATCACTTCATTAGGGATTGCTTTGAAAAGAAACTAATTAGAGTGGAAAAGATACACACAGACTTAAATGTGGCTGATTTATTAACCAAAGCCTTTGATGGACCTAGGTTTAATTACTTAGTGGTTAATATTGGTATGATGAACCCATAGCTGGAATTAAGGGGAGGTTTCATTTAAGGGGATGTAAAATGTAAAGTTTGTATAATAACCAGTACTTAGTAATTTTAATTCTGGCAGTATTAGAAGTTAATTCTTGTAGTAGAGTTAATTCTGGTAGTTAGTGTTTTTGATTTTAGTTGCAAAATCGTATGTTTGTGTGTTTTTATTGGTTTTTGTACTAATTTTTCCAGGAACAACATGGATTGGTGATGCTCAGACGCTTTGCAAGTGATTTCTATAAGTGTTTGTCTGATCCTTTGGTTAAGTCTGGTGAGTCAGTGGTTAAGTCTGGTTGATCATTTTTAAGTCCGGTAGTGTTAAAATGTAAAAATATCTTTTTTACCGTTAGGTCTGGTCGTACATTTAATTATTTTCCTATTTAAATATTACCGTTGATATTTTTTTGGAAAAATGAAGTATATATGGATGAGATTTAATTACTGTTTCATCTTTATCCATTATTTGCTTCTTATTTTAAAATCTTAAGTTTCGGCCAAGATCACTCTGTTTTTAACCGCCAGTATAAACCCTAAGTCAACAAGTCAACCAGCACTTACAAATCATCCATGGCTTCTCTAAAGTTTTGTGACAAGTACAACCAGGTTGGTTTCTTGAAGAAATCAAACAAAAGTGAAGGTTTCGAGCAGATTGTGGATTTCTTGAGAGGCTCTTACATTCGGTAACTCATAATCCTACAATCTATACTTCCTTAGTTAATCAGTTTTGAGGGTTTGTTACCTCTGAAACTCTTGCTGATGGGACACCACTGTTAAGGGCAACAATAGATACACATGATTTCTTTATCACTGAAGCATCCATAAGGAGTAGTCTTCATTTGGATGATGCTTCAGGGGATTATATATTGCCCAATGATGAACTTTTAGAGGGTATGAGAACCATAGGCTATCCCACTTAAGGTACTTTTACTTTTTGGAAAAACTTTTTCTCACCACAGTGGAAGTTTTTGATTCATCATTTGCTCCATTGCCTAAGTCCCAAGAGTGGTGGATGGGATCAGTTTGGAAGCAACATTGCTTCTGCATTGGTCTGTATTTCACTTGGAAAGACTTTTAACTTTTCAAAACTTATTTTTGATGGCATGGTAGCCAATGTAAACAGTAAGCACAAATTTCTAATGTATCCTCGCTTTCTGCAAATGATTTTGAATTTTGAAACTGAAAATAAAATGCAGACTTATGTGAGTGTGGCTTTTACAGCTAAAATCTTTGCTAATATGAAAAGGGGTTTTTCTGGGGCTCATAAGCCACTTTTTCCTGCTATGCTTTCTGGTACAACTAACATTGCAGGTACATCTAGTGCTACACAAGTGGAGACAACTCATGAGGAGCAAACCCAGGAACAACCAAGATCCCCTACACCACTACCAAGATCACCTACACCACAACCACCATCTCATACACCCTCACCTCAACATCAAACCCATTTACCCTCTCCTATTCATGAGGAGGAACCAGCTCAGATGACTGTGGATACCCTTTTAGAGCTAGTTCCACAACTAGTAACTAGGATCACTGCATTGGAGAAGGCAAACAATACAATGAGGTCTGCTATTGTAACATTGGTCAAAAAGGTCAAAAAGATGGAAAAAGTCATGAAAGACAAAGGGGTTGATTTTGATGACCAAGAGGGTGCTGATGAAAATTCTTCCAAACAGGGAAAGAATTTGGATGATGAACAGAATTTTAAGACTCCAGCTCAGAATAAACAAACTGAAGGTGCAGATATAAGTCCTGAAGGAATGGAAGCAGCAGAAACATTAGCCCAATCTCTGAGCAAAATTCAACAAGAAAGGAAGAAAAGAAGGCTAAAAAGGAATTTGATAATTGATGAAGAGATTGAATCTGATGAAGAAATGGTTAAGTCTGCTGAGGGTGTTAAGTCTGTTAGTGTTGAAAATAAGTCTGGTGATGTTATTAAGTCTGGTGGTGATAATGCTGATGATGTTAATTATGGTAATGTTAATACTGATCAAGTTAAGTCTGGTGAAGAATATGATGTTGTTAAGTCTACTAAAGAGGTTAAGTTAACTGAGGGTGTTAAGTCTGTTAGTGTTGAAAATAAGTCTGGTGATGCTATTAAGTCTGGTGGTGATAATGCTGATGATGTTAATTCTGGTGGTGTTAATACTGATCAAGTTAAGTCCGGTGAAGAATCTGATGTTGTTAAGTCTGCTAAAGAGGTTAAGTCTGCTTAACGGGAAGGAAAACAAATTCTGGTTGAAACTCCTAAGCCTAAAAAGTCAAAGAAGCAAGAAAGAGAAGAGGAAGCATCTCTAGCTGAGATTGCTAGGATACAAGCAGCAGAACAAGCAGAAATGGAAAAAGAGGAAGAGCAAAAGAGGCAAGATGAATTGTTTGCTAGAAGGTTGCAAGAGGAGTTTGTTGATGATCCTGTTATGTCACTGATTCAAGATGATGATGAGTTAAGGGCAAAGTTGGAGGAGCTTAAAGTTGTTGAAGGATTGACAACAGAGGAAAGAGCCAAGCAACAAGCATAATTCATGAATGCAAGAAGGGTTTCAGAAACTTTGGGGGATTTCATGTCAAAGATAAAGCAAACTCAAAAGAAGAGTGGTGCTAGAAAAAAGCTCACTAAGCAACAAAAGATGTTAGATATGAAAATTTACTTGAAGAATATGGAGCATTCTAGTTTTGATAAGATGAAGGGAATGCCATATGAAGAAGTACAAAAGTTTTACCTCGGAGCTTATGAAAGAGATCGCAATTACAAGCCTATTGATTATGAGGATTCAATTAGAATGAGCTTTAAAAGGCAAAAAGTGTCTAAAGAAGAAAAGATAGAATAGGTGAGTGAAATTGAAAAGGCATCTAAGGCTGAGAAAGTGTCTGATGTTGTGCAAGAAAAGAAAGAAATCAAAAAGCCAATTATAAAGTTGACAAGAAGAAAAAGTATAGCAAGAAAAAGTAAATCCAAGAAGAAAGTACAAAAGGAAAAAGAATCAGAAGAAGAGGAGCCTTCATCTGAAGAGTTCACCATGGGATCAATACCTGAAAGCTCAGCCAAACCAGCCAAGATTGTCAGATATCAAATCATTAAGACTGGATTGAGAGCAGCTTATCAGATAATAAGGGAGCACAAAACTGATGTAGTATATTTAAACTTTCCAGGGCCGTTAAATGATGTAACTAGGGAAGATCTCAATGAGTTGTACAAATTGGTGAATATCAGACATGAAGAGACTAGACCTGAGGAGGAGTTTGAAAGGGTCTTTTGGGGAGATTTAAAAGTTATGTTTGAGCCACCTTCAAGAACAGATGAGATTTGGAAGTTGCCATACCAACAAGAGATTGTTAGGTGGAGATACTTTCACAATTGTAAGGTACATTGCTTATCTTTGCAGATGGCTCATATTTATATGCTTGCAAAAGTAGATTATCCTTTACCACCTAGGGTCTGTAAAGAAATGTTAGAAAAGAAATTGCTTGCAGATGAGAAAGATGAGGTATATGAGAAGCTTTTGGATTTGATTAAGGAACAATCCTTAAAGGAACCATATTGGGGTGTTTGAAGTGTTTGAAAGAATTTTCAAGATGTTAAGTGAGACTAAAGGAACTTCTCACTTGGTGAAGGTGCATAGCACTGACACAAAAAATGGTTATCAGTCCACCATGTCTAATCCACATAAGGACTGGCTAATCCAGAGCAAACGGCTCTGGTAAAGATATTTCAAATCCGTTTATGGTTGACAATTTACCAAAAATTGTATGGTAATCAACTCACCATATCTGAGATAGTGAAGAGTTGGCTAGCCCACAAGATTATGGCTTGTGGTGAAGGCTGTGGAAAACCATAATTGGTAATCAATTCACCAAGATGAGGTCTAATTCCATCAAAGAATTGGCTAGTCCAAAAGCAAATGGCTTTTGGTAAAGACAAAACAAATCCGTTGATAGCTGATGGTTTGCTAAAAATCATATGGTTATCAATGTACCATGGTCTTACACACCAAAACATTGGCTACTCCAGTAGTTAATGGCTATCTGGTAAAAAGACATCAAATCCATTAATTTTCAATGATTCACCTCTCACAAGAGTTAGCACACCTGGAAGTGATGAGAATAGTATGAAACTTAAAAGAATTGATGTACAAGTAGTCATGGTTGCTGAAAAGATCAGATGGATTGAAGATCAGATGGTGAAAAGATTGTTAAAGTCAAGGTTGCTGCACAAAGTTCAAATATGCTGATATGAATTGTTAGAGATCAAGATAATTCCAATAGTTCAGAGTTCAATCCTCAAGAAGCTTATTCAGAACGAACTTGAAGTTCATGAAGCATGAAGATCAAGTTAGGGGAGGATTGTTGGGAACTATCACAAGAGAAGACTTAATATAAAGAACAGACTTAAGTCTGCTGGGTTACGAAGTTAAGTCTATTAGTTAAGTCTTGTCATAGTTAAGTCTGCCAGTTCATTGTTAAGTCTGGTAGACATAATAGCCTAGTTAAGTCTGGTTGACTGTATTAGTTAAGTCTCTTTATGATTTATAGTAAAGTCGGTTAGCTATAAGTTAGGAAAGGATACGTAGTTATCTTAATAAAAGATACGTATATCCGTCTACACGTTTTGTATCTAGGGTTTCCTTAGTGTAAAAAAGGAACCCTAAGGCTCAAGAGTTGTATATGCGTATTGATTGAAAGTTAGTAATATACGAAGTTAGTATTATTGTGTTCTTCATTGTTGATTGTTTAGATTCCGCATAAACACTCAATTCATTGTTAGAGTTTCTCACTTAGATCAACTTGGATCTATTCAAGTTGTCTAACAAGTAACAAAGGCTACTTGGATCCATAATTTGTGTGGACCTACACAACATATGTTAAAATGCAATCTCAAAGACAACCTCATGCACCCCGAGCGACAATGACTCTTGAGGAGTATACATAAGAAACTCGAGTGAATTCTTCTTGTCATCATCTAGTGAATATAATCTTGAGACCAAATATATTTAGGATAGGACTATTCGATTCAAACAATTTGGCTTCATATCTTCATTTAGGAAAACATGATGTTTTGGAAAACATTATGCCTAAGAAATCATGTGTTAAGTTTTCATCTTGTTAAAAGGATAATGTATATCTTATGCATCATTCTCTCCTTGCGACATGAACGGTTGTGTTACAAGAGATTTCATTACACCTCATTGGCTAAATGATCTTGAACAAACATCTACAAGTTCTATGAACTAGTGTGTCTCCTTAATCTTGTCATACTTTCTTTCATAAGCATGATAGCTTTATCCCATGGGATAATCTTATTTGTTGAAAGATACTATTTGTATCTATGTCCTTTCAAGCGTACATCATAACCTAACCTTGCTCATAATCTAGTTTAAACCTTGTGCACATCCAAGGTTAAAACTACACATCTCTAGAGCATACACAAGATCTATTGAAGTTGGTAACCTTACTTAGATTCTTGTTGAATAAAATTCTAAAGAGCTTTCTTGAGAACGTTCTTAATTTAACATATTCCATTATCACACACAAATACATTTCTTGGTCATAGATGATCAAATCACATTTATAGTACACACTTCAACTCTACATAAAAGATGTCATTGATTAAGCTATCTAATTCGAACAACCTTAGATTTTAAACACATGATTAAAACATATTGTTTGTCGACACACCATTAAATTCTTGGGTATAACATGACATCTTCATCACCTTAGTTATAATGAATTTAGTTGAGTCACATTAAGCCAAGTATTGGTGAACTATCATCTTTTATATACTTCAATAGGCAAAAATAGGAATTCCTATCTTTCTAACATGAGAATTACTACTGGAGAACCTATTGCACTAGAAACTCAATTTGACCTAACGGTGAAATTTCTTTTATGAGGGAAGTTGGGTATGTGGAATCACCCGTAAAAATGGTCGTGTTTAGCTTTAATTGAGCACCGCTAGTAATACTCTCATATTCATTCTCCAACTTGAAAAATCTTTATTCCTATAGTTGCCTAAAGTAAGTATTAAAATGAGATATTTTGCCTCGCCTTAGGAATATTAATCAAATAAGTAGTAGATATGACTTTTCTTTCTTTAGTTTGCATTACATATACATGTGTTGATTACATGTTTTTTGATATGATTAAGTATCTTGACGTTATCATGATAACTATTTGATTGATAGTCAAATGTGTAAACCTTGAAAAGGTTTTGACTGCATGCTTATATGTTTCATGCTACTAAATGTTAACATGATTTGTATGATATTTTCATTCTTTCGTTATATGATGTTTCGCAAGATTAACGTGTTACTTGTTAACTCATGATATGTCATTTTAATACTTAATATTTTTATATGATGTTTTTATGTTTGAAAGCTCTTGTCTTTTGTTGACATTCATTAAACCTTTTTGTAGGATAGCCTAAATGATACATGCTCCGAAATGTTATAATTTAAACATGGTTTGCATGAATCTTTCGTCTTGCTTCTTTTGTGACTTTGTCACACTATTTGTTTGCTACGTGTGCACTTATAATTTGTCAAAGCACATTTGGTACGAAAGTCTTTTTATGCTACAAATTAATCACTTAGATTTCCGTATTTACTTATTGCTAAGTATACTTAAATGTCTAAGCCTAACGACAAAGCTATCTCAAGTATTTCAAATAATGTCATGCTCTTTCATAATATGATTGTTTGTCTTGATGCTATCTTGCTATGTGGTAACTTTATGTCTAGTAGTCCAATGTGTTGTTTGTATAGGATATTATATTATTATTTCTATCTTCTTGACATCTTTAGACACTAATTCACTTGTTTTGTATGTTTTATGGACCCCTGCACATGCATATTATTTTGAAGCATATAGAATTAAGTTTTAGAGGCTTGGCATTGCATTTGTGTATCTTTCAACCGACCTCTTTACAAATCTCATTATTGCTTCCGCTTTCCAAAAATCACCTCCATCACTATTTAGTTATAACAATACTCTAATCCTCTACACCTCCTATGAGGAAACCACATGTAACACCATAACCCGACAAGGGTCAAAATACCACATTATGGTGTCAACAGAACAAACACAAGCAGAAGACTTTGATAAATACTAAGGTTACAAAAGTTCAAAATGAAACTAAGGACATAATAAGTCTAAATCATACTGACTATCAAACTAGAATACAAATCTGAATGGTAGATAACTACAAAGTCTAATCCAATGCAAATGTCAAATCAAAGAAAGGGAAAGAGCCTGATGAGAAAATGTCAGATGAAATAGAATACGAAACGAATATGAATCAGATACTGAATCAGAGTGCATAACAAATATCAATCAATATAGGATCGGAGTGCATTGCCCAACTGCCTAAGCATGATACATGAATAGGCCAAATAATCATATCACAAATCATATACCATCAATTCCAAAGTTGTACATGGAGTAGCTAGCTCACAATGTACCAGAATATGATGGGGTGTAGGAACACACACCAACCAATCACCAGATACAGATACAGATTCCTTAGTGTGCATCCATACGCCCCCTGCAAAACAAATCATATATATACACCAGCTTATGATAGGCATATACACATATCATAATGGTCAATGTGCACAAATATCATAACTGAACAGAAGGGGACGCCGTGGATCAATCACACCTACACAGAAAGTGTCATGCCATTGGTGCCTCAATGACATGGCCATGGTACCTCCACGGCTAGGGATACAGATACAGATACAGAAGTTGGGCAATACAAGAGCAATCATAATCATAATCATATCAAATCAATCATATCAAATACTGAACTGAAGCATATCAAACGGATAACCAAAAAATATCAGAATGAGGTACCAAATCAAATATCAAAACGAATATCAAAACGGATATTAATCAGATAACAGAATGGATATCAATAGCAATAACGGATAACCATACCAATGGATGCCCTTACTGAAAAAAGACGGAATATATGTACCTTAGCAAAAGAAATAAAAGCAGACGGGAAAGTGAACACAAGGAAAAAATGTCACGCCTTCTTTAAAGAATCTACACGGATTAGGGTTCGTAATATACTTATTAGCTCATTTACTGTCATAACGGATTCTTAATTACTTATTACCATTCATTAATGTGATTAGGGGTTCGAAAATGAAATTAGATTAACACATACTTAAAAGTATCCATTTTAATGTTCCAAAGTAATTAGGGTCAAAGCATATTTAATGGTGTTAGAATTAACCAAAACCCTAACTTATTTTACATTTCAGATTTTAACATGTTCTGGTCCCTTAATTTATGAATTTTATGACACATCAAACAGTCTCCTGAGGTTCGACCAATTTTAACCGTGATTCCCACCTGAGTTAAGAACCCACCTTAATTTTTACAGATTTTATTACTAACTTCAAGTACCCTTTCAAAAATGTTTTCCCAAACCTGTCCAGAAAGTGCACTGCAGGTATACCCCGAAAGTTTGTATTTAATTAACCCAGTTGAAACTTTCAGAAAAATCCACAAAATTTCTAGTAAGTCATATAAATCTTAAAAATTCTTCCTGTCAAATGACACATCTTAATTCCTTATGGTTTTAAAACTAAAAATCAAAAAGACCAAATGATTTTCAGACATCCAAAATACAGTTTTGACACTTAACCTTGTAAAAATCTAAAGACCATCTCCCGACCACCAATGACCACAAAACTTGATATTCAGATAGCCCACATCCTAAACTAAGTTTTAGACTAAAAAATTATGCAAAAACATGTGAGTATCATAAAGTTTCACACATGCAATTAGACCTAATTTCTGGACAGCATACTAGTGAGACAGAAACAACACAACCTTAATCCTTTTAACGAACAAAAACCCTTCCAAAATGACTCAAGCTTAACCAAATTAATACTACGACTTATTAACTATTTAATACAGATGATAACATGTTTTAAGACCCCATAAAACACACACCAGATCACAACACAATCACACACACGACATACAAGATTAACGAGCCACATATGTGTTTATAACGAGACCAAAACAGCCTAATGCTACCCTCTTTTAGATCTGATTATAAAACATGTTTCATAGGTTTTTATTAGTCCATAATACACACGTCTAACAGCCCTACATGATCGACACACTCACCACACGCATACACATAAAATAACAATCCAACAGTCCACATAAAATGACACGAAACCAGCCCTATTTTCACGTATTAAAGGAGTATGCCCCGTCATTAAATATCCTAGGGTTTATATCCAGATTTAGAACATATTTCAAAAATCATATTAGGGTCGAAACAGGTCAGAACATAGGCTGATTAGAAAGAAACCAATGGGTCGAATAAAGAGTAAAAAACATAGGTCGATCAAACAGAAACAATAGGTCGAATTAGATCAGCAAGCTTAGGGCGATGAGATCAGAAAATAATGAGTCAAATATTCAAGGTTTTTGCATGTTATATTCATGATTTCATGTCTCGATATCTAAGGTTTCATTAACGAACAGCCAACAGATTTATACGAATACGTTAGCATGTATAACTTATTAGGTTTAAGTTTTTTATATATATTCAGATTAGCATATTGTCAAATGGAAGGTAACACAAAAGAAAGGACTGGCGATACCTTTGTTGTTATACGAAACCAGAAAAGAGAACAAGGAAACGATCAAAATACCCCCCACCCCAAAATCAATACCCAACAACAGCCTTATAAACTCACGAATGACACCACAACGACCCTCGAACACTTGGTCTTGAAGAGAGAAAAGTAGCAGAAAGAACTTATGTGTGTTTGTATTTTGGTTTGTACGAAAGTAATGGGAGGGGAGAAAACATATAAGGTGTAGGCTAAGATAGGGGGAGCGTGTTTACAATTACGGAAACAAGTAAATACGTTTATGGTGATTGATTGTAATGATAACTGTTATTGATTAACGGGCTGAAAACAAGGGAAGTTCTTATCTTTATAATGTGAGTGAGTCGTATGTTTTTATGGTTCAAGAAACGTGTGATGGACTTATAATAAGAATCATGTGGTGAATATGTTTAGAATAAAATTAGGAAAGTCACAAATTATTAGTTATTACATAAACTTAGGTTGATATATATATATATATATATATATATATATATATATATATATATATATATATATATATATGTGTGTGTGTGTGTGTGTGTATGTATTAATTCACTATTACATATTAATTCACTATTACAAATTAGGAAAGTCACAAATTATTAGTTATTCCATATAACTTAGGTTATAACTCATAATGTATTAATATCATATGTCATATAGTTTAGGTTTGTTATAGTTATTCTCATAACTTAGGAAAAATTCAAATTAGATGTAAAATTGAGAATTCAGAATTTAGGGTTTTACAACTCTTCCCCTCTAAAAAGAAAATTTTCATCCTCGAAAATTGAAATAGACAGATTAAATGGAAACGTACCGAATCACGAAAAGAAATGACCACAAATAGCCTCACGCTCAGAGTGGTTCTTCCAAAAGATTTTAATGAAAGGAATTGTTTTATTTCTCATGACCCAATCCTGACGCTTCAAAATGGCCTCAGGCTTTTCAACAAAAGACGAATCTTAACGAATCTGATCTAACGAAACCTATATGAAGCGGATGATAGTTGTAACTTCTCAAGATATTCGATGACCCCAATAAGTTCAAGTTTTATGATGTAACTATTATCACGTTGGCCAGGCGTCATAATACTCGCATCATATAAACATGCCTTTATTGCAGTCATATTCTATCTTAAGTTATGACTAAACAACCTATCAGCACCAGATCAAATCAACTTTAAAATATCAAAATCAAACATTTTCGAAAGGAGACAGATTTAGTGGAACGAATCTTATCATCAAAAGGTAATAGGAAATTCTTGTAGTCGTGGTTGATAATCACAAGATCTCTTATAGAGGTAGAACAAGGTATAAAAAATTCTAATAGTGCGGAGGGGACATTAATATGCTTAGCAATAGCAAGAGAAACCACAGAATGTGTCGAACACAGCAGATTCATACATATCAAAATTCTCTGAACGGACGAAAAGGCATCTAAACGATTATCAAACGAATTAAAGATCAAAACTCGAAAGAATGTGATAACCTCATAAAGTGAAACATGTAAGGCATTACTACAAGATTCTTAGAGTATTCTAAACTTAATTGATCACTAGGTTTATGTTGCGTATCCTGCTAGATTTTCCAAGTCCCCAGAACAAATGAACTTATAAGGGCTTAACTGAAAGCAAAGGCACATATCAGAGTGGCTCAAAAGAAAAATATCTAACAAATGCCCTATCATATAATCTGCCCAATCCTCACCAGTCATAACTAAAGTTTCTGCAGGGAAATCCTAGAGCAAAAGTACCAAAGCCTGTTTCGTAAGCTCCTATAGTGCAAACCTAAGGTCCAAATTTTCACAGGTCATAACTTAAGTACTACAAGTCGATGCCTGAGCTCTGATACCATAATTGTAACACCCAAACCCGACAAGGGTCAAAATGCCACATTATGGTGTCAACAGAACAAACGCAAGCGGAAGACTTTTATAAATACTAAGGTTACAAAAGTTCAAAATGAAACTAAGGACATAATAAGTCTAAATCATACTGACTATCAAACTAGAATAAAAATCTGAATGGTAGATAACTACAAAAGTCTAATCCAATGCAAATGGGATCTATCGTCAGGGTGGTCCACTAAGAGCTCCTATGCACTCTTCACTCAATCCCCAGCTTCCAACCTAAAACCTTCCGCAGGAAAAGAAATGCGGCTGAGCTTAAAAAGCCCAGTGAACAGATATAAACAAATAACTGATAATGAGATAATCGAAACGATTACGGATCACATTATGTCAAATCAAAGAAAGGGAAAGAGCCTATTGAGAAAATGTCAGATGAAACAGAATACGAAACGAATATGAATCAGATACTCAATCAGAGTGCATAACAAATATCAATCAATATAGGATCGGAGTGCATTGCCCAACTGCCTAAGCATGATACATGAATAGGCCAAATAATCATATCACAATCATATCACAAATCATATACCGTCAATTCCAAAGTTGTACATGGAGTAGCTAGCTCACAATGTACCAGAATGTGATGGGGTGTAGGAATACACACCAACCAATCACCAGATACAAATACAGATTCCCTAGGATGCATCCATACGCCCCCTGCAAAACAAATCATATATATACACCTGCTCTTGACAGGCATATACACATATCATAATGGTCAATGTGCACAAATATCATAACTAAACAGAAGGGGACACCGTGGATCAATCACACCTCCACAGAAAGTGTCAAGCCATTGGTGCCTCAATGACATGGCCATGGTACCTCCATGGCTAGGGATACAGATACAGATACAGATACAGAAGCTGGGCAATACAAGAGCAATCATAATCATAATCATATCAAATCAATCATATCAAATACTGAACTGAAGTATATCATATCAAATACTGAACTGAATCATATCAAACGGATAACCAACGAATATTAGAATGAGGTACCAATCAAATATCAAAACGAAAATCAAAACGGATATTAATCGGATAACAGAACGGATATCTATAGCAATAACAGATAACCATACCAATGGATGCCCTTACTGAAAAAGGACGGAATATTTGTACCTTAGCAAATGCAATGAAAGCAAATGGGAAAGTGAACACAAGGAAACAACGTCACGCCTTCTTCAATGAATCTACATGGATTAGGGTTCATAATATACTTATTAGCGCATTTACTGTCATAACGGATTCTTAATTACTTATTACCATACATTAATGTGATTAGGGTTTCGATAATGAAATTAGATTAACACACACTTGAAAGTATCCATTTTAATGTTCCAAAGTAATTAGGGTCAAAGCATATTTAATGGTGTCAGAATTAACCAAAACCCTAACTTATGTTACATTTCAGATTTTAACATGTTCTGGTCCCTTAATTTATGAATTTTATGACACATCAAACGGTCTCCTGAGGTTCCACCAATTTTATCTGTGATTCCCACCTGAGTTAAGAACCCACCTTAATTTTTACAGATTTTATTACTAAGTTCAAGTACCCTTTCAAAAATCATTTTCCCAAACCTGTCCAGAAAGTTTGTATTTAATTAACCCAGTTGAACCTTTCTGAAAAATCCACAAAATTTCCAGTAAGTCATATACATCTTGAAAATTCTTTCTGTCAAATGAGACTTCTTAATTCCTTATGGTTTTAAAACTAAAAATCAAAAACACCAACTGATTTTCAGACATCCAAAATACAGTTTTGACACTTAACCTTGTAAAAATCAAAAGACCATATCCCGACCACCAATGACCACAAAACTTGATATTCAGATAGCCCACATCCTAAACTAAGTTTTAGACTCAAAAATTATGCAAAAACATGTGAGTACCATAAAGTTTCACACATGCAATTAGACCTAATTTCTAGACAGCATACTAGTGAGACAGAAGCAACACAACCTTAATCCTTTTAACGAACAAAAACCCTTCCAAAATGACTCAAGCTTAACCAAATTAATACTACAACTTATTAACTATTTAATACAGATGATAACATGTTTTAAGACCCCATAAAACACACACTAGATCACAACACAATCACACACACGACATACAAGATTAACGAGCCACATATGTGTTTATAACGAGACCAAAACAGCCTAATGCTACCCTTTTTTAGATCTGATTATAAAACATGTTTCATAGGTATTTATTAGTCCATAATACACACGTCTAATAGCCCTACATGATTGACACACTCACCACACACATACACATAAAATAATGATCCAACAGTCCATATAAAATGACACGAAACCAGCCCTACTTTAACGTATTAAAGGAGTATGCCCCATCATTAAATATCCTAGGGTTTATATCCAGATTTAGAACATGGTTCAAAAATCATATTTTGGTCAAAACAGGTCAGAACATAGACTGATTAGAAAGAAACCAATGGGTCGAATAAAGAGTAGAAAACATAGGTCGATCAAACAGAAACAATAGGTCGAATTAGATCAGCAAGCTTAGGGCGATGAGATCAGAAAATAATGAGTCGAATATTCAAGGTTTTAGCATGTTATATTCATGATTTCATGTGTCGATATCTATGGTTTCATTAACGAACAGCCAACAGATTTATACGAATACGTTAGCATGTATAACTTATTAGGTTTAAGTGTTTTATATATATTCAGATTAGCATGTTGTCGAATGGAAGGGAAAACAAAAGAAAGGATTGGTGATACCTTTGTTGTTATACGGAACCAGAAAAGAGAACAAGGAAACAATCACAATACCCCCCAACAAATCGATACCCAACAGCAGCCTTATAAACTTACGAATGACACCACAGCGACCCTCGAACACTTGGTCTTGAAGAGAGAAAAGTAGAAGAAATAACTTATGTGTGTTTGTATTTTTGTTTGTACGAAAGTAATGGGAGGGGAGAAAACGTATAAGGTATAGGCTAAGATAGGGGGAGCGTGTTTAGAATTTTGGAAACAAGGAAATACGTTTATGGTGATTGATTGTGATGATAATTGTTATTGATTAATGGGCTGAAAACAAGGGAAGTTCTTATCTCTATAATGTGTGAGTCGTATGTTTTATGGGTCAAGAAACGTGTAATGGACTTATATTAAGAATCATGTGGTGAATAGTTATTGAATACAAGTTAGGAAAGTCACAAATTATTAGTTATTACATAAACTTAGGTTGATATATATATTAATTCACTATTACATATTATAAGGTTCTAATATCCATATAACTTAGGTTATAACTCATAATGTATTAATATCATATATCTTATAGTTTAGGTTTGTTATTAGTTATTCTCATAACTTAGGAAAAATTCAAATTAGACGTAAAATTGAGAATTCAAAATTTAGGATTTCACAACTCTTCCCCTCTAAAAAGAAATTTTTCATCCTCGAAAATGGAAGTAGACAGATTAAATGGAAACGTACCGAATCACGGAAAGAAATTACCACAAATAGCCTCACGCTCAGAGAGGTTCTTCCAAAAGATTTTAACGAAAGGAATTGTTTTATTTCTCATGACCCAATCCTGAGGCTCCAAAATGGCCTCAGGCTTTTCAAAAAAACACGAATCTTAACGAATCTGATCTAACGAAACCTATATGAAGCGGATGATAGTTGTAACTTCTCAAGTTATCGGATGACTCCAATAAGTCCAAGTTTTATGATGTAACTATTATCACGTTGGCCAGGCGTCATAATACTCGCATCATATAAACATGCCTTTATTGCAGTCATATTCTATCTTAAGTTGTGACTAAACAACCTATCAGCACTAGATCAAATCAACTTTAAAATATCGAAATCAAACATTTCCGAAGGAGACTGATTTAGTGGAACGAATCGTATCATCAAAAGGTAATGGGAAATTCTTGCACTTGTGGGTTATAATCGAAAGATCTCTTATAGAGGTTTTCGTCTTGTTAAAAGGATAATGTATATCCTATGCATCATTCTATCCTTGCGACGTGAACGGTTGTGTTACAAGAGATTTCATTACACCTCATTGGCTAAATGATCTTGAACAAACATCTACAAGTTCTATGAACTAGTGTATCTCCTTAATCTTGTCATACTTTCTTTCATAAGCATGATAGCTTTATCCCATGGGATAATCTTATTTGTTGAAAGATACTATTTGTATCTATGTCCTTTCAAGCGTACATCATAACCTAACCTTGCTCATAATCTAGTTTAAACCTTGTGCACATCCAAGGTTAAAACTACACATCTCTAGAGCATACACAAGATCTATTGAAGTTGGTAACCTTACTTAGATTCTTGTTGAATAAAATTCTAAAGAGCTTTCTTGAGAACGTTCTTAATTTAACATATTCCATTATCACACACAAATACATTTCTTGGTCATAGATGATCAAATCACATTTATAGTACACACTTCAACTCTACATAAAAGATGTCATCGATTAAGCTATCTAATTCGAACAACCTTAGATTTTAAACACATGATTAAAACATATTGTTTGTCGACACACCATTAAATTCTTGGGTATAACATGACATCTTCATCACCTTAGTTATAATGAATTTAGTTGAGTCACATTAAGCCAAGTATTGGTGAACTATCATCTTTTATATACTTCAATAGGCAAAAATAGGAATTCCTATCTTTCTAACATGAGAATTACTACTGGAGAACCTATTGCACTAGAAACTCAATTTGACCTAACGGTGAAATTGCTTTTAGGAGGGAAGTTGGGTATGTGGAATCACCCGTAAAAATGGTCGTGTTTAGCTTTAATTGAGCACCGCTAGTAATACTCTCATATTCATTCTCCAACTTGAAAAATCTTTATTCCTATAGTTGCCTAAAGTAAGTATTAAAATGAGATATTTTGCCTCACCTTAGGAATATTAATCAAAGAAGTAGTAGATATGAATTTTCTTTCTTTAGTTTGAATTACACATACATGTGTTGATTACATGTTTTTTGATATGATTAAGTATCTTGACGTTATCATGATAACTATTTGATTGATAGTCAAATGTGTAAACCTTGAAAAGGTTTTGACTGCATGCTTATATGTTTCATGCTACTAAATGTTAACATGATTTGTATGATATTTTCATTCTTTCATTATATGATGTTTCGCAAGATTAACGTGTTACTTGTTAACTCATGATATGTCATTTTAATACATAATATTTTTATATGATGTTTTTATGTTTGAAAGCTCTTGTCTTTTGTTGACATTCATTAAACCTTTTTGTAGGATAGCCTAAATGATACATGCTCCGAAATGTTATAATTTAAACATGGTTTGCATGAATCTTTCATCTTGCTTCTTTTGTGACTTTGTCACACGATTTGTTTGCCACGTGTGCACTTATAATTTGTCAAAGCACATTTGGTTCAAAAGTCTTTTTATGCTACAAATTAATCACTTAGATTTTCGTATTTACTTATTGCTAAGTATACATAAATGTCTAAGCCTAACGAAAAAGCTAACTCAAGTATTTCAAATAATGTCATGCTCTTTCATAATATGATTGTTTGTCTTGATGCTATCTTGCTATGTGGTAACTTTATGTCTAGTAGTCCAATGTGTTGTTTGTATAGGATATTATATTATTATTTCTATCTTTTTGACATCTTTAGACACTAATTCACTTGTTTTGTATGTTTTATGGACCCCTGCACTTGCATATTATTTTGATGCATATAGAATTAATTTTTAGAGGCTTGGCATTGCATTTGTGTATCTTTCAACCGACCTCTTTACAAATCTCATTATTGCTTCCGCTTTCCAAAAATCACCTCCATCACTATTTAGTTATAACAATACTCTAATCCTCTACACCTCCTATGAGGAAACCACATGTAACACCATAACCCGACAAGGGTCAAAATACCACATTATGGTGTCAACAGAACAAACACAAGCAGAAGACTTTGATAAATACTAAGGTTACAAAAGTTCAAAATGAAACTAAGGACATAATAAGTCTAAATCATACTGACTATCAAACTAGAATACAAATCTGAATGGTAGATAACTACAAAGTCTAATCCAATGCAAATGTCAAATCAAAGAAAGGGAAAGAGCCTGATGAGAAAATGTCAGATGAAATAGAATACGAAATGAATATGAATCAGATACTGAATCAGAGTGCATAACAAATATCAATCAATATAGGATCGGAGTGCATTGCCCAACTGCCTAAGCATGATACATGAATAGGCCAAATAATCATATCACAAATCATATACCGTCAATTCCACCACCAGATACAGATACAGATTCCTTAGTGTGCATCCATACGCCCCCTGCAAAACAAATCATATATATACACCAGCTTATGATAGGCATATACACATATCATAATGGTCAATGTGCACAAATATCATAACTGAACAGAAGGGGACGCCGTGGATCAATCACACCTCCACAGAAAGTGTCATGCCATTGGTGCCTCAATGACATGGCCATGGTACCTCCATGGCTAGGGATACAGATACAGATACAGAAGTTGGGCAATACAAGAGCAATCATAATCATAATCATATCAAATCAATCATATCAAATACTGAACTGAAGCATATCATATCAATACTGAACTGAATCATATCAAACGGATAACCAACAAATATCAGAATGAAGTACCAAATCAAATATCAAAACGAATATCAAAACGGATATTAATCAGATAACAGAACGGATATCAATAGCAATAACGGATAACCATACCAATGGATGCCCTTACTGAAAAAAGACGGAATATATGTACCTTAGCAAAAGCAATAAAATCAAACGGGAAAGTGAACACAAGGAAAAAATGTCACGCCTTCTTTAACGAATCTACATGGATTAGGGTTCATAATATACTTATTAGCTCATTTACTGTCATAACGGATTCTTAATTACTTATTACCATTCATTAATGTGATTAGGGTTTCGAAAATGAAATTAGATTAACACATACTTAAAAGTATCCATTTTAATGTTCCAAAGTAATTAAGGTCAAAGCATATTTAATGGTGTTAGAATTAACCAAAACCCTAACTTATTTTACATTTCAGATTTTAACATGTTCTGGTCCCTTAATTTATGAATTTTATGACACATCAAACAGTCTCCTGAGGTTCGACCAATTTTATCCGTGATTCCCACCTGAGTTAAGAACCCACCTTAATTTTTACAGATTTTATTACTAAGTTCAAGTACCCTTTCAAAAACGTTTTCCCAAACCTGTCCAGAAAGTGCACTGCAGGTATACCCCGAAAGTTTGTATTTAATTAACCCAGTTGAACCTTTCAGAAAAATCCACAAAATTTCTAGTAAGTCATATAAATCTTAAAAATTCTTCCTGTCAAATGACACCTCTTAATTCCTTATGGTTTTAAAACTAAAAATCAAAAAGACCAAATGATTTTCAGACATCCAAAATACAGTTTTGACACTTAACCTTGTAAAAATCTAAAGACCATCTCCCGACCACCAATGACCACAAAACTTGATATTCAGATAGCCCACATCCTAAACTAAGTTTTAGACTAAAAAATTATGCAAAAACATGTGAGTATCATAAAGTTTCACACATGCAATTAGACCTAATTTCTGGACAGCATACTAGTGAGACAGAAACAACACAACCTTAATCCTTTTAACGAACAAAAACCCTTCCAAAATGACTGAAGCTTAACCAAATTAATACTACGACTTATTAACTATTTAATACAGATGATAACTTGTTTTAAGACCCCGTAAATCACACACCAGATCAAAACACAATAACACACACGACATACAAGATTAACGAGCCACATATGTGTTTATAACGAAACCAAAACAGCCTAATGCTACCCTCTTTTAGATCTGATTATAAAACATGTTTCATAGGTTTTTATTAGTCCATAATACACACGTCTAACAGCCCTACATGATCGACACACTCACCACACGCATACACATAAAATAACAATCCAACAGTCCACATAAAATGACACAAAACCAGCCCTATTTTCACGTATTAAAGGAGTATGCCCCGTCATTAAATATACTAGGGTTTATATCCAGATTTAGAACATGTTTCAAAAATCATATTAGGGTCGAAACAGGTCAGAACATAGGCTGATTAGAAAGAAACCAATGGGTCGAATAAAGAGTAAAAAACATAGGTCGATCAAACATAAACAATAGGTCGAATTAGATCAGCAAGCTTAGGGCGATGAGATCAGAAAATAATGAGTCGAATATTCAAGGTTTTAGCATGTTATATTCATGATTTCATGTCTCGATATCTAAGGTTTCATTAACGAACAGCCAACAGATTTATACGAATACGTTAGCATGTATAACTTATGAGGTTTAAGTTTTTTATATATATTCAGATTAGCATATTGTCAAATGGAAGGTAACACAAAAGAAAGGACTGGCGATACCTTTGTTGTTATACGAAACCAGAAAAGAGAACAAGGAAACGATCAAAATACCCCCCACCCCACAAATCAATACCCAACAACAGCCTTATAAACTCACGAATGACACCACAACGACCCTCGAACACTTGGTCTGGAAGAGAGAAAAGTAGCAGAAAGAACTTATGTGTGTTTGTATTTTGGTTTGTACGAAAGTAATGGGAGGGGAGAAAACATATAAGGTATAGGCTAAGATAGGGGAGCGTGTTTACAATTTCGAAAACAAGTAAATACGTTTATGGTGATTGATTGTAATGATAACTGTTATTGATTAACGGGCTGAAAACAAGGGAAGTTCTTATCTTTATAATGTGTGTGAGTCGTATGTTTTATGGGTCAAGAAACGTGTGATGGACTTATAATAAGAATCATGTGGTGAATATGTTTAGAATACAAATTAGGAAAGTCACAAATTATTAGTTATTACATAAACTTAGGTTGATATATATATATATATATATATATATATATATATATATATATATATATATATATATATATATATATATATATATATATATATATATATATATATATATATATATATGTATGTATTAATTCACTATTACATATTAATTCACTATTACAAATTAGGAAAGTCACAAATTATTAGTTATTCCATATAACTTAGGTTATAACTCATAATGTATTAATATCATATGTCATATAGTTTAGGTTTGTTATAGTTATTTTCATAACTTAGGAAAAATTCAAATTAGATGTAAAATTGAGAATTCAGAATTTAAGGTTTTACAACTCTTCCCCTCTAAAAAGAAAATTTTCATCCTCGAAAATTGAAATAGACAGATTAAATGGAAACGTACCGAATCACGAAAAGAAATGACCACAAATAGCCTCACGCTCAGAGTGGTTCTTCCAAAAGATTTTAATGAAAGGAATTGTTTTATTTCTCATGACCCAATCCTAACGCTTCGAAATAGCCTCAGGCTTTTCAACAAAAGACGAATCTTAACGAATCTGATCTAACGAAACCTATATGAAGCGGATGATAGTTGTAACTTCTCAAGATATTCGATGACCCCAATAAGTTTAAGTTTTATGATGTAACTATTATCACGTTGGCCAGGCGTCATAATACTCGCATCATATAAACATGCCTTTATTGCAGTCATATTCTATCTTAAGTTATGACTAAACAACCTATCAGCACCAGATCAAATCAACTTTAAAATATCAAAATCAAACATTTTCGAAAGGAGACAGATTTAGTGGAACGAATCTTATCATCAAAAGGTAATAGGAAATTCTTGTAGTCGTGGTTTATAATCACAAGATCTCTTATAGAGGTAGAACAAGGTATAAAAAATTCTAATAGTGCGGAGGGTACATTAATATGCTTAGCAATAGCAAGAGAAACCACAGAATGTGTCGAACACAGCAGATTCATACATATCAAAATTCTCTGAACGGACGAAAAGGCATCTAAACGATTATCAAACGAATTAAAGATCAAAACTCGAAAGAATGTGATAACCTCATTACGTGAAACATGTAAGGCATTACTACAAGATTTTTAGAGTATTCTAAACTTAATTGATCACTAGGTTTATGTTGCGTATCTTGCTAGATTTTCCAAGTCCCCAGAACAAATGAACTTATAAGGGCTTAACTGAAAGCAAAGGCACATATCAGAGTGGCTCGGAAGAAAAATATCTAACAAATGCCCTATCATATAATCTACCCAATCCTCACCAGTCATAACTAAAGTTTCTGCAGGGAAATCCTAAAGCAAAAGTACCAAAGGCTGTTTCGTAAGCTCCTATAGTGCAAACCTAAGGTCCAAATTTTCACAGGTCATAACTTAAGTACTACAAGTCGAAGCCTGAGCTCTGATACCATAATTGTAACACCCAAACCCGACAAGGGTCAAAATGCCACATTATGGTGTCAACAGAACAAACGCAAGCGGAAGACTTTTATAAATACTAAGGTTACATAACTTCAAAATGAAACTAAGGTCATAATAAGTCTAAATCATACTGACTATCAAACTAGAATAAAAATCTGAATGGTAGATAACTACAAAGTCTAATCCAATGCAAATGGGATCTATCGTCAGGGTGGTCCACTAAGAGCTCCTATGCACTCTTCACTCAATCCCCAGCTTCCAACCTAAAACCTTCCGCAGGAAAAGAAATGCGGCTGAGCTTAAAAAGCCCAGTGAACAGATATAAACAAATAACTGATAATGAGATAATCGAAACGATTACGGATCACATTATGTCAAATCAAAGAAAGGGAAAGAGCCTATTGAGAAAATGTCAGATGAAACAGAATACCAAATGAATATGAATCAGATACTCAATCAGAGTGCATAACAATTATCAATCAATATAGGATCGGAGTGCATTGCCCAACTGCCTAAGCATGATACATGAATAGGCCAAATAATCATATCACAAATCATATACCGTCAATTCCAAAGTTGTACATGGAGTAGCTAGCTCACAATGTACCAGAATATGATGGGGTGTAGGAACACACACCAACCAATCACCAGATACAGATACAGATTCCCTAGGATGCATCCATACGCCCCCTGCAAAACAAATCATATATATACACCTGCTCTTGACAGGCATATACACATATCATAATGGTCAATGTGCACAAATATCATAACTAAACAGAAGGGGACACCGTGGATCAATCACACCTCCACAGAAAGTGTCATGCCATTGGTGCCTCAATGACATGGCCATGGTACCTCCATGGCTAGGGATACAGATACAGATACAGAAGCTGGGCAATACAAGAGCAATCATAATCATAATCATATCAAATCAATCATATCAAATACTGAACTGAAGTATATCATATCAAATACTGAACTGAATCATATCAAACGGATAACCAACGAATATTAGAATGAGGTACCAATCAAATATCAAAACGAAAATCAAAACGGATATTAACCGGATAACAGAACGGATATCTATAGCAATAACAGATAACCATACCAATGGATGCCCTTACTGAAAAAGGACGGAATATTTGTACCTTAGCAAATGCAATGAAAGCAAATGGGAAAGTGAACACAAGGAAACAACGTCACGCCTTCTTCAACGAATCTACATGGATTAGGGTTCATAATATACTTATTAGCGCATTTACTGTCATAACGGATTCTTAATTACTTATTACCATTCATTAATGTGATTAGGGTTTCGATAATGAAATTAGATTAACACACACTTGAAAGTATCCATTTTAATGTTCCAAAGTAATTAGGGTCAAAGCATATTTAATGGTGTCAGAATTAACCAAAACCCTAACTTATGTTACATTTCAGATTTTAACATGTTCTGGTCCCTTAATTTATGAATTTTATGACACATCAAACGGTCTCCTGAGTTTCCTCCAATTTTATCTGTGATTCCCACCTGAGTTAAAAACCCACCTTAATTTTTACAGATTTTATTACAAAGTTCAAGTACCCTTTCAAAAATCATTTTCCCAAACCTGTCCAGAAAGTGCACTGCAGGTATACCTGGAAAGTTTGTATTTAATTAACCCAGTTGAACCTTTCTGAAAAATCCACAAAATTTCCAGTAAGTCATATACATCTTGAAAATCCTTTCTGTCAAATAAGACTTCTTAATTCCTTATGGTTCTAAAACTAAAAATCAAAAACACCAACTGATTTTCAGACATCCAAAATACAGTTTTGACACTTAACCTTGTAAAAATCAAAAGACCATATCCCGACCACCAATGACCACAAAACTTGATATTCAGATAGCCCACATCCTAAACTAAGTTTTAGACTCAAAAATTATGCAAAAACATGTGAGTACCATAAAGTTTCACACATGCAATTAGACCTAATTTCTGGACAGCATACTAGTGAGGCAGAAACAACAAAACCTTAATCCTTTTAACGAACAAAAAACCTTCCAAAATGACTCAAGCTTAACCAAATTAATACTACAACTTATTAACTATTTAATACAGATGATAACATGTTTTAAGACCCCATAAAACACACACCAGATCACAACACAATCACACACACGACATACAAGATTAACGAGCCACATATGTGTTTATAACGAGACCAAAACAGCCTAATGCTACCCTCTTTTAGATTTGATTATAAAACATGTTTCATAGGTATTTATTAGTCCATAATACACACGTCTAATAGCCCTACATGATTGACACACTCACCACACACATACACATAAAATAACGATCCAACAGTCCACATAAAATGACACGAAACCAGCCCTATTTTCACGTATTAAAGGAGTATGCCCCATCATTAAATATCCTAGGGTTTATATCCAGATTTAGAATATGGTTCAAAAATCATATTTTGGTCGAAACAGGTCAGAACATAGGCTGATTAGAAAGAAACCAATGGGTCGAATAAAGAGTAGAAAACATAGGTCGATCAAACAGAAACAATAGGTCGAATTAGATCAGCAAGCTTAGGGCGATGAGATCAGAAAATAATGAGTCGAATATTCAAGGTTTTAGCATGTTATATTCATGATTTCATGTGTCGATATCTATGGTTTCATTAACGAACAGCCAACAGATTTATACGAATACGTTAGCATGTATAACTTATTAGGTTTAAGTGTTTTATATATATTCAGATTAGCATGTTGTCGAATGGAAGGGAAAACAAAAGAAAGGTTTTGTGATACCTTTGTTGTTATACGGAACCAGAAAAGAGAACAAGGAAACGATCACAATACCCCCCCCCCCCCCAACAAATCAATACCCAATAGCAGCCTTATAAACTCACGAATGACACCATAGCGCCCCTCGAACACTTGGTCTTGAAGAGAGAAAAGTAGAAGAAATAACTTATGTGTGTTTGTATTTTTGTTTGTACGAAAGTAATGGGAGGGGAGAAAACGTATAAGGTATAGGCTAAGATAGGGGGAGCGTGTTTAGAATTTTGGAAACAAGGAAATACGTTTATGGTGATTGATTGTGATGATAATTGTTATTGATTAATGGGCTGAAAACAAGGGAAGTTCTTATCTCTATAATGTGTGAGTCGTATGTTTTATGGGTCAAGAAACGTGTGATGGACTTATAAAAAGAATCATGTGGTGAATATTTATAGAATACAAGTTAGGAAAGTCTCAAATTATTAGTTATTACATAAACTTAGGTTGATATATATATTAATTCACTATTACATATTATAAGGTTCTAATATCCATATAACTTAGGTTATAACTCATAATGTATTACTACCTACATCCCATATTAAGTGTCCATAATGGAATCTTGGGATGTCCCAAATTAAGTGTCGAGAGAATATTTTCAACCAATGAGAAGAGACTTTAGTGGGTAATAGTGATATTTGATTGGTGGAGAGTGTAGTTAGTGGAATTTCCTAAAACTTTGTGCATTTAGAAAGTGGACACTTAATATGGGACGGAGGGAGTAATATCATATATCATATAGTTTAGGTTTGTTATTAGTTATTCTCATAACTTAGGAAAAATTCAAATTAGACGTAAAATTGAGAATTCAAAATTTAGGATTTTAAAACTATTCCCCTCTAAAAAGAAATTTTTCATCCTCGAAAATTCAAGTTGACAGATTAAATGGAAACTTACCGAATCACGGAAATAAATTACCACAAATAGCCTCACGCTCAGAGAGGTTCTTCCAAAAGATTTTAATGAAAGGAATTGTTTTATTTCTCATGACCCAATCCTGAGGCTCCAAAATGGCCTCAGGCTTTTCAAAAAAACACGAATCTTAACGAATCTGATCTAACGAAACCTATATGAAGCGGATGATAGTTGTAACTTCTCAAGTTATCGGATGACTCCAATAAGTCCAAGTTTTATGATGTAACTATTATCACGTTGGCCAGGCGTCATAATACTCGCATCATATAAACATGCCTTTATTGCAGTCATATTCTATCTTAAGTTGTGACTAAACAACCTATCAGCACTAGATCAAATCAACTTTAAAATATCGAAATCAAACATTTCTGAAGGAGACAGATTTAGTGGAACGAATCGTATCATCAAAAGGTAATGGGAAATTCTTGCACTTGTGGTTGATAATCGAAAGATCTCTTATAGAGGTAGAACAAGGTATAACAAATTCTAATAGTGCGGAAGGGACCTTAACATGCTTAGCAATAGCAAGGTAAACCACAGAATGTGTCGAACACATCGGATTCATACATATCAAAATTCTCTGAACGGAAGAAAAGGCATCTAAATGATTATCAAACGAATTAAAGATCAAAACTCGAAAGAATGTGATAACCTCATAAAGTGAAACCTGTAAGGCATTACTACAAGATTCTTAGAGTATTCTAAACTTAATTGATCACTAGGTTTATGTTGCGTATCCTGCTAGATTTTCCAAGTCCCCAGAACAAATGAACTTATAAGGGCTTAACTGAAAGCTGAGGCACATATCAGAGTGGCACGGCAGAAAGATATCTAACAAATGCCCTATCGTATAATCTACCCAATACTCACCAGTCATACCTAAAGGTTCTGAAGGGAAATCCTAAAGCAAAAGTTCCAAAGGCTGTTTCGTAAGCTCCTATAGTGCAAACATAAAGGCCTAATTTTCACAGGTCATAACTTAAGTACTACAATTCGAAGCCTGAGCTCTGATACCATAATTCTAACACGACAACCCAACAAGGGTCAAAATGCCACATTATGGTGTGAACAGGACAAACGCAAGCGGAAAACTTTTATAAATACTAAGGTTACAAAAGTTCAAAATGAAACTAAGGACATAATAAGTCTAAATCATACTGACTATCAAACTGGAATACAAATCTGAATGGTAGATAACTACAAAATCTAATCCAATGCAAATGGGATCTATCGTCAGGGTGGTCCACTAAGAGCTCCTATGCACACTTCACTCAATCCCCAGCTTCCAACCTAAAACCTTCCGCATGAAAAGAAAAGCGGCTGAGCTTAAAAAGCCAAGTGAACAGATATAAACAAATAACTTATAATGAGATAATCGAAAGGAATATGGATCACATTATGTCGAATCAAAGAAAAGGAAAGAGCCTGCTGAGAAAATGTCAGATGAAACAGAATACGAAACGAATATGAATCAGATACTCAATTAGAGTGCATAACAAATATCAATCAATATAGGATCGGAGTGCATTGCCCAACTGCCTAAGCATGATGCATGAATAGGCCAAATAATCATATCACAATCATATCACCAATCATATCACGAATCATATACCGTCTATTCCAAAGTTGTACTTGCAGTAGCTAGCTCACAATGTACCAGAATCTGATGGGGTAAAGGAACACACACCAACCAAACACCAGATACAGATACAGATTCTTTAGGATATATCCATACCCCCCCTGCAAAACAAATCATATATATACACCAGCTCATGACAGGCATATACATATATCATAATGGTCAATGTGCACAAATATCATAACTGAACAGAAGGGGATGCCGTAGATCAATCACACCTGCACCGAAAGTGTCATGCCATTGGTGCCTCAATGACATGGCCATGGTACCTCCATGGCTAGGGATACAGATATAGATACAGAAGATGGGCAATACAAGAGCAATCATAATCATAATTATATCAAATCAATCATATCAAATACTGAATTGAAGCATATCATATCAAATAAAGAACTGAATCATATCAAACGGATAACCAACGAATATCAGAGTGAGGTACCAAATCAATATTAAAATGAATATCAAACCGGATATTAATCAGATAACATAATGGATATCAATAGCAATAACGGATAACCACACCAATGGATGCCCTTACTGAATAAAATACGGAATATATGTACCTTAGCAATTGCAATGAAAGCAAACGGGAAAGTGAACACAGGGAAACAACGTCACGCCTTCTTCAACGAATCGACACGAATTAGGGTTCATAATATACTTATTAGCTCATTTACTTTCATAACGAATTCTTAATTACTTATTATCATTCATTAATGTGATTAGGATTTCGATAATGAAATTACGTTAACACATACTTAAAAGTATCCATTTTAATGTTCCAAAGTAATTAGGGTCAAAGCATATTTAATGGTGTTAGAATTAACCAAAACCCTAACTTATGTTACATTTCAGATTTTAACATTTTCTGGTCCCTTAATTTATGAATTTTATGAAACATCAAACGGTCTCCTGAGGTTCCACCAATTTTATCTGTGATTCCCACCTGAGTTAAGAATCCACCTTAATCTTTCTGTCAAATGAGACCTCTTAATTCCTTATGGTTTTAAAACTAAAAATCAAAAACACCAACTGATTTTCAGACATCCAAAATACAGTTTTGACACTTAACCTTGTAAAAATCAAAAGACCATCTCCCGACCACCAATGACCACAAAACTTGATATTCAGATAGCCCACATCCTAAACTAAGTTTTAGACTCAAAAATTATGCAAAAACATGTGAGTATCATAAAGTTTCACATCATGCAATTAGACCTAATTTCTGGACAGCATACTAGTGAGGCAGAAACAACAAAACCTTAATCCTTTTAACAATCAAAAACCCTTTCAAAATGCCTCAAGCTTAACCAAATTAATACTACGCCTAATTCACTATTTAATACATATGATAACATGTTCTAAGACCCCATAAAACACAAACCAGATCACAATACAATCACACACACGACATACAAGATTAACGAGCCACATGCTACCCTCTTTTAGATCTGATTATAAAACATGTTTCATAGGTTTTTATTAGTCCATAATACATACGTCTAACAGCCCTACATGATCGACACACTCACCACACGCATACACATAAAATAACGATCCAATAGTCCACATAAAATGAAACGAAACCAGCCCTATTTTCATCTATTAAAGGAGTACGCCCCATCATTAAATATCCTAGGGTTTATATCCATATTTAGAACATGTTTCAAAAATAATATTAGGGTCGAAACAGGGCAGAACATAGGCTGATTAGAAAGAAACCAATGGGTCGAATAAAGAGCAAAAAACATAGGTCGATCAAACAGAAACAATAGGTCGAATTAGATCAGCAAGCTTAGGGCGATGAGATCAGAAAATAATGAGTCGAATATTCAAGGTTTTAGCATGTTATATTCATGATTTCATGTGTCGATATCTATGGTTTCATTAATGAACAGCCAACAGATTTATACGAATACGTGAGCATGTATAACTTATTAGGTTTAAATGTTTTATATATATTCAGATTAGCATGTTGTCGAACGGAAGGGAAAATGAAAGAAAGGATTGGTGATACCTTTGTTGTTATAAAAAACCAGAAAAGAGAACAAGGAAATGATCACAATCCCCCCCCCCCCACAGGAATCAATACCTAACAGCAGCCTTATAAACTCACAAATGACACCACAACAACCCTCGAATACTTGGTCTTGAAGAGAGAAAATTAGCAGAAAGAACTTATGTTTGTTTGTTTTTTGGTTTGTACGAAAGAAATGGGAGGGGAGAAAACGTATAAGGTATAGACTAAGATAGGGGGAGCGTGTTTACAATTTTGGAAACAAGTAAATACGTTTATGGTGATTGATTGTGATGATAACTGTTATTGATTAATGGGCTGAACTCAAGGGAAGTTCTTATCTCTATAATGTGTGTGAGTCGTATGTTTTATGGGTCAAGAAATGTGTGATGGACTTGTAATAAGAATCATGCCGTGAATATGTTTAGAATACAAATTAGGAAAGTCACAAATTATTAGTTATTAGATAAACTTAGGTTGATAAATATATTAATTCAAATTTGACGTAAAATTGAGAATTCAAAATTTAGGGTTTTACACCACATGCCTCGTCATGCGATCATCTCCCATTGATACAGAAGAAGTTCTTTGTATGCTAAGCAACATCCGTAAAAGCATTACTAAGCTCATCGCTTTCATTAACCTGCAACCTCCTAAACACTTTATCATCATTCTTCATTCGATGCATGTTTCTTGCACCCTAAAATACCAACACATAGGTACACACCATTAATTTAAAATTAGTTTACAAAACCACAAGTGTTTCAAGCCTTTTTTCTCAAGTTTGCACCAATACCTCATCAAGTGAAAAACACATCATGTGTTTGACAAACTTCTTCATCTCTAAAAACAACAACTAATTTAAATGGAGTCTAGGATTTTTCTTAAAATAAGACCTCACAATTTCATTGTCTAGAACACCATCATAGGATCTCATCTGTTGGGAATTAAACCAACAGTTAGTACTACCAGGTATCAAGTTACAACTTCTGGAGATTAACACTAATAGTACTAACTTAGTTAGTACTGCTAGTACAAGATAGTTAGTATTGATTATAAGATGAAGACAGAGATAAAGACGTGTGAAGATATATATAGAAAAGATTTGATGTATATCTTATTCTGTTAGAATTTTATGAATATTAGTTTACTTGTACAGGACTTCTTGTGCCATAAAAGGAGGTGCTAGGTTAGGTTTTTGAGATAGTAGTAATACAAATCATAACTATCTTTGTGAAAGCTTGAAGGTTGTTAAACCCTAGTGATAGTCTAAGATCACTCGTATTATAATCAATAATATTGAAGATGTTTGGTTGGTTAAACACTTTTGTTCATACATATTCAATCACTGTTCCATTCATATATACAATATCTTCTAAGTATTGACTAGTAAATTCCGCTAGTTAGTATTACATCAAAGTATCTCTAACACAAGGTGTGTGTTTAGATCAACTCAAGTGGTATCAGAGCCAGGTTCTGATACTTTGAATTAGAAGATCCAGAAGAAATTTTTCTCTTTCAACAAGGAAGATGGGCATGGAAACTTCACAAACCTCAATCACTGCCAAACTACCAATGCTTAAACAAAATGAATATGATCTCTGGAGGCTCAGAATTAAGCAGTACTTCATGGTGCAAGATTATGCACTATGGGATATCATTCTGAATGGTGATTCTTTTAAACCAACACTTTCTGAAGAAACACTTACTGATGGTACCAAAACTACTAAACTCAACACTGAACTAGTCACCAATGATGAAAGGATCTAGAAGAAGAATGATCTCAAAGCCAAGAGTTTGTTTCTCATGGCAATTCCCAATGATCAAGTGTTGACCTTCAGTCATTATGAGACTGCAAAGACACTTTTTGCAGCAATTATAGAGAGGTTTGGGGTAATGAAGCCACTAAGAAGTCCCAAAGAACACTACTGAAGCAAAGCTATGAGAATTTTAGTGCCACAAGCACTGAAACTCTTGATCATGTCTTTAACAGGCTACAGAGGATTGTTAGTCAACTTGCTATTTTGAAGATAGTGATTCCACAAGAAGACCTAAACATGAAGTTTCTCAATAGCTTGTCTACTGAATGGAACACACATGTTGTTGTTTGGATCAACAAGCCTGAACTGGAGAAGATGACACTTTATGAGTTGTACAACAATCTTAAGATTGTTGAACAAAAGGTGAAAAAGGCAGGAAGCACCAGTTCTGTGTCTGGAAACATGGCATTTTTGTCATCCCCCAGCAATAGCAGTCCTGAGGATGATCACAATGTTTGTACTGCTAACCATAAAGTTAGTACTGCTAGTATAAAAACTAGCACTGCTAGCTTGAGTGATGAAACTATCTATGCTTTTGTATCCAGTCAATCCAATGGGTCTCAACTCTACAATGAAGACCTTCTTTAAATTCATGAAGATGACTTGGAAGCAATGGACTTGAAGTGGCAAATGGCTTTGATAAGCATTAGGGCAAAGAAGTACTTTCAAAGGACTGGAAACAAGCTTACTTTCAATGGAGGAGATGTTGCTGGCTATGAAAAATCCAAGGTGGAATGTTACAGCTGTCACAAGATGGGACATTTTGCAAGAGAATGCAGAAGCCCCAGACAACAGGACAACAAGGGTAAAGGGTACAAAAACAAGCAGGAAAACAGGAGAACTATGAATGTGGAGGAGACTTCTTCCAAGGCAATGGTAGCTGTTGATGGAGCTGGCTTTGACTGGAACTTCATGGAAGAAGAGGAGGAACCAACCAACTTTGGATTGATGGCCTTCTCTGACTCAGAGGTACATGAGGTTAAAAAATGTTCTAACTCTTGTCCAGCTTTGAAAGAATATGAGTCACTTAAGAAACAATATGATAATCTCATAATAGAATTTAACGATGTGAACTTTAATCTTTCAAATCATAAAAGAGGAATAGCTGTATTAGAAGAGCAACTTACTTTTTATAGACAGCATGAAGCAAATTTTACAGATGATATAGCTGTCTTAAAAAGAGATTTGGAACTCAGAGATGATAAGATGAGTGGGATTAAGTATGAACTAGAAAAGCTTAAGAAAGAAAAGGAAAATATACAGTTAAGTGTTGACACTCTTGAATATACATCAAAAGGAGTTCAGAAATTAATAGAGAGTCAACTGGTTAATAAAGCTAAATCTGGTCTAGGATACAAGTCTGTTGCACCTCCCAATAGAGGAATGTTTGTACCTCTAGGCATTGACTTAGCTCATACTGGCTTAGAGGAGTTTAAGGATTTTGAATATCCTGGATATGGTCCTAAGACCAATGAGAGTCCTACTAGATTTGTCAAGACTGAGGATTCTTTTGAAAGTGCAAGTGATACCTCTTTAGTTGAAGAAGTTGTGTCTGAGGTTAAGACCAATGAAGTTATGTCTGAGAATAAGTCTGAGGTTAAGTTACAAGTAAAAAATGTTCCTAAAGTGGTCAAAAATGAAAATATAAAACCAGTTAGGAATACTGATAGATATGTTGAGATGTATAGGTCTACAAACAGATCTTCAGTTCCTAGGGGCAATCAAAGGAACTGGAATAATCTAAAATCTCAATAGCTTGGTGATGAGTTTGTTATGCAGAATAAAGTATGTTTTGTGTGTGGTAATTTTGATCATCTGGCTGCATACTGTGACTGATATCCACGGAAAAAGAAGGTTTTTGGGAGTTCAAGGGTGTATGGGAATACAAATGCTAGGGTGAATCAAAACAGTCCTACTAGATTAACTCACCCTAATGTAAATCTTAAGATGACACCCAGAGCAGTCATGTTGAAGTCTGGCATCAAATCAATTTCTACTGCTAGACCAAACAAGTGTTTTAATTACAAACAAACTATTTCAAGTGCAAAACCATATTCAAATCATTACAATCATGCACAACAGTTAACAGGCCCTTTTTAAAGAAAACAGCTTTGTATAATAAAAAATGGATGTCTAATGTCCAACCAGCTAAGCCAGCAGTTTCTACTGCTAGGCATATGAATGTTGTTAAGAGTCAATGGGACAATGCTGTGAAGGCCTCAGCACGTTGGGTATGGAAACCTACCAAACCCAATGGTGCATCAATGACATTCAATAAATATAATTATATTGATGCACGAGGCAGATCCAAGTCAGTGATGGCTTGGGTCCCCAAAAGGAACTAATTCCTTTATTTTATGTGCAGGAACATCCTGTGGGAAACTAGAAGGGGGGTTGAATAGTTTCCCGGTTTAAAAACTTCTTTTAAAAATCTTGTTTTAAAAGTATGCTATTGGAAACTTTGATTCGAACTCTAAGTGTAATCAAACAACACCAATATGAACTACAAACTAAGCTACGTAATAATAACAAATAAAAGTAAAGAGTAGAGTTGGAAAGATCAAACCGAGACAGAGGATTTATAGTGGTTCGGCTACGAAGCTCTTCTTCGCCCTACTCCACTCCCCGAGTACCACACTCGAGAGTTTCAAACACTATATAAACAACCTCCCTTCAGGCGGAGAAAACTGTACACGTCGCTTATCCTATTTCCGACACTAAGCTAGATGTCGAGTGCTAATCTTAGCTAGCACCAATCTACCAAGGTCCACGTGACCAAACACACAAGCCCAATGGCTTCAAGAGATCACCAAGATCTCAACACGATCTCAATGATCAACACTCACTTCACTCTACTCAACTAACACTAACCTAATGACCCTTGATCTTCTTGATCAATCACACAAGCCCAATGGCTTCAAGAGATGTTCACTATCTCTATAGATCACACTTGATCTTCACTCTCACTCACAAAAAGAAAATAAACTTGATGTATGCTAAGACACAACAAGGTTGTAACAAGAGTTACAAAAACCTATCAACTATAACTCTAGTATCTTCTTGATTACTTGAGTTCTTCTCTTGCCAATGAAGAGGGATGACAACACCTTGTATCAACTTGGATACTTGTGTTCTTCTCTTGCTAATGAAGAGGTATGAAGAGGATCACTTGAAGGATGATTGGATCACTCTTGAAACAAAGAAAAAACTAATCTAAATGACCCTAAGAAGTGAAAGGTGTGAGAGGATTTTACTAAGGGATTTTTCTTTGTGTAAAGGGTGCCTAAACCTGTGAAAGAGGTGTGTATTTATAGGCAAAGAAAATCTGAATGTTACAATTCAAAATGGTATGGACGGCTCCACTAAATGACCCACAGCTCCGTTAAATTTAACGGTACCGTGGAGCCGTGGTAGACTAGGACGCTCCAAATTTTGTCTTTTCTGGTGAAAACTTATTTGGGGAAGGTTGGAGCTGATAATGGGGGGAAAAATAGCTGTTGTGATTTTCAAACTTATTTTTCCATTAAAACATTTCATAATATTTCAAAAATAATTTGTCATGTGTATTTTTGAAAAAATGTTTTGTCCCATTTAAAATGTGAATTTTCAAAACATGAATTCACTTCTTTGATCACTAGTTCAAGTTGTAACTTTGTTCAAGAGTGATTTGCGTAGAAACGGGATCTTCCGATTAAAAACTTGTTAACGTTAATTTTAACGTAACGTGAGTTCACATTTTGTCATCCTCAAAACGTGAAGTAATTGAAAGATATAAATAACGTTTTTAGAACATTATTTGCATCAACAATCTCCCCCTTTTTGATGATGACAAAATATAAACTCATTTTAGGTTAAAATTAGTTTTAACAAGTTTTTAATGAGTTTACTCCCATTTCTCCCCCTTTTTGTCAAATCAAAAAGGTGGGTAAGGCTCCCCCTTGATGTGTACTCCCCCTCATTTTGGGGAACACAAGGGAATCGAGCAATGGATCGTGCTACAAAACAAAGTTAGACGACAAATATACAATATCTAACAAGTAGCACATAAGACAAATATCCAACCACAATAAAACAATTATGGCTAAGTAGCCAAAATGAAAAGCCCATTACATAAACATAAATTAAATGTCATACATAAGTATGACTACTTTAGGAAAGCAAATTAAACTAACAAAAAGACACATAAACTTCTAAAGTAACATGAGGCTTCTAGATTTGCTTCCAACTTCAAAAGGTTCCTAGTCATTTATTGGAGGAACTAAACATAACCATGTTTAGTTTGGGCTATTGTGCGGTGGAGGTGGTGGAAGGATGATGGGTCCTATGGGTTGTGTGAGGAGGTGTTCAAGATACGAGAACCTAAAACTAAGCTCATCTCTTAGGTTCATGATGAGTTCAAGGTTGTAGTTGCAACAAGGGAAACTCAAGGTGTGTGAGTGAAGGGGATACATAATTGGATAACTCATCAAGGGTTGAGGTGATGGTGATAGTGAAGGTGATGATATGTTGCTCCCAAATTCAAAGGGAGTGTTTGGTGAAAGGGTGAGGGTGAGAGTTAGAGGTTGTGGTGATGTTGAACGTGATGAGGGTGTTGTGTGAGTTCCCAATTCAAGGGAAGTTGATGGTGAAGAGTTGAGTGTTAAGGTTAAAGGGTGAATGGGACTAGGTGGAGATGAGTGTGTGTTGATTCTTGTTGTGGAGGATGAGGATGTAGGTTTAATAGAGGTTTCCTTGGATGGAGCTTGGGGTGTAGTGAAAGAGGATGATGAGTTGGTAGAGGTTATGGGTGTATGGGTTTCATCTTCATCATCCAAGGTGAGATCAATGAGGGGAATGTCATTGGTGATAGGTTTAGTTGATGATTAGGGTGTGTTGACATTCTTGATCCAATGATGAACTAGAGAGGTTTGGTTGGTTGGTTTGATGTTGAATCTAGGTTTCTTGAATACCCTTGATCCCATGATGATGATATGGTGAGTGTGAAGGTGTAAGGATGGGTGCAAGGATGGCAATGTATAATGTTAGCTTAAATAGCCAAAACATAAGCATGCAAGTTTGAAATGTTGGATTTGGGGATTTGGGTGCATGGGAATCAGGTTTTGGTTGCAGATTTTCTGGAAAAGATAGTCAAAAAGTGGAAGAGAATAGCAGTTTTCGTCTTCCAGAGGCACGGCACCATTAAAGGTGCTATGGCACCACTAAATTTAGTGGAGCCGTGGCCTATTTAATGGAGCCGTGGGCTCTTTTGACCTTCTTTCCAGGTCTGCAGGTTTTAGGCAGCCTAAATGGGGAAATTTCTGGGGAATCCATTGGCTGCAAATCTCAAAGCCTCAAATTACTAAGCACATAGAATTCCTAAAGCTAGTTTCAACTAGCAACTAACTTGATCATGTGATCATCTATGTATTTAGGCAACTATTAAGCATGCATGAATTCAAGCATTTTTAACATCTAGTGCATGGAATAAAATAAACTAACATGCAAGATAAAGCAACATGAGGATTAATTAACAAGAAAATAATCATGTTCAAGTGTTAAAAGGAAACACATCAACCAAGTTAATGTCATGCCTTTATTTATAATAGCTTAATAATACTTAGGTTAATAGTACTACTTAAGCTAATCCTAACTAATTTCATTTCTTCCCCAACTTCTTCAGCTTGCTCCCGATCCCTTTTAGCGCCTTCCCAATAGACTTGAAACCCCCGACAGTTTGCTCATGCATCTCCACTTGTCTATTGTACATTGTAGTTTGCCTTCTCATCATGTAGGATAGGTTGACCATCCCGTTTTTGGCGTCGGTTGTACGTCGAAATGATGAGGTATCAAGGTTACGAAAGTAGGTTTCGGGAGAAGGGATTTGAGAACTAGACGTTCCTTCTTCGTTCACCTCATCATCGTCCTCATCCATGGGTTCAGATGATGATTCGTGACTGAAAAAGGAGGATGAATAGGGAATATCGGAAGTGGATTTACGACCACGTTTGGACCCTTTGTCCTTACGTTGCTTTGTGCGACGCTGTGGTCCACCAAGAGGTTTCATAACCGGATTGACTAGGACATAGTCGACATCATTTAGAGATAGGTAGGTTTGCATAACCCACCTGAATAAACGAGTAAGCAACATGCCGTATGGCATGAGCTCATCGGAACGACGATGAATACTGGCCATCCGTTTGACCATGTAGTATGCGAGGTTGTAAGGTTCCTCGAGACTAAGACAGTAGAGCATGTGGGCAAGACTTGCCGGAACGTGATCACGGTTGCCTGCGAGGCTTAACGCATTCTCACGCAGAAGAAGTTCCCAAATTCTAATATCGGGACGGAGCTCTTTGAGGTATATTTTGTTTGGGTCGAGGTAGATGATGGAACCATCACGTTTTTGATACGTGTTGGTGACTCGAGGGATTTGAATTACTTGTTTAATTACTTCAATGTCGGGAACTTCGGTACAATATGCACCTTCGTTCTCAAGATTGTAGTAAAGAGACTCTAGAGAATGGTCTTTAGTGAATGCACACTGACCATACGAGGGAATACCGAGAATGTGACAAATCTCGGTGACAGACAATATGATATTTTGGTGTCGAATCCAAAAATCAAGGAAGACGTTTCCGTCAAGATCGGTGTAGGTACGGACACGACTATAGAACTTGAGAATAAAACGGGGACAGACTTGATCGTTTATTTTGTATAAACAATCGAACTCGATAGAAGGGAAACATGCATTTATGTTGTCTGTTGTGACATAGAGTGCATCGACTACACGCCCTTCGTGTATGTATCGTGTTAGCACTTTGGAAAAATAAGCTTTTTGTTCATCAGTGATGTTTGGGTTTTCAAGTGTTTCAATGATGTATTTTCGGGTTAATTGATAATCATTCCGAGGCATTGTTTGTCTACAAAAAAAATATTTTTGTATATGTTAGTTCGTTGCATTTCAATGATTACACTTCTAGTGTGTGTGTGCCTAAATGCAAACAATGTGGAGGTGCGGCAATCTCGACTCTAAAATTATCCTAAAGAGATTTCCCAAACGCTCCTAACTTCACTTTTTCTCAATCAAATATGTCGAACAATACATATCAATTATGTACTTCGAGCCATATTTGAGAGTTCATGTATGCATGCAAAAATGTTTTTAATTTGCATCAACAATGTATGAAAAAGGTTTCATGATCCTAGACTTGTGAGGTTTTTCAAAAAAATGATCGAATTGGGGTGTTTGGCAAATGCCTCAACATGGTGCTAATCAAGTTTTAAGATTGAAAAGCTTTAATGCAGAACGTTCCTAATCCAATTTTAATCATCCTAAACATGATTCCATTACAAATAATCAATCATAATCCGAATTTAGTGATTAATTTCGGATTAGGTTTTGCAACATAAATGGGTTTTTGGAAATCCTAGGTTTAGGGAATCATGTGAATACTACATTGTCTAATCCTAGTCTTAATTTCACAAGGGTTTAACTAATTTTGAAAATCCCCAATTCGGATTTATACTCAAGAACAAACCCTAGACTCAAATTAAAAGAAAATAAGAGTGAATTACTTACAATTGATGATGTTGTGGTTAGGATTTGTTAATTCCAATGCCTCAATCTTGATTTGCAAGAGTTTAGTTGAATTATGGTGTTATGGTTCGATTTTGACAGCAAGTGGAAGAGGTTTTGTGAGTTTGGAAAATTTCTGCAGAAGAAAAGAGTGATTGGGCGCGTTTTTCAGATGCACGGTTCCACTAAACATTAGTGGAGCCGTGGCTCTTTAGTGGAGCCGTATATCTGATGGTCCAGTTTTTCTTCTGTTTTGACTTTTGGCTGATTAATCTTACTTATTTAGTAAGACTTTTTGACACGAGGAAAAAGTTTATACCTAATAAACTTTTTGACGAAAGATGATTAAATGGGATGACCGGAAATGACTTTAGTGTTTCCGAGGAAATTGACTAAGACGTCATTGGATGAGGATTTACTTCTAGTATTTCCCGTGAAATAAATAGAAGTTATGAGTTGTGTTTAGGAGGATGACTATAATATTTCCCATGAAATATTTAATTAGTCGGAGTACGTGACATAGGGAATGACTAGATATTTCCCGTGAAATATTCATGAGTCATGTGACGAGTGAAAGATATGACTTAAAAAGCCATGAATGATTTGTAGAGAATGACTTCAATGTTTCCCGCGAAACTTTCAAGAGGTCATAGAAAGGATGAAAGGTTATGAGTTATGACGTGACGGATGACTTTAATATTTCCGAAGGAATATTCAAATAGTCATGAGCGGGATGAGAAGAATGACTTGAAAAGTCATATGACGAGACGCGAGGAATGACGTTAATATTTCCAGTGAAATATTACGAAGTCATGGGATGAGGCTTAGGGAATGACTTGAAATTTCCAATGAAATATTCAAGAGTCATGAGTCGAGAATAGGATGGATGTGTGAGATGACTTTAATATTTCCATAGAAATATTGAAATAGTCATGAGCGGGATATGAGGAATGACTTGAAAAGTCATATGATGAGACGTGAGAAATGACATTAATAATTCCAATGGAGTATTAAGAGGTCATTTGACGAGAATGAAAAGGTTAAGGTGAGAAGAAATACTTTTCAAAGAAAAGATTTCTCATTTGACGTTATCATGACGGAGGAGATGTCTTTCCGCGGGGAGATGACGTACTTCGACGAGCTTCGTTCATGAGCAAACTATAGGGTTCCCGGACAAGTCTAATGGCATCTTGACTGCTACTCTTCACAGGGAGTTGTCTCATCTATAGTGTTTGTTGTCATGCCTTTCCGGCGCTTGCGTACTCGGTTTCAGTTGTGGTGACAATAAGAGTAGTTTGTTTCTTGGGGAACCAAGATGTTTGTTAATCAACCTATGAAGGTACAAACATTACTCATTATGTTTCAACCCACATTAACTCTCACATTATCAGAGTTGGTATAGAAACATTTTCTACATCAATCTCCTCAAGATATCGAAATCTCAAGTGTATAGTATCTTTAATGTATGGTATGATACATTAAACACTTTGATGTAAGAAGTTTTGGGATACTTCTTACAAGTGGGCACAAAGCCAACACTATTTATGATAATGGACCTACTTGCCGTTAGGTAAACTGCTTTACCTATTATGCCCCTAACCTAGTTATATCCTTGCACTCACCTTCTTCGTCTCTTGTGAGTTTCGCATTTGCGGATATGGGCGTTATTGTCAATAGAGACTATTACTTAAACTATGTATCTCATACATATAGTATACATAAGTTTACAGGGATACTTCATTTAGGCAAGATTAAATATGTGCAAGGAAGGGAACTTGATTCACTCATCAATGCTTAATTCAAACTTGTCACGCATGATCTTCAAGCGATCATCGAACATTTTTGGACAAGTTGAATTTGGCATGATGAGATGTGAATAGAGTTTCTGTGTTATAGTGCCTACCATGTTAGATTCTAACTAGACTATTTCATGCCAAACATTACTACTAACAAAGGGTGTTTTAAGAAAGCGTACCTGTGCCTGAGGTGTTTGCTCTTAAAACTAGAAGACTAGGGTACCTTTGTTGAATGTTAAGCATGAAAGACACGACTTGACTATTGCGTCACCGGGTATGCTTGATAACGCATCGTACTCCTTTTGTTATACTCCAAGGTTTATTTACACTCATGTTTTCCTAGCAAAACAGATGTTCAAACATCTGGTCCCCAATATCTCATGGGTCCAAAGTTGTTAGAGTTAAACATCCTACGCATTTGTTGCGTTAGTTTAGGATGTGAGAATGGAGGACACATTTCCCATGGTAAGTAACTTTGTGATGGACGATCATTCCAAATTACGGGAAAGTTACTTGGATAATTTTTTCTTCTAAAGTTACCTCTTGGTAGAGGAGTTCTAGACCGAGGTTTGGGAGAGTTTACCTTTCTAGGTGGAGGAGTAGTTGACCTAGTGTCACGCTTTACAAATCCATGTTCGGGAGATGACAATGGTTTGTTAAAGCCTTTGGTTTCCTCTCTATTTGGAGTAGACACTCTAGTTTTATTTACAACTACTTGACTTGGTTTAGGACTTAAGTTACTTTTCAGAATTGACCCAGTTTTTTCCTCAGCACCACACGGTACCACGGTACCACTAAATTTAGTGGTGCCGTCCGTAGCTTTAATGGTGCCGTCACCTTCAGACATGGACTTTTTAGGCATTACAAATTTTACTTGTTTAGTACTACTTGTAGAAGCCTGATTTGGGTCAAATCCTAAACCCGAACGGTCATGTTCACTATATCTAATATTTTCAAGTATATCATTAAGCTTTTTAGTTCCTTCATCAAACCTAATGATTCTTAAAGCATTTTCTTTAAGTTTTTCATTTTCTACTTGAAGACTAATGCATGACCCGCATCCTAAATCTACTTCCTTGTTTTTCTCAAGTCTCTTGACTTAATCATTTAATTCTAAGACTTGTAGTTCTAGTTCTTTTAATTTTAATTTTAGCTTTGTGTTTCTACCTAAAATCTTAGTACTGACTACGCATAGTTTGTTGTATTCGTCATGTAATTCATTGTCATCTACTGACGAATTATTATCACTATAATAAGAAGTGTCGGATTGTACCTCGATAGAAGCTTGAGCCATTAAGCACGTTTCATCGTTAGGCTTCTTCTCTTCTTCTTCACCACTATCACTCCAAGAACCTCCTACAAAGGCTCTTTGGTTGTTGGATTTTGGTGGCTTAGGACATTCTCCTATGAAATGATTAGGATCTCCGCATCTAAAGCATCTCCTATCACTTGTCCCTTTTCTTTCATCATGATTTCTTTGGGATGACTTCTTCTCATCTCGAGATTGTCTAGGAAATCTACCTTTCCTCCTAAAGAGCTTTCTAAAGTTCCTAACGGCTAGTGCGTACTCTTCATCTTCACTACCGGAACTCGAACATTCCTCATCACTAGACTCCTTCTTGGCTTTTAATGCTAGAGATCTAACTCTCTCGCTTTTTCCTTTGACAATGTCGGAATCCTTCTTGATGATCATCTCGTGAACTTTCAAGTTTCCTATAAGTTCATCGAGTGACAATGCCGCCAAGTCCTTTGACTATTCTATGGCGGTAACTTTTGCTCTCCATTTAGGATGTAGAGCTCTAAGAAACTTCCTAACATAGTTCTTACTAGAATAACCTTCATCAAGAGCTTTAAGACTAGTGATAATAGTATTAAATCTAGCAAAAGCATTATCTATTGACTCATCCTCCGAAATGGAGAATTGTTCATATTGTTGAACAAGAAGATCTATCTTGTTCTCTTTGACTTGGTTATTACCTTGGTAAGTGACTAACAAAGTTTTCCAAATGTCTTTTGCCGTATTACACATAAAAATTCTTTCAAATTCCTTTTTAGGCAAAGCATTATAAATCATCATTTTAGCCTCATTATTTTTGGCTAATTTTCTTTTAAGTTCATCACTTTGTTTATCATAAGAAACTATTTCAACCTTTTTAGTTTCCGGATTCTTTTGAATAGGTTGAAAGTCACCCTCGGTAATACCATGCCAAAGATCAATGTCTTTTGATTTCACATACGTTTCGAATCTTGTTTTCCAATAAATAAAACAATCGGTTTCGAAAAGTGGTGGTCTTTGCATAGATTGCCCTTCTAGATATTTGTCGGAATCCATTGATCGGTTCAAGCTTTAAAATACAATATACTTTAAGAACTTGACTGACGTGGCTCCTGATACC
This sequence comes from Artemisia tridentata subsp. tridentata, assembly GCA_021014915.2. Lineage (NCBI taxonomy): Eukaryota > Viridiplantae > Streptophyta > Magnoliopsida > Asterales > Asteraceae > Artemisia > Artemisia tridentata. The sequence continues at coordinate 320,574,038 of CP139506.1, read as the reverse complement.
AATTGTGGGAAACTAGAAGGGGGGTTGAATAGTTTACCGGTTTAAAAACTTCTTTTAAAAATCTTGTTTTAAAAGTATGCTATTGGAAACTTTGATTCGAACTCTATGTGTAATCAAACAACACCAATATGAACTACAAACTAAGCTACGTAATAATAACAAATAAAAGTAAAGAGTAGAGTTGGAAAGATCAAACCGAGACAGAGGATTTATAGTGGTTCGGCTACGAAGCTCTTCTTCGCCCTACTCCACTCCCCGAGTACCACACTCGAGAGTTTCAAACACTATATCAACAACCTCCCTTCAGGCGGAGAAAACCGTACACGTCGCTTATCCTATTTCCGACACTAAGCTAGATGTCGAGTGCTAATCTTAGCTAGCCCCAATCTACCAAGATCCACGTGACCAAACACACAAGCCCAATGGCTTCAAGAGATCACCAAGATCTCAACACGATCTCAATGATCAACACTCACTTCACTCTACTCAACTAACACTAACCTAATGACCCTTGATCTTCTTGATCAATCACACAAGCCCAATGGCTTCAAGAGATGTTCACTATCTCTATAGATCACACTTGATCTTCACTCTCACTCACAAAAAGAAAATAAACTTGATGTATGCTAAGACACAACAAGGTTGTAACAAGAGTTACAAAAACCTATCAACTATAACTCTAGTATCTTCTTGATTACTTGAGTTCTTCTCTTGCCAATGAAGAGGGATGACAACACCTTGTATCAACTTGGATACTTGTGTTCTTCTCTTGCTAATGAAGAGGTATGAAGAGGATCACTTGAAGGATGATTGGATCACTCTTGAAACAAAGAAAAACTAATCTAAATGACCCTAAGAAGTGAAAGGTGTGAGAGGATTTTACTAAGGGATTTTTATGTGTGTAAAGGGTGCCTAAACCTGTGAAAGAGGTGGGTATTTATAGGCAAAGAAAATCTGAACGTTACAATTCAAAATGGTACGGACGGCTCCACTAAATGACCCACGGCTCCGTTAAATTTAACGGTACCGTGGAGCCGTGGTAGACTAGGACGCTCCAAATTTTGTCTTTTCTGGTGAAAACTTATTTGGGGAAGGTTGGAGCTGATTTTGGGGGGAAAATAGCTGTTGTGATTTTCAAACTTATTTTTCCATTAAAACATTTCTTAATATTTCAAAAATAATTTGTCATGTGTATTTTTGAAAAAATGTTTTGTCCCATTTAAAATGTGAATTTTCAAAACATGAATTCACTTCTTTGATCACTAGTTCAAGTTGTAACTTTGTTCAAGAGTGATTTGCGTAGAAACGGGATCTTCCGATTAAAAACTTGTTAACGTTAATTTTAACGTAACGTGAGTTCACATTTTGTCATCCTCAAAACGTGAAGTAATTGAAAGATATAAATAACGTTTTTAGAACATTATTTGCATCAACACATCCTACAAAAGATGGAGAAGATAGAGGGTACTCAGATGGTGGATGTTCATGGCACATGACTGGTAACATGTCATACCTTTCAGACTTTACAGCTTTGGATGGAGGACCTGTTATCTTTGGAGGAGGTGTTGGTGGTAGGATTACTAGTAAAGGTATTATTAAAACTGGTAATCTTGAATTTGAAAATGTGTATTTTGTACCAGAGCTTAAGTATAACCTTTTTAGTATGTCACAAATTTGTGACAAAAAGAACAAGGTTCTTTTTACTGAAACTGACTGTCTTATTCTTTCTCCTGATTTTAAGCTACCTGATGAAAGTCAAGTATTGCTTAAAATCCCAAGAAAGGGTAATACATACAGTGTTGAGATGAATAAGCTTGTTCCTAAAGAGGGTCTTACTTTCCTTGTTGCAAAAGCCACATTGGATGAGTCAATGTTATGGCATAGAAGACTTGGTCATGTAAATTTCAAAACCATTAATAAGATTGCTAAGTATGGTTCGGTAAGAGGTTTACCTAATAAGATTTTTCAAAATGATCAAACTTGTGTTTCTTGCCTTAAGGGTAAACAACACAGAGCTTCTTGTAAGCCCAAGGTTCATAACTCTAATTCTCAAGCTTTATACATGCTTCATATGGACTTGTTTGGTCCTACTTCTGTTAATAGCTTGAATCATAAAAGGTACTGTCTTGTGATTACTGATGATTATAGCAGGTTTACATGGGTTTTCTTTTTGAAAACTAAGGATGAAACAAGTGAGATCCTTAAGTCCTTTATAACTGAGGTAGAAAACCTAGCTGATAAAAGGGTAAAGATAATCAGATGTGATAATGGGACAGAGTTTAAAAACAGAGTTATGGATGAGTTCTGCAAAGAAAAGGGTATTAAAAGAGAATTTAGTGTAGCTAGAACCCCACAGCAAATTGGAGTAGCTGAAAGAAAGAATAGGACACTAGTAGAGGCTGCTAGAACTATGTTAGCTGACTCTAAGTTACCTTTCTCATTTTGGGCTGAAGCAGTTAGTACTGCTTGTTATGTTCAGAATAGGGTTTTAGTGGTACAACCTCATAATAAGACTGCTTATGAACTTTTCAAAGGTAGAACCCCTGCCTTAAGCTTTATGAGACCTTTTAGTTGGCATGTCACTATTCTCAATACCAAAGACCAATTATGGAAGTTTGATGGGAAATCAGATGAGGGTTTCTTTGTTGGTTATTCTTTGCATAGTAAAGCTTTTAGAGTGTATAATAAGAGCACCAGACATGTAGAGGAAAATCTGCACATTGAGTTTCAAGAGAATATACAAAATGTTGCAGCTAGTGGTCCATATTGGATTTTTGATATTGATAGGCTTTCAGGATCTATGAATTATGTGCCTGTTATAGGTACAAATACTAATGATAATGCAGGTTCAGAAGATTCTGATGAAGATCATATCTTGATGCCAATTCTGGAAGATAGTCCATTGTATGTTTCTTCTTCAAAGAATGATGATGCTTCATCATCAAGTGATGCTGATAGAGAGAAGAATGCTGGTGAAAACAGTTGTTGAAAACTTAAATAAACGATTGAGCACACACTAAATAAAAGTTTTCTGAACCGTTTAAGGACTCTAGGTTGTTTAGACCTTTGATCTAGGATAAGCTATGATTATCACAATGATAATATTGGCGGAATATTCAAATGAAATAATACCCCAATACTATGTGCTCAAATATAGCACGGTTACTCTACAATAATAACAGGGATCAAGGAAAACCTTGATTACCTTGAGGTTTAACAAACCTAACAACATCAGACCCCTCGTCTGATGTTCCCACACACGCACTTTGATGGAGTTACATATTAACTCTCATAGTTGTAATAACATCCCTTATTCTCTTTATATAATAGAGGATTAGGGTTACACAAATAGATAAGATATTTGTTTTTCCCACTTGTGTCACATGCTAGTTGAGTGTGTCAGTATCTCACATACAACTTGTTCTTACAACTTTGTTTATGTATCTAGACATGTTACTGTCTTTCTACATATCTATCCTTGCTATAAGATAAGTATCTACCCACAATATTTGACTAAGATACAAAAGATCTTTATCAGGTTACAAAGTAAAACACGTCTGTTGTCCACTAAGCAGTACTAACTTTGAACTAGCAGTACTAAATGCTAAGTCAGTACCTTCTTGGTTGCACTAGCAGTACTAACTGCTAAGGCAGTACCTTCTTGTTTGAACTAGCAATACTAACTTCAGTTAGTACTGTTAGTTATTCTTGAACAGACTTGGTGTATTTTCCTTATCTTCTCAGCAATCTTCATGTTTCATTCTTCTTGTTTTGTATCATCAAATCTATGAAAATATAAATCCCAACAATCTTCCCCTATTTGATGATGACAAAACAAACACGTTCTTGTACGAACTTCCCTAGACGAAGTAGAGAAATTGAGATAATTAAATCTCACCATGAATGAAATAATACTGTCTTCCCCATAATCCATGCCACTGTATTCCCCATCCACCACTGTATCTCTTCCCCTTTTTGTTATCAACAAATAGAGAATGTATACAAATATGATCTTTACAACTACAAACTAATACTACACATCTAATTCATCCTTCTAATGTCTCAAATTACCTTCCATTAAGTTTTCCGCACTAAAAATGAACTTGAAACTGTAGAAATCTAAACCATCAGTAGTAATACTAAATAAACAGTAGTAAGAATCAAAAGCTTCCCCTTGAGTGATGCACGAATACAATATGATTAAACACATCATAATATACTTCCCCTGAAATCAATGTGTTAACCATCTTTATGATTCTTCAAATCTGTAGGCTTTATATATTGATGAAGAAAACTAACCATTACTAACTTGATGATGAAGTGAAAGAAACCAACCTTGTGTCTTATATCTTGTAATAAATCTGACTTCGAACGTATACCTAACTTTCTTGTATAGGGAGACCGCAATCTCATGACAATAAACTCATCTTCTATGAGACACTGAGCACTACAATGTAACTCCTTTAAGTGTTTGTCATTTCGTAGTCACTTGAACGAACGAACAAGTTATCTTTAAAGTGTAACACCCACCTTAAGATATGATAAGAGCACAACCTTGAAAAAATTTCACTTCATCTTTAAATAAGTAACAAATAATCTTCTTCACCAATTAAAATAAAAACAAGCCTTTAATCTTTAGCGAACATAATCACAACTCTCTTCTGTGTGTGTATTCTTCCCCTTTGTGTGTGTAAACCGAGAACCTTTTGGAAAGAAAACCAAAAATTCGACCATATCTCAACTGTTTCTGCAGCAGTTTTCAACGATGCATATCTTGCCATCTAAAGCTTATATTGAAGATCCCTCTGGAGAGAATCTACCTTGATATGCCACGAACCTTCAACAAAAATTTTAGCCCCATCCAACGGTTAACGAATGAGCTATAGCCTTTGCAAACTGCTCTGTAGAAAGTTGTGAAAAATTTAGCAAAAACAAATTTTTCTTCTTTCCTTCGACTAAAACCTTATAACATCCTAGATCGAGAGCCCCCCCCCCCCCCCCCCCCGCTCTGATACCACTTGTTGAAAACTTAAATAAACGATTGAGCACACACTAAATAAAAGTTTTTTGAACCGTTTAAGGACTCTAGGTTGTTTAGACCTTTGATCTAGGATAAGCTATGATTAGCACAATGATAATATTGGCGGAATATTCAAATGAAAGAATACAATACTATCACAACAAGGTTTTGTCAAACGTTCTCTTTGTTATAAAATCAGCCCCAATGCTATGTGATCAAATATAGTACGGTTACTCTACAACAATTACAGGGATCAAGGAAAACCTTGATTACCTTGAGGCTTAACAAACCTAACAACATCAGACCCCTCGTCTGATGTTCCCACACACACACTTTGATGGAGTTACATATTAACTCTCATAGTTGTAATAACATCCCTTATCCTCTTTATATAATAGAGGATTAGGGTTACACAAATAGATAAGATATTTGTTTTTCCCACTTGTGTCACATGCTAGTTGAGTGTGTCAGTATCTCACATACAACTTGTTCTTACAACTTTGTTTATGTATCTAGACATGTTACTGTCTTTCTACATATCTATCCTTGCTATAAGATAAGTATCTACCCACAATATTTGACTAAGATACAAAAGATCTTTATCAGGTTACAAAGTAAGACACGTCTGTTGTCCACTAAGCAGTACTAACTGCTAAGTCAGTACCTTCTTGGTTGCACTAGCAGTACTAACTGCTAAGGCAGTACCTTCTTGTTTGAACTAGCAGTACTAACTTCAGTTAGTACTGTTAGTTATTCTTGAACAGACTTGGTGTATTTTCCTTATCTTCTCAGCAATCTTCATGTTTCATTCTTCTTGTTTTGTATCATCAAATCTAAGAAAATATAAATCCCAACAATAGTGGACAAGATGGTATAGAAATCGAAGTCCCCAAAAGCAGTACAAATGGAGTTAGTACTGGTGAGCCAAAAGATTCTACAGCTGAGCCAAATGGTCCTACTACTGGATCAAGTCATACTACTACTCCTCAAAAATATTCTTTTGATATATTTTGAGTTGGTTTGCACAACATGGCAATCAACTATGAAGTTCCTTCTACTCCCCAAACTACAGTTCACAAGAATCATCCACTTGCTAATGTGATTGGAAATGTACAATTTGGTGTGAAGACTAGCAGACAGACACAAGATCCAGATCATCATGGTTTCCTCAGTGTTGTATATGAAGAAAAAGACCATGAAGATAAGAATGAATGTCTGTTTGTTTGTTTCCAATCACAAATAGAACCAAAGAATGTGCTCAAGGCATTAGAAGACTCAAGCTGGGTTGATGCAATGCAAGAAGAACTGCTTCAATTCAAGATTCAGAAGGTATGGGTTCTAGTTGATTTGCCACGGGGCATGAGGGTTATTGGTGCCAAGTGGGTGTTCAAAAACAAGAAAGATGACAGAGGAATAGTGATAAGGAACAAGGAAAGGCTTGTGGCTCTAGGCTATACTCAAGAAGAGGGAATTGATTATGAAGAATTTTTTGCACCTGTTGCAAGGATTGAGGCAATAAGGCTTTTTCTAGCTTATGCTTCATTCATGGGTTTCATGGTCTACCAGATGGATGTGAAGAGTGCTTTCCTATATGGTACTATTAATGAGGAGGTATATGTTTCTCAACCTCCAGGTTTCATTAACCCTGAGCATCCTGACAAAGTATACAAGGTGGTGAAAGCTCTCTATGGCTTGCATCAAGCTCTAAGAGCTTGGTAAGGAACTTTGGCTGCTTATCTATTGAAGAATGGGTTCCATAGGGGCAAGATTGATCAGACTCTTTTTATCAAAAAGAACAAGGGTGATATCTTATTGGTTCAAGTATATGTGGATTATATCATCTTTGGTTCTACCAAGAAGGAAATGTGCAAAGAGTTTGAAAAGTTGGTGAAGGATCAGTTCCAAATGAGCTCTATGGGTGAGCTTACTTTCTTTTTGGGACAACAAGTGCAGCAGAAACCAGAAGGAATATTTATTAGCCAAGATAAATATGTAGCTGAAATATTGAGGAAGTTTCAGTTTACAGATGCTAAAGTTGCTAGCACACCTGCTGTTAAGGAGACACATTTGCTTCTGAAAGATCAAAGTGGTGAAGCTGTGGATGTGCACACATACAGGTCTATGATTGGGTCTTTGATGTATCTCACATCATCCAAACCTGATATTATGTTTGCAGTATGTGCTTGTGCTAGATTTCAAGTCACTCCTAAGGTGTCTCATTTGACAGCTGTGAAGAGAATCTTTAGGTATCTTAAAGGTCAACCAAACTTAGGTCTATGGTATCCTAAAGTGTCTCCATTTTATTTGGTGGCATACTCAGACAGTGATTATACTGGTGCTAGTAAGGATAGGAAGTCAACAACTGATGGTTGTCAGTTCCTAGGATGCAGACTTATCTCATGGCAGTGCAAAAAGCAAACTATGGTGGTCACTTCTACAACTGAAGCTGAATATGTGGCTGCTGCTAGTTGTTGTGCTCAAGTTCTTTGGATTAAGAATTAGTTACTTGATTATGGGTATAATTTCTTGAATACAATAATTTCATAGACAATAGCAGTACAATGTGTATAATTAAAAATCCAGTTCAACATTCTAAAACTAAACACATTGAAATTAGACATCACTTTATAAGAGACTGTAATGAGAAGAAGTTAGTTCAAGTTCTCAAAATTCATACCGATGACAACTTTGTTGACTTATTAACTAAAGGTTTTGATGTGGGGAGGTTTCAGTACTTGGGTACAGGTATTGGAATGCTTAACCCTTAAAAGTTCAATGTCTAAGTGTTTTTACAATAAAAAGGATTTTGTACTGCTAGTTGTGTCTGATAAAACTGCTATGTATAGTTTGTACTGTTTGTACAATTTTGGTACTACTTATATACACATGTTAGTCAATTTTGATAACCGTCAAATAGAAAATACTTTGTCTTGTGTTTTCTTTGGTTTTGGACTAACATTTACAGGTTGAGAAAGCACTTTGAGGTGGATTGTGTTTTGACTATGTTATGTTTTGGATACTATGGTGATTTGGTGCTTGAAGTGTGTGATCTTAGCACACAACAAATGGTCATTGGTTCACCATGTCTAACACACATCAAGAACCAACTTGTCCAGAGTAAACGGTTTTTGGTAAAGACTTCTCAAATCCGTTTATGGTTGATAGTTTACCAAAAACTATATGGTTTTCAACTCACCATACTTCACAGCAAAGAGTTGGCTAGTCCAAAGCAAACGGCTCTTGGTAAAGACACATCAAATCCGTTGATAGCTGTTAGTTTGCTAAAAACTACAAGTGGGCAGTAATGTTTTCAAATCCAAATTGAGTTTATACTGCTCTTTGAAAATTTTTGATAAAAAGTTTGTACTGCTAGTTCAAACTATGTGTCACACTGAGTCTATGCTCCATGATTCACCTCTCCCAGGAGGTAACACACCTGGAAGTGATGAGGGCAGTTTGAAACTCAATGAATTGATGGAAACTTGTACCAAATTGTCTGCAAGGATGACCACATTGCTTGGATAAAGTTCATCCTAGGGTTCAAATTCAAGTGATGGTGAGGAGTCTTCCAAACAGGGGAGGAAAATTGCTCAGTTTGCTCAGTTGGATCAAGATATTGATGTTCAGTTGGTTCAAGATGAGTATGAGACTCAGGGGAGGATAACATAGCAGATTCACAGTTAGCTTGTAAGTTTGAAGAAGAGGAAAATGCCAGGGTTCATGCAGAGCAGATTCAAAGAATAATTGATGCTGATGAAGTATATGTGCTGGAGTGCTTGCTGTTATGATTTCTTCAAAGCTTAGATGTGAAGAAAATACTGAAGTGATATGATCAGTTTGAAAGAGAGACACAAGCTCTGAGGAAGAAAAGATAAGTGTTTGAAAGAATCCCCCCCATCATCTACAAAATTGGAGTTTAATTGAAGAAACTTAGTGATTTTCATAGAAATCATAAGTTTAGGGGAGGATTGTTGGGAATTAAACCAACAGTTAGTACTGCCAGGTATCAAGTTACAACTGCTGGAGATTAACACTAACAGTACTAACTTAGTTAGTACTGCTAGGACAAGATAGTTAGTACTGAATATAAGATGAAGACAGAGATAAAGACGTGTGAAGATATATATAGAAAAGATTTGATGTATATCTTATTCAGTTAGAATTATACGAATATTAGTTTACTTGTACATGACTCCTTGTGCTATAAAAGGAGGTCCTAGGTTAGGTTTTTGAGATAGTAGTAATACAAGTCATACGTATCTTTGTGAAAGCTTCAAGGTTGTTAAACCCTAGTGATAGTCTAAGATTACTCGTATTATAATCAATAATATTGAAGTTGTTTGGTTGGTTAAACACTTTTGTTCATACATATTCAATCACTGTTCCATTCATATATACAATATCTTCTAAGTATTGACTAGTAAATTCCGCATGCTAGTTAGTATTACATCAAAGTATCTCTAACACAAGGTATGTGCTTAGATCCTCTCATCATCCTTTTCTTCCTCGACACATATCATGCACGTCATTGTCAGTGCAAATGATATATTAATCAAAATTGTCATTCCCAACACTTTTTCAACACGTTGGTCTAACCAACACTCTCCCATCATATGATGCCATTCTCATCCTCATATAGGTATTTAGTATTTTTATTTTTTATTTTTATATGGAATTTTTGATCCTAGGTGCTTATGGTCTTCACTTCCTTTAATACCATTCAAGCGTATATTATGGCATGATACATCATCTTTGGTAGATGATAATGTCATAAAAGAGCATGTCAGTCAAAACCATGTTAATACTCTTTCTCCCATTGTCACTTATAATAGGTCATTTTTATAATTTGTGTCAATCAATGAACGAATTTCGTTCTTGTTAGAATCGTAACCCTTACGCATTACAAGAGTCACAGTCTTTGTTTATCCCTTAAGTTGTGAATTTTAGATAAGGATTGCATGAGTCCATATTTTCTATTTTTATAGAATTTGCTATACATACGTGTTACAAATTCTTTAATAGTTGTCTACGTTATCACTACTACCTTCCATCACCACTTTCACTAATCATCACCACCGTGATTAGCGAAAACTTACTTTTATCATCTTGAGTCATCTACCGAGTTATCACCACATGAATCCTACTAGTAAATCGACACCAACACTAGCACCACTCACTTTAATATTCCAACTTCACTTCATATCTTCTTTCTAGGCAGTATTTTGTAGGCTCTTATCATGTTATATTCTCGTTATTCTTATGATTTTAATTCTTATTAGAAGACTATACTTCATGAGATCTTTGATTTCATAATCATGGATCTCTACTTTGAGTTGCTAGTGATTATATCATTTATATATTGCATATATACATCTTATTTTTTTTCTTTTTCAAAAAGATGAAATATATTGCACTAATTCTTTCATTGTAGGTTCATCATCATATACACTCGATTGTATATGACATACTCATCTAAGGATGAAGTTTGCATCAATTATTTTCCTTATTTTATGTGCTTCTTGACACCCTCGAACAAGGAGGAATATCCATCAAACACTCATATTGCATCGTCTATACACTTGGTTGTATATGATATATTTGTCTAAAGACAAAGCTTCTATTATACAAATATTTGTTTTGTAGGTTCATCTTGACGCCCTAAAGCAAGGGGGAGCTTCCGTCAAGCATTTAAAGAATGCATCTTATACACACTTTGTTGTATATCACATACTCGTCCAAGGACGAATATAGTTTTGCACTAATATTTGTTTTGTAGCTTTTTAATCACACCTTGATGCCTCGATCAAGGGGGAGCATGCACGCATTCATAATCATTCTCATTCTTCGACGCACCTTTGTGTTTCGACAAAAAGGAGGAGAAGATAGTCTAACATAGCTTACCCACATGTATCGTTTGCTATGTGCATTTTCTTCATCATGCATTTCTCATATATTTTTTATACGTTACACAAAACTAACCTTGATGTAGGTTAAGAGTCTTAATTTGATCCATGGATCCGATATCAAACAAAGGATAACCTAGGGGACGCAACAACCATAGGAGATTGGAGTAGACAATTTAACTTCACTAGGGATGATGCAGGCTCCCCTTTTCGGGGAGAAATGAAGTTTAAAACTCCAAGGACACACCCTTTTTGTTTCGGCAAAAGGGGGAGAATAGTGTAAACGGAGAAGGTAATGTAGAAGGTAATACGGACACAAGTAACTTTTTACATTTTAATATCTATCACGTATACATATTTCGTCATCATCAAAAAGGGGGAGATTGTTAGTGCAAATATTATGATATTTAATCTATAAAGTCTCGTTTGTTTTGATTGATGACAAACATGTAACTTGATACATAACGTAAAATGTACAAGTTACTCGTAATCATATTTTGTCTCAACATACATTCAAAACCTCTCAACGTCTCAAGTCCTCGTATGCTACAACACAGGTTCGTACATGTTTGTTATGTGGCATTATGATCAAACCCCTTAACAAATCATTTAGAATGTTTAAAATACGTTTACAGTCACTAAGTATTTTAATAGGTTAACCATTCTATTTCGAACCTCATTTTAAATTTTGCATTCACAAGTATTTTTAAACAAATACATCTTTTGTAAAATGTCTAACAAATATATACTTTTATTTGTACAACTAAACTAACTATAATATTCATACAAGTACTAAATTTTACTTACACTTGGCAAAATACATTTTATTTTGACAAACTCAACTAGATATTTTATTTTACAAAAGGCTACTTACATTTTTTTATCAAGTAACTTACCTTTTTAAGTAAGTATATACATTTGCTTAAATGTATTTTTCATAAAAAAGAAAACACTCTTTTATTACCTCATGCATAGTGTCATCTAAATCTCTAATGATCAGAAAAGATATTTTGGAAAGATTTGATAAAGATTTGGAAAGATTTGACAAAATATATCTTGGAAAAGATTGTGAAAGATTTTGGAAAGATTTAAACAAGATTTTGTAGATATTGTCTCAGTCACCCGCGGAACCAAAAAATAACAAGGACGAAACCAATTTTTTGGTTCCGTGTGATCCGTGGGTTGCTAAGCTTGTTGGCTATAAATAGCAGCCCATTGTTCACTCATTTCTCAACCGCTTGAACACACATTCTCTCTACTATGTTTTCATACATTTAGATCTGTAGTAACATACATTAATCACCCTCATTATCATGATCATAATGCTTCTAACTTTCTTTATGTTGTAAGCATACTCCCAAAATGATCATGTGAAGCAAGCTCAGAGATCTTGAGTCATCATCCACCACAAGCATACATATATGAAGATCTATCACAACAAGTTTAGGGAACTTGTGATCTTCATTCATTAAAGGCTTCCTATCAATGGAAGTTCATTTAGATTAGTCATTCATATCCATTAGACATTTGTGTCATGGATCATCATTGTAAACATCACTGTATCATCATAATATATTCACCAAACTAGATTAGATGATTTATGTGTTTGTGCCATAAAACACAAGGTTTGTTATGTTGGGCCATAAAACATAACGGGTTTGGTTGTACCCGAAGAAGGACTCGACATCTAGCTTAGTGTCAAAAATATTGTATAGGCAACGCCAGGTTGGTTCTGCCTTGAACTAGAACCCAGTATTTAGCTTTGTACCGAAAAAAGTGTAAGCACCGTTTGTAAGGTTTTCTCCGCCAAGAAGGGAGCTAGTTGATGTAGTGAAGTAACTCTCGAGTTGGGTACTTGGGGAGTGGAGTAGGGTAGAGAGGAGCTCCGTGACCGAACCACTATAAATCATCGTGTCCAGTTTGCCCTTTCTTTTACTTATTGCTTTACTTTTATACTTGCACCATATTATTATTTGTGTTGTGGCTTGATGTTTATGCTTGTATGACAGCTTGTTTTACTATATGCTTTATATTAGTCATAAGACTATAATTGGCATATTTCATATTATGGCAAGCTTGATTGGATATTTGATACAAAAGATTTAAAGTTTTTAAACGGTAACGTATTTAACCCCCCCCCCCCTTCTACATTTTCACAGACAGGTTGCGCTTGGCTCGACTTTTAAACAATGTGTTATTCGTTCTTTATGACAAAAATGATAAACTAGATGTACAACATGCAATTAAGACTTGGTGTATAACACAATAAAAAAAACATCGGGTACCATAAAGCGTTTCTTTTGTCTAGAACGACTTAATATGCTTTTTTAAATTCTCTACCAACCAGTGAATTTATGGTGTAGTCTATTGGTATTCCGCAATAGCAGATCCAAGGAGCATGAAGAAACTAAATATGCTCGATTTCTATCAGAGTCTCGACCCTAGGAGTTGTCTGTGGGGAGGCAATTGGTGTGGTAAAACACCTACCTAAAAACTATTGCAAGGTGAACCACACCATAGCATTGAATTTTGTAATGTTATAATGCCAGATCCTAGTGTAATAGGCGAAATGATAGGGTTTAGTAGCTATTACGATTAAATGATTGAATCACTAATTGTCTTCACTAAAAGTGTAGATTTCAGATATAACAATAATATTTTCGTTCTTTATTGATGCTAAGTAATACTTTTTATTTATTTATTGGTAACACTTCAAGAAAATTCAAGAAAAAATGAGTATTGGATAAACCCTGAGATAGTGTATCACGTGCCATCATACTAGTGGCTGGTATATGTAGTCATGGGGAACCTGTCATGCTAACATGACTGGGTCATTAGACTTGCAAAAGAGAACCAACATGTATTTCGTGCAAGGAATATCGTAAGGTATGAGATCATGAAATAGCTTCAACATGTGTGCTGGATGGCAGTAGATTTATCTGGTAATATTCATCAAGTTTGGATGAAGCGGATTTAATCATCTTGAGTAACATGGCTATCCATAACCACTGGATAATAATTTTGTTCGATGGCATTTCGAATAAGGAGGAGATTATGCTATGATGTGATGCATAAAACAATATAAGAGAGATGGCTTGAAACACCCCCATTTTCACAGATAGTAGCGGAAGCTAAATCTGGGGTATTACTTCTTGATACATAGTCACAGTAATAGAAAATGACTCAAAAAGAGACGTTTTGAAAAGATAAGTTATCATTCATTAAAATATCAGAGTTTCAAAAAAGGAGGTCCCAAAATCTATGTGAAACATAGAGTTTGAATAATAACAGGTTTGAAAGTCCTCAAGTCCAGTGCCACTCCGTGCCATATGTTGCGCAATTACCTAGGATAACATGCTAAAAGGGTCAACACAAAGGTTGAGTGAAATCCATAGGTTTTAGTTTGTAATGGTTGAATACAAGTTCATATGGGTTCCATTGTTACACCCATAGTTTGTAATAATTGCAATGAATGCAATTATCAAGGAAAATGGTTATTATTGAAACTAAGTTCATGACACCAACACATTAACATGGGGATCACCTTAGTGATATTTGAGGAACTAAAGTCCTCTTGGAAAGGTGACTTGCCAAAGTTACCTATTGTTATCAAATATAGTGCTATTGGTACCCGGTAGGGGCAAACCAACGGGAGTAGTCACACTCCAGATAGATCTATTCACCATATTCGCGTTCACTTGCAAATGATTATGGTTCATGAAATTTAAGTTATAATGGCAAAAGGTGGTACTCGTGCAATAATCAATCAGGAGAAATATACTTGTATTCGGTTTAAAGCATGTATCCCTCTCACGGGTTTATAAAACATTTAAAACTGAGCTTTGAACTCACGGGATTTAAAAAGTGAGGCTACGAACTTGCGGGATTTTAACGTGAGGCTACAAACTCACGGAGTTTGGAAAACATATAAAAGTGGGGTAATAATAATATTCATGGCTTATAGCATGTATCCCCCTCGCGGGTTTTCATAAAATAATCAAAACATTTAAAAGCGAGGCTACGAACTCACCTTAATTCAGGGAAATCTTATGGATGTCAAAAGTGACTCAGATATTAGATGGCCTACTCACGCAACCTGAGGTAGTGTATGTCAAGTCTTAGTTGGTTTGTTTATGTTTCTAAACTTTGTTTTTGAAGTATATGTTTCTTTGATTCACTAGATTTAGATATAACATAACACTATTCGGGCTATCATAATTCAGAAGTCATGTAGTAAACATTTGAGGAGCCAGGGCACTTTAACTCGTAAACCCAGCAAACTCGTCGAAACGTATACCCTAACGAAACCCCTCACATGAAATTCCCTAGTAACGTGATACGTTGTTAAGTTAAAAAAGATAGGTTTTCAATTTATAAAAATATTTCATTTATACCCTTAAGTTTGTAAATTAGCAATATATACCCTTGTCTTATAAACTTTTTCAAAATTAGTCCTTTATATAATAAATATATATATACTAACCCTTTAACTTTAAAACTTTACAAAATAGGTCCTTATACTTATAACATTATAAAAATTATAGAAATAACCCTTATACTTAAGAGTTTCCAAAACTTACAATATATACCCCTATGCATGGAATACGCTACAAAACTAGTCCAAAAACCATGCAAAGTGTGTTTTTTATTACAAAAGGGTTTTACAGCTTATGGCTTATTAGAATAAGCCTATATAAGTAGCTTTTACAAGCTTATAGCTTATAGAAAGTTTTTATGGCCAAAAATATCAATTCGATAGGTTTTAGGGTTTTAAAATGAGAACACCTAGGTTTTATGATCAAGGCTTAACAAGGGACTTATATGGGATCTAATAAAGCTTACAAACATTCTAAAACCATAAAAGAGTTTATTGAACGAGTGGAATGACTTACACGACTTAGAGAGGGTCGAAATGGGGTTTTATGGTTTCTCAGCTAGAAAATGATTCGAAGAGGGATTTTATGGCTCGAACTTGGCTTCTAATGGCTTCTAAGGTCTCTTATACTACTGCTAGGACTAAGTGAGAGCAAAGATCAAAGGTGGTGAGGCTGTTTGGGATGGATTCAAATGGTTGTGGTTTGCTTGACTATTTATAGGGTCGAACATGGATTGGTGGCCATGTTACTTGGAGTGGTGGCCAAGGGTGGAGGGGGTGACTCATGGAAGCTAGGTGGTAACTAGGAGGAGCTATGGTAGTAGCTAGGGGTGGTGTGGGGTGGTGAGTGGCTATGGTGGTGCTGCGGTGGTATTTTGGCCACAAGGTGTGACAAGTTGGTGATGGTGGTGTTTGGTAGGTTGTTTGGTGATGACAAGCTGGTGATGGAGGTGTTAGGTTCCTAGGATAGGTCATGGTGGTGTTAGGGTGCTAGTTTAACTAGTTTTTAGGATTCAAGGTTTAGTTTATGATTAGGGTTTAGATTAAGGTTTAGTACTAGGATTAGGGTTTATAAAGTAATTAGGGACTAGGTTTAAGGTTTAGGAATCATGTACTAAGTCTTTGTAACTAGTGCTAAAGAAATGGTAAGGTTTAAACATGGTTTAGGCACCTAAATAACCTAATTTAGATTCTAAGCTTAAAAGACTTATACATTGGCCTTTAATTCGTTGTACTAGAGTTTAGGAAGGAAAATGTAGCTATGATAACCTACACCTAAGCCTTGAACACTTTCAAACTAGTTTCTACTTGAAATTAGGGTTTTTGAAATAACCGTAAACGTATAGGGCTTGTTTTGGTAAAATGTTAGAAATATTAAGTTAGATTCATAGTATACTTGATAAAATGATTTTTAAAACATAGACTTGACATATTAGGAGGTTTACATGATGTAAACATAGAGATATTTGGCATTGGTAGTTGCGTGAGCACGTCTTGTGGGCTATATAAGTTACTTTACATAGTTAGAATGAAATGAAGCAAAAAATTTACCCGTGAAAATGATATTTATATATATCATGAGTGTGGATGACATAGAGGAAATTTGTGAGTTATTACAGTCTTCCCTCCTAAAAGATAAATATCGTCCTGAGATTTTAGTTAGACGTAGGAGTGGGGTTTGAGAATAGGTGAGGGTATTTAGCACGAATTTGATCTTCGTGTTCCCAGGTATACTATGGTCCTCTCTTTGAGTTCCAGCGTACCTTGACGATATGGGATACGACTTCGTTTCAAACGCTTGACCTCACAGTCCATGATTTCTACGGTTTCTTCCAAGAAATTGAGCTTATCGTCAAGATGAAGCTCTTTCATAGGAATGACGAGAGATTCGTCCGATAGGTATTTCTTAAGATTAGAGACGTGGAAAGTATTGTGCACATTACTGAGCTCTTCCGAAAGCTCAATTCTGTGCGCCACTGGGCCAATCCGTTCAAGGATTTTAAATGGTCCAATGTATCGTGGATTAAGCTTTCCTTGCTTTCCGAAACGAAAAACACCTTTCCGAGGTGATACTTTTAACATGACACGATCTCCTATTTGGAATTCTAAAGGTTTTCATTTTATATTGGCATAATTTTTTGCCGATCTCTTGCAGCTAGCAAGCATTGACGAATTTGAATGATTTTTTCGGTGGTTTCATGGATTATCTCTGGTCCCGTAAGTTGAACATCTCCAACTTCGGCCCAGGAGACAGGTGATCTGCACTTTCGACCATAAAGTGATTCGAATGGAGCCGCCTTAATACTGGCGTGATAACTATTATTGTAAAAGAATTCGATCAACGGTAAGTGTCTCTCCCATCCTTTTCCGAAATCTATCACACAAGCTTGAAGCATATCTTTGAGTGTTTGGATAGTTCTTTCACTTTGACCATCGGTCTGAGGATGATATGCCGTACTCATGTCTATCTGAGTACCTAAGGCACTTTGCATTGACTGCCAGAATCTGGACGTGAAACAAGTGTCACGATCCGATATGATAGATATTGGCACTCCATGCCGGGAAACTATTTCCTTTAGGTACGGCCTTGTAAGGGTTTCCATACTATCAGTTTCTCGGATAGGGATGAAATGAGAAAATTTTGTAAGACGATCGACAATGACCCAAATGGTGTCATGTCCGTTCAATGTCTTAGGGAGTTTTATAACGAAGTCCATAGTGATTCTTTCCCACTACCTTATGGTAATTGCTGGTTGTATCAGTAAGCCGAATGGCTTCTGACATTCAGCCTTCACTCTGGAGCATGTTAAACACTTGCCCACATATTCAGTAATAATTGCCTTCATGTTCGGTAACCAATAGTATTTCTTTAGATCCTAATAAATCTTATCAGAACCCGGATGAATAGATTACTTGGATTTATGGGATTCGTGCATAATCAAGTTTCTCAAGTTACCAAGATGTGGTAACCAACTCTGATTCTTGATACAACGAATTCCATCAGGACGCACTTCAAAATATTTTTCCATTCCGCGTAAGTTTTTAGATTTGAGATTTTCTTCTTTGAGTGCTTCGGTTTGGGCTTTGAGGATTTGTTAAGGTAAATTAGGATTAATTGTCATAACTAATGATCTAACTCGAAGTGGTTTGATTCGTTCCTTTCGGATCAAGGCATCTGCTACAACATTAGCTTTGCCAGGGTGATAACAAATCTCACAATTGTAGTCAACGAACAATTCAATCCAACGTCGTTGTCTCATGTTCAACTCTTTTTTATTAAGAATCTGTTGTAAACTTTTATGATAGGTGAATACCGTACATTTTTGTGCCATACAGATAGTGTCTCCATAATCTAAGAGCGAACACGACTGCTCCTAATTCAAGATCGTGTGTGGTGTAGTTTTTCTCATGAGTCTTGAGTTGTCGTGATGCATAGGTGATAACCTTTTCTCTTTGAATCAACACAGCTCCTAGACCTTGGTGAGAAGCATCACAGTAAACAACGAAATTGTCGTTTCCTTCTGGTAATGCTAGAATTGGAGCTTCACACAACTTCTTTTTCAAGAGTTTGAAAGCTGACTCTTGGTTATTTCCCCAGATAAACTCCCTGTTTTTCTGGGTTAGTTCAGTCAAAGGCTTTGCAACCCTTGAAAAACCTTCGATAAACCTTCGATAATAACCAGCGAGTCCTAAGAATTGGCGTATTTCCGTGGGTGTAGTAGGTGATGCCCAATTCTTAACTGCTTCGATTTTGGCGGTATCAACATGAATTCCTAGATTATCAATCATGTGTCCGAGAAATTGCACGACATTAATCCAAAAATCACACTTAGAGAACTTTGCATAAAGCTTCTCTTTCTTGAGTAATTCAAGGATTATCCTCAGATGATTGGCGTGCTCTTCCTCATTACGAGAATAGATAAGGATATCATCGATGAACACGATTACAAATTTATCCAAATATGGTTTACACACACGGTTCATGAGGTCCATGAAAACCACAGGTGCATTTGTCAAACCAAATGGCATCACTTGAAATTCGTAGTGTCCATATCTCGTTCTGAAAGAGGTTTTAGGAATATCTTCATCCTTCACTCTCAGTTGATGATAACCAAATCGTAAGTCAATTTTCGAGTAGACTCTCGAACCTTGAAGTTGTTCGAATAAGTCATCAATCCTGGGTAATGGGTAACGATTCTTTATGGTGAGTTTATTCAACCCCTTATAATCTATACACATCCGAAAAGTTATGTCTTTCTTCTTAAGGAAGAAGACAGGAGCTCCCCAAGGTGATGTACTTGGACGAATGAAACCTCGAGATATATACCGTCCGGTTTTGATACAGGAGGCGAGATTTAGTCGAGTTTTACTCCGATCTCCTCGGATGATTAAAGTTTCACCGATGACAGGAATACGGATGATTTTCTCGTCACATAGAATCTTAGCATGATTCTTGGACAACCAATCCATACCAATGACAACGTCAAAACTACTGAGTTTAATTGGCATGAGATCGATTTCAAAAGGTTGGTTTAACAAGGTTAGGGTACAACCCTGGATAACGGTGTTTGTACTAACTAGGTTTCCTTTGGCCATTTCTATATCATAATAGGTATCTAAGGTAAGGGGTGAAATCCTAAGTTTAGAAGCAAGATATATAGATATGAAGCTTTTATCGGCTCCAGAATCAAATAGCACTCTAGCTAGATGATGATTTAGAATATACCCGTAACTACGTTCGGGTCTAGCTGAGAATTCCTATCCCTTAACGTGTAGCCTCTCCCTTGGGCACCATCATGTCTCTTTTGACACTGATTTGCATAATGCCCTTTCTCTCCACAAGCATGACAAGTAACCATCACTGGTAGCTAATTGCTTCCAGTGGCTGGTCCCTTGCGTCTGCAATCCTTGGTCTGATGGCCCACCTTGTTGCAAGCATTAGACTTGACAATGAAAGGTCCTGTGTGATGTAGAGCACATCTTCTACACACTGGGAGATTTCCAGCATAACCACTCTCCTTAGTTGGAGTGGCAGTGTAAGCTCTAGTAGCTTCTAGCCTTTGGTTTTGGCGTGGGTAAGGATTTGTGGTACGGGTATTGGTGTTGGTGTTACGGTAGTTGTTGAAAATTCTTATGTCGTCGAACTTTCGTTTGTTATCGTTGGGCACTGGCACAGAGTTGTGCTTTATTACTTGATCCATTATCCTTTGAGTGATGGTAATGGCTTCCTCTAAAGTTTGAGGTTTAGAGGCAGTAACATTCCATTCGATACTTCGAGGCAAACCCCTGATGAAAACTTCCATTATCTTTTCAGCAATTGGCACCATGGTAGGACGTAGAGTTGCCAACTCCTGAAATCTCCTAATGTAAGTTTTGATATCTTTCCCCATCACAGTCAAGTTATAGAATTCATCTTCCATCTTCTTGACTTCAGTCCAGGGGCAGTACTTCTTAATCATAAGCTTTTTGAATTCGGTCCAGGTGGTTTTATAAGCTTCCTCAATTCCCATCGGTTGGGCAAATAAGTTCCACTAGGATTGAGCTTCTTCAGTAAGTGTACCGGTAGCAAACTTCACTTTGCAATCCTCGGTACAGTTACTATGAGAGAATATTGATTCGCTTCGTTCGAATCAGCGAATTAGTCCAACAGCACCTTCTGTACCTTTGAAATTGAAAGGTTGGCAGCTCATGAACTCTTTGTAGCTACTCTTCTTCGCTACAGGAATTTCTCTCAGCTCAGGGTTTCTATTGGCGTTATTAGTATTAGTCGTGTTTGCAGCTCGGGATTCTAGTGCCGCAGTCACACTGTCAACAACTAGTTGCCAAATGGCATCCTGAGTCATGGCTGGAGTAGCAGACATTGACGATCTCGTGGGTGCCATTCTATCAACATTTGACAGATAGCACAGGATAAGAAAGATATCACAATTCGGTCATTATGTAATATCCATCCTTTGATATTACCTTGAGGAAGGTTTAAAGATAGGGAGGGGTGATTCAATAGGAGGCTCAGTGTTTCTAGGGAGTGTAGGTGAAGTCGTATACAAAGGTATGAGGAAAATTTGATGGTAAAGGATTCATAGTACTCATGGTTTATAAAGATAGAGCACATGAGAAGTCGTAATAAATGACATAGGTTAGACAACCATGATATCATGAAACAACAAGGGATAAAATCAAAAATGTGTTATGTCATAAATAACTCGTCATACCCAAAATTTGACAAGCGTCGTTATTTATACCATATGTCTCGTAGTTGGATTTGAAACAGAAGTTGAAAGAGATAGAGATTTAGACTAATTGTCTGATGTGTATGGGAGAAAAATCTAGTTTAGTCAAGCTCATGGAGTAGGTTCCAAAATATTTTTCATTTTTGACCGGTGGCAAACTTGGATATCCTCGATCTGTTCCTCCTGGTGCTGTAGAAGCGTCATATGAGAACTTTCTCCAATCTCAAATATTTAAGGTGGGGCAGAAGAATCGGTAGAAAAGGAAAACAGGGAACAGACTTGTTTCTTAGGTGACAAAAATCCCTCGGGAACAAAGAAATCTCAGGGATTTAATAGTGGTGAGGGTAGTACTAGAGATGGAGGCAAAACAGTGGGTAAAGTAATAGGAGCTGGCGGGGGAATAGATGATGCTTTAACGTAGCATTCGTGTATATTTCAAGGATATGGATTATCGAGAAAAGGCGAGAAGCTTAGAGAGGCTAGTGAATTTATATTATTCCTAGAATCTTTCGAAGAGTCAGGAGAGATCTTTCCCGGAGTAACGGGGAAATAATTCGGTGAAACTGACTTATAGTTAAGAATATTTGGAGAGGAAAGAGCATCGAAACTGGACGGGACGATAATAGGATAGATGGGGGAAGACATGATGGTATAACAACCATAAGATAGTTATATTTAGAATAATAGTTATGTACTATTTGCTATGCAAACCTTTTGCATATATTGTTCTGGGGAAAGACAGTGGCACGGAGGACTTTCTTGAAAATAGAAAAGTAGTTGTAGTTTAGGTTTTAACCTTGTTCTCTACAACCATGGCTCTGGTACCAATCTGTAACACCCCCATTTTCACAGATAGCAGTGGAAGCTAAATCTGGGGTATTACTTCTTGATACATAGTCACAGTAATAGAAAACAACTAAAAAAGAGACGTTTTGAAAAGATAAGTTATCATTCATTAAAATATCAGAGTTTTACAAAAGGAGGTTCCAAAATCTATGTGAAACATAGAGTTTGAATGATAACAGGTTTGAAAGTCCTCAAGTCTTGTGCCACTCCGTGCCATATGTTGCTCAATTACCTAGGATAACATGCTAAAACGGTCGACACAAAGGTTGAATGAAATCTATAGGTTTTAGTTTGTAATGGTTGAATACAAGTTCATATGGGTTCTGTTGTTACACCCATAGTTTGTAATAATTGCAACGAATGTAATTATCAAGGAAAATGGTTATTATTGCAACTAAGCTCATGACACCAACACATTAACATGGGGATCACCTTAGTGATATTTGAGGAACTAAAGTCCTCTTGGAGAGGTAACTTGCCAAAGTTACCTATTGTTATCAAATATACTGCTACTGGTACCCGGTTGGGGCAAACCAACGGGAGTAGTCACACTCCAGATAGATCTATCCACCATATTCACGTTCACCCGCAAGTGATTATGGTTCATGAAATTTAAGTTACAGTGGCAAAAGGTGGTACTCGTGCAATAATCAATCAGGAGAAAAATACTTGTATTCAGTTTAAAGCATGTATCCCTCTCACGGGTTTATAAAACATTTAAAAGTGAGCTATGAACTCACGTGATTTAAAAAGTGAGGCTACGAACTCACGGGATTTAAAAAGTGAGGCTACGAACTCACGGAGTTTGGAAAACATATAAAAGTGGGGTAATAATAATATTCATGGTTTATAGCATGTATCCCATTCGTGGGTTTCCATAAAATAATAAAAATATTTAAAAGCGAGGCTACGAACTCACCTTAATTCAGGGAAATCTGATTGATGTCAAAAGTGACTCAGATATTAGACGGCCTACTCACGCAACCTGAGGTAGTGTATGTCAAGTCTTAATTGGTTTGTTTATGTTTCTAAACTTTGTTTTTGACGTAAATATTTCTTTGATTCACTAGATTTAGATATAACGTAACACAGTTCGGGAAATTATAATTCAGAGGTCATGTAGGAAACGTTTGAGGAGGCAGGGCACTTTAACTCGTAAACCCAGCAAACTCGTCGAAATGTATACCCAAATGAAACTCCTCACATGAAATTCCCTAGTAACGTGATACGTTGTTAAGTTAAAAAAAGATAGGTTTTTAATTTATAAAAATATTTCATTTATACCCTTAAGTTTGTAAATTGTACCCTTGTCTTATAAACTTTATAAACTTTTTCAAAATTAGTCCTTTATATAATAAATATATATATATACTAACCCTTTAACTTTAAAACTTTATAAAATAGGTCCCTATACTTATAACTTTATAAAAATTACAGAAATAACCCTTATACTTAATAGTTTCCAAAAGTTACAATATATAACCCTATGCATGGAATACGTTACAAAACTAGTCCAAAAACCAAGCAAAGTGTGTTTTTAGATTACAAAAGGGTTTTATAGCTTATGGATTATTAGAAAAAGCCTAGATAAGTAGCTTTTACAAGCTTATAGCTTATAGAATGGTTTTATGACCAAAAATATCAATTCGATAGGTATTAAGGTTATAAAATGAAAACGCCAAGCTTTTTATGATCAAGGCTTAACAAGGGACTTATATGGGATCTAATAAAGCTTATAAACATTCTAAAACCATAAAAGAGTTTATTGAACGAGTGGAATGACTTACACGACTTAGAGAGGGTCGAAATGGGGTTTTAGGGTTTCTCGGCTAGAAAATGATTCGAAGAGGGCTTCTAAGGCTTGATCTTGGCTTCCAATGGCTTTTAAGGTCTCTTATACTACTGCTAGGACTAAGTGAGAGCAAAGATTGGAGGTGGTGAGGCTGTTTGGGATGGGTTCAAATGGTTGTGGTTTCCTCGGCTATTTATAGGGTCGAACATGGATTGGTGGCCAAGTTACTTGGAATGGTAGCCAAGGGTGGAGGGGTTGACTCATGGAAGCTAAGTGGTGACTAGGAGGGGCTATTGTAGTGGCTAGGGGTGGTGTGTAGTGGTGTGTGGATATGGTGGTGCCGCGGTGGTATTTTGGCCACAAGGTGGTGACGAGTTGGTGATGGTGGTGTTTGGTAGGTTGCTTGGTTATGAAAAGCTAGTGATGGAGGTGCTAGGTTGCTAGGATAGGTCATGGTGGTGTCATGGTGGTGCTAGGGTGCTAGTTTAACTAGTTTTTAGGATTTAGGGTTTAGTTTAGGATTAGGGTTCGATAAGGGTTTAGATTTGGGTTTAGTACTAGCATTAGGATTTAGAAAGTAATTAGGGACAAGGTTTAAGGTTTAGGAATCATGTACTAAGTGGTTGTAACTTATGCTAAAGAAATGGTAAGGTTTAAACATGGTTTAGGCACCTAAATACCCTAATTTGGATTCTAAGCTTAAAAGACTTGTACGTTGGCCTTTAATTAGTTGTACTAGAGTTTAGGAAGGAAAATGTAGCTAAGATAACTTATACCTAAGCCTTGAACACTTCCAAACTAGTTTCAACTCGAAATTAGGGTTTTTGAAATAACCGTAAACGTATAGGGCTTGTTTTGGTAAAATGTTAGAAATAGTAACTTAGATTGATAGTATACTTGATAAAATGATTTTTAAAACATAGACTTGACATATTAGGAGGTTTAAATGATGTAAATATAGAGATATTTAGCATTGGTAGTTGTGTGAGCACGTCTAATGGGCTATGTAAGTTACCTTACATAGTTGGAATGAAATGAAGCAAAAATTTTACCCGTGAAAATGATATTTATATATATCATGATTGTGGATGACATAGAGGAAATTTGTGAGTTATTACATGGCTTGATAGTGTATAAATATCAATCCAACACTAAAGTACAAGTATTTTTCTCAGAATATGCTTGATTTAAATGAAATGTATAGAAAAAATGAGAAGTCACATGGGCGATGTATGTCTTTTTGTGAGAAATCTATATTTGTATATGGTGTCTGTTAATCACTTATATTAATAAATGGTCTATTTGAGAAAAATTAAAGTTAACCAATTATAAAAGGGTGCATAAAGTTGATTGAAGTGATAAAGGATGCACTTGATTGAAGTTGGTGAAGCAACTTTGTTGAGAAGTGTTGCATTGCAGAAGAATGTCGGTAGGAGGCATGCATTAGTTAATAATCTGCAATTCTATAGAAAGAATGGCGTTTGGTAATGTACATTAGTTAACTACCTTTTGGGATATAGATTTTATAAAATACTTTAAATTTCCATCTTAAAAACTGTGTTTGCTCTTTGGAGAACATCCTTTACATGACATCTTTAAGAGTCATCAGAAAACATAAAGGATATAGAAACTTTAAAATTGAATATTTTTATCTTTCTCTATATTTTCAAAGTTTTTGTTAAAATTTAGGGTAATCCAAAGACCATAAAATAACAACCTACTTTCTCCAATTTACCGAGATGAAACACGTACTTTTTTATCAACATTTAAGCCAACGAAACTATCGAGTATTGTTCCGATATCAACAAAAAGTTGTATAAAATAATTAAATAATACTTTAAATGACTATATTACCCTTGTCTTCTTAAACGACTTTTTGTTGATATCGGAACAATACTTGATAATTGCGTTGGTTTAAATGTTAATAAAAAAGTAGGCGTTTCATCTCGGAACAATACTTGATAGTTTCGTTGGCTTAAATGTTGATAAAAAAGTACGTGTTTCATCTCGGTAAAATGGAGAAAGTAAGTTGTTATTTTATGGTCTTTATTAAAATTTAGGGTAATCCAAAAAGTATATATGAGCAATGAACAATCTGTCTGGTCTGATCTTTGAGGATGATACTTTATGGGTTCTTTAAGAACTAGTGATGTAAAAGAAATTTTGACATTAGCTTCAAAGCTCGATTTCGTAGACTTTGATGCAATATATATGCGATAAATGTTTAAAGATAATCATGGACTTTGATAAAATACGTCTGGGATGGAATTTCAAAGTAACAAAATCTTTGATTAAAAGATTTATCTGTGATAGATAAATCAAATAAGATAAAGTAATGGAATGATTGAAACATTTCTATCAGAATCTAAATGTATAGAGTTCTTAATACTTAAAGATTTTGCCTATCTTTATTCTTAATGGAATCAAGTCGTATATCCCATGTGAAATACAATCAAATATCATGGATATTTGATAATGAAGATTCCTTTTGAAAATGAAATACTCAAGTGATGGTATTTTTAGAAACCTAGAGATTGAATAAAGCTCATATGCTATGAGGGTTAGCATTTTAGATCTATAAGTCAAACTTGAAAAAGTATGAGTTTGTAGATCATGAGTAAAACCTCATGTTGCTTTGGAATGTTCAGGTAAAGTTGAAACATGCTTTACTGGGGAAACAATTAAGACTATGGGTTAAACTTGTCAAATAAAGATCAAATTAATGTGCTTAAGCCGAAAGTCCTTAACACAAACTAATTAGAGAAGCTTAGAGTTGACCAACGAAAGTGAGAGCATGGATTGTTATTTTGGATCATTTAACTAAAGAATACAAAGCATGACAAGAATTATGAATCCGGAACGATCTATGGGAAAGAGAATTCCTATTTTTGCAAATTTTAGTGGGAGGTATCATTACCTGGGACAAACGTACATTGCCTTGGAGGCAATATAGTTTGGCATGTGGATCTTGAATTGCTAGGAACAAATAAAGAAGCCATGTGACTTAAAGATTTGAAAAATGAAATTTCAAATCAGTAAACGCGCTACTACATCGCGGTTTTAGGGGCTTGTGCTGAAGTTCTAATGGACTTAGGATAATCAGTAACAAGGAGTCAGGGATTTTATATCTTATATAATTCCATTTTACTTAAAGTGTAAAACCAAGTGCGTCGTTGAATAATAAGTTCGAGTGTGTCATGATTTAGCAAAGTCTATACAATAATCCAGTATGACTAAATCACTGGTACCGACTCGCTTAGATTCATTAATAGGAAGACAATAACATAAGTAGTTCACGACGCTTCTTCACCATAACCGTCATGTACCTTCTGGTCATAAACCAATGGTGTAGGGTAGGACCGCTCTTGTGAAGAATTTTGAAGAAATGAGATTGGGTAGTCCATCAAACGAGTTGAGTTATCTTTAGGATCCAGCTGAAGTACTTCACGATGCTTCTGCATATGATTTTCTTTGTAAGCCTAACGAGTTTAAGTTAAATTTACAAATTTATAAGCTGCGTTGAGGTTTCAAGATGCATTTGATTGGAAACATTGGGAAATATTTGAGAGTGTTATGATTGCTAAGATTAAAACTTAATTTGACCACCCGTTAATGAGATCATGTTGTTGATGACCATTGGTTAAGATCATAATAGAAGTTGAGTTATCTTTAAGATCCAACTTAAGTACTTCACGATGCTTCTTCACCGAGAGGAAAAGATTTATACCTTTATTGTTACATTGGACATATTGAATGTTCTTTGTTATACGATCAAATGTTGTAAACCACAAAATTTTGTTTTGAGAAAGTATATAATTATAGATGATGTGTTCTAGCACTGTTACAACTTATATATCAATATCATCTCAACTGACTTGTTTAACATCTCTTTTATATCAATATCATCTCGACTGGTTTTTTAAACATCTCTTGTATATCCATATTATCTCTACTGATCTGTTTAGCATCTCTTGTATATCAATATCATCTCGATTGATTTGTTTAACATCTCTTGTAGATCAATATCATCTCGAATGATTTGTTAAACATCTCTTGCATATCAATATAATCACGATGCTTGTTCATCATTAATCGTAGCTTCTTCAGCATTAACCACCGTGTACCTTTTGGTCGTAAACCAATGGTGTAGGGTAAGATCGCTGCTCTCGAGAAGAATTTTGAAGAAATGATATTTTGTAGTCCATCAAAGGAATTGAGTTATCTTTAGGATCCAACTTAAGTACTTCACGATCCTAAAGATAACTCAACTCCTGTTATGATCCGTAACATACCTAATAACTACAAGTACTGTAACAGACATTCATTAGCTAACATTCATCAAAATACACTGGTTTCAATATCGTGTTGAACTTGTGATACGGGAGTATGAAATCCAAAACATTTAGAACAGAAGGCATGTCACCGTACTTTTAAAAACATCAATCCTTTACAATTAATTTAAATCAATATAATAATTTAAATTTATTTAAATAATTAATTTAAATCATTTACAATTAATTTAAATTTACTAAAACAATTAAAACTTATAGTGACGAATTTTAAGGACTATTAGTCATCCCTATAGGTTTGGAGTGTAAATTCCCCTCGACGGGAAATTAAATTTTGACCGTGACAAAAAAGTGTGGTTGTTACGAAACTTACAGGGACGACATTGTCGTCCCTATAAGTTATAGTCACAGTCAAAGTTTTATAACGGGCTCGGTATGTCATCTAGCGAACCTTTATCGATGACGTACTGATTACATTTCGTCCCTAAAGGTTTTGGTCATAGACGCCGCCATGAAAGTTGCTTTTTGTCGTTTAGCGGACTTATCGTCCCTGTAAGTTCCACGTCCCCAGAAGTCAAAAAAGGAGTAGTGATCTATGCGCTCCGACTAACGTAACATGTTTCTTTGTCTTATTTCAGGTCAATGCAATCGTTTAAAAGTATCCGATCTACCACTCAGGTAGTTTCTGATCAAAATGCAATCCGATCATGTATACATTACACCTACATTTTCACCACCTTGATACGTGTATAAAAATATACATATATACATACGTACTTAATTTTCGTATAAAATTTGTTATCATGTTGCACAACTTTCGTATAAAATATGTTATCAAATACACTTTTACTTGATTTTAAAAAGAACATGGTCACACTTATTAACACTTTTGGCCACTGTTTTTTAAATTTTATGTGACTAACTCCAAAAAAATAACACACGTTGTGTGACTAAATCATCACAAACGTCACATTCATTATATATTCATGTGGCCACAGGACGGGAAATAGTCACACAAAATACACATTTACTTGAATAAATCATCTCAAATGTCACATATATTATAAATTTATGTGGCCAAATGACGAACAATAGTTACTCTCAAAAAATATTTGTGTGACTATAAAGTGCTTACGGTCACTGATATTGATTAATCCAACAAAACTTGTGCATAATTTGTCACACATATTCGGGTTTTGGTCACTCTTTTTCAATGAAAACGGACACAAACTAAACATTGTCACCATATGCCACCTATGGTAGCGTGACCTTTGGTGACACACACCAAAAAAAAGTGTGTGACTATATGCATATCGTCACACATTTTTGGGGTGACCAATACCACTTTTTGTACAAGTGGATATCTATTTTATCTAATAAATGAAAATAATTTACAAGCCCCTTAAAGCATCCTCTGCAATAATGGCGCTGATGTTTCTTGATTTCTATTGGCTGTGTATTCATTGCGTACAAGTCCTCTTCTGCAACAGTCTTCAACGGATCTTGATTTGGTAAGTAATGAATTCGGAAGTCTTGATTAGGTAAGTAATCAATTCGAAAGTTTTAATTGATTAAATTTGATACAAACGCGTCTATTTAATTCGGAGGTTTTGTGTCAGTATTTTGGGTAAGTAATCAATTGATTGTTAATTTGAGGGGATATCAAATTAAAGCCTTTCTCAAATTCATATGTTTTTTATCATTATTCTGATAATTTTTTGATTATACAATTACGGCTATTAGTATATATATATTGACTTGCGATTTAGGGCTATTAGTGTATTTATATCGATCTTGCAATGTTCAATTTGGTTGTTTGTATAGATTATCACTAAGCTATGAATTAGTTTTTTTCTTTTATTTTTATTTAGCTGCATATATTTTGTTTGATTTGATTTGATTCGGTTCATTTAAAATTGGGGGAAACTTATTTTTAGAAAACAGTGTTTTTTTTTTTTAATTTTAGCAAATCTGCGTTTTAGTGATTTCATTGTAATTGTATCACGGTATTGAATAGCTTCTAAAATAATTTTTGCCCTAATTTTAGGAATTTGGATATAAAATGTGGAAGAAATTTGGGCTAAATGTACACATCCTTCTTCCCAAACCAAAAGTTCTGTATCATTTAAAACAATGGCTCAAGTCGTTAATGGCTACATCAACGATATTTCTGCTGTTAGAGACAATATCAAATTCCGTGTTCGTGTTCTGCGAGCTTGGATGCAGCCTGTATTTGGGAAACCAAATATCAGTAATATGGAGCTTATAGTCATGGATGAACAGGCAAGTGATTATGTTTTTGTTGTAACATTTAAAACAGATTATAAACTATGTTGGCATATACAATACGTAATGATAGATGTGTCTTAAACAGGCTACCAGAGTTCAAGTTCAAATCCGTCAAAAATTGGTTAACCAATACAAGCATCAGCTTGAAGAGGGAAACACTGTCATGCTTCAGCGTTACTCTCTTGGCGAGTTACAACCAAAGTATCGCATTGTAAAAAAAGGCCTACGTCTATCATTCTTATCGAACACGATTGTTGAAAAGTGTGTTGACTTTTCTGGATCTATGTATGGTTTTGACTTTCGTCATTTTAACACCGTAACTAATCTTACAGTTGAAGAGGACGGACAGTTTGGTAAGTGTTGACGTGTCTTATGCTAAAGTCTTTAAGTATGTACCACACATTCAAGAGTGATGTATAACATTTGGTATATTTGTTTTAACGTGTGCAGATGTGATAGGCCAGGTTGTCGCTTGCGATGATCTCGACTGTTTTGATAAGAATGGCAAATCCAGAAAGAAGAAACCTCTCACCCTTATTGATGCAGAGTAAGTGAGAATTATAGATTAGCTAGCTTGATATAAATGCTCACTTTAAATAAAACTTACAACCACATCTGTTTGTCATTGCAGAGGCAAAATGTCACACCCCAAAATTTCGTGACTTGCAACGGAATAAGTCATTCAGGGGCACGACTGGTCATAGCACCAAAGTTGCAGTTATATTGAACGACCTAAAGTGTCGTTTAGAAAATACATCATTTTATTATTTAAAAACATTCAGACTTATAAAGCTAGGTCACAAAAGGTGAAACAAGTTTTCAGAAAACAGGTTCATACAATTCAAACGATGGATAAGTGCATAAAATATAAAGTGAGACGCATCGACTCCGCTACTCCATGATGTCTATATGCAAGCCAACATGCGATACCTTAATTACCTGAAAATACATTGCTAAAAATGGTCAAGAAAAATGTTGGTGAGATCATAGGTTTATGTAAATGAAATATTGTACGGATACCACAAGTATAAAGTGTATGACAAAACCATGCCACATAAAAAAAATGATACATTAGCTCTAAGCTCATGACCCCGAAGCTAGACTGAATGAAATGCCCCAACCGAGTGTTTGCCAATCACTCAAATATAACCGAAATGAAATGCGTTCGTTTGACCAGTTGGTGCTACCAACCCGAACGGAGGAGTCACCCTCAATAGATCTATTCACTCACTCTCGCTTGCTAACAATTAACGGTTCATGATAATAAAAGGGGACTTTAATCTGGGCAATGATGTAACTTAAGCAATGTAATGAGTTTGTATACTTTGGTCCGCATATAAAAATGGTGCAATGTATTCTCCCCCGAGAGTTTAGAAATCAATAAACAATTTAAAACGGGGCTATGAAAACTCACCTGATATGATAAAGCAACAATGATCAAAATGGATATGATGAAACAAAGCTCGGTCTCTAACCACGACCTATTATGAATGATGTGATCCAATGTAAGCAATGATACAATGCAACACATGCAAATACGTATGTTAACGATACCACTTGTTAGTTTTGAAAATAGCTTTTATCGACGAAAAATACACCTTTGACGTCTCGCTAAGTTATAAACTACTTTTCGCGTAAACACGTTGAAACGGTACTCCACGATCCTTGTTTGGTGTTCTATTAGCAAATATAATGTTTTCGTCGTAAAACAACACTTTTCATAACTTGTGAAAATATGTCCAAAACGGCTTCGTGAAACTAGTCGTGAAATATTGCACGTTACGTGTTAGTTGATCAAACTCGACGTTTTTAAAAATCTTGTAACCATGTATAAATGTCGTTTCCTTTAACTTCCGGTTGTACACGCCTCGATCAATTAGAAAATCGGTTAACAACGTTATGTTTCGCAAAAACACTAGTTTTAATATTTAAAACACTTTCTAATAGTGGCTGTCAAAATAAACTAAAGTTCGTCGGCTTTAAACGTGAATAACTCGGCCGTTACAAGCTCGTTTTCTACGTTCTTTATATCCACGGATTCGTCACAACATGAGCTAACATAATCTCAGTAGCTCGGCTCTCCTAGATCATGTCTAACGCCTCGTTTGGTCCTTTAAAGTTCGGCTAACAGCACGCTTATTTTCAGAAAATTAGTTTTCGTCGCCTAACTTCGAAAAATCATATCTCCTTCGTTATAAGTCGGTTTTTAGTGATTCTTGCGGCCACGGTTTCGTTTTTGAAAGAAATTTCTGAATATGGAGGCCAAAATATGCCAAAAGTTACTGAGTTTTCCAGTTTACACGTTTTTGGACAGAACCTATTTTAGATTGTTAAAAACTCACTTTCTTGGTTCTAAACTTGATCATACTAACTCAAATCAACTCCACAAGTTCGCAAATCCTACCATACACCTTCTTAGGGTGTCATGGGGTCCTAAACATCACCAACCTTGGTGGATTTCATGAGATCATTAGTGAAACTTATAGATCTAGTGATTTAGATAGTTTATGTTCAAATGTGGTATGTAAAACATAAGTAACTTGCATGGATGATTAATATAACTTGAAAATACATGAATATATATATCAAATGAAAGTATAAAAATGATCAAAACATGTTCTTGAAACTTACTTGATGATTGGATGAGTTTTGATAAGAAATGAGCAATAAACTTGAGGTTTGATCACAAATTCATAACTAGGAAGGTAAATGGAGTATGTTTATGATTTGTTCTTGAAAAATTGATGAATTTTTGGTGTGTTCTTGAGCTTGGCCGAATGGGGTAGAGAGAAAAGAAAGGGTTTGATCTTTCTTGTTAGCTAAATGTTATGTGTTATGTATTTGTGCTAGTGGATGTGAAATTAAATCAAGGAAATTCAATTAATGCTTGTGTACTAGTAATCAAGTAGTATAGAGAATTAGGGGGATGAGGGGGGGGGGGAGGCGGCACACATGGGTTAAAAGAAAAGGATGTGATGTTTATTAATGCAATTGTCTCCATTTAATTAGATATTAGCTAGTTTAGTGAATACATTGAGTGTTATCGAGTACCGAGTTAACTAGAAATAACTCGTGACGAGGTGAAATGAGATACGACAAAGTTGTAAAAATTGTAAAATCATGTTCCTTGCAAGAATCGGGTGTTAGAATGATAATCGGATTGAAATTTCGTAAACCGACGGAGTTATAAGCGTCAAATGAAAAATATAGCGATTGGTTTAAAAACACCGGGTAAAGTAATAATATAATCTCTATATCATTATAATTAGCTTGAAAATGTATTAGGATCATTGTCGGGAGTATTGGGTATAATGTTAGTACAAATGACTGAGTGTTAACGTTAATTAAATAATTAAGCATACGTTAATGAAAATCACACAAACCCGTGCATGAACTAAAATGATAATAATGTTACTGATGATATGCAGACTACTCTAGTCTGTATGATATGCCTTTAGTGATGATGCATGGATACACAGCTAAACCTAACTGGTTACGCACATTTAAATACCCGTAAACCTGGTTTACAACATGATGAATGATGCCCATGAATAGTGATTTCCCTCCGGGAATTAATAGTATCATGTGAATAGTAAAATTTTTGACGACTTCTCAAAGTCTCAAACTGACTTCAAAAATGATGAATAGTGAAATGATGAATAGTGATTGGTAAATAGTGATTGATGAATAGTAACCCATGAATAGTAAATTGTCGAGGTTTGGAAAATGACCTGAAATTACGAGTTGTGACACAAAAAAAATGAGGTACACTCTCTGGGGTGAATTTGCTCAGCAGTTTTCAGATTTTTTGAAAGAATGTGTTGATCATACAAGGATAATTGCAGTTCTTCAACTAGGGATGATGAAGATGTGGGATGGTAAGTTTGTCTGCCTTTAAGAAAGGTGATGGCATAATGTATTTGAATTATTAGATCACATCTAACCATCTAAATATTTGTTCTCGACAGGGAAAATGGGAGTACAGAATGGCTATAATGCCACAAAGTTATTACTTTTTAACGGAAAAGAAAGTATATCAGCATCAGAATTGTCTGACGTTGAGGAGTTTAGGCAAAGGTGTGTAAAAAATTCTTAACCCATAAACTCCCATGCTAAATGTCACCCAGTTCAAGCAGATTTATTTTTGTTTATTCGCCATATCAATGCATGTATATGTCTTCACAACCTTTTTATATATCATGTTTCTTTATTTGTCTGCAAAACCTTTTTTATCAAACTCTTTACTTGAGGCATATCAATTATTGTTCTGTATTAGGCCTAGGAATTCGTTTATCTGTCTGCAAAATGTTTTTATCAGCATTATGTGGAAAAAACTAAGCAAATGCATATCCATTTGATTATCGTGTCTGCCTATTCAAACTGAATTTACCTGTAATTCGCATAGTTAGATATGCATAAGAAGGTTATATCTCTGTGAAACAAAACATCTAATAATAGCAATGTCTGTCTAATTTTAGTATGTTAACTGTCTGTTATAAGTGATATGATTTGTTATATCTCGAATGCCTAATTTTATACATTTTTAGTAAGAAGGCATATCGATTCGTTAACTGTGTGTTATAAGTGATATGATTTGCCATCACCTGTATTCCAAATTACAAATACCTATTACATAACTTTACATGCACAGCTTGCTGTGTGTCCAGACAGAGGAGAAGTCTGAACATACTGCATCACGTATCTTGACTGCCTCAAGATACTCTACGAAGGATGATTTCGTAACCAAATATCCAATGAGACAAATTGCAGAACTATTGGATGTTAAACAGGTACCACGTACATAAGCCATTAGACTACTATCATTTAAATTGTTGTCCAAATATATAGTGGAATCTTATGAAAGGTATACATATAACAGATTATATGTAACTGTCCTTGGTCAGCATCCTTACATGGTTGAATTTTTTTGTTTTAGGGTGAGCCGTCTGTCATCGTTGGCACTATATGTGCAATAATTGAAGAAGATGGGTGGTGGTACCTTGGTTGTGGTAAATGCAAAAAGAAGGTTGTTAAGACAAGTGATATCGTGGATCTGGAAGCTGAAACAACGAAAAAACCAGCCGGTGGGCAGACCGAATGGTATTGCACTAAATGTTGCGTTGTTTGTACGACCCTCAAAACTCAGTGAGTTTTCCTGACTAAACCGTTTCTATAAATTACATTATGTCACATCTTAAACACTCTTATAAGTTGTTGTAATTGTGTCTGTTTGTTAGGTTCCGTGTGCAAATACGTGTACAAGATTCAACGGGGACATGTTCTTTGTCCCTATTTAGCGATGAAGTGCAAGCATTTGTCGATAGATCGGCATACCAGCTGTGTGACAAATACGGGAAGGTAACGTTCACAATTACAAAATAATTTTCAATATTGGAAAACAACTGTGTGAGAGAAAGTAACCCATTTTAATTTTTGCACATTAACAGAGTGATGATAGTAGTGTGCCGCCTGAGATTTCAAATATGATCGGTACCAAATACGCCTTCAAGGTGTTCATGGATAAGTTCAATGCAACAAAGTTTTTGCCTGTGTTTAATGTCTTGCGTATGTCTTCTGATCCTGAAATTATTGAATCACTTCAAGCTTCTGCTACACCTGTTAAGGTAGTAACTCAATTGTTGTGCACCAATGTATCTGTTTATTTTCTTGTGAATTATAACGGATGGTAGGTTACACATTCATTTCTATGTTTTTGCAGGCAGACAATGAAGCCACAAGTGTCAGTGTACCAGTTGTCACACCATTTGTGAGTTTAATTACTTATAAAATGTAACAACCTGTATTTTGCAATGTTACATGCAAAATCTGTGCTAACTGTGTGTTTCAATGTGTCAAGGATTTGGAATCTCAGACGGATGACAACACCACCCCAACAAATGCAGAAAAACTTGGTGGTAAGTGTAACCATTCGTAAAATCCCACATTAAAATAAATTATCTTACAAACTATTTATCCTTTTTCCACGTATAATTTTTTTTTTTTTTAATTATCTGTTCATAGCTGTTATCTTATGTGACGTAGATCACATCCCCGATAAATGCGCTCACACGCAACCCAATTAGTATAAACATCTTTGATCTAAATATAATGTCACAGCCAAAAATTATAAATACAGTGCCTAAGATTAAAAGTGCCCAAACTGAATGTGGGTCTAAACTGCTATCTCTAACAAAGATTAACGTGTATTTAGATTTATTTTTCCTTCAACGCATGAATAAATATATAAAGGGATGTGATTGGGAATCAGGGATATGCTAGTCTCCACCATATTCCTTTTATTCTAAATGAATAACATTGAGAAATGTAGACACGTGAAACTGTACTATAATTAAATATATAATACAAATTATATATTTCTTAGTAGAAATGATAGTAAATTGAATAAAAAATAAAACCCTGTTACTCGGGGGTAGATGATATACCAAGAATATGGTGCCTTGTCGCTCGAACCTTATGATTATCATAAGTTTACCTTGATAATCTAACATGTACAAAATATAAACGTATGTTTTATTGTGGTGTTAATAGAAATATGCCTCGCACTTCCCCCGAACCACCCATGTCCCAAGCTGCTATCCGAAAGCTTGTTGCAGACAGTGTTGCTGCAGCACTAGAGAGTCAAGCAGCAGAATTTGCTCGTACTAGAAGCACTAGCCGACCCAATGGAGAGAACGAGATAGTGACAGATCGCAAGTGTACTTACAAAGACTTCATAAACTGTCAACCAACTTTCTTTAAGGGAACAGAAGGAGCTACTGAGTTAGCTCGTTGGTTTGAACGTACGGAAGTAGTCTTTGTAAGGAGCGGATGTACCGATGACTACAAAGTTGCTTTTGCTACGGGGACTTTATTGGATGATGCCCTGTCTTGGTGGTCTGCTACTTCCCAAACCATGGGTGTTGAAGCAGCTCACCAACTGGCTTGGGAAGATCTCAAGAAGAAAATGCTGAAGAAGTACTGCCCTCGTACTGAGATTAAAAAGCTGGAAGATGAGTTTCACCAGCTAGTGGTGAAAGGAACAGATCTTAAGGCCTACAATAGGAGGTTTCAGGAGCTTGCTCTCCTATGTCCAACTATTATGCCTGATCTGGAGAAGATGTTGGAGAAATATACGGAAGGATTACCTCGAAGTATCGAGGGAAATGTTATTGCATCCAAGCCGCAATCATTGGAAGAGGCGATTACCATAGCTCAACAGTTAATGGATCGCGAAATCAAGCGAAGTTCCATTCAAGGAAATGATGACCACAAGCGAAATCTTGATGATAGAAGGATCACCCATCACCACAACAACTACCAGCACGACCGTAACAATCACCATCACCAACAGAATCGCCGGCAGGAAGCTGGCAGAGATCATGTTGCCACACCTGTTGAGAAGAGTGGCTATGTCGGAAGAAAATCGTCATGCAATAAATACTTGTTGCACCAGTATGGTCCGTGCACTGTTAAGTGCGCAAGGTGTCAGAGAATTGGACATCAGACCAAAGACTGTAGAGCAACAGAAGCTAATCTACAGCCAGTAACCGTAACTTGCCACAGATGTGGTAAGAAGGGGCATTTCAAGAACCAATGCCCGAAACAGAATGACAACCAGAATAACGGTGCCCGTGGAATAGCGTATGTGCTAGGAGATGGGAACGCACAGCCGAACCAAGACTAGTGCAGGAAAATGAGAACTCGTTAAAATCCCGACAATGTCAAGGAATGACATCCCTATTTAAGCAGAAGATAAATTCCTGTTATAGCTAAATAAATCGTATCGTAAAACTTCCTTAGCATATTTCCTATTATACTCTACCTTAGTTACGATGGACGTAACCTAAGCGTATTAACTATCCTTTCTACCGAATGAAGTCTCTATCTTGTAATATTTCCGTAATAATCACAATCTACGTTTCTATTCCATTTGACCTGTTCGTAGACACTACACTGTCATCTCACTAGAAATTTGGTTAATATTAGTTTTGACTATCCCATAAGAATTCCACTCGAACCGTAAGATTTATTTCAAGGATATCCCATTAGTACCCTAGAAATTCATGACTTATCACCATAGTATGAACAATAATTTTCTTATTTTTGTGAAAAATAAAGATGTTGTCATTTTGCAAAAACAAAACGTTGAACACCGTCTAAAACTTTTGAAGAAATATAAGTATCACCATAACTGGACCAAATATCACATCATTCAGTCCTCATTTATGCATAGCCTGGCCAACTATGTCTAAACTAGGAAGAATCATGTCATAATTGGACAGTTATCTTTTCAAAATTTCTAATAACAATTTTCATTCAAAAACAAAATCTTGAGACAAAACAAATTGTTCATACTAATTCTATTTGACCAACCATAATAGATGTCTACAATTACCACCCATCACCCCTAAGATAAGAAAATCAAATACGGACAAGATACCCAAACCTTTTCCCTCACTCCTCGACCAACATAGACTGAATCTCGAGACGAGATTCCCTTCAACGAGGGGATACTGTAACCATTCGTAAAATCCCAGATTAAAATAAATTATCTTACAAACTACTTATCCTTTTTCCACGTATATATATATATATAATTTTTTTTATTATTATTATTTGTTCATAGCTGTTATCTTATGTGACGTAGATCACATCCCCCATAAACGCGCTCACACGCAACCCAATTAATATAAAAATCTTTGATCTAAAACTGTATGATATTCCATTTACCACTTTACGTTAATTCGTTAACGTACGTTTAAAACTAAACGTTTCTTATCTGATAACAATTTTTATGAAACCCTAAACTACCATAACAACAAATGATAATATCAAAACCCTAGAAATACTAAAATACAATTTATTTGAATAATATACAAGTTACTAAAGCACAAAAACCCTAATTCCACTATAACTCCCGGTAAAACCCTAATACAACAAAACTATTATTATATGTAATAAATTCACAAACCCTAATTAATATTTTTATAAAATGTTTAAGTACAAGTCTTCTAAGCCAAAGTACAAGTCTTTAATGCATAAAATTAATTAATAATAAAACCTTATATAAAACTTAATAATAATTATTTTAAAGGCATAAATTGTAATAATTTCACATATTAATTTTTAAAATAAGTTTATTAATTTATAAAGTAAATGTACAAACCCTCAAACCCATAGTACAACCCTCTAATGCATAAAAACTTAAAAACTTATTTAATTACCTTAAAACCTTAATAAAAATTTATATAAAAATTATATAAATTAAGGAAATATTAAAATTATATTTTTCTTATTTTCTAAACCCTAGTACAACCTTCCTAAGCCTAAAGTACAACTACCCAATGCACAAAATTATTTTTCCTTCACATATATATAAATCGACATATATATTTCTATTTCATTAAACCCTAAAAATTCATTTCTAATAATCCTTAAACCTTAGGAACCTAACTAAACCTTAAACCCTAGAGTACCATACACCTAAGCCTATTGTACACATCCTTTAAGCATGAATCGAACCAAACTCTCCCCAATTCCTTATTATGGTTCGAATTCAACCAAGATCAAACCAAAAACATATTTTACTTAAACCCTAAAGATCCACATGGAAGAACTCTAATCCTCCACACCATTCTCCTTCTAGAAATGAACTACTTGTAAGGTCCATAACACTCCAAACCATTCTTTCCCTTCTACTAACCATGTGGCGCCATTTTTAACCTTACACATCACCCAAGTCTTGCTCACACTCTCCAAAACAAGCCCTAGAAACCCTTAGAAACCCTAGGCCATCCCTCTATAAGTACAAGTCACCAATTCCACTCCATCACCCTCAAACCATTCGAACCAATTCCCACAGCCCCCATACTCCCAAATTTCTGTCACCACAACCTTTAATCAAGTCCAAGAACACCACTAGGAAGCCAAGAAGGAAGATAGGAGCCTTGGTGATCAAATTCCAAAACCCTAAGTCCCATTTAGCTCCATTCGAACCATACCATTCTAGGTAAGTCCTCAAACCCTTTTCTTTTGTTCTATATACTCTAAATATTACCAAATACAATAATAAACACACCTTAGTAAGGATCTAACCCTAAAACTAAAATCTACATATTCATTTCTTTTTTTTGTTTTTGGTCGAACAAACCCAAACACACCCTTAGCTATTTTTTTTTAATATTAAGACATAATAAGGATAACTAAAACATGCTTAATATACTCAAGTGATTCCCTAAAACTTAAATTAGAAACCCTAGGAAGCAAAAACCTAGTTTTCATTTTCTTTTTCATTCTAGTCGACACAAACAAACACCCTTATAAATTATTTTTACAAATCAATAATACCTAAAACAAAATTTGAAATAGTCTAGACATGTTATAGATACTAAAAATAATCAAATATTTCTAGTTTGTAAGCTTGAAAATCAAAAATCCAAAAAAAATTTCCCTTTTCTTGTTGTCACGACCCAACAGCAGACCCTGGGTTTGCAAGTTAAGTTTCGACCATTAAACGGACTCTAAAAATTCTAAAATTTTGCACAAACAAAGGTATTTTAGTTGTCTAACAGTAGGAAAAAGAACGAAGTGTTTTGGTTAAGTATTCAATGAATTATGGCTTTTTCTTGTGGCGTGTTTTCTGCCCAAATCTGACAAACAAACGCACCCTAATAAATTAATTGTGAGCTCGTGAGCTCGAATCGTGGGCTAGAAATTTGTAAAAATGATCTTTATAAACTAATACTTAAGTGTACAAAAGAATCGTAACAAGTTTTGTCCATTTTCGTAACAAACAACACGTTTATATGAATTTAGGACGTCGCGTGTAACGCAATAGGAGTCTCAAGGGTATTTCTTGTCAAAACTCAAACTAAAATTTTAGAAAATACTTGATGTGCAGCCGACATAAACCCTAGGGGTAAAAAGTGTCATTTTTGAAACTATAAGGGTAAAAATTGTCATTTGATCAAAATTAAGGGGTAAAAATTGTAATTTTGTAAAAGTTGAAGGGTAAAACTTGTCATTATACGAAAGTTCAAGGGTAAAAGTTGAAAATATGTAGAACTTTAGGGGAAGAAGTGAAAAATATTCAAATAATAATTAATATTATTATTGTTATTACTATTAAAACTATTATTATTATTAGTATTATTTATATAATACGTTTTCTCCGATAATGAACAAACGAAATATCTATTTAACGAACAAACGGAACGAATAATAAAACTTATATGTTCAGAAGCAGTTACTGAAAACTTGACATAACCAACCCAGGTTGCAAGCCGGAGACGTTTAACAACTTTGTTTAAACTTTATTTTCCATCCAGACTTTCAGGTGAGTTCATAGTCCCACTTTCCTTTTTACGTTTTTCCATACTTGTGGGGAGATACATGCTACTAAACCGAACACAAGTATTTTCCTGTATGCTTTCCTGATTTATATTGTATAAGTTTAACTATTGCCTATTTAAAGACCCTCTATCATGAACCATTAATCACTTTCGGGTGAGCGCGAATATAATGAATAGATCTATTGGATTGACAATCCCTTTGTGTTGCTGGATAAGTGACCCAATGCATTTTATTTGAAAATGTTTAATAAAGAGTTTCAGGTACACTCCTACTCTAGGGCATAATCGTTATTCATCGTGTTAACGTCTTGCGATTCATGAGACTTAGAGCAACATATAACGAACTGCGATATAACTGATTTACTCTCCATTTAGCTTGTGTTCAAACTTATTTAACATTAAACACTATGGATTCACTTAACCTTTGTGTTGACTTTTTAAGCATGTTTATCTCAGGTAACTGGAAGTACGATTTGGCACGGAGTGGCTTGGACTTTCTCCTTATAAAAAGAGTGTCTATTTCGTTATCATTCAACTAATAATGTAACTTTTATCACGTATTAACAGAAACATCCCACTGGGACCTCTATATGTAACTCTGATTTAAATAAATGAATGATAACAATTTATTTAAAACGTCTCTTTTCGAGTCGTTTTCTATTATCATGACTGTGAACCTTGAAGTAATACCTCAACCTATATTTCCACTGTGAATATCAAAAACGAGGGTGTTACAGTAAGAACAAGCGTCCAACAGACGATGAAGCGGATGGAAGCATGTCTTCTAATGTTAAAAAGCCAGCTGTGCAAATCAAGGTGGAGAAAGAGTAGTTAATGAGTTCGTACCATTGTTGATATCTTTTGGATAATTTTGTTTTTAAATAAATCTTTTTAGACAATGTTTCTTAAATTTGTATGGTTGGGGAGTCCCAACCAAATTGACATTTTTATATGTTACGAATAAATTATATCGTTCAATATTCATGAATTGTCACTACGTTCATTTTGAATGTTTATGCAGTTAGCTGAAAGTACCATTTATGTTTTTTAGTTTTTGTTTGCTAATTTGGCCTTTTCCAGCTTACTTCTTTACTTTTTGAAGGCCTTAATATCGAAGACATGGTTAGTGCCAGCCAAAAATCTTATAATGACATCTCCTAATGGTATTGTTTTGTTGAAGGCCTTGGCTGCCAGCAAGGTAAAACAAACCAT
Organism: Artemisia tridentata subsp. tridentata; assembly: GCA_021014915.2. Taxonomy (NCBI): domain Eukaryota; kingdom Viridiplantae; phylum Streptophyta; class Magnoliopsida; order Asterales; family Asteraceae; genus Artemisia; species Artemisia tridentata. The sequence continues at coordinate 320,530,731 of CP139506.1, read as the reverse complement.
CTGTGTGAAGATTGATAGATTATGGAAGGAATGGTCGAAACAAAACATTCCAACGAGCTTGGAGTTTATCCTAATGGATAAAGATGTACGTTCTTTCTTCATCTTTTGAAACTTTATTTTAACCAACCAATTCTCATTCTTCTATATATGTTTGTTATTATGTGTCTTTATTAATAGGGTGATAGAATACATGGATCTATTGCGAGTCAATTAATCAACCATTTTTGACAAAATCCTTAATAAAGGTGCTTTTGTTTATGTATCCAATTTCGGTGTTGATGAGTACCATGGGCAATTTAAGTACACATGTCACGCTTACAAAATTAACTTTTACCAAAACACCGAAGTCCAGAATTGCAATAGTTTTTAAGTACCCTTAAATCGATTCCATTTTGTTCCCTTCGATACGATACTAAATAACCATTTGGTTGTTAATGAATGTGTTGGTAAGTTATATTTACAATACAAATTTATTACATAAACTATAATCTTCTTTTCCATATTATTGTTAAAACTAAACATATTTAACATCTAAGTGCAGACGTGATAGGTTTTATCACAGGATGTGATGATCTTCAAGATATTGAATTCAATGGCTATCCTAGAATGTTGTTACAGTGCGATATCGCAGATTTAAAGTATGTTGTTCGTATAGACCCTTGATCATTTTCAATAAAACCTTTTATTTATAATAAGTTCATAACTAATATCATCACTTCCTGTAGTCATAATCGATTGCACTGCACTTTCCTTGGAGACAATGCTTGGCTGTTAAACAAGTATGTTAGTAGCGAGGATAACTATTACCAACCAAGTATCGTCATCGTCGTGCAATATGGCCGTTATCAAATATGTTAGTACTAACAATCAATATACATGTGTTTTATGGAATGCCTTTAAGTAAACAGATAATCGTTTGTAAACTTATTTATGTTAGTCAATAATACGGTCCATCATTTATTTTACAGATAATCAAAGTGTCTACAACGATTTTCCTGCTACCCGTTTGTTTATAAACTCAGATATCCCTAAAATCAAGGAATTCAGACACAAGTATGTGAAACATGTTTATCATATCAAACGTGCATTATCGAACAAGATTTCCTTTTTCAATAAAGCATTTTATTCATTTTACTGCAGGTTGATGCTTCAGGATCATGAACAGAAAATTGCTTCTAGGATATCTTATAACTCTAAAAAGTACAAATCATCTTACGTTGATGATATCTTGCACTGCTTTCCCTTTCGTTTCATACAAGATGTGCGCGATTCAAAAAAGGTTTCATGTTAGACTCTTCTTAACAATGACAAACTAAATTTGGATATAAGGTAGCATATAACTTTTTTATAATACTTACTTTGATAGCCCGGACATGCTGTTGTATTGGTGACTATCGTATGTTAGGAGACTGATAGTTCTTGGTTCTACTTTAGCTGCTCTGAATGTAACATGAATGTTACATATTTGAAAGATGCCATTGAACTTGAAAGTAGACCTTCTTATGGCATACCAAGAAAAGACGATATGTGGTGTAGGATTTGCAAAACCAAACCACAAATTGTTATCCCTAGGTATTTTATTTACCATTCACTTATTATTTATCCAGTTTATATTAATGTTAGTTCATGGTATAAAACATTTACTAAACTTACTATAGGTTTAAATTCTCTATCAGAGTTATTGATAGGAGTAGGAGTACTTCCTTCATAATATTTGACAGAGAAATCTCTAGGATTATCAACAACAGTGCTCCAGAATTGCTAAAAATACAAGAGCAGGTTTAACTAACATATTTTACATTATGTTGTGTTATAAATCAATTAGTATGTAAATTTTTAACTTTGTATATTTTGTTGCACAGTTTGTTGATGTGCACTCTTTCCCACCAGCTTTACAACAACTCGTGGGGAGTAAGTTTGCTTTTAAAGTTGATATTTCTCACTATAACATTGAGAAGGAGTTTTATGTCTACAATGTTTGCCAAAATGACCAATGATGAACGTGTTATATCTGGCCTTCTTAATACTATTAACCAAATTGTATGTTCTTTTTTTGAAAACATACATTCAATTACACATTCTCCTTTTATAGTTTCCTCATAACTAACGATTTTTTTATTCATTGTTTAGGAATCCTTATACTACCACCCAGACAGCGTAGGAAAGGACAACGATACCAAGTATCAAGAGACAATGAAAGTGGATGTTATTGGCAATGAATCTGTAGACAGCAACGATAACAAGAATTTGCATTGTGATCAAAAGAAATATATATAGATTGAAAAGCCATTATTGTATGATCTATTATGTTACAAATTTTCGAACTTATTATGGATTATTTAATATTAATGCATCATTTTTCGTGATATATGTAATTGTTTATCATCATGCCGGTTGTGTGCTATACTTTTGCACTATCACTACATTTTTCGTATAACATGGAAGAATAAGATAACCCTCCGAAAGTCATATCAACTTAAAATATATAGATGCTATACTTCATTATGAACCATTTTCTAATATAAAACCAAACTAAAAGTTGAATCCATTTTGGCTAACAATGAAATTACAAACTCTATTAAAACCTATGATTTCACTTTAACTGTCTAACTTCTTTTTCAATAATGAATATAAGATATGTAGCAAGTAGAATGTGTTGGATCAATCACATGGCCATTTGGAAGCAATTGACTATTCAATTTTGAGTTGAAATCCCATAAGCATTATTAAATTATAAATCATAAACTAAAAATTAGCTAGATAGCATATAAAAAGATATAGCTAGCCTCAAATTACAAAAAGCGCAATAAATACTAAAAACGAGCCCTTAACGAGCCTTAACACGAGCTAAGAAATTCAAAATCTTAAAAAACTACTCTAGACATGCAAATTCAGCTCCTAAAAGTCCTAAATGATAAAAAAGATTTTAGAAAAAATTTTGTATTTTTTTGATTTTTATTTTTACTTTTTATGAATTAACAGCTCTTTTGAAATAAAAAATATATAAAAAATTCTAAATTAAAGACAAAAATTTTCGTAATTTCCAAGAAAAAACTTTAAATGATGAAGAATCTACAAAAAATAAGATAAAGATCACAGCTTATTAGAATCAGAAATAAATAAGCTAATTAAGAAATAGGGGACACGAAACAAAAATTGGTTAAACATAAAACCTCTGCGACCTTGGTCAGAAAAGACCCAAGGGCGCAGATGGTGATGTGTGTATGTCTTAAAGGTTGAGGTGGTTGAGGTACTAGGTTCGAGCCTCGGTTCACCTTGGACTTCCCACTTTGCTTTTTATTTTTATTTTTTTAATTTTCTTTTTGGAATTTGTTAAAAAGCTGAAAACAAGAACTTTTTCTAAAAGCAATATTTTTAGATCTAAGAAAAGAAGCCGGAAAAAGCTTTAGAAGAACAGGCTGCTTATATATGGAACTAATGCTAAGTTAGTACTTATAAGCTAACACACAACATATGTATAACACCTTAATTTGTTTTTTCCAACTTGCACGTACGTGCATTTTGTACACCTGATCATGAATACCCAAACACTAGTCTGAAATTCGACCTGAGCTAAACATGTTCACGTCTAACACTACCACAAACATTGTACTAAAACAAAGTATGATAAGCAAATTGTCCAACACTACCACAAACAGTGGACTAAAAGCATATATTTCACTTGAGGATTGTAGGCTGCAAAACATTTACATTACATATTCCTATATGCTATCAAACCACTTAACTGACTTCTAAATGGTTTGATAGCATTAACCATACACCCTTGAGATTACCTTACCTAAATCTGGAATGAGATAATAACCTGACATAAATATGTTCACAATTATTGTTCACAACTAATCTTCACAACTAACACTACCAGAAACATTGTACTTGAATAAGACACAACCCAAAAGAAAGCATGAATAAAGATGTTGTTTAAGACATTTCCAGCAAGTACCAAGCAACTACCAACAGGCTATACCATTTACCATTTCAACAAATGTGGAATATCAGGAAATGAGGGTTTTCCCCGTCTTACGGATCCACGATTACCCCGTTCGACACATACTTGAACCTTATCACCTTTGTATACGGGAATTGGCATGCCTCCGCTAACACCTTCCACTGCCCAAGAATGTTTACATGGTTGGTTCTATTTGGATTATCCCTGTGAGGCTCCATTTGCACTCTCATTTCCTCCCTGTAATGCTGGTGAATCACCAGCGCCTTTCTGTACATGTTCATAGGATGTTTCGCGAGAAAATTTGCAGGGTTTGCCATTAATATTTTATTTTGCAATTAGTATTAACCAAATGTTAAACAATCAATATATATGTATACAAAAAACAATAAATTCAAGTACCAATCTGTTGCGGCACTGGATATGGGCATAGCTTTTTGATGCGTGGTTTTGCAACCTTACAACAGGTTTTACCTCTCGAGGGATCTCAAGAGGCTTACAACCCCACCAGGCAGTGTACCTGACCGATGTAGTATAGTGTAGTGGTAAGTACGGGGGATTGATCGTTCTCCACAGGGAATAGTGTTCGTTAGGTATGAAAAACTACCCTAATTAGGTCTAAGGGTGAGAGAAGATTCTTTTTTTTGTTTTTATAATTTTATGAAAGCAAGTAAAATCTCGGGTTTGAAAGAGTGGGCGGAATTAGTTGCTAGTCAACTAACCCAAATAACTACGAATGCAAATAAAATAAAATAACTGAAAATGAAAAGGTGGTGAAACTTATATGGAGAGAAATGTGTTTACTTAGATTTCCTTACTCCCTAACTATCTTTTACCGGTTGATTAGTGTGTATTAATTACGTGGATGACGGGTGTATTCCTTAATACCAATCGTGGGGTGGCGTACGTACTTCCCTAACTCTATGAACTCCTACTTCACTCCTATGTCGAGCCGGCTAAGAAGCTCCTAACATGGGATCACTAGAATTCGCTCATGCATTAAATACAACCATAAAAACCTTTAGTACGCATTGGTTCATGTTTCTTAAGACGTTCAAGCAAGTTACCGTATAGGAAGTTAGCCAGTTTTCTTAAGCCTAACATAGATGAACAATCATCCAATACAACTAATAACACACTAGTAACCAATAATCAATAGCTAGGTTTCATTAGATCTAAGCAAACACAAAGAAAACCTAGCCTAGCATGTTAAACAAAAGACAAGAACAAGATAGAATCAAACAACACATAGACATATTGAATGATTAATTGATAACTTATCTTCAATGTAACATGGAAGATCTCAAGGAAAAAAGCCTTGAAAAAGCTGCTAAAATCGTCCTAGGGTTTCCTCCTAAAAGGTTACACACAAAAGTTCCACCCTAATGACAAAAAATTGCAAAACTATATATAGAGATTAAGGGCTGACGGCGTCACGTCGTAGATTCTGACGCCGTCACCTCGCCGCTTTTAGGGTTCCCGGATGGCCTTCCTGACGCTGTCCTCTTTAGACCTCCAAAATCCGTTCTGGCTTATCAAGGCTTGACGCCGTCAGATTATGGCTTGACGCCGTCCCTCTTTAAGTTAAGCCGTGACGACCTTGATCACTTCAAAGGGTGACGCCGTCAGATTTTTCATGCAAAATTCTCTGGCTTATCATGAGTAATTTTCATATCCACCTTTTTCTTGCCAAGCCATGACGCCGTCCAGGGCAATCCCTGACGCCGTCAAAGGTACTTTTCAGCCGATTTTGAGACTTTGTCGTTTTCTTCACTTTTATGCTCCAAAAACGTCCAAAATGCTTCCTTTTCCAGATTTCTTCTCCAAAGTACCTAAAATGACAAAAGGAACGATTTAGGGCAATATTTGATCAAATAAATACGATTTAGGGCTTAAATGACCCCCTAAAAGCGGTACACTTTTCGCTTCATCAAATACCCTTACACTTGAGATTTGCTTGTCCTCAAGCAAATGCGCTTTTATTCTAATCAAAATACAAGTTAGGGGTCATTTAACGCTAATATAAAAGTAATTACAACAAATAGTCGTTCCACTTTAATCATAATAAGCACGGAGATTACAAACTAGCACCTCACAAGTAGTGTTTAGATACTCACATCTCTCAGGTGTCATCAAAATAAATCTCATAAATGAAAACGGATAATATCTCTCACTACCTGTCATAGCAAATAGATTACCATAGGCTTGGGAAAGGATCAAAAACCTCCTCCACTAGGCGTAAGCACCTAAGATAAACTATCAAAGAGGGATTTTAAATGGGTTATAACGTTAGGTGTAGGGAAAAGGAAAACACGGTTTTGTTGGATAAAGGATATTTTACTGGTGGCGAGTTAAAGATCTTGATTAATTACATGTACTATACAATGTTGCTAAGCCAAGACTCGACTCAATCTTAAGCTAAAAACAAAATAACAAAAACCTAAAATAAACATAAAATGAAACGGGATGGTAGTCCGTATGTTTTTTCTATTTTTCTTTTTCTAATTTTTTTTTTTTGTATTTTTTTCTTGATTTTTTTTTTTTTTTTTTTTTTTTTCATACACTCTTGCCCTACCATCCAAAATAATACATCATAGGGGCATTGCATTCCCCTTACACTTGAATTTTTACATAACTTTACAAATAACTATTCTAATGACTCGAATTAAGATAATCAAAACACTTGGAGTACTTTTAAAATATTTAGCACATATGGGGGTAATAAATGATGTTCTTCCCCATTACTCCATTACACTAGTACTTTACCCATGAGTCCCAATCGTCCCAAAACAATATATACAAGGATATGACTCGACTTAGCAACCATGTAATCAATTAGATAATTAACTTGGGGTTTAAACAAATGTTGTCACAATAATGCACTAAAAATGAGTGCATACAAGGTAGGCTAAGGCGATTTTGGTGTACATTTTAGTGGGGTGTAAACAAATTCTTCCTTTAAGTAAAATGCTTAAAGGCCGAAACGAAAAGATAGGCTCTGAGGGGTGTACTAGGGGTATCGTGTACTAAAAATGAGTACAACGCAAAGGGTGTGGGAGAATTACTTGACCAATGTAGCCAACGTAATTATAACAAAAACACAGGTGTAAAACAATGGGTTAATCCTAATGCCTCTTATCATGTAGTAAATCTAACTACACGAATGTAGTCTCACTTGTGGCCTTGGAATGGTCCTAACGCAAGTTCTAGAATCTAAGTGCTACCGGTACACACATCATAGCATAAATGCTTTTCCTACCAATTCTAGGGGCGAACCTCACATATTTGGGGGTGGAAAATTTTTTAGTGGTACGGTTTTTTGTGCTAGTCATATAACTCCTATCCGTGAGACGCTCATTAAGATCAAAGTTTCACTCCTATATGTTGTAAAAAATTTTAAATTTGGCACTAAAATTGCCCTAACAGGTATTTATCTCAGTTTTATTACACATCTACTATTAAACAAACAAAAATCAAGCGTAATAGCATTCTCTAATCGTACTTTTACCCCCCCCCCCCCCTTACACTTAAGATGAACATTGTCCCCAATGTTCAAATAACAATATGTAAAAGAAAAAAGTAAAAGAATGAAATCAAATACTCCCCTAATTCGCTCGGTGGATAATGTGGTAACACGGTTAGATCTTCTTCCAAAGTAATGTTGAAGCTTTATGACTAATGCATCGCCAAAAGCTTGATCCAAAACATTTCCTTGTCCAAAATAACCTGTTAAACCTGAGAAAACAAACACGAAAACCTGCATAACATCGGCGGGATAAACTCTATATAAGGATATAATGCTTGTGGAATGATAATTTTGCAGATTCCTGGAGATTATAAGTTAGAGATTTAATAAAAACTTTTTATGAAAACAAAACTTTCAAAAATTTCAGAAAATTCAAATCTGACGCCGTCAGGTTATAAATCCTGACGCCGTCAGAAATGATCTGACAGAATTCTCATGTTAAGTTTCCGGAAAAATTTTGGAAAAAACTATACCTTACTTCCTGGAAATCCTGCAAAACATCATTATGACTCATTTTGTAGAAACTTCTATTATACTCTCCAAAATGGTCAGTGTGGAATGGCCAGTAGCATATGTGTTTCATTCTATCGTCATCTACAAATCACAAGAATTGTTTTTATATATTACCAATCTATTTAAGCTCAAAGACCTAATAAGTTATAGTATTAGCCTATTAGGTAAATGCAAACAAATAAATAATAATAAAACAAAATAAAACACTTACTCTGTTCATGCCATTCCAATGGTAGTTGAACCTTCCGAAGAGTATCTGCTCCTTTGAACACGCCCTGCGTTATCATGCTCCCGTCATCTTCAAACGCATCCACCCACAAACTGTGTCCCGTGTTCTTTGTGAACACGCATGTTGTTCTAGGCTCCAGACCAATAGCCTCCACCAAGGAATTCCAGACCTCACCCAACAATCTATACTTATAAGTGCCAGTATTCCCGTGGACTTCCACACGGCGCACATGACACTCGAAATGCTGTCCATTTACATGCATACTCAGCTCATCAAGCTCATCGAATCCCGGTAGTAGTTCAGCTAGAATTGACTGTATTAAAGTATAACATCAAAATTTGTAAAAGTTCTTATGCAAAACCTATAGTAACTGATATTTGTCTACTTTACAAATTGCAATTTTTAAGTATTTTAATTTTCAGTACCTGAGGCAAATGAGGGTCGGGCAAAACAACAGTCTTGAACCTTGAATAAGTGGCTATGTTTAGGTCATAACCACCGACTTCGTGTCCGTTTTGCAAGTAGCCACTGACATAGAAACAGTCATCACCTTCTTCTACAAAATACAGCATCTCTACATCTTCATTCAAGTACTGATTGCAAAAAGCCGTCCATTTTTGTCCTGTTAAATACCACAGACCGTACCGAGGCTTGACTAATTCCACCTTGAATCGATATCCATCTGCGGATATGATGTAGATGGCAGAGTTACTGTTGTATGATTCAAGATTGTAAATTTCCGGTAACACCTACAATAGAGTAAATTGTAAAAATCGTCCTTGTGGTTTGGCCAAATTGCAGATTTGGTCCGTACTATTCATTAAGTGCAAAAATGGTCCTTATTTTCCACTATTTCATTCACTTTCAGTCCCCCATGTGTACCTCCGTTAACTTCCCGTCTATACCTTCTTCACGTGATATGCACACGAGGGTAATTTAGTCTTTTTCCAACTTTAAATAAAATAATACCCCACCCAACTAATAAAAAACCCCCCGTTCCCACTCCCTATCATTTTCTGGTCCCCAAATTAAAAGTCAAACCCTTACAATCAATACCTAATTTCTTATCCCTGCTGTTCAAATCCATTTCACTTACAGTCCGTGTAGATACATGCGGTTCGAAAGATGAATGAGTCACCTTCACCTCCAAAATTTATTTTTAGAAATGATGGCGTATCAATTGATCCAAACACAATTTATGGTAAGAATCGAAGTTTTTTTAATGGAAATAATCAGTTATTTGATACTACATTGTTAGCTCATTGATTTTTATTTTTTTTTTTCATTATGATACAGGTGGTTCCAAGTCCATGTTCTCTATGAAGTTCAATCATGGTGGATACTTCACACAACCACCAAATAGGATGTATACCACAGGTGAGATAGTATACTTGGATTACATTGATGTGGATCACCTTAAGGTTGAGGGGATAAACACAATCATGACTCAACTAGGGTATGAGTCTGATGACATTATATATTATCACTTTAGGATGCCTAACAAAGGTTTAGATAATGGTTTAAGGCCTGTGAATTGTGATGATGATTTAGTTAGGTTGGTAAAAGTAGTGGAAACACATAAGGAAATAGAATTTTTTGTATAGCTTTGGATTAACAATGTTCGGTTGGCTGACTTAGATGATGATGGTGTAGATAACAGAGGCTTTGATTTGAATGTGGAAGATACACATGGACAGTCTAGCTCTAAGAATGTAGGTGATGAAAATGAAACATAAATGAACATGGAGGATATTGTTGATAAGGAGCATATTATTGATGATGTGGAAGTGAACATGGAGGATTTTGTAAGGCACAATGTTGGTAGGGAAAACTATGTTGACCCAAGTGGAAAACCTCATTTTGAAGTAACAGATGAAGCTTTAGAGGTTGTGGACTATGATTCATTTGATAGTGATGTAGGTGATGATGATGATGCTTCAAGTGTTATAAGGATGAACCTTAGGAAACTTGCAAAAACTGGAGGTGCTGGATCAGATGGTATTGTAAACTTCTTTTTTGTTGGACAAGATTTTGCTAACAAGGAAGAAGCTAAAGAAAGAATTAAAGCTCATGCAGTTGAAACAAGAAGGAAGATTCAAATTGTAAAGAATGATCATGAAAGGTTACAAGCAAAATGTAAGGGTACAATGCCATGTGCTAGAGAGAATATACCAGCTGTTGGGTCACAAGCACAAGGAAAAAAGAGGAAAAAAGGTGAGACAGTAGCTGGTGGGTCAAAAGGGAATAAACAAATGAAGGGTAAAGGTGTAATTTCACAAGATGAGGACAAAAGTGTGTGTCCTTGGAAAGTCTATATTTCTCCTGGACCAACTTGCAAATGGGTGGTTAAGACATTTAATAATGAACATAAATGTCTCCAATCTAGGGATATAAAAGCATGTACAGCCTCCTTTCTTGCCAAACATGTTGTAAACCTAATTTCTCTGAACCCTGAAATACCAACAGTAGCAATCCAAGAGCAGATGCAGTCCAAGTTTCAAGTAGGTGTTTCTGCTACAAAAGCTTTCAGAGCTAAGTCTAAGGCAGAAGTTAATTTGAGGGGTGATGCAGTGGGTCAATATGCTTTATTGAGAGATTATGCTGAACAGTTAAAGAAGTCTAACCCAAACACAACAGTGAAGATAGATGTTTACAGGCCTCATAATCCAAATGACACTTCAAGAAGGTTTAAAAGGATCTATATCTGTTTGGGTGCTCTAAAAGAAGGTTTTAGAGCTTTTGGGAGAGAGCTGCTAGGGTTGGATGGTGCATTTATGAAAGGTCAACATCCTGGACAACTGATAACAGCTGTGAGTGTGGATGCTAATAATGGAATCTACCCTGTAGCATATGGAATTGTTGAATCAGAATCTAGAGATTCATGGGAATGGTTCTTGTCTTGTCTTGGGGATGATTTTGATTTGTATACCAATTCCAACTTCACCTTTATTACTGATAGACAAAAGGTATATACTTGTAACTATACTGTTTGTTTTAATGGTTCTTGTATTTGTCTTGGGGATGGTTCTGGTCATGTTTAATTAATGATACCATTGTTTGTTTGATAGGGTCTGTTACCAGCTATAAAGAGCTTATTTCCAGCTGCTGAACACAGGTATTGTGTAAGGCATATTAATGATAACATGAATTTGATTTGGAAAGGAGGAGTATACAAAGAGAGGTTGTGGAAGTGTGCCACTGCAACAACTGTGGTAGAGTTTGAAAGAGCAATGGATGAACTTAAGGGATACAATCGGCAGGCACATGAGTGGTTGAGGAAAATACATCCTGAGCATTGGAGCAGAAGCCACTTTTCAGGTAACCAATTATGACCTAATTTACTTCTTTTTAGTTCATTATTAAGATGCTTACTGTATGTACATACTGAGCATTGGGGCTGAACTATTTGAAGTTAAGGGTCCTTGGAGTGACAAGTGTGTAGTGAATCTAAATCTTAGGCATTGTTCTTGTAGGAAATGGGAAATATCTGGAATCCCATGTAGACATGCAGTTGCATGCATCTTTAACATGGCGGATAATGGTATGAAAGTTCCTATCCCTGAGGATTGAGTTCATGAATCATATAGGTTAGAAACCTGGAGGAATGTATACTCTCATAAGCTGAACCCAGTCCCTGGTCCACAATTTTGGGAGAAGTCTGCATTTAACCAAACAAAATTGATTCCACCTTATATTCCACCACAAATAGGCAGACCTGGAAAAAAAAAGATGAGTGTAGGTAAGATTGCTGATATGGTAAAAGGGAGCAAGATAACTAGGAAAGGTGGGACTGTCACTTGTGACAACTGCCTAAAAAAGGGTCATAACAAAAGAAGCTGTAAGGAACCAAATCCATGGAAAGATCCAAATTATGGGGCTGCACAATCATCTGTAGCTGCTGAAAAAGGACCAAGTGGTGATCAAGCTGCAAGTGTTCATCAAGCTGCAAAGGCACCAAGGCAACCATCAAAGACTACTGCAAGTCAATCCAAGACCACTGCATCAAAGGCAACAAGGAAAAGCCCAAGGAAAAAAACTGCAAGTCAATCCAAGCCCACTGCAAGTCCAAAAAAAGGGAAGAAAACTGCATCAAGGAAGAACTGCTAGATTTAGTTAAGTAATAGTATGGTTATGTATTAGTAATCCATGTAGACATTATGGTTATTATGTATTAGTACTCTTATGACATGATGGGAACAATTGTGATGCAAATTTTCAGTTTAGCAAGTTGAAAAACTTGTTTAATGTATGGCAAATGTTACCCTTTCAGTGATGCACATGTGTTCTTTACTTTTGGAAACTATTTTGTTCTCATGTCTGCAGAAGTGGTATGTTCTTGCAGATTTATTCTTTTGGCCACTATTTTTTTCTCATTGACTGTCAATTGACTGTCTTTTGGACCCTATTTTTTTCTCATTGACTGCTAAATAGATAAAGTCTGCTTTTCTTATCATGTCAGTTTAAGAAGCATCCGTGTAATGCACCAATGATCCTACTATCTAATAAAAAATGCATCTATGTATGCATTATTTAAATAAAAATCATAGACATACGTAGTAGTATCATTAAACTTGAAATTACCATTCATACTTGAACATTCATACATATAACAAAATTCATTAAATATAGTCAATTTTTAAGTTCAAGATGTACATTCATACATAGCTTTATCAGCTTACAACAAGAAAGTAACTAAGAAGAAGACCCAACTACAAATCAACCATATCTTCAATCTTCTTCTTTCAGCTGCCATTTCAACCAATGATTCTTGAAGCTGGTTTCTTGACCTAAGTAGACCAGGAATGATTTGCACTGAACGAGCACACATTGGAGGATCAACCCAATCAAAAAACCCACAATCCGTTCCCTACAAATTAGTACTTCAATCAATAACTTTTGAAAAAAATATAACTACAAATTTCTACTTACAAAAACTTCTGGGCATGAGTGAAAACAACGTCCTGGGTTAAGATTTGTCCATGAAGTACGCACACGGGTCTGACTACCACAGAAACACGCCACCATTTTAGCGATTTGATTTTGCCCTTTTTACTTTTTTAGGGTTTGACTTTTAATTTAGGGACCAGAAAATGATAGGGAGTGGGAACGGGGGGTTTTTTATTAGTTGGGTGGGGTATTATTTTATTTAAAGTTGGAAAAAGACTAAATTACCCTCGTGTGCATATCACGTGAAGAAGGTATAGACGGGAAGTTAACGGAGGTACACGTGGGGGACTGAAAGTGAATGAAACAGTGGAAAATAAGGACCATTTTTGCACTTAATGAACAGTACGGACCAAATCTGCAATTTGGCCAAACCACAAGGACGATTTTTGCAATTTACTCCCTACAATATAAAGTTCAAATAGTTTTCAATTTTAGAGAACAACAACACTCCACGTTACATTACACTATTGTGGTATTAGTATTTCAACTACCTAAAATTCCGCAAAGTGATCCTGATCTTGTAGGATAACGAAGTCGATACACATGTTTGCCTACACGTAAATACAAATTTATTAAAAGCTTGTACATAACTTCACACCAACAAAAACAGAGCATTGGCTTTACACTATATCTAAGCAAGGAGGGTGACCATATTCAATTTAATTAACCTACAATATGTAGTGATATTCATCATATTTGAAACAACACACACTTGATCCTGATCATACCATTGTTTAACAATTACCAAAAATATATATCAACACATTTTCTACACCAATTATGTGCGCTTTACATTATTAATACTAAAACAACATGCAACCTTTGATCAAATTATCTCACTTAACAGATGAGCTTTTCTATATTTACAAGAACAAAAATATTGTTCAGCACTAACAATTTCTTCACATATTCTCAACTAATACACAAATATACTTAAAAGTACCATATACAACTACAGAGCATCATAAGTAACTGAATCGATACACACACCATAACATTCACTTTACCCAACATTATATTTGTTAATCATGTGTAACTATTATTTAATAATAGTAGAGAAAAAAGTCACAACAACAACTTATAATGGTAATTGTAACAGATAATCTTATATTTTTAATCAAATCTACCTACGATAACGGCTATAACTCATTAGAAGACATGAATCAAGAAGGGTCAGAGGTTTCTTACTCTGCATCAAGAATGGTGATAGTTTTGCGTATAAAACTCATTAGAAGACATGAATCTACCTAATACAATCGTACTACCCTTGAATCTCACTAACATAACATTGTCTTATGAAAAAACTATATTATTCCTTCGATTCTTACTTACATGCATATGAAAATGAGATGAGCAATCAAATTTATTATTATTTTTTTTTTTGGTTCGAGATCATTACCTTTTTCTTGGCGCAGTTTCTTTAGCAGTTGATGATGAAGGATAATGAATGTGCTTCTGTGTGTTGAAGTGTTTAAACCGCCGTTTCATTTAATTTAGACAGGCACAAGTTGCTTAAATGTAGCAATGCAATCATTAGTTTTGAATATAACACTCCTAATATCTTTTACATATTTAATATAACACTCTTAATATCTATTACATATTTAAGAGTGTTTGTGAGTGTGTTTTTATTTCAATCTTAAAAATCCCAATGTATCATATCTTTAACCATTTAAGTGATTTCTTTAGTTTTACAAATTTTTATTTCATAAAAGTGCTTCAACTTTATCTTATTCGTAAGTTTAAAAAAAAAAAAAAAAAAAAAAAAAAAAAAAAAAAAAAAAAAAAAAAAAAAAATTGCAAACACATAAAAAGTGGGAAACTGGCAAGCAAAGGGTGAGCCTGAGGCTCGAACCCCTGACCTCAACCATTCTCAACCACCTTATAACACACGCCTTTACCAACTACGCCCTTGGGTCTTTTCCGTTAAGGGTTGCATACATTATTTAGTTAATCCTTTTTAGTCTTTATATCTTATTTTAGTTATTTGCTTATTTACTGCTTATCCTTATTAGTTATCTATTCATTTTTTTTTCTTAAGATCTTTACAACCTTAAGTAGTTTTCTGAACATTTTCGTAATTTTTCATATTAATTTACTATTTTTAATATTTTTTCTATTCCAAAAGTGTTTTTAATTCACAAAAAATAAAATAAAAAATAACAAAATACCAATTTTTTTTATAAAATTAATTTTAATCATTTAGGACTTTTATGAACCAAAGTTACACATCTATAGTTGATTTTTGATTTTTAGGTTTTTTTAGGCCCGTTTTAGTCCCGTAAGAGTCCTATTTGTAGTTTGAATTGATTTTATGATTTTTTGTGCTTTACCTTCTCATTTTATACGCTTTTTTGTTACTTTTACTTTTTAGTTTGTCTTTTATATTTTTATATACACATTTCACTAAAATAGCATTGCCAACGTTTGTTACTTTTCATGACGATGATGATTTTTCATAGATAAATTTGTGGTTCTACTTTATCAATGTTTCCTTTATAATAAGGCTATTGGTCTGTGTCAGGTTATATATATAACCGGGAGTAAGGATTATTCCCTGGTCGTCATGTTTCGAATGAAGTGTGAATGGAAAGATGAATTTCGTTTGTGATCGGATGATGTGAATAAGTGGAGAATTTTTTGATTATGACTAAAATTATAAAACATAAACTAAAAAGTAATTAATAAGCAACTAAAAAGAATAAGCGAAGCACGAAGTACCAAAAACGCGATAAAAACTAAAAACGAGCCCTTAACGAACCTTCAAACGAGCTAATAAAACCAAAATATTTAAAAAAAGAGCAAATTCCCAAACTAGGCCAAAAATTTTGGCCTATTTCAAGAGGGAGCCAAAAACACCTTCTATTTCCCATTTAGTCCATGCTCGACCGCTCGACTGCTCGACTCCATAAAAATTGCGACACGTGTCATTCCTTTATTATTTTATTAATATAATTCAGGCCCACACAGAATATAATTAACTGTACACCTTTTGTACTTTTACTGAAAGTCAATGCTCGACTGACGGTGCTCGACCAAGGATGCTCGACTGACGGCGTACTTTTTGTCCTTGGAAAAGTAAAAAGTTGTCAGAAAATCTGTACTTTGGATTCATTTGTACTTGCCAAATCTTTTGTATAGATTTTGGTTTGTACCTTTTTTTTTTTTTCTTTTTTCTTTTTTCTTTTCTCTAATTCCATTTTATTTTCAAAAAAACACACACAGAAACTAACACCTATCAACAAATAATACTCGGCAATCTAACTTACTTTCTTTGGGATACGTGCAACCGATCGATCAAGCAAATCTATCAACAAACCAGTCGCCAAAAACTATCAATCAATCATTCCTCATCAAGGGTGAGCTACTACAAAGCATTTGAGACTGATAAAAATGGTTACTCAAGAAGCTGAGACGTAAATACTTTGGATCTGGTATACATCATTAGGTCATTGAGCGAAACCCAAAATGGTTAGTTTTCTTGATTATGTCATTAGTTATTGTTAGCTTTTTTTAGTATTTAAACTTCTTATTGATATACTTGTTCGGATTTTTTGAAGATATGGATTATGTCATTAGTTATTGTTATACTTGTTCGGATTTTTTAAACTTCTTATTGATATACTTGTTCGGATTTTTTTAGTATTTAAACTTCTTGATTATGTCATTAGTTATTGTTAAGTTATTATGTCAGAAAAGTGTTTAGGTTCATTCTTCTTAATTATATACTTGTTCGGATTTGTCTGGTTTATTAGTTTTTTTTATTTATAAAAAAAGCCAAAAACCCAAAAAGAAGGCAAAAATCTTTTTATTACCTTGGTATTGGTTTATTGACGCTTGTTCCGTCATTTAGTTTCTTGTGAAGCGTTAGGCCTTAGTTCAATTTCTGATTTGGTGCTATGGTTACTTAGGGGAATCAATACTCTCACAGTTTGATTAGTATATGAAGATTATGTTTTAACTAGGTGTTTTGATTAGCTTATTTCGAGGGATTATGAGTTTATGAGATTTCAAATTTCAAATAAGATTGAAGTTTGGTTATGACATGTGGGTAGTAAAGTTTCATCGCACCGTAGGAACTTGATGTATCAATCATCCACCTTGTACTTTAAGCTTTCAAGTTAATTAGTGCTTATAGTGGTTGTTATTATGTCTTTTTTTAGTATACTTAAGCTTAATGCTTAGTTGTAAGTTCTTATGGGATTGCTAACTAGCTTACTTAAGGGTTTTCCTTACTTGACAGCTCATTTTTCTTATTGTTTATAATGTTTTCAAGCTTTTCTTAACTGTAAGTCTTAAGCTAACATGTTGTACAATATTTCTTTTTTATAGGACTATGATTCAACAGTTATCGTGAGAAGTAAAATGCGTTACTTCTTACTCATGAAAAATAGTTTAGATCAGCCACGACAGACAATGTTTAAGGCCACATGTTTTGGACCGTGGTTAGATCTTACCTATGTTGATAATGAAGAATCTCTGGTGCAGTATATGCTTAAGAAACAGGTCCACCAATATGATGATAGCTATGATCTTCCAATTGTATATTGTGTGAATGGACATAGCAAATGCTTTGGTCGACGCGAATTCTGCTTGATAACTGGATTTAGATTTGGTTTTCTCAGCTTTCGTAAATGGAGAAGTGGTGATATCCCTTTTCGTGATCGTGTTTTTCCGGATAAGGTTGGCCAGTATGTGAAAAACATCGATCTTCTATCTGTTATTGAAGATGAAGCAGTTTTGTTAAATCTGTCGGATGAAGATGCCGTAAGGGTGTGTCTATTGCTAACCCTAGAGGTTATATTTATGGGTAAGGAATTGGGGTCTGTCGTTGATGATATGTTACTGAGGATGGTCGAGGATCTTGAAGAATGGAATGCATTCCCATGGGGAGAGCACGTTTGGAGGCAGATGTATAATTCAATCAGAAATGTTACTTCAAAGCATCGACCTGTTGACAGTGGAACATTGGGCAACACAAAATCCAAGGATGTTCCGACCTATTGCTTGTCTAGATTTGTTTGTGCATTCAAGGTTATTACTTGCAACTATTTGACTACTTTTTTTAGAAGAATGCTTATTTATTATCTTTATAGTCCTTGTAACTCATAATGGTTTTGTTTACTTTTTTGAAGATATGGATTATTGAGACCTCCGATAGAAGTCATCGCCGGTGGACCAAGGATGAAGGGGTGATCCCAAGAGCAGTTTCATGGTCGAAACACAAATCATTTGGGAAATCTGATGATTTCCACCAACTTTTTGCTAAGGTAAATATAATTTTTTTATAATTGATTGGTGGATACAAAACTAATTTCTATATTTTTGCTAGGAATCAACACCAAAATTCGCTCTCTACCCAACCACTGCTGAGGTTCAATCTCAATGGTATATAGAATCATTAGAGTTTTTTAGGTGGTATACCCCGAGAGTGCGGCCAGTTGTAGAAGGTGGACCTTATGATCATTACTGGAAGAAAGTGGCGAGAGGTAAGCAGAAAATGAGTCAGGAAGTACACATCAGTCAAGATGCTTCTTCAGTGGAGAGATGTAAAGATGTGGATATGGTTGCTCTTGAGGCTGTTGTCAATGATTTGCAAGCCCGAACATTCAAACTCGAGACTATAATTCAGGTTAATGTTTTACCTTTTCCAATTTTTTACCAAGATATTTTCTTTTGAGAAACTTATCATGGTATACACTAATAGGCTAGTTTTGTTCCACAATACTTTCATTTGCAGGTACTTACCAGTAAAAGACAGAAAGTGGAGAAAGATTGTTATGAAAAGGTAATTCATTCATTTTAATCATGTATTTGTGATTTAATTAAAATGTTATACTAATATGTGGTAAACAATTTGGTATGCAGGTTTATACTTGTATAAGAGAACAGGAAGAAAAGAGTAACATGGAGACTTATGAAAAGGTTATTTATTTATTTTTGAACAGTTTTATACTTGTAAATATGAGTGTCTAATAATATGTGGTAAATTCTTTTTGTATGCAGTTTTATACTTATAAACCAAAACGGCAAGCCAAACTTACCACACCTGATGGTAAAAAGGTAATTTTCTGAATATCGTGTGGGATTAAACCAGAACAGCAATCCCAATTTGTGATTCTTATTTTTGATATCATTCGCAGGACCTTGATATCGGTGATGAGTATTGCAGTGAACCCAATGAATTTATTAATATGTTTCAGTCGCAATTTGTTTATCTTGAATCATCCCCGGAAGATGGACTGCCACAGGAAAATGTTGTAAAAGCTGAAAAGCAAGATGATTTGTGTCAACCTAAGGAAGCAAACTTCAAAAATTCAACTCACAAGAAACTTCCTCATGAGCGTTACGGGATACAGAAGAGGAGGTACGAAGAAGTTATTAGGCCACCGTTTATTGAAGTAAAACCTTCAAAAGTTCCTAGCATAGATGAATTGAGAAATCGAAAGAACATTCTTGATCCGATTATGGTTGAAATGTTACGGGAAGTCAGACCTTGGGTAAAGGTAAGATGTTTAATTTCTGTATTATAAAATAGTTTTAATCTAGGCCAATTGTTTTAACTATTTTTAGGTTATTGTTTCAGTTTTGGTGGTACAATGTTTAATTTAGGGTGACCAATGTGTTTTTTCGGAAAATCAAAGTTCACACAATTTTTACCAAACAATTTTCAAGTGCGAGGTTTGGAAACCTTTGCTTTTGTCTTTGCGATGGATATAAGTGTTGTATCACCTCGGTGGTAATCGGCTATTCTATGGGAAACAACTAGGGTAAACGGATCAAGGGGTGATTCCGGGCGACCTTGAACCATAGATAGTCGGTTTACTTAACCCTGTAGAGTTGGGCTCAGATATCGGGCCTCAGATTATTCATCCTGCTTGTGATTAAGACACGGCGGAGGTAGTCTGTACTCCCGATCAGGTTCAAACTACACGGGCAACTGTTTTGACAGCTTGTGATCTCGTCGCGAAGACTTAGTGCATCGGCGGTACACACAATCTTGTAAAATCTTTTGAAAAATTTTGTGAACTTTAATTTTCCACAACATAAGCTTAATTATGTAGTTTAGACAGTAAACATTATGCCTCACTCACAGGCCACAGCGTATGTTAAAATGATGTAGGGGTTGCATGATTCTTATAATTGCATGATTCTTATAATTTTTTTTTTAATCGTAGAAGAGCCTAAAATAGTTCAACCAACTCCCCCCTACGTGAACCTATAAAAATTTTAAGACCATATGCTAGTTTAAACTTTTAAAATAAAATGTTAACATATGCCAACCAACATAAGTTATTGGTAAAACCTATGTTAATATAAGCACGTTAGATTGTTATTGTTTTTATTAATTTGTAATGTTTTTGGTAATGGTCATTTATGATTACAGATTCTTCATCGACCATATCAAAACCTCGACACAATTTATCTTGGCTACGAAATTGATAAATTTCTCACTAGGGATGGGTGGCGTAATTGTAAGTTTCCTTGGTGCGGTGAAATAACTGTGGATCGTTATTTCTGGGTTTCTCTAATCGGCCTTGACGATAAACGCAAAGGATGGCTGTGTGACGAGGTAAAGTAAAAATATCTTTTATTTACTTTACTCAGTTTTATATAAAATGTGCTTTTGGTTGTCTGTACTTGCCAACTGATTTCAAGTGACTTTTATATGAGAGAAAGTGAATATTTGTAATCATATATTGAAGTGATTTTGTAAAAGTGAGTTCAACATTATAGTTGTGGATTCTATAATACTTTGAAAACCTCAATTATTAGGGCACATCTATCTAACCATGTATGATGGGTTCCACCGCTTAAATTGACTGAGTTCCCTAAAACCATTTCTGTGCTTGATCTTGATCCCAAGTTTTGGTTCTTTTTTTAACGAAAAATGTGATCAATATCAAGTACACCAATGGTTTTATGGAACTCCGTCAATTTAAGCGGTGGAACCCATCTACATGTTTAGAAAGATGGGCTCTGATAATTGAGGCGTGTTGATTGTGATAATCATATTGTGTGTATTGTTCATGACAGGCCACACTCCTTCATTATCCCATTCAACACGAGTCCTTTGGGCTTTTCTAGAATCGACAATTTTTTGTTCGGCACTCTTTGGTACTTTGAGTTTCCCCTCGAAAACCCATTCCCTTGTTATTGTCATAGCAATGGGTTTGGCGCAAACCTTTGCACATATTTCGTTGACTTGGTAATGGGAATTCGAGTGGAGGCTCAAAGTAACAAAGTGTGTCGTGGTACGAACCGTGTTGACTGCGATAAACTTGAAATCCGTTGGGAGGTAGAGAAAATCAAAAGCGAGTGGTTTTATATAACTTACTGAATTTTTTTTTTTTGTCCTTTTTTCTTTTTTCTTTTTACAGCACATTGATCTATGGATTGCTTACATGTGGCATACTAGACCAGACGATATGGAATGGTCGATGGTTAGCTGTTTTTTTCTACCTCTACTGATGAATGGATCGATGCCTTTGTTTTATGCAAACAGAGAAAAATACCCTCTTGGATGGGCTGATGTTGAGCGGGTTTTTATCCCCATAAATGAACCTGAAATACATTGGTCTCTTGCGGAGTTTCACATCCGGACTGGTAACGTTACATTCTATGATAGCCAAGGCTATCCTGAGATTGAAACGCGTGATTTTTATCTGAGAATGAGGAATTGTCTAGAGACAAGGCTTCCGGAAGTGATGAAAGAAGCATGTGTGTTTGAGCAGAAGGGAATCGATCCTCTCTCCTATAGGATTACGTTTATGAATGCTGAAAATGTTCCCAAGCAGGGTGGTTTGTTTGACGACTGTGGGGTGTGGCTCTGCATCTTCTTATACAGGTATGTCATTGAACATCACCCTTATATTTGGAGGTGGTAAGGGTGGGTCAATAGAGTTATGGAGTAATAGTCAAAACAGAATTTGTTTATAGAACATCACCCTTATATTTGGAGGTGGTAAGGGTGGGTCAATCGAGTTATGGAGTAATAGTCAAAACATAATTTGTTTTAAAGGATGTAATCTAACCCATACGCTATTTTTGTTAGAATATCCAGTTTTTGCCTTAAGCTCCTTCAATAATTTCACGACATCAAGCATAGTAGGCCGTTTCCTTGGTTGGTCATTCGTGCGCTTGTGCAATTGCAAGCACACCCAACATTTGATACTTTCAGCCAAAATTTGTAACGGAAATACCAATTCGTTTAGTCTTTTAAAACAAACTGATATAAGTTTATAAAGTTCATGTAATACAAGGCTATATTATCCACCCTATTAGCTCTTCCTATCTTCCCACTAGCTCCAATACTTGTTAGTATCTAAGCCCATATAATGCCTCATAAAACAGAATGTTACAATTGCTAAATTAGAATTTTGTTAATCATTCAAACAGCTTGTTATCGATGTTACAGGTTGGGAAACGGTAGGCTTTTGGAGGTTGAAGACCCTATTCAAACAGCGCTGGCATATCGAGAGAGATTGATAAAGTTTTATTACAAGCATAAATTACATGTTCCTTGAAAGTTGCCTGGCATGTTCCACAAAACATTCAGCAGTCCAACGTGTCTTTAGCATCAATGTTATTTTGTAAACATTTGTATGTTCCTTTTGCAAACCATGTTAGTGATGGAATCACATGGGAAGTAGCATGTAGTTGCGGGATAGTTATTCCTCCGGAATAACGTTGGGTTTATGCATATCCAACATTTTGTATTTATCCCCGCTTTTATGACATGTTGACTGAATCTTAACTTTGGGAATATGGTCGACTACTGCTTTTATGCCGTTTGACTGAATCTTAAGTTTAGGAACACGGTTGACTGCTCGACTTGTGGTTGGGTAGATGGATAAGTAGATTGACATTTATTACACACTTTATTGTTGTAAATGTAGGCTTCTCTATTTCCTATTTAAGAGTTGGTTCTCCTTAGTTTGCTACATATATTTGAATTCAATTAAAAAGGATAGTATACAAATGGATGGCCCTTCAATGTTACTGGAAGAACTTGCAAATGCTGCAGATTCTCATTTGATAAGCAAACAACTGTATGTGTTATTACATAGGGAGACTTTGGAGGCGGAACAGGCTGTGGTTGATCTAGAGATGCATTGTGCGCATGCGGCAGAGAAAATCCGTAAAAAGAAAGCTTATATTACAGAATTTGAGGCAGTAAGTGGCATTGCAGCTGCGAACGCTGTTACTTATTTGAAGGCGATGGTGGGGGTTGAAGAGGAACAAGAGAATCTTTTGAAGACAATGCTGGTGACTGCGCAGCGTGATGCTCGTCAGAAGTGTCGCTATATGGCAAAGGTCTATAACCAAATGACTGAATGAAGGGGAAAGGGTTTGGTTTTATTCTAGTGTGTTGCCTTCTATGTTAGTTGTTTAATTGTGTTATCAAGAAAAAAGCTTGTTAGGAAAATAGCTAGTAGAATGACGTTGTAATATTATTATGTTTGTGCATGTGTTTAACTCTATGTTAGTTGTTTAATTGTGTTATCAAGTAGTAAGACACTTTAAAATGAAATTTGTTATTATTATTATTATTTTCCATACGTATCTTGTTTGGAATCACATTTTACAGACCAAGTAATAAGACACTTTAAAATGAAATTTGTGACCAAGAATGGGTCATGAAATGTGGATTATTCTTGTACTCGGTGTCTAAGGGTCTTGATGGGTTAAGACAACGTTCTTGCTTTTTGTTTTCGATAACATCAGATCATTGACTGTCTATTACGTGGTAGGTTTTATGTATTGTTATCGACTATGCAAGCTTTTTGCACATTGTCCTCTGAAGGATAGATGTAACCTTTACAGAAGAATGTAGTCTGGAGTATTTCAATATTACCATAGTAAAAGCGCTAAGAGAAATGTTGCATTCTAGTTTAGTAAAAGCTCTAAAAGTGTGAATCATTTGAATTCCACCTACATTTATTTAGGTTCGCCTATAACCTGAATTAACTTGGAAGACAATTGAATTTAGCAGTCCACAAAACATTTAGCAGTCCCACTGCTTAGAAGCATAAATTTTATGTAATTATTCCGTACTACAAATTGCAATAAAAACACTCCAATGTCTTTGGTAACTTTTGTACCAATTACGGGTCATCTAAGTTGAAATGTTCGTAGCTCCAATCCATTTCATTGTCTTGTGTGGGGGATGAGGTTCCCGCCATTGATGCTTGTTCCCAACTTGAAGTTCCTGCTATTCATGGTTCTTCCCAACTTGTAGTTCCTGCCATTGATGGTTGTCGCCAACATGATGTTCCCACGTTTTTCTGTGAATTTAAAGCAATTTAACAAGCTTATACATTTAACATTAAAGCAATTTAACAAGCTTATACTCTAATGTCAAAAAGTATTTGTTGAATGAAAATACAATTCAATTACCTTTTTCTTTGGCAATGGTTCCGTACATGATCCACGTGTGAAAACGTAGAGGGGGGGTGAATACGTTTACCGTTTTAAAACTTAAAACTTGTTGTATCAAATTTCCAATTCGGCTAGTTCTAATATGAACACTGTCTGTTGTAGTTTATGTCTACCAAGTTGTCACACAAGTATTATCACATAATCACAACACAAGCAATCACATAATGCAAATATAAAAGTAAAGAGATAAGTAAAAGAAAGCGCAAACCGAACACGATGATTTATAGTGGTTCAGTCACGGAGCTCCTCTCCGCCCTACTCCACTCCCCGAGTACCCAACTCGAGAGTTACTTCACTAGATCAACAAGCTCCCTTTCTTAGGCGGAGAAAACCTTTACACGTCGCTTACTTCCTTTTCCGGTACTAAGCTAAACACCGGGTTCTTTCACAAGGTAGAACCAACCTGACGTCGCCTATTTACTTTACCGACACTAAGCTAGATGTCGAGTTCTTTACAAGGGTACAACCACTCCCAACACTCTTTGTATTTTAAGGACTAAAATACTAACCTCACTCTACTGATCTAAATGATACAATGATGGTTACAACAATGATCCATGACATAAGTATATCATGGATATGAATGCCTACACTATATGAACTTCCATTGATCGGAAGCCTTCAATGTATGAAGATCACAAGCTCCCCAAACTTGTTGTGATGGATCTTCATGTATGCAACTAAGATCTTCTTGGTGGATCATGAAGTATGCTATGGATGATGTCTCATGATCTTGAGCTTGCTTCACAGGATCATTAACAATGTATGCTTACAACATAATGAAAGTTAGTAACATTATGATCATTATGTAATGGGTGATTAATGTATGAATCTACATGGTTTGCTACTGATCTAAGTGTGTGTAATGAGTGAGGGAATGTATGTTCTAGTTGGATGATCAATGTGTAAAACCATGGCTACTATTTATAGTAAAACTATGTGTAAAACCATGAACAAAACCATGTGCAAAACCATGTGTAAAACCATGTGTAAAACTAAAACCATGTGTACAACTAAAACCATGTGTAAGACTAAAACCATGTGTACAACTAAAACCATGTGCAAATCTAGTAGCTTAAAGATCTATACAAAATATTATCAAATCTTACTAAATCTTCCAAAATCAAATCTTATAAAATCTACCAAATCTTTCCAAAATATATTTCATATCTTTATAAGATTTTCTAATTAGGTATGCCATGATGTCATGTGTTAATATTAAAATATGTAAATGTATATATGTATGTAACATGTATCCTAGTGATCATGTAAAATAAGGTTCTAAGTAGAATGATTATCCTTTTTAAAATACTTAATTACCTAACCGTATTTTAAACATTCTAAATGGTTTGTTAAAGGTTTGATCATAATGCTACATAACAAACATGTACGAACCTGTGTTGTATCATACGAGGACTTGAGAGGTGTTGAATGTATGTTGAGACAAGATATGATTACAAGTAACTTGTACATTTTACGCTATGTATCAAGTTACATGTTTGTCATCAATCAAAACAAACGAGATTGCTTGCACTAGCAATCTCCCCAACGAGACTGCTTGCACTAACAATCTCCCCCTTTTTGATGATGACAAAATATGTAAACGTGATAGAAAGTAAAATGCAAAAATTTACTTGTGTCCATAATTACTTACTTTATTCTTGTGTCAGTTTCTCCGTTTACACCTTTCTCCCTTTTCTCCTTGTGTTCGTAATTACTCACTTTCTCCGTTTACACCTTTCTCCCCCTTTTGTCGAAGCAAAAAGGGTGTGTCCTTGGAGTTAACTTAATTTCTCCCCGAAATGGCGAGCTTGCATCATCCCTAGTGAAGTTAAATAGACTACTCCAATCTCCTATGGTTGTTGCGTCTCCTAGGTTGTAAGCGGATCCATGGATCAAATTAAGACTCTTAACCTACATCAAGGTTAGTGGTGTGCAACATAAAAAGAATATATATGAAAAATGCATGATGAATGAAATGCAAATAGCCAACGATACACGTGGGTAATCTATGTTGGACTATGTAGACCTATCTCCTCCTTTTTGTCGAAACGAAAAGAAGATATGCGTAGCGGAATGTGGTAACCAATCCTTGGTGATTACTCCTCCTAGTTTAGAGTACCAAGTATGATAATGTAATGATAATGAGAACTTTAAGGCTCCCCCTTGGATAATACTCCCCCTAATTGGAGTGACAATGTTAAGATGTATGATCCTACAAAAAAAATAGTTAGAATATGATATCCTCCCCCTTGATCTATACTCCCCGTTGCTAGGGTACCAACGTATATGATCCAAGGATGAAGAATCCTACAAAATAAAGGTTAGTATAAAACAATATTTGTCCTTGGACAAGTATATGATATACACCAATGTGTGTATATGATGCATCCTAAAAACTACTTGACGAAAGCTCCCCCTTGCTCTAGCGCGTCAAGATGAACCTACAAAACAAAAGATCAATGCACTAGAAGCTATGTCTTAAGTCATATACGACCAATGTGTATAGACGATGCAATATGAGTGCTAGACTGATAATCCTCCTGGTTTGAGATTGTCAAGAAGCACCTATAAAAAAAGGAATAGTAATCGAAGCAAACTTTATCCTATGATGAGTAAGCTATATACGATCGAGCGTATATGATGATGAACCTACAATGAAATGGTTAGTGCAATATATTTTATCTCAAAGAAAAATATTATGCAACATATCAATAATCTAATCACAAGCAACATACCAATTGTGATTGTCTAATTAAATAAAATATGATGCAGCAATATCATATGATAAAATCCTACAAAACAATGCATATGAGGAGGATATGAAGTGAAGTTAAAAAGCTTAAAGTGAGTGGTGTTAATAT
The DNA here is from genome assembly GCA_021014915.2 of Artemisia tridentata subsp. tridentata. Lineage (NCBI taxonomy): Eukaryota > Viridiplantae > Streptophyta > Magnoliopsida > Asterales > Asteraceae > Artemisia > Artemisia tridentata. Next base: position 320,503,246 of record CP139506.1, on the reverse strand, counting down.
GATGTTGGTTTACAAGTGAATGATAACTTAATGGATGACTAAAGGTTGATGTAAGTAGGTTTTTCGTTAATCCATGGGATTGATGATTAGTGAAAGAAGTGATGGAAGGTGGTGATTATAATGAATGCAATGAATTTAGAAACTCTAATGTATAGCAAATGATATAAGAGTATTTGAAGACGGTTACGGTTATGATATTTTCATCTACCAAAGATGAATCGTGCCATAGTAAATGTTTGAATGAGAATGAGAGGAAGTGAAGACAATGATCACTTAGGAATAGAGATTCCATATGTAACAATTGGAAATACTAGATACCTATATGTGGATGAGAATGACATCATATGATGAGAGTGTTGGTTGGACAAACATGTTGAGAATGATGGTTCTGTTTGCACTGACAATGACATGCTTGATATGTAACAAGAATGAAAAAGGATGAGATCCTATAATGGTGTTCTAGACACTAAAGATGTTCTAGACAATTAAGTTGTGAGATTAAGATGAAAATCCTAGATTCGTTGATTACCTAAAGTTGTTTGGTTTCTGAATGGTTAAAAGCTGATCAGGTACCCGCGGATTTGGCGGAACCAAAATTTTGGTTCCGTCCTTCTTATCGAAGGGTTTCGTGGGACCAAAATCGATTAGGTCATGTTTTGTTGTTTTTGATCAAACGAAGGTTCATGCTATGGTCTATTCACTTATAACTACTAATTTGGTTTCACTAATCCTAGTCAAATTCTAAGGAGACTTAATGTATCTCATTTAAGAGGTTTGTCAAACACATGATGTGTTTTTCTTTTAATGAGATATTGGTGCAGAGCTGTGATGTTGAGCTAATACGGTTAGAAACACTTTGTGATTTTGTGAACTGATTTAACTAAGTGATTTGAACCTACTTGTCGGTATTTGGGAATGTAAGAAACATGAGTACATGTTATTTAATGAAAAGACAATTATGTGAATGAATTTCTCTCCTCCTTAATTGGTGGTCATTCAACATAATCTATGATGCATTAAATGAAGAATGAAGGTAAAGTGTTTAGGATGTTGCAGATTAATGAAAGCGATGAGCTTAGCAATGTTTTAGTGGATATTGGTTAGCATACAAAGAACTTCATCCGTGAAGTTATGTAGCTCTTCTCTATCAATGCGAGATGATCGCACGATGAGGCATGTGGTTTTTCTTATGGGAGATATATTGTTTTAACTAAAAGATGATGGAGATATTGTTAGGTGAGCGGAAGCAACAATATGATTTGGAGAGAGGTATATTGAAAGATATCCAAACACAAATTTCAAACCTCTAAAACTTAATCCTATTAGCTTTTAAAGCTATATGCAAGAAAATGGATCCCATAAACATATTACTAATCTAAGTAGCAATAATGAGATAACAATTATGCAACATAAGCATAACAAAGAGAAATAACAAATAGTTTGTTATCAGCCTACAAGACAAAAAGTCTTAATGACAAAAGATGTGAATATCATATGACAACATCTTATAAAAATAAATAATCTACTAATAGACATAAAGATACCACATAGCATAAAGACAAATAATCATATTGCAAGATAGCATTGTTTTAGATACTACATTGTGAAATTGTTTTTAAGTTAGGCTTAGTCACTTAAGCATACTTACCCATTAATTAACACAATGATCTATGTATAAAATAAAATGACTTCTAAATGTTCATCATACCAAGACCACTTAGACAAAGTGCACATATGGCAAACAAATAGTGTGACAAAGAAGTGAGACTAAGATTCATGCAAACCATTATAACATTTAGGAGCATGTACCATTTAGACTATCCTACGAAAAAGCTCAATGATTATCAACTAAAGACAAAGACTATCTAACACCATATAGTAAGTGTGAGTTAACAAGTAATACGTTAATCTTGCGAAATAGCATATAACAAAAGAATGAACATATCATACAAATCATACAGCATATAAGCATGCAGACAAAACCTTTCTAAGGTTTACACATTTGACAATGATAACATCAAGATATCAAACAAATATCATGTAATCAATACACGTATATGTAATGCAAGTGATTTTTTTTAATAAACTAAAGAAAAATCACATCTACTTCTTGTTTGATTAATTATTCCTAAGACAAGATAATTCACCAATACATGACTTAATGAGACTCAACTATTTCTATAAAAACTAGTGTGATGAAGATGTCATGTTATACACGTAAATTTGACAAATATGTGTCGATGGATTTTAATCATTGTGTTTGGAATCTAAGATTGAATGATCTAAAGGGTGACATCCTTTAAGTTGAGTTTAAGTATGAGTTATGCAAGTGATCTAAGATCAATACATGTGTTTGTGTGTGGTAACGGGATATGTCATGAAAGTTCTAAAGAAAGTTCTTTGGAACAAGAATCTAAATAAAGTTACTAACTTTAATAGGTCTTGTGTATGCTCCAGAGATGTGAATATGCACAAGGTTTTACCAAGGTTTAATGTACGCTTAAAAGGAAATAGATACGTATGGTATCTTTCAACAAGTAAGATTTAACTAGTGCTCAATAAGGAAGATAGTTCATAGAACTAGTGGATGTTTGTTTTAAGATTATTTGCCCAATGTGGTGTAATGAAATCTCTTGTAACATAACCGCTCATGTTGCAAGAAAATAATGATGCATAGGATATACATTATCCTTTTTAACAAGATGAAAAATAAACACATAATGTTTTTCCGAAACATCATGTTTTCCTAAATGAAGATATGAACACAAAGTATTTGAATTGGATAGACTTATCCTAAATAAACTAGGTTTCAATAATATGATAACTAGACAAGATAAACTTACTTGAGTTTCTTTTGTATACTCCTCAAGATTGTTATTTGGGATGTATGAGATTGGCTTTGAGATTTCATTATAACATAAGTTGTTACAATGTTGATTCAAGATTTAATGAAACAAAGTATTACCAATACTTTGATGACTTGTGGTACTATTTAATGAATGTGAGCATTATGCTCATTTGATGGTGAAGTTCTAATTCTATAGGTGGCAAGGTATTGATGAGTTGATTCAACTTGCATTTGATTTGGTATGAGTGTTGGACTAAGGGCTTTTTGAGCAATGCACTCAATGGCGTGAATTATGGTGATGAAGGAGTTTGTTGAACTTTTGGGTTTCATGAATGTTGAAGATTACAAGAATGGATACTAATTCTTGTGTTTCACTAGCGGATGAAGTGTTTGGTTATGTTTGTGAAACTTAGGGGCTGAATGTGATGAAGACTAATTCTTATGGATAACGAGGATGAAGACAGACTCTTATGATCTATTGGTTGGTATAACTAGTGTGTGATGTGATCTAAGGCTTAGGGTATAAGACATATCACAGAAGTGAGTGTGATGGGATAATAGTGAAAGTACAAGTGTACTTAGGCGATAGGATAAGTGTTTTAACATACGTTGTTAAAATACTTGGGAGTTGATTGTTTTGGATATGACTTTTAATGACTACAATCGTAAGTCAAATTTACTTGAATATTTCGGATGAAATACTTTAAGTTGTCAATCCTACTTTGAGAAAAAAATAACAAGACTTGATAATTACATCTATAACCTAAGTGTGAGTTATGACTTGATGTAAATCGTCTTGAAGGATGACATGTTAACCAAGTGAGGTAACATACGTGAATACATACATGAGTTGGGTTTGTAATATGTGATATATTTGAAAACAGTGAGTCTGGATTAGTTTGGAAATTGTCAATTTACAAATCAAGCTAATGGATAAGTAAAGGACAAGTGAATGCAGGGAATATGTGTAATGATCACAAATGATCAGTGGTCCATGGACCTCAAGAAACAAGTTTCCGGATTCCTTCCTTTATGGAGAAAGGTCTCTTCGATCCTTTTTGTGAAGTTTGAAGTTATGGTTAGAGATGATTTTCCTATAGGTGCAAGTGAAATGTTCTAATCCTAATATGAGTAAATCATCAGTGAAAAGAATCTTAGTGATGAGCGTGAGTGATCTTGAGTGAGGATCCTGATCTTTCTAATTTATAGACAGGGAGGATATTGGATTTGATGTGAATGAGTTTTGATCAATCTTATGGTTCTACATAATTCTCAATCATCCAAATACACTTAATGATCAGTAGAATAAACCTAAACAAAAACTAGAATCTATAATCTAAGGATTGGGATTAGTCTGGGAATTTTGAAAAGTTACTTTTGACACCCACGGATCCAATCGACAACAAAAGCGGAGCCAAAGTTTGGGAGCCGTGGAATCCGTGGGTTCTGGACTGGCGGATCCAAAGCTAACTCTTGACGGATCCAAAATGAGGGATCCGTCGGATCCGTTGAACAAAAGTACTAAAAAGAAACAGAGAGATATGCAAAATTCGCGTTTTTCGACCAAGACCCGAAAATTCTCCTGGAACATATCTATTAGCTAATATGTAATGCAAAACTACTAATAATGTTTATTCTAACACACATACACACATAGTTTAATCCGATCATATTAACTTACCTTAAATGAGAGTTAAGCCAAACAGTGGCTTAAACCCGGAAACTTGATAACATCAAAGTGTTATCGTCCTGCATGATATGGTTAGTTCGCATGAAGGTTTAACAACAAGATAATATCCTAAAGGCATAACAACTCAACACATCATTGTTTCAAATTGTTTGTACCAAACACTCTTTTTCAAAGATACTACATGTTTACTCATTATAACACTTGAGCAATTAAGTGAGAGTTTGTGCAAGTCAATAGTTTTCAAGACATTTCACTTAGTACACATTTCTAAGTAAGTTATGCAAGGTTTTCACATAATATAATCAAACAATAGTATCTAAGTCTAAAAGTAGAACAGACACAGTTTATCAATGTATTACACAATATCTAGCAAATGTTCTATTATGCATAAAACAAGCAATTGATAAACAAGCAAGTAAGTATCATGGCAAGACACTTATGTATTACAAATAAACAAGTACAATCACACTTATCAACAAGCATATCACATATATGCAAATAATAAAGAACAGTTAGCCACATAGCATAGCATAGATGAAAGTATACTTTTTGTCACTTTGCGTTTAAATATGACGATGTATGCCAAGCTTAATTTGTTTTCTTTATATTACCAAATTATTTAGTTTCAAAAGAAATCATATTTATGAGCAAAGGATACCAATTTATATTGCTTGACTCAAAAGTTTAACTTACTGTGTCAAAATAAAACTTGATATTTTGAACATGTTATAGTATTTGATTTGTTTTACCTACTTCAATTTAGATCTAGGCCATGAGAATATTTTTAAATGAAAGTAGACTTAATTCCCTTCAAAATGATAGATGGCGCGACTCCTACGGACTTACGGTTAATTAGTTATGATTTTTTGAAGTTTCACAAAAAAACTGCAAACGGATCCGACGGATCCTTTTTGAGGGATCCGCCCTTTATGTCATTTGGATCCGCCGAGACCTGTGACAGATTCTCCTAAACTCATATTTTGACATAGCGAAAGTATGTGGGACTTGCTACACTTAATCTTAGGCATATATTACAAATATTAACAATATTTCTACCTATGTGACTTATCTAAATATTACGGAGGTGATTTTTCAACTAACTTAATGATTATTCCAAACACTCCCTTCAAAATGGTATTTTTCGTAAATTAGTTCTGAGCACATAATTTGACACTTACAAATTCTTTTGAGAAATATTTTTCTTTTATTTTTCAAGAACACCTTCAAGCTTGTATACAAAGTGATATTTAACAACAAAATTTCAAAGTATACTTAGCGAAACATTTTTCATATTATGTTCTGCTTCAGAGGCAATTTGATACATGGATCTTACTCTATTTTAAAAACCATTTGTTTTGAAAATGAGAGACAACCCGCTCTGATACCAATTGTGAAAACGTAGAGGGGGGGTGAATACGTTTACCGTTTTAAAACTTAAAACTTGTTGTATCAAATTTCCAATTCGGCTAGTTCTAATATGAACACTGTCTGTTGTAGTTTATGTCTACCAAGTTGTTACACAAGTATTATCACATAATCACAACACAAGCAATCACATAATGCAAATATAAAAGTAAAGAGATAAGTAAAAGAAAGCGCAAACCGAACACGATGATTTATAGTGGTTCGGTCACGGAGCTCCTCTCCGCCCTACTCCACTACCCGAGTACCCAACTCGAGAGTTACTTCACTAGATCAACAAGCTCCCTTTCTTAGGCGGAGAAAACCTTTACACGTCGCTTACTTCCTTTTCCGGTACTAAGCTAAACACCAGGTTCTTTCACAAGGTAGAACCAACCTGACGTCGCCTATTTACTTTACCGACACTAAGCTAGATGTCGAGTTCTTTACAAGGGTACAACCACTCCCAACACTCTTTGTATTTTAAGGACTAAAATACTAACCTCACTCTACTGATATAAATGATACAATGATGGTTACAACAATGATCCATGACATAAGTATATCATGGATATGAATGCCTACACTATATGAACTTCCATTGATCGGAAGCCTTCAATGTATGAAGATCACAAGCTCCCCAAACTTCTTGTGATGGATCTTCATGTATGCAACTAAGATCTTCTTGGTGGATCATGAAGTATGCTATGGATGATGTTTCATGATCTTGAGCTTGCTTCACAGGATCATTAACAATGTATGCTTACAACATAATGAAAGTTAGTAACATTATGATCATTATGTAATGGGTGATTAATGTATGAATCTACATGGTTTGCTACTGATCTAAGTGTGTGTAATGAGTGAGGGAATGTATGTTCTAGTTGGATGATCAATGTGTAAAACCATGGCTACTATTTATAGTAAAACTATGTGTAAAACTGATGAGGCGAAAAGTGTACCGCTTTTAAGGGGTCATTTAAGCCTTAAATCGTATTTATTTGATCAAATATTGCCCTAAATCGTTCCTTTTGTCATTTTAGGTACTTTTGAGGAGAAATCTGGAAAAGGAGGCATTTTGGACGTTTTTGGAGCATAAAAGTGAAGAAAACGACAAAGTCTCAAAAATCGGCTAAAAGTTACTCTTGACGGCGTCACAATTTACTCTGGACGGCGTCATGCTTTGGCAAGAAAAGTTGGACGTGAAATTTACTCATGATAAGCCAGTGAAAATAGCATGTGAATTCTGACGGCGTCACGCTTTAACTTGATCGAGGGCGTCACGGCTTAAATCATAAGGGGACGGCGTCACGTTCATTGTTAGACGGCGTCAAGCCTTGATAAGCCAGAATGGATTTTTGAAGAGCTAAAGAGGGACGGCGTCAAGATGGTCATCCGGGAACCCTAAAAGCGGCGAGGTGACGGCGTCACACTCCATAAGGTGACGCCGTCAGATCCAAAAATCTATATATAGTTTTCTAATTTTTTGTCATTAAGGAGAGCTTAGTGTGTGGAATTTTGGGATAAAACCCTAAGACGATTTTAGCTACTTTTTCAGGGCTTTTTGCCTTGAGATCTTCCATGTTTCATTGAAAGATAAGTTATCAATTAATCATTCAATATGTCTATGTGTTGTTTGATTCTATCTTATTCTTGTCTTTTGTTTAACATGTTAGGCTAAATTTATCTTGTGTTTGCTTAGATCTAATGAAACCTAGCTATTGATTATTGGTTGTTAGTGTGTTGTTAGTTGTATTGGATGATTGTTTATCTATGTTAGGCTTAAGAAAACTGGCTAACTTCCTATTCGGTAACTTGCTTGAACGTCTTAAGAAACATGAACCAAATGCGTACTAAAGGTTTTTATGGTTGTATTTAATGCACAAGCGAATTCTAGTGATCCCATGTTAGGAGCTTCCTAGCCGGCTCGACATAGGAGTGAAGTAGGAGCTTGTAGAGTTGGGGAAGTAAGTACGCCACCCCACGAATGGTATTAAGGAATACACCCGTCATCCACGCGACTAATACACACTAATTAACCGGTAAAAGATAGTTAGGGAGTAAGGAAATCTAAGTAAACACATTTCTCTACACATAAGTTTCTCACCACATTTTATTTTCAGTTATTTATTTTATTTGCATTCGTAGTAAATTGGGTTAGTTGACTAGCAACTAATTCCGCCCACTCCTTCAAAACCCGAGATTTTACTTGCTTTCATAAAGACTATAAAAACATAAAAAGAATCTTCCTCAACCCTTAGACCTAATTAGAGTAGCCTTTCACACCTAACGAACACTATTCCCTGTGGAGAACGATCAATCCCCCGTACTTACCACTACACTATACTACATCGGTCAGGTACACTGCCTGGTGGGGTTGTAAGCCTCTTGAGATCCCTCGAGAGGTAAAACCTGTTGTAAGGTTACAAAACCACGCAATCAAGTTTTTGGCGCCGCTGCCGGGGAATAGTTATTGTTTAGGTTGAATTTTTATTTCTAATAGGTCTACTCACTAGATTCCTTTCTAGTGAGATTTTTATTTTATTTTTCTAGGTTTTCTTTAGTCTATCTATTTTCTTCGTGTCTTTGTTCGTAACCATACCATCCGACATCATGGAAGATGGTAATATCCTTAACCCCCACAACCCACCACCACAACAACCACAACCACCTCCTAGAGCCCGTACTTTAGGAGAGTATTCCCGTCCTAGCCACCATGGCTATCGAAACACCATTGAGCTCACTCAAGGAGCCAATATCACACCCTTGCGATCCGACACCATCCGGTTGGTGCAAAGTGGATGCGCATTCCATGGACTTCGTTCTGAAGATCCTAATCAACATCTCAAGGACTTTCTTAAAATCGTTGATTCTATAGACCTTGATGTTGCCACTCGAGAGACGACCCGATTGCGTCTCTTCCAATTCTCTTTGCGGGACCAAGCTAGTCAGTGGCTAGAACGTCAACCCGCAGGATCCATTACCTCTTGGGATGATCTCACCACTCGTTTCCTTGCTCAGTTTTTCCCACCGGGAAGAACTACCAAGCTAAGGAATGATATCTTGATGTTCCAACAACGTCAAGGCGAAACTCTCTACGAGGCATGGACTCGATTCAAGGACTTACTCCAGAAAGTCCCTCACCATGGCATAGAACTTTGGCTCCAAGTCCAAATCTTCTATGACCATATCAATCTCTCCACGAGGCAAACCATTGACCAATCGGCCGGTGGCAAGCTACGTGATCATAGTGCGGAACAATCATGGGCTCTCCTAGAGGATCTTGCTCTTTATGACAATGAAAGTTGGAGTGATCCCCGTGATTTGAATAAAACGGTCAAGGCAATATCTTTGCCTTCTAACAATTCAAGCACTTCCGACCGTAGGATCATAGAACTTGAAGACCAAGTCAAGTTCCTCATGAAATCCTACGAGGCTCCTAAACCTTCAAGCCAAGTGAACAAAATCACTTCTTCATGTGAATTATGTAGTGGTCCCCACGACACTCGTGATTGCATGGAACTCCCCGAACAAGCTTTTGTGGACTACGCATCCTCGCGTACCGACGGAGCGGGAGACAAGTGGTACACTTTCAAACCCGAGCCAAACCATTATGGTGATTCATACAACCCCTCATGGAAAAATCACCCGAACCTTAGGTGGAAACAAAACCAAAACTCACAACAAACCAATTCTTCCAACCCACCTAATCATTTTCAATCAAGCGGTTCCAACTCGAACCGTACTTTCAACAACAATCCTTCCGGCAATGGTAGTACCAATAACTTTGAAGGATTGATGTCTCAATTTATGGCATCTCAAGAAGCTCGTTTAGCCAAGTTTGAAGCCGATTTCAAACAAAAACAAAGCGAGATGACCGATAAGATTGACACCTTGTTGAAAGCCCTCAATGACCGAGAAATGAGAGCACTCCCTAGCAACACGGTCAAGAACCCGAAACTAAATGTCAACGCTATTTCATCGGTTTCGTCCCCTAGTTCTTGTCCACAATATTATTCGGTCAATTCCATGAGCACGTGTTTCAAACAAACCCAAGTCGTTCCAAATGACCAAGAAGTTATGACATCCAAATTGGTCAACAACATAGTTGAAACACCTCCCACTCAAAACCTTGACGAAGAATTCAAGGAGCTCCACCTTGAAAGTCCGGTTGTTGATGAGTTGGATGAAAAGAAGCTCAAGTTAGGCGAAAGAGGGACCGCCTTTGTTCAAAACAAGCTACCTAAGAAATTAGATGATCCGGGCTTATTTGTTCTACCTTGCAAGATCGGTAATTCGGAGGCTTATGACACATTAGCCGATCTTGGTTCAAGCCTTAACCTACTTCCGTTACCTCTCTACACCTCTCTAAAACTAGGAAAACTTGAAGAAACCGAGGTGATAATAGGCTTAGCGGATGGAAGTGTTGCTTACCCGGTTGGAGTAGTTAAGGACGTGTTAGTGCACATTGGAAAACTAACCATTTTAGCCGATTTCCACGTCCTTGATATGGTTAGCGACCCTACATGCCCCTTGTTGATAGGTAGAGGATTTTTGGCGACCGCTAGTGCTATGATTGATTGTAAGGAATCCAAGATAGCGGTAGGAGAAGGAGATACTTGGTCAGTCTATGATGTTAAGAAACATGCCTATGATACTAGTGAGGAACCAACACCACATTGGCTAGAATCAAATAGGAGACCATCTAGATATGGACCTTGGATTGATAGAGACTTCATAGGACCCCAACGCCCATTTTACCTAGAAGAGGACTTTGTTAACCGAACGCATTCGGTGGAGCAACTCTTGGCTAGGGACACCGAATTGGATCCATTTGAAGACCCTCTAGTTTTTAGAAGGATGATTGATTTCCTAGGAGTTCTGCCAATTAACCTAGGAATGAATAAGTGGATTTGTGAGGAAGATGATCATAAGTGGAATTGGGATAAACCACCCAAAGATGGAGATGGGTCATGGCATATTAAGATGACGTTGTATGACCCGGATGGAGAGAAGTTTGAAAAGATATATCGTACTAAGCGAACCAATAGGAAACTTCAATCCAAGCTTAACCCTAAAGACGTCCTCGATGACGAGCTTACTTACATAGGGTAGCGTGACTTTGAGTCTAGCTACAAGACTCGTTAATAAAGAAAAGCGCTTCTTGGGAGGCAACCCAAGCTTTATTTGTTTTATTTGCTTTGTGTGTTTATTTATTTGTTTGTTTGTTTTTATTTGTTTCCGTATGTGTGTTTAATTTTTATTATTATTGGTTCATGTTAAAAACTAATTTGTGAAAATGCTTTATTTTGTTTTTAACTTCGTCTTAACTACATATAAAGGTATTTTGAAAAAGATAAGTGTAAGGGAAATCTAAATCGGTTTATTAGAACACAAATTAACATGAATCGTAATAATAATAAATTAGCATACATATTAGTGTTTGTTTGAGTCAAATGCTTGTATCGAGTCATAATGATGTTTAGCAGGATTTCCAGGAAGTAGGGTAAAGGTTTTTCCAGAAATTTTACGGAAACTTAAAACGAAAATTTTTGTCAGGTCATTTCTGACGGCGTCAGGGGTTATAACCTGACGGCGTCAGATTTAATTTCCAGAAATTTTTGAAAGTTTTGTTTTCATAAAAAGTTTTTATTAAAATCTCCAACTTATAATCTCCAGGAATCTGCAAAATTTTCATTCCACAAGCATTATATCCTTATATATAGATTTTATCCCGCCGATGTTATGCAGGTTTTCGTGTTTGTTTTCTCAGGTTTAACAGGTTATTTTGGACAAGGAGATGTTTTTGGAATCAAGCTTATGGCGATGCATTAGTCATGGAGCTTCAACATTACTTTGGAGGAAGATTTAACCGTGTAATTTCATTATCCACCGAGCGAATCAGGGGAGTATTTGATTTCATTCTTTTACTTTTTGCTTTTACATCTTATTATTTGAACATTGGGGACAATGTTCATCTTAAGTGTAAGGGGAGGGTAAAAGTACGATTTTAGAGAATACAATTACGCTTGATTTTTGTTTGTTTAATAATAGATGTGTAATAAAACTGAGAGAAATACTTGTTAAGGTAATTTTAGTGCCAAATTTAAATTTTTTTACAACATATAGGAGTGAAACTTTGATCTTAATGAGCGTCTCACGGATAGGAGTTATATGACTAGCACAAAAACCGTACCACTAAAAAATTTTCCACCCCCAAATATGTGAGGTTCGCCCTAGAATTGGTAGGAAAAGCATTTATGCTATGATGTGTGTACCGGTAGCACTTAGATTCTAGAACTTGCGTTAGGACCATTCCGAGGCCACAAGTGAGACTACATTCGTGTAGTTAGATTTACTACATGATAAGAGGCATTAGGATTAACCCATTGTTTTACACCTATGTTTTTGTTATAATTATTTTGGCTACATTGGTCAAGTAATTCTCCCACACCCTTTGCGTTGTACTCATTTTTAGTACACGATACCCCTAGTACACCCCTCAGAGCCTATCTTTTCGTTTCGACCTTTAAGCATTTTACTTAAAGGAAGAATTTGTTTACACCCCACTAAAATGTACACCCAAATCGCCTTAGCCTACCTTGTATGCACTCATTTTTAGTGCATTATTGTTACAACATTTGTTTAAACCCAAGTTAATTATCTAGTTGATTACATGGTTGCTAAGTCGAGTCATATCCTTGTACATATTGTTTTGGGACGATTGGGACTCATGGGTAAAGTACTAGTGTAATGGAGTAATGGGGAAGAACATCATTTGTTACCCCCATATGTGCTAAATATTTTAAAAGTACTCCAAGTTTTTCGATTATCTTAATTCGAGTCATTAGATTAGTATTTGTAAAGTTATGTAAAAATTCAAGTGTAAGGGGGATGCAATGCCCCTATGATGTATTATTTTGGATGGTAGGGTAAAAGTGTATGCAAAAAAAAAAAAAAAAAAAAAAAAAAAAAAAAAAAAAAAAAAATCAAGAAAAACACAAAAAAATGAGAAAAAGAAAAATAGAAAAAACATACGGACTACCATCCCGTTTTATTTTATGTTTGTTTTATATTTTTGTTATTTTGTTTCTAGCTTAAGATCGAGTCTAGTCTTGGCTTAGCAACATTGTATAGTACATGTAATTGATCAAGATCTTTAACTAGCCACCAGTAAAATATCCTTTATCCAACAAAACCGTGTTTTCCTTTTCCCTACACCTAACGTTATAACCCATTTAAAAGCCCTCTTTGATAGTTTATCTTAGGTGCTTACGCCTAGTGGAGGAGGTTTTCGATCCTTTCCCAAGCCTATGGTAATCTATTTGCTATGACAGGTAGTGAGAGATATTATCTGTTTTCATTTATGAGATTTATTTTGATGACACTTGAGAGATGTGAGTATCTAAACACTACTTGTGAGGTGCTAGTATGTAATCTCCGTGCTTATTATGATTGAAGTGGAACGATTATTTGTTGTAATTACTTTTATGTTAGCATTAAATGACCCCTAGCTTGTATTTTGATTAGAATAAAAGCGCATTTGCTTGAGGACAAGCAAATCTCAAGTGTAAGGGTATTTGATGAGGCGAAAAGTGTACCGCTTTTAAGGGGTCATTTAAGCCTTAAATCGTATTTATTTGATCAAATATTGCCCTAAATCGTTCCTTTTGTCATTTTAGGTACTTTTGAGGAGAAATCTGGAAAAGGAGGCATTTTGGACGTTTTTGGAGCATAAAAGTGAAGAAAACGACAAAGTCTCAAAAATCGGCTAAAAGTTACTCTTGACGGCGTCACAATTTACTCTGGACGGCGTCATGCTTTGGCAAGAAAAGTTGGACGTGAAATTTACTCATGATAAGCCAGTGAAAATAGCATGTGAATTCTGACGGCGTCACGCTTTAACTTGATCGAGGGCGTCACGGCTTAAATCATAAGGGGACGGCGTCACGTTCATTGTTAGACGGCGTCAAGCCTTGATAAGCCAGAATGGATTTTTGAAGAGCTAAAGAGGGACGGCGTCAAGATGGTCATCTGGGAACCCTAAAAGCGGCGAGGTGACGGCGTCACACTCCATAAGGTGACGCCGTCAGATCCAAAAATCTATATATAGTTTTCTAATTTTTTGTCATTAAGGAGAGCTTAGTGTGTGGAATTTTGGGATAAAACCCTAAGACGATTTTAGCTACTTTTTCAGGGCTTTTTGCCTTGAGATCTTCCATGTTTCATTGAAAGATAAGTTATCAATTAATCATTCAATATGTCTATGTGTTGTTTGATTCTATCTTATTCTTGTCTTTTGTTTAACATGTTAGGCTAAATTTATCTTGTGTTTGCTTAGATCTAATGAAACCTAGCTATTGATTATTGGTTGTTAGTGTGTTGTTAGTTGTATTGGATGATTGTTTATCTATGTTAGGCTTAAGAAAACTGGCTAACTTCCTATTCGGTAACTTGCTTGAACGTCTTAAGAAACATGAACCAAATGCGTACTAAAGGTTTTTATGGTTGTATTTAATGCACAAGCGAATTCTAGTGATCCCATGTTAGGAGCTTCCTAGCCGGCTCGACATAGGAGTGAAGTAGGAGCTTGTAGAGTTGGGGAAGTAAGTACGCCACCCCACGAATGGTATTAAGGAATACACCCGTCATCCACGCGACTAATACACACTAATTAACCGGTAAAAGATAGTTAGGGAGTAAGGAAATCTAAGTAAACACATTTCTCTACACATAAGTTTCTCACCACATTTTATTTTCAGTTATTTATTTTATTTGCATTCGTAGTAAATTGGGTTAGTTGACTAGCAACTAATTCCGCCCACTCCTTCAAAACCCGAGATTTTACTTGCTTTCATAAAGACTATAAAAACATAAAAAGAATCTTCCTCAACCCTTAGACCTAATTAGAGTAGCCTTTCACACCTAACGAACACTATTCCCTGTGGAGAACGATCAATCCCCCGTACTTACCACTACACTATACTACATCGGTCAGGTACACTGCCTGGTGGGGTTGTAAGCCTCTTGAGATCCCTCGAGAGGTAAAACCTGTTGTAAGGTTACAAAACCACGCAATCAAAAACCATGTGCAAAACCATGTGCAAAACACATGTGTAAAACCATGTGTTAAACTAAAACCATGTGTACAACTAAAACCATGTGTAAGACTAAAACCATGTGCAAATCTAGTAGCTTAAAGATCTATACAAAATATTATCAAATCTTACTAAATCTTCCAAAATCAAATCTTATAAAATCTACCAAATCTTTCCAAAATATATTTCATATCTTTATAAGATTTTCTAATTAGGTATGCCATGATGTCGTGTGTTAATATTAAAATATGTAAATGTATATATGTATGTAACATGTATCCTAGTGATCATGTAAAATAAGGTTCTAAGTAGAACGGTTATCCTTTTTAAAATACTTAATTACCTAACCGTATTTTAAACATTCTAAATGGTTTGTCAAAGGTTTGATCATAATGCTACATAACAAACATGTACGAACCTGTGTTGTATCATACGAGGACTTGAGAGGTGTTGAATGTATGTTGAGACAAGATATGATTACAAGTAACTTGTACATTTTACGCTATGTATCAAGTTACATGTTTGTCATCAATCAAAACAAACGAGATTGCTTGCACTAGCAATCTCCCCAACGAGACTGCTTGCACTAACACCACGTTTGTGTCCAGCCTTCCAGCACCTTGTACATGTTAAAGGACTTGCTACCTCTCCTTGAGATTTAATACGGTTTTTGTTTTTTGGTCTTCCTGATTGGGGCTTAACCACACTTGGTGGCTTCACATTTTGCAAGCCATCAGGTTTTTCCCAATTGGAGGCTTCTCCTATAGGGTAAACCAATCCTTGGTATGTCCCTTTTAGCGTTGTTGTTTTAAACCAAAACAAAACCAAATGATTACAATCAGTCTGTTTAAGAAATCTACTAACCGCTATCGCATGACCGCATGGTATACCGGAAAATTGCCATTGACAACAAGTACATGTCTTTTCACTATAATCCACGGTATGCGTTTTTCGACCATCAACAACCTCATAAAGTACGTTAGCTTGAATGCCTTTGACAATCCAATTGGTGCTTTTTAACATCCTACTCTTTAATTTTGTAGTAGTCCAATCACTAATTTCCCCCTCTACTGCATCTAAAGTTATTTTCATGGTATAAAATAATTATCAACTTGTTATAAAATAAATAAACCCATCTAAATAAATAAAGTGAAAATAAATAAATAAATAAAAAATTAAGTTTACCTTTATATTTGTCTCGACGCTTACAAAACCACTCTTGTACAAGCCCTCTATACCACTCCATTAGCCTTGTTATTGGTTCTTTTCTGACATGCCTTGTTAATGAATTTACCGACTCTGCGCTGTTGGATGTCATATAGTTGTATCGATTAGCCGGGCAGTATGCCCTAGACCATCTTTCAATGCCGGCTTCAAGCAGTTTTTCGTAAGCTTCTGGTTTAGATCCTTGGATAGCAGAAATAGCGGCCCAAAAATCATCCTTAGTGTAAGTTTTGCATGTCTTCCAATACAAAGCCCTAATCTTCCTACTACCTCCCAAAGCACAATTCATCATTAGATGTCTACAACAATATCCATGAAATGCATTTGGGAAGATTGATTTACACGCTAGTCCAATTGCATAATGTCTATCAGAAATGATAGCCAAATTTGGAACTTCCCGATGCATTCTTTCAACTTGGACAAAAACCATGTCCATGACTCCCCAGTCTCACCTTGAGAAACACCGGTAGCAATTGGTACAATCTGGTTGTTACCGTCCATTCCAACGACAAGCAAATTTGTTCCAAGATACTTCCCTTTAAGATGCGCTCCATCAATTATTATCAGTGGTCGCAAATACTGTAAGAAACCCTGTATCTGTTTGATGTACAAAACATCAGTTAAACGAAGGATAAAATAATAGTATCAAAAAAACAAAATTTATGTGCAATGGATATATAGTATACACATGCTTACCGCAACACCAAAGCCGACAAAACACATCTTAAAGTGTCCTTGATCATCCGTATCAATATGAGTTACCGTACCGTCATTTGACTTCTTTAAATTATGAAAATAATACGGTAACTACGAAAACGATTCCGTAGGACAACCAGAGAGATACTCCAATGCTCGGTTTTTTCCACCCCATGCTTTTTTATAAGAAACGTCGATATTGAATTCTTCAGCAAGGTCTTCTTTTATGTCCCTTGGCGTGTAGATTCGACTGCTGTCTTTCAGTTTTGGTGCGAGTAAACGTCCCAAAAGTTTCACAGTAGCATTACGGTGATTAGGAAGAATTTGTGTTTTGGGACAAGTGTGAACATCGTGGACTGTTCCTACCCTCCATTTAACACTTTTTTTTTATCTTTGCGGTCACTATTTTCCAATCGCAACCCAGATGATAACAAATTACATCGTACCTAGACTTATTTGATTTTCTTTGCTTAAATTGGTATCCATCTATTAGAGCTTTCTTACCAATTTCATACATGCAGCTCTCTTTATCATCAAATACGTCACCAGTTAAAAAGACACGAGAGCTACTGCTGTTGTATTTCATGTTATTCGGGACCTTAATGGTGGGCATTGGTTCATCGGGAATAGGAAGCATATTTTCAAAAGTATTTGTTTCCCATTTATGCACAAATTGTTCATTTAAATGTAATGGCGCCAAATTATTTTCCAAAAGGGATGTTGGTTGGTTAGAATTATTTACAAATTCTTGATTAAACTTGTTGTAGGTTTCAAATTCTTCATTTTTTGGCATTTGAATATCAAAAGCTTGTGGTTCAAAATAATTAGGAAATAAAGATTCATTAAGGTCAATATCTAATGACTTGGAAGAAGATGGTTTTACCTTTACGTTTTTGACAACCATTTTAACTAAAAGTTTAGCCAATGCAGCTTTCGGCCTACAAACTTCATTAGCGAAAAACTGAACATCGTCGTCATCAACTATGTGGACCGGTCCGTGTGCCATTTTGTAAGAAAAACTTAAAACGTAACCGTTGTTAAGTTTGAACTTTTTATTAACAAAGGAAACTAACCCATTGTATGTAATATCTCTCATCAGTGAAACACCATAACTAGAGCCATCTTCAAAAACCAGATATAAACGGAATTTGTTGTCCGAAACACTCATTTTTTTATTACCTTCCAAAAGTTTTTTTGGGAAAGAATATATATATATATGTACACCTAGTCGATCAGTTGAGCATTTTTTGTCATTAACTCGCATTAAACGCTCGACCGACGGCGCTCAACTAGAAATGCTCGACCGACGGTGTACTTTATAATAAAGAGTTAATAAATGTGGCGCCAATTTTCAATAAGTTGGTAGGTAAAAAATGGCGCCAAATTTTCCCGCCTAAAATTCAAAACAAAAATAATATTTTTTTAATATAAAAATGCTCGACCGACGGCGCTCGACTTAATAAATGTGATGTGACTAAGGGTAGGTAATTTATAGGTGTAATATTTAATGTGATGGGTAGATGGAAAAATTAATGTGGAATTAAATACCACATTAATTTTTCCATCTACCCATCACATTAAATATAACACCTATAAATTACCTACCATGCATTAACTCACATTAAATTTTCTGTCTACCAAACCAACCAATCACATTTATTAATTCTATTATAAGGTACACCGTCGGTCGAGCGTTGTTGGTCGAGCATTTTAGGAAAGAATATATATATATAAATATATAATATATATATATATATATATATATATATATATAATATATATATATATATATATATATATACACCTAGTCGATCAGTTGAGCATTTTTTGTCATTAACTCGCATTAAATACTCGACCGACGGCGCTCAACTAGAAATGCTCGACCGACGGTGCACTTTATAATAAAGAGTTAATAAATGTGGCGCCAATTTTCAATAAGTTGGTAGGTAAAAATGGCGCCAAATTTTCCCGCCTAAAATTCAAAACAAAAATAATATTTTTTTAATATAAAAATGCTCGACCGACGGCGCTCGACATAATAAATGTTATGTGACTAAGGGTAAGGTAATTTTATAGGTGTAATATTTAATGTGATGGGTAGATGGAAAAATTAATGTGGAATTAAATACCACATTAATTTTTCCATCTACCCATCACATTAAATATAACACCTATAAATTACCTACCATGCATTAACTCACATTAAATTTTCTGTCTACCAAACCAACCAATCACATTTATTAATTCTATTATAAGGTACACCGTCGGTCGAGCGTTGTTGGTCGAGCATTTTAGGAAAGAATAATATATAATATATATATATATATATATATATATATATATATATATATATATATATATATAATATATATATATATATATATATATATATATATATATATATATATATATGTGTACACCTAGTCAATCAGTTGAGCATTTTTTGTCATTAACTCGCATTAAATGCTCGACCGACGGTGCACTTTATAATAAAGAGTTAATAAATGTGGCGACAATTTTCAATAAGTTGGTAGGTAAAAATGGCGCCAAATTTCCCCCGCCTAAAATTCAAAACAAAAATAATATTTTTTTAATATAAAAATGCTCGACCGACGGCGCTCGACTTAATAAATGTGATGTGACTAAGGGTAGGTAATTTATAGGTGTAATATTTAATGTGATGGGTAGATGGAAAAA